>OZ023147.1:4286458-4394020 GCA_963675895.2 Styela plicata
TTTCTCTTGTCACAATGTTCGCACAGAAATTGAATTTCTGGACAGAAAAATGGTGCAAAACTGGATGAGACACAATTTTTGTATATAAGTTAAATTGTGTAATTTGTTTTTCTATTTCAGTGATTATAGCCCAAAAAATACTTTTAATAAAAAATGTCTGAAGAAGTTGAAGTAATCGAGGTCAAAGCCTCGAACTCGTTGGTTCCGAATTTAACGATTTCTGTGAATCAGGATGAACCAGGGGAGGAACCTGTTGTTGAATTTCAAGAGGAAGAAGAGGAAAACACAGGAATTAAGGAAGAAAAGGATGGAGTGGAATTCAAGGTTCGGAAATATGAAATAATTGTTTTAGGATTCAAATTTGCCGGGCTTGTAGCTAGGGTTGTAGTAGCCAAAGCTGGTAGTACGGTACAGTATGAAGTTCGGTACGGTACGATTGAATTTTCTGGTCCGATTCAATTTTTGTACTCGGTACGGTACGAAGTTCGATATTTATTTTGTGCTGTACTGCATTATTTTTACACCATATTCCTCTTACAAGTATTCAAAAAATTATAGTCTAAGATGTTGGTGATATTTCTTGCGGGGGCCAAATTTTACAAATAAAGCTGTTTCATTGGTAGTTGGTAAGGTTCGAAAATTCCTGCCTAGCGAATCGTGCTTGTATCCGCATTGGTATAAAATTTTGTACGATAAAGAAAAATATTAATGGAACTTATTTTTGTACTGGTACGAAGTTTGGTACGATGGACGAAAAAAATAATATTGTACGGTACGGAAAATTTTCAGAAGGTACGATACGAAGCTCTGTACGAAATTATTTTGCTGGTTTGAAGCACGATAAAAATTTCTTACTGTACCGTACTATGACCCTTGGTTGTAGCTGGTTTAGTTTATATGATGATCAAAATTCAGTAATATAGAATAATGATTAAACAAGCTCATATTTGACAATGTTTTGATATTTGCCCGTATTTAATTTGAATGATTTAGAATCAAAGATATTTTCATTCATAATCACGAAAAAAACCAGGGTCCTCCGAAGTTTTGTATGTACAATATTCCTGAGTATAAAATTTTCCATGTTGGCAGTGACTTATCCTAACCCATGATACAGTGCCACATGCTTGCAGTATTATCACCATCTAGTTGAGATTAAAATATTCTGCCTGTTTCAATACCGATGACATTCGGGAATATGGCACTAATACTGAACTTTATTAGACTTTAAAACCTGATTAATATTAGGACCGTCTACTACACAGGAAAACACAGTTTTGGATCGCTAAATGTGCTTTTTTATAAACCATTGACCATATTTTGTTATCTATTCATGTTGGATAAAAATTTGCCATAAAGGGCTTCTAAAAATCCCACTATTTTTCAAGCTTGTCTATCCTTCAGCCTTCAACCAAGTTTTTGGCAAACAATATGCATAAATTGCGGACAAATTTGTCGTTTTTTTCCCTGTGTAGTTGTTCGGTAAATTTGTTCACAAGTGAAAATTATTGGCTTACTCTGTGAAAAGACAGTTGAAGCCAAATAAAAAAAAAAAAAATTATCATATATAGCCGAAGATATAGCTTGCAAATTCGTGGGAGTACGGTTTCTAGAATCTCACACAGACTCTTAAAAAACTATCACAAAGCCATGATAAAATTTTAAAACATTCATTTCAAGGATGAGAGATTGATTCTTTGAGGTTTCTTTTGCTAATTTGCTCTGTAATCCTGCATTAAATCCATCTAATCTGGTATATTACACTCAAAAAATAATCGAATCTCGCAAATTGTAAGAAATCTGCAAGTCTGTATAGTTTGAATGGAAACTGGTCCTTTTATTTCAAATAAGCATATTTTATGTAGATAAAATTATCTGGGATTCAATTTCTTTCATTTTATTTTCTATAAATTCCAGGTGGAAGCAAAGTCATTCCCCCACACAAAAATCTACGAGAATAAGATTCTAAAAGAGATGGGGCTCACAGCTGAAGAGGCGAAAAAACGAAAACAGAGTCGCGCGCAAAGATTTCAATCTCCGATGTTACGAGGGGAGATAGAACCAGAAGACTGCGAAAAAGATGCCATCAAAAATTTGGTTGCTAAGATCGAAAAAATGAATGAGGAACTGGATATATTCAAGGTTAAATATTATGGCCACAATTTCAATACTTTGAATTGCGTACTCCCACCACACTATCTATATTTTACCTGATATGATACTTTTTTGGTGAAATTTTCATCCAAAATAGGTGAACCCACACTGGAAGAATGACAGCTACTCTGATACCTGAAGAAAAGTAGTCTCATCAAAAGAAAATTTAGCAAATGGGCAATGTTCTATGATATATTCTGTGTTTAAAAAATAATATATTATCGCTTTTTGGTGTCCGTTGGTGATTAATTATAAAAAAAAATCAAAATCATCCATACTGCTGTGAAATAGCACAGTTGATGGTTTTGAAACTATTTTTTCTATCTAATGAAAATGGTATCAACATTTTGGACATCTGGAGAAGAACAAGATGGTTGAACCAAACACCTTAGGATAGCCCTCCTTGCAACTACCTTTTCCCAGTTTAGTTTTTTTTTTTATAGCCACTTAGAGTGAATCACCCTGTCCAAGGCCCTGTAACAGCGGCCACTTTTAGATGAATAGGGTTACAATTGCTGGAAAGATATGATCTTTTCCTCTTCGGCTTAGCCTGCCCAATTTATTACACCCTGAGCTGATTGATGGGCATGGATCCGGATTCTTCTGGACCAGAACCTGAGATCTTCAACCTGCGATTTTTTGAAAGATTGAGTTTATTATGTGCATTAGAAAAAGCATATGCTTGTTTTCCTAAATGTTGAAAAATAAAATTTTTTAAGCTACTATTTCAAAAAAAATTTTTCAAATAAATCCAGAATGCGACCAATTAATAAAATTTCGCCAAAAATAGAAGATATATCAACTAAACAAAATTATTTTTATTCCAGTCGATTCGTCTTGATGCTATATATCTACGAGGACTGGACGACATGAGCACGGAAGATATTTTTAGTTTTTTTAGCGACCATTACCCCTCCCACATTGAGTGGATAGACGACACGTCATGTAACGTTGTTTGGAAAGACAACGACTCTGCAGCAGCTGCTTTGTTAAAAATGACGAAACCAAATAGACCAAGAAAGAAATCGCAAGATGGATCTAATGAGACAGATAAAAATAAGGTTTGTATAAATCGTGGTAACATAGTATATTATATTAATATTTTAATTCAATAATATTGTATAAATTGTGGTAATAGCCCGGGTTGGTGTCTCAGTCAGTTAAGCGTGATCGTATTGTTCGGAAGGCCAATGGTTCGATGCTTGACTGTTTCACCATCGAGAGTGCCCTTCAGCAAGGCACTTCGCAGGTAGCTCTAACATAGTGCAGATACACAGTCACTACAAAGGTCTGTGCCTAACGGTGTGTGCCTATAGTAAAACATGAGCAATTTTATTTATTTCAAATTTTTGAGTATTACTTTATTTATATTCTGTATTTCGATTACCTTGCACCGTAAACTAGACTATAAGGGCTTGGTGTAAGGATACGATATTATTTGTATCCTGCGGGAGAGGAAAGCCTTACAGCTTAACCATATGGCGAACCACGACCTCTCGTGCAGATACCAGTTAGGAATCGGGGTGAAGGTTTTTTTTTTTTGATTATCGTATTTCTCATTTTTCCTGTGCATGGACCTGGTTGGTGGAAGAAGCCGTAAGCTACGCTTACGTGAATCACTGTGCACCGGCGAGACGTCCAGCAGTCCTCTTGCATATTATCATCGTCCCTCACGGGATTCTAACCTGCGTCATGACAATCAGAGATTCATAGCTCGAAGCGTATTTCCAACGCTTTTACCGATTGAGCTAACCGGCCACCCTAAACCTCATGCTAAATTTTTCTATTTTAATTTATTTTGGCATTAAATTTTCTAACAATTTATAACTACTTCTTATAGGAAAATCCAGACAAACAACAACCGACAGCCGAGCAAGAAGATGATGACTTAGATTTGATGGAAAGTGACGAAGAAATGGATGTTGATGTGGAAGGAAATGGGGCCAAGGGTGAGAGTGTATTTTTATATTCCATTTCCCTTATTTTTTATAATTTGTAAATTTTTCAATCCATTGATTCCGAATAGCTGAACAGATGGAATTGAATCGTTTGCTTTTTAATTTGATGGGCAAAATTTTATAAAATATAATTAACATTATTTCACAGTATAAAATTAATAGCAAGGTTTACAATTTCATCTTGAATCAGTGTATTGCATTCGGATTTGTCTTGCGTCTTGTGATCCTATTCCCGTATGTATTGCTTCTTGAAACTCTTCTCATTCATTGGTCTTATTTTGGTACATATTTGTCGGGGTTCGAACATGCATCTTTTATTACGGGTTACGTTTGGCAGCTATTGCCGGTTTCATCATACCATCGTGCGATGAATTGATGATAACCATATTTTTTTTTTACATACAGACTCCGGCAAAACACAACCAGAGAGCAGCACAAATTTTGAAAACTTTAAAAACGAACTTAGAAGGTGTAAATGCCCTTTTATGAAAGGAGATAGAAAAGTTTTGTTAAAAATGAGATTTGCGGACGTTAATGACAAGAAGACACTTGGTGGCGCCAAAAAGAGCCATTATTATCGTAAATACGGTAATCCAAATTATGGAAACATGCGTGGACTGCTGAGTCGCTCTTTCATGAAAAGATTTCATGGTCGAGTGGCCAGACGTGAATACAAAGGATACAAGCCTGGTCTCGATGAAGCGGGAACCATCACATGACACTACGGAAAGGCATGACTCAGCAAAGCGATACGCTGCAAAGAAACGGCAAATGTACAGTGAACAAGAGTGGAAGGATGCGAAGAGGGCCCGAAAAAATGAAGGAGAGACATCTAGTGACTCGTCTGATGTTGAATCAGAAGAAGAAAATGAAAGGGAAGATAGAGATTTGATAAACAGTTCAGGTGCAGTCAAGTCAGGGTCTTCATTCACATTAGGGTTTATTAAACCTTGATATAAACAGTATTTATATGAGATGTGGTTAACCATATGACTAAACAGCGCGATGCACGCTTGCGTAGCTTGTGTTTTTTCTAGGTTTATTTTATTTTAACCTTGTATTTTACGATAGCACAATGCTGTGCATCCGTTTGTGTACATTTTCCAACAAAAACAATCGATTTGCTATGCAAGCTAACTTGGAGTGCTCGTTTTGTTGTGTACTTTTGCGCTTTGTAGGCATGTGAATACAGTTAACACATATTGACGTTGTTTTTTAACCGGAAACACAATACTATGCATCGGCAAGACATTTTTGCGTGTATCGTGGCCTCAAGGCACAATATTGATTTTTCTCTCTTGCAGGATATAGAAATGATAACCTATATCCCTATCTTACAGCTAAAGACCTTGATGATGCAATTCCAGCCCATGATGAAGATGAATCCCTCGACATTATGGAGGAAGACACTATGAGAGCGGATCGAATTGCAAAGAAAATCGAGGCTGCTCGAAGAAGCCAAGAAAATGCAGCTCGAAGTGGGGACTTGAATGTCCAAGTTAGTGGAAACAGCGTTTGGGCTCGTCTCGGCAGAAAACCTGATCCCAAAGTAAAAGAAGTTGCTGTGACTGTTAAAAATGAACCCTCGGAGAGACAAAAACGAATCTTGCAACAGGATTTAGAGATTAAAAGCAATTTACCAAAGTCTTTGAGGGACAGATTAGGTACAAAAAGGCGTTGAAACGATTGTGGGAGTCCCAACTGTAATACATGGCATACATGGAAATGCCGGAAACTGGCTATATCTAGGTATATAGGAAATTGAATGAAGTGTCTTTTTTGTGCCTTAAAGATTGATTGAGCACGAAAAGACACTGGAAAAAGCTTGTTAGGCCTCCAAGTCCCATGGTTTTCATGGCCTGAAACTTGCTATCTATCTATAAGCTATTGGGGTTCTATGAAATAGTTAAATCAATACTGATAGTGTGGTCGGAAATGAATTTCTGAGTCATAGCTGTGAAAAACCGCCGACTTCATCGAGTGATGTGGCATACACAAACCCAAAAACTTGGATCTGGCTTTAAGTATCGTAACCAATTTAAGTCTGGCTAATGACATCACCTTAAACTGTCCTGTAGGTGCGGGGATTAGAATTGCCCTAATGTAACAGTTGATCAAGGAAACCAAGTTGTTGATGGCTCTACCATCGTCCAGGGCAGAGACAATCACTTTACTAAAATATAGAGTTTCAGTTCAATCTGGAATGTTTTCTATTTGGAGCTATAAAATTTAAGACGTAAACGAACACGAAAAAGTTTATGCTTGAAAAAAAAAAAATAAGTAAATAAACACACAACTGTTCCAAATTAAATTAAAAAGAAAGGAAGGAAAAGAGATGTTTGCTAACTTTATATGGGATGTATAAAGTGCATTAGCTTGAACTTCGACTAATGACCTCTTCCCTAATTTGGAAAATGATTTAACTATTGTCCAGGACAGATGCCACTCGCTGCACTCTAATTATAACTGAGTATCTGATTACCGTATTGGTGACCGTAGGTTTTTCCGTTTTAGTGATGGTATTTTTTTAGTTTTCAAATTTTTTTATGCACATTTTTAGATGCAAAGGCTTAGGCACGTTTTATATTGTTGCTTGTGGATATGTCCATTATCTGAGACCAACTTTTTCTTACCGTTGTCCTGACTTTTTTAAATAAAATGAAAGGTTTTATCATTTCATTGCACGGATAGGATTTTTATTCTGCGGGAGAGGAAAGCCGGGAATGCAGCTTAATCATATGGCGAACCAGCCTGATACCACTCTCTATTCTTTATTATAGAATCTCCGTCATTTTGGTATTTGTTCTAATTAAATTGCAGTTTTTGGTATTTTGTGGTAGGTCTTTGAAAAATAAGTGGCTGTCGGTTGGTTGCTTTTGGGGTTGATGGCTCAAGCCAGGCTAGCGGAGTGTCAGCTTCTGGAAAACCTGAAGGAAAGTGGTTCCATCATATGAAAATTTAGAAAATGGGACCATTTTAGTCTGGGCTTGATAGTCTGTGACTAGAAGATATGTGTCTTAAGTGTCTGGTGGTAACCAAACTACAAAACGATTCGATATCATCATTGCTGCTATGAAATAGCAGTGTTGAAGGATTTTTGCCTATCCAATGAAAGTTAAACAAACGTAGAAAACCAAGATTCTGGCTCCTGCCTTGCCAAATTCAATAAGAAAAAATCCTACTCATTCCAGCAAAGTGGGTTTTCTACGAGTCTATCTCGAGGGTTGCCAAGTTAGGTCAATCAATAAAGCATTGGGAAAAGGCTTCAAGTTACACATCTCTGGTCATCATTCACAGGATGAATGGGAAATGTGTTAAGCCGAAACCTTCACCCTCAATCTAGAACATGTGTCTTCACAAGAGGTCGGAGGGACATGTGCCCCGGAAAAAAATTTTTCGGTATATCTATCATCGTAAAGAAACGCAATATAACGAGGGGATAGCGCTAATTTCGAATGATTAATCAGGTTAATTACAAGACCTCGTGTCATTTCACTTTTAATATGACGTAGAAATAGTGTGTTTCGAACTCTTTCAACAGAACAACACAAATCAACAATAACAAACGTTGACGGAAATTCGCTTATTTCGCTCTTAGAAAGGTTATTTTGGCCCTGCTCGGTGGCTCAGCCGGTTAAGCGCGATCGTATTGTCCGGAAGGCAGATGATCCGTTCTTGAAAAATTCTTGCTCGCCTAATCGGCCACGATGATTTTTTAATTTCGGATGCATTATTGTTTGAATGTTGGAATAAAATTTTGCCACCCAAATTTTTTTCTGGATCCGCCACTGCCTGCATCCTAAGCAAGAATAGACGATGTCAAGCTCAATCATTAGGTCAGCATAGCAGTAGAAGGTGTCGAATTTTGAGGAAGGAGTTCAACATTTTGGGAGTAAAAGTAATAGAAATCTTCAATGAATTTATATGCGTGCGGACTTTTGGCTTGGGAGAACGCGAGTGGAACAACATTCCGGTGTAGGGTTTAATGAACCTGAAACAGATTAATTGAGGGAGAGGAAAGCCGAGAATATGGCTTACAACCTTATGGCAAACCGTGACCTCTCGTGCAGACATCAGTTCCGAAGTGGGGATGAAGATTTCGTCTTAACATTTTACTCATTTTTCTTGCGCATTACTGCATTTTTCATGGTTGGTGGAGGAAGTCGTAAGCAGCGTTTACGTTAACCGGTGTGCACCGGCGATGCGTCCAGCAGACCTCTCGCATATAAGCATCCCACTCGGGATTCGAACGCGGGACGGTAGTAATGCATAGCTGGAAGCGTATTCCCAACTATTGAGATGACCCGGCATCCATTGAGCTAACCGGGAATCTATTGAATGATTTAGTATAAGCATAGCATATCAGTTGCCAAGTTCAGCTTATTGGAGTAAGCCATTCCGAAGGGAAATCGGAGCAAGCAAACACTATCTTCTCATCGATATATATATATACATATCTTCCTATTAGACGGAGATGGCGGTTCAGTTCTGTGTCGAATGTTTTCCACTTAGAGTGCAGTTGCTAGTAGCCTCGTAGCAGATCCTTGCGGTTTGAGTGGTCCTAACTAAGTTGTTTCCTTTTAGGTGCTTTCGACCTTGATTAGTGCAAAGTTCGATAACTGATAAATAAACTACATTTTTTTCAATTAGGGCAAATACGAAAAACCTACCTACTATGCACTCTTTTTACAAATTTTTACCATTTAGAAAAATAAAACATTTTAATCAGGCCTGGCATGGGAGCTTTGCTGTCTGCGTCACACCATGGCTGACTAAAATGATAATATATCCAAAGACAATTGAGTCATTGGATTGATGTAAAACATCGCTGTCGTTGATTATCATGTCTTGATAGTATGATACATCTGTGGCCCAAGCCTGTAGTGTCTACTCAACCATGCAATGCATTACGTCACACTATATAATCTTGAATGATTGTTGGGAATAAAGGTTTTGAGTGAGCTGCTTCGAGACGGGTATTACTGGGTTAAATCCTTAAGTTTAGTCTGTTTGAATCAAACTGTATGAGAATCAAACAGTACAAAGCCCTGCTTAAGGCATGTCTGTGTTAGAATTTAGGTTAAATTATTTACAAAATTAATTAAGTTTAATTGAGTGATTTATTATGACACCCTTTAAAACAACATATCTCCGGTGGGAAAGAGGATAATGATACTCCACCATCAGTGGGTCACCCACTTATGTATAAAATATATTAGTAATTTATGAAATAATAATACACTGATAATACTGAATAAATTACAGACTAATCGCATAGTTTTTAAAGACATTTAATTAATTCATTCCAGCCAACAACGGGAATGAAGGCGTTTATCAGAGCACTACTAACTTTTTTTTAATAAATTCTCAATATGCTCATCAATTATACATATTTTCGTTCATAGAATTGAGCGCACCCACCAATTTGCATTTGAACATTGTACGTTTGTTGTTTGGACCAGGCCCATGCACAGGATAAATGAGAAATACGATAATCAAAAACCGTCACCCCGATTCGGAACCGGTATCTGCACGAGGTCGTGGTCCGCCATATGGTTAGGAATGTATTCTCGGCTTTCCTCTCCCGCAGGATAAAAATGACATCCTATCCCGACCTTGTTTACATGAACCTACAAATGCTTGGCCGGTCCATCGTCACGATCGAAGTTTGACGTCATCAAACAGCTGACTCGGTCATTCAAACTTCTGCTGACTCATCGTTTTTACTTTAGTAGTACGTGACTAACGTGCTTTAATGAATGGACGGTTGTCCTTCGTTTTCCGTCCTCGCTTTGATGCCCTTTTTCGCTTTCGAGTTCATTTTCTGCGCCATTTCTTAGTGCGAAACTCGGAAATTGTTGCAACGTAAAATAGAAAAAAAGATGGCTTCGTCTACAGCGTATTATTCCAACGAGGAGGCCGTCCTTCAGAAAGAGACAAGTGTGAGAGTGGAAGACTTGGTCGGGACACCAATTGAAAAACTTGACGAAATCTATGAAATTAAAAGATGCGTCAAATATATAAAAGTAAGTGAATTCCTCCTCAATTAAATTAAATTCTGAGTAAGAGAACAACCAATTCCCGGGAACTAACCATAGACGAATGAACTGTGAAGCAGTGAAAGCTCAGATTTTTCTCATTGAAATTCACTCGCAATCAGTGTCTAAAAGGAAACTATCTAAAGATCCCTTTGATAATGAAGAGCTACTAAAAGATTGTTCAGTACCAGAAACTACACTCTCACTGTCTGAACATCCCAATCGAAACTGAACTATTATCTGAACATTGTAAAGTGCAGTAAGTGGTGTCTGCCCGATGTAACGTTAATGGTAAAACCGTCTAATGTTACCACTTCTTTGTTTCCTTCTAGTCGCCTCTTACGACACGCAGGAAATTCTGTTAGGACTTTTTTAAGCCCATACTTACAGGGCTTTGATGATGTGATATAGCAAAGATATTGGGAATGTATGTAAAAGAGAGATTGAACCCTAAGCAGAATTTATTCTGTGTTCATCCTAACTAGAGGGCGCCAATGCTGCAAGCATCTGGCATTGTCTCCCGGGTTTAGGATGAGTCGCTTCCAACATGGAAAATTTTGTATGATAATCGGATATATGGTGTTAAACTTCATAAGACCCTGAGTTGAACCTTAATATAAGAGTGCAGTGAATGGTATCTACCGTGGGGTGGGGTGGAGTAAATGTAGTCCTGATATCTTCCCTGGACGAATATGAGAGCTTTTTACCACTCATCAAAGTTGTACCAATCTTGATCTAGCTATTGGACCAATGCACCCGACATAGGCATTTATAAGAGGGGACATATCAAAATATTGTTTCTATATTTTTAAAAATTTGTTTTCATTTTCAGGACAAAAAATTCAAGAAAGTCACATTGCAGTTCCCTGATTCGCTGCTCATTGATGCATCAAATGTTGCTAGGCAACTGGAAAACAATTGTGATGCAAAAATATATATACTTGCTGACACGTCTTATGGGCAGTGAGTGGAACTTTTAACAATATTCTAGGGAGCCTGGTTAGCTCAATCGTTAGAGCTTTGGGAATATGTTTCAAACCTGCAAACTACGCATCTCTGATCATCTTAACTCCGGTTTGAATCCTGTGAAGGATGATGATTATATGCGAGAGGTCTGTCGAGTGGTGCACGGGGTTCAAGTAGGCATAGCTAAAGCTTGACCTTCCTACACCAAACAAAATCTTCACCTCTACTAAAAGATTGATTATAAAATTTTATGATTTCCCAAAGTCTGATAAAATGGAATATTTTTGACAGCCCTATCGATGAACGACCTAACCCCTTTAATGTTTCAGTTTAATCAGATTCTTATAAAATTGTTATATTTCCAGCTGTGACATAGATGAAGTCAACGCCAAACACATTACATCTGATCTTCTTATTCATTACGGAGAATCTTCTCTCACACCCTCTGCTACTATTCCAACTTTGTTCGTATTTGGACGTCATGCTCGTAAGATTGACGCTGATCGAGTTTGTGATGCTTTTCATGAAACGTATCCGAGTAAATTGGACACAAGAGTAGTGTTTTTACATCATGTGACATGTAATTATATTGCCGGTGCGTATTTTACTGTTGAGTTCATGGGATAGGATATAATTTTTATTTTGCAGGAGAAGAAAGCCGAAAATACAGCTTAACCATATGGCAAACCACGACCTCTCGTGCAGATACCTGCGTCATGACGAGATGCGTAGCTCGAAGCGTATTCCTAACACTATACAGATTGAGCTAAGGGGGCACTCAATTTCTTTTTATTAGTATGACGTAGCAGATTCATGAAGTAGGCCAAGGCTTGGTATATCATGTTGCATAGTCATGATTACATTATTTTTTTGCCGCAAAATCACTGGGTATGCATTTGTCCTAACTTATTTTGTGCAGCTCATACGAAGTGAAGGAAAGGAAACAAAGATGTGTTGGATGGTTTTGCCATCGCCCGTGGCCGATACCACAGACTGCACTCTATTTTAGCAGTTTATTTCTATTCGAAATGTTGTCCACTTAGAACGCAGTTACTGATACCAGTATTTATATTTCGTCGAGGTTCTTTGTCATATAATGTTACTAATAGTAGGTTATTTTTCGACGGTGCTTTCAACCTTTCTTAGAGTAGATTTAAAAAAAAAAACAATTCAGAATCTTTTTTTTTTCAAATCACAGATGTGAGTTCGCTTATAAAAATCTATCTGCACACGTCATCAGCCTTTTAAAAAAATCTTTTTCACATTTTTCAGATACAATCGCGAGTCGGCTTGTTCCCGAATTTCCTTATCTTTCCATTGGTCAACTTAACATTCCTAAAGATCCTGGTGGAGCTAGAGGGAAAGGCGCTGGTGAGGAAGAAGAAAACATATTGAAGGACTTATGCACCAAGTCATGCCCTGGGTGCCCCTGCCGGCTAGAAAACAGTGACAATGACAAAAGTAAAAAAGATGTGCCTGAGTTAATATCTAGCCAACCAACGGACAAAAAAAGCCAAAATGTAGAAAAAATGGTTATTGACTCAGAAATAGCCACAAATGACTCAAATACACTAAAAACTGAGAATAGTAGTCTTGAAATAGATTCTGCAGATTACAAAGGCAGCATAAAATCTCCAGCGAAATTGTTGGAAATACAGAATATTCCTCAGCTATTTCAAATACCAAAAATTCTGCCAATGGAGAAACGAAAATGGATGTAGATGATTCACATCAACCGGATTGCAGGGTGAGATTATTTGTAGTTGATCTTCATTATAAGTCTTTCCTTATCGTAGATTTAATAGGATGGGAGTTCATTTTTATCCTACGAGATAGGAAACTGATATTCCGGCTTAATAACCATATGGCGAACCACTACTTCTCGTGCAGACACCAGTTCCAAATCGCGCAGGTTTAGGTTTTGGCTTAATATTTACTCCTTCCTGTGCATCGGACATAGTTGGGCAGAGGAAGCCGTAAGCAGCGCATACGTGAACCACCTTGCACCGGGGAGGCGTTCATCAGACCTCTTGCATATAATCATACCTAACAGGATTTGAACCCAGGACGCTAGTGATGCGTAGCTGAAAGCGTATTCCTAACCTCTTTACCGCCCGGTAAATGCCAAACCATGCTATTATGTCGTTTTGTTAAAAAGCCATGCGAGACGTGACCTAGTTAAAAATATCAGATGCCTACCTCTAAATGCGGGCGGGTTGTCATTTCATGATATTGCTAAAGTTCAATTGAGGCATATCAGCAGGTGAAAGTGGGCTAAAGACCCGTTTTTTGTTATTACCTTGACACAGTAATGCATCAACGTGTAACCATTTCATGCGGTATGTCAAAAATGCTGGTATCACTGCAAACCGACGCTAAAAACTCAATGCCGGTATTTACTGATATGCCGCCCAGCTCTGCTTAGGGCACAGACCACATTTCTTTATTATAAAAGTGCAGTTGTTGGAACTACATTCTATAGCTAGCCTTTGTTTTTTTTTGTTCTTTTTATAACCACCTCTTTGTAGTGGATCATCCTATCCAAGGCCCTGTATTAGCGGCAACTTATAGACGGACAGGGTTACAATTGCCGGGAAGATTATGATCTTTTCCTGTTCGTCTTAGCCTACCCAAGTTATTACACTCTGGGTCGAGTGTGGGGCATGGATAAGCAGTCGGACTTACGGGACTCGAACCCAAGATCTTCAACATGCGATACCAACATGTTTAACCACTAGGCCGGCGTGCCCACTGTTATTTTTCTGTGTCATTTTCTCCATTCTAAAACATTTTCTGTTTTATTTTCAGGATTATGTGACCGGCTTTTACACGATTCCGCTGGAATTTGACAAGAAGCTCTCTGATTATAATATATTCTATCTCGGACCAAAATCTTCTGAATCCCTCAGGAACTTTATGCTATCTCATCCATCATGTAACGTACATGTCTATGATCCAACCTCAGGATGTGAAAAAGTGCAGTCAAATATGAACAGGTGAGTGTTGGCTATTAGTCAGTTTCACCTACCGGTACTCTTTTGGCTGAGTAGATTTGCGCTGATGATACATTATGAAGATATTTTTATTATTTTATCTATTTATACCCACTTCGTTGAGTGGATCACCCTTTTCAAGGCCCTGTAACAGCGGCCATTTATAGATGGATATGTTACAATTACTGGGAAGATATGATCTTTTCCTGTTCGGCTTGCCTACCCAAGTTGGTGGGCATGAATAAGCGAGCTGGAATCGTCTTGGCTAGAACCCGAGATCTTCAACCTGTGATGCCAACGTGTTTAACCACGAGGCCATCGCCCAGGAAATGGAAATGGATTACAAAATGGTGGCTGTATTACGGAAGATAGCAAGTTAGGCTGTTTTTTGAAATTACTTTTATATAGAGTTTTTCAATCAATCTTTTATGTTGACATTAGATTTAAAATATTATGTTAACTTCTGGTTTCAAGGATACAATTGACAAAGAGGATGTGCCTTTCCACGAACGTATATCATTTAGGTACATATCAGTTATCATATCGATTCAAGTCCATTTGGGATGTTTTCCGCTTGGAGTGCAGTTGCTAGTACTACATCTTGTAGTAGCTCTTTGCTATTATTAAGTTAGTTGGTTCCTTTTAGAAACTCCTTGCTTAGAGTGAAGTTCATTAAAAAATAATGAAAAAAGGTCGCTAAATTGAACGAAGTTGACAGAATGTAGTATATTCGCCCATTCTGCAGTCTAAGCTGAGGAGATCTAATTATGTCAAATTCTTTGAAATGATAGTGAATTTGTAATTTTATTTCTACAACACTGCACCATTCACTGAGATCTAAAAATTAAGATAGGATAGGATATCCTATTTATCCTGCGGGAGAGGAAAGCCGAGAAATACAGCTTAACCTTATGGCGAACCAGGACCTCTTGTGCAGATACCAGTTCTGTATCGGGGTGAAGGTTTTTAGATTTGGACCTGGCTGGTGGAGGAAGCTGTAAGCGGTGCTTACGTGAACCACCGTGCACTGACAAGGCGTCCAGAAGACCTCCCGCATATAATCATCATCGTTCACGGGATTCGAACCTGCATCATGACGATCAGAGATATGTAGCGCGAAGCGTATTTATACAAGCTTCGCTTAATCTTTAACCAAAAGATAGCCAAAATTAGATATATCTGATGAATTCAGAATCGACTGGAATAATTTTCACGAATTGAATCGAATCAAAAGTATGATAATAAACAAACAAAAAGGTTTTTTCAGTAAATTTTTAATGACGAAGAAATTTACATGTATTTGCTGATTTCATATTTTTTTGTTTTTTTTTGAATCTGTGGATTACCAATCACAGGAAAATCGAATCGAATAATTTCTGTTTCGCGAATTGAATATTTTGGATTCGGACTTAACAGGTTGTCATCGCAGGTTGAAGATCTCGGTTTCGAGTCCCAGCGAGTCTGGCTCGCTTATCCATGCCCACCACTCAACCCAGGGTTTAATAGCTTGCGTAGGCTAAGCCAAATAGGAGAAGATCATATCCTTCCAGTAATTGTAACTCTGTCCGTCTATAAGTGGCCGCAGTTACAGGGCCTTGGACAGGGGGTGATCCACTTTTAAGGGCTATAAAAAATAAAACCTTTTCTCTGATATTACAGGCAGTTAATGAAAAGATACTACCTCATCGAAAAAGCAAAAGACGCAAAAATTGTCGGAATCCTCGCCGGAACTATGGGAGTAGCTGGCTACTTAGAATGCATGAATTACATGAAGAAGATTGGAAAAGCAGCTAAGAAGAAAATTTATACATTCATTATGGGGAAACTCACCCCTGAAAAGCTCGCTAATTTTTTAGAGGTACGTTTCGTAATATTGATGGTACGATTGCCCCAGGCCGGCAGAATGTCACCTGCTCTGCTACTTGGGACAATTGAGGAGAGGAGAAGGGATTCCATCAGAAGGAAATTTACCAAATAGGCAATATTTTATGATTTATCTGTGGCTTGAAGATTATAATATATCTTTATATAAAATGTTTCTCTGTATCTTTATATAAAATGTTTCTCTGTGTCTGGTAGTAACCAAACCGAATAAAGAAGTTCAAAATCATCAACACTGCTATGAAATAGCAGTACTGATCGTTTTAAAACTTTTTTTATATCTACGAAAAATGGCATGAAAGTTTCAGACAGCTGAAAAAGCCAAGGTTCTGTTACCCTGGATTGCACTTATTAGATACATTGTTTTTCCATTGAAATTTACTCTTAGCAAGGCCAGAAGCCGCAGCAAAGGGAACCAAAATATGGCCACTCGATAGCAAAGAGCTACTAACAGATGTACCAGTAACTGCACTATAAACGGGAAGCATCCCAAATGGAGCTTAACCACTATGGTGAAATGCATTATGGAGTGGTATCTGCCCTGGGTGATGGTGTAATGTAATGTTGCCCGTTTGTGCTAAATTTTCATCTGATAGAACCATATTTCTTCAGGTGCCTGAATAACTCTTGACTTTCCTCTTCGTTTATATTAAAATATACCATTCATCTAATTCAGATTGACATATACGTACTTGTCGCCAACCCAGAGCACAGTGTTATTGATGTTTCAAACTTTTATCGACCGGTTATTACGCCGTACGAGTTTGAAGTCGCTTGCAATCCCAACAGGGAGTGGACAGAGAATTATGTCACTGATTTTAGAACGTTGCTGCCGGGTAAGATCTTGTTTGTTATTGAAATTCCTTCTAAACTGAACCGATCTAGTAAAGTGCAGTGGGTGGCATCTTGAAGTTCATATTGATAGATTTTTCATTCCTTGTTCCTTGTTTTCATTTTACCTACCTGGTTGTGTATCGGTGATTGGATTCGGGAATTCAGAATTATGAATCGAGGTGGATTTGAATACCGTTCCTGGTTAGTTCAATCAGTAATGCGTTTAGAATCCGCTTCCAGCTGCACATCTCTGATCATCATGACGCAGATTCGAATCCAGTGAGGAATGAGGTTTATATGCGAGAGTTCTGCTGGGCGCCGCGTCGGTGCACGGTGGTTCACGTCAGCACTGCTCACGGCTTCCTCCTCCAACCAGGTCCATGTACAGGAAAAATGAGAAATATGAGTTATCTTTTACTATTCCGGAATAGTGAAGTTTTCTGAAATGCCGGTTCCTAATCAGTGTCTGCCAGTTGATTCCTTTCAATAAAATAAAATTAATTTTATTAAATTTTAATAAAAAAATCTCTACTTCGGGAAACGGTACTAACCCCGTCTTCTTTCAACTTTACATGTTCCAGGCGGCCTGAACTACGTAGAATTCCCGGAAGGTTCTGATGCCCAAGAAACTACAATGTCTTTGATATCAGGAGGTATTCGGAGTACTGAAGATGAAGATATGGAGAATAATGCAAACAAGACGGACGCAATTGCAGTCAGAAACGACAAGACTTCAGTTACAGTTTTTGGTGCTAATTCATCAGGTACGTGCATAGGATGTCTCCGTGTCCTAGATTTCTGATTAAAGTTTATTCAAGTTTTTCTAGTATCTTTAATAAACTAATTTTTGAGAAATATCAGTTGTTTTATGCCAAATTTTGTCTTGGCTTGCGTTTTTAGATTTTTATTGTCAATATTTTAAAACTGACGGATCACGTCACAAGAGCCGTACATTGCGCATGATTCATACTTACTCAACATATTTTCTGTGTTACGGAAGATGTGAATAAAATAAGTAGTAGATGGTTTTGCAGTCACCCAGGGCAGATGCCACTTGTAGCACTCAATTGCAGTGCTTCAGTTTTGATTGGAATGTTTTTTAATTGCTGATATGATGGTGCATTTGGGGTGCCCGGTTAGCTCAATCGGTGCGTTGGTAATGCGCTTCGAGCTAGGCATCACCAAAGTCCAGGGTTCGAATCCAGTGTGTGATGCTTATATGCGAGAGGTCTGCTGGACGCCTCGGTTGTGCAAGGGGGTTCATGTAACCGTTGCTTACCGCTTCCTCCACCAATTATGTCAAATGTCAAGCCAAAACCTTCAACCCCGATTCAAAATTGGTTTCTGTAAGAGAGGTCGTGGTTCCCCATATGGTTGAGTTGTAATTCTCAGCTTTCCTCTCCTGCAGGTTAAAACGAGATCCTGTTTTGTAATCTCTCTTTTTCTTATAAGTAGACTCCAGTCAATACTTTTCAGGCACCGTTTCCAGTTTTGCTTGAGGTCAATTTTAAATAAAGCTATTGGAATAAAGCGCTGTGCAATTGGACATTACAGGCGCGTTAGAAGTGGCAATATTAAACTAAAATTATTCTTCCTTTTCAGCTCAGAAATTGTCTGAAAGATCCTGGAAAGGGCTGGAGCAAAAATTAGGGGAAACACCTGTTACCAAGGCAACAAAGGGGAGGAGCGGACTTCCGGTTTCTTACAACCAAATTATTGATTTTTAATTTTTATTTATTAATTCTATTTGTTTAATATATCGGTGATTGTCTCTGTGAGATCTTATACGTGTACTTGTAAGTGTCGTCGTTGGAGGGAGTTTCTTATAGTGCATGTTGGCCGATGTATTGATATTGGCAAGTATAGGTGATTTTCGAAGTATCAGTATTGGTATCGGAAAATTTTTATTACCGATACTGGGTACTCTTTGTTATGTTCGCGATTTCCACAAGGCAGCGGATTGAAAAAATGAGAGAAACATTTACACCAGTCTGTTTCACAGTATTTGAACCAAAGCATGCTTGAACGCAGCATCTATCGATATATTTGCAACTGTTATAACATAAGTAGGCGCAAACATATGTGTGTGCAAATATACCCAGCGCAAAAGTACGTGGATACAAAAAATCTTTAACATATTTAATAAAGTACTTGGTATCGGAATATAAATTAAGAAGGTGGTATCGGCAACCGCTTTTTTACAGCCGTTGATTTGGTGGATCCAGGGAGATAAAGTCGGCGACTGTTTATTGTTTTAAAGGGTAAAGGCCACAATACACATTGAAGCTGTCTTACCGATGCATTGCATTTCGTTTCGGGTAATGAAATGAAAACGGCAATTCACGCCAACATTGCTTTGCGCCCACACTTTTGGTGGCACAGTCGATGGATCTGGGGCAGGGACGTGTACCCCGCGATTTTGAAGCCATACTAGAAAAGTTCTTGGCGTTTCAGTTTCTCTGTTTTGTTCGCAAGCTTTAGATTAATAGAGAGATAGAAAGCCGAGGATATGACTCCATTACGTGATGAACCTTAGCCCCCCCGTGCAGATCAATCACAACTCTTTTATGGGGGGGGGGGGATTTGTGCATTTATATGTATGTTTTTCTGGTCGATGATAAAATAAATCTCTCCTATTTATCCGATTATCAACAACATGGCAAAGCGACTAGTAATAAACATGCCAGTTGCGAATCGGTGTGAAGATTTTTGCCGAACCTTTTTACTTATCTTTACTTTGCATGGGCATGGTTGGTGGGGGACGATGCCATAAACAACGGCTTGCGTGAACCACCGTGCGCAAACGAAGTGCCCAGCACGTTATCATCCTTCAAGATCTTTCTTGTACTCGGAGCGGAAAAGATCCCAAACTGAACTGCACCGCTGTAGAGAAGTACAATAAGTCATATCTCTTGAGCGATTGTAAAACACCCCTTTTGGTCTCCTCTTATGACTTGCGGGTTACATATCACTCTCTATTTTAGCGATAAATTCCTAATTTCGTAGGTGTTTACCGATCGATTACAGTCCATGGTACTGTATTTTGCAACAGGTGTTTGGTTTCTTTTAGGCCGTGTGCAATCAGAAATTTCATTTTACTGAGTGTGCGCCGCAGATGAACCGTGACACGTCTCAATAAAAGATATTTTGACACAAATTTTCTGAATGGGATTAGCTATATTTTGCAGGCATTGCAGCATATATTTGGTTTCTTTCAAGGCGCTGCTTCGGTCTCACTTAGAGCGAATTTCAATAATAAAATTTGTATCGATTCTATTGGGTAGTCCGCGTTATAAAGACGTTTCGCCAAAGAGCCATAGATGAACTTTGCTTTTATCCATGGTTCATACTTGATAAGACTTGACTCATATAAATGGAGGAAGTTGTGACGTATACTGTTAAAAATACGTGCTAAACAAACTGTTCTTAAACCGTATTTAAATTTTTAGCTTCCTATAAAGATAAGATTATGACTAAGATATCACATGCACTGGAGTGCAGTTCTATTATAAATTTTATGTTCATTTGTATAATCATTGTTTTTGCTGCTACACTGTGACAAAATTGCAGTAAATTAAACCCTTCATTTACAGTGATTGTATATTTCTAAAATTTGAAACAGTCTTCACAGATTTATGCCAAACATGGGCTGTTGATGGACTCGCGTTTCATCAACAGCTCATATTTGGCCAAAAAAGTCAATTTTGTAATTTATTTCAATGTCACGTGATCATATCAAGTAAAAGGTCTGGCAAAGAACAACGATTTTACTGCAGTTTTGTTGCAGTGTGGTATTTATAGATAATTTATTATGACCGTTATGTTTTCTGCGTAGAAGGAAGTCGCAGGTACTACGTTTAGTAGTAGCCCTATGTCATATATGAGGCATTTATCCAGTTATTTTGAGGCCCTGCCTGGAGTGAATTTCAGAAAAGTAACAGTCCCACGTTGATTCACAATGTGCATTTCGTTTCAAGCTCGTCACCACTATGTAGGGGCAGATTCAGTGTTTCGTCCGTACCAGAAATTTCATTTTGTCAAGCATAAGTCACAGATGAACCACGCCTCAGCAGCGTGATCCATCAGTGACTCATATTTAACGTTCAGACTTTTTCTGCTACTCCTAACATATTTCCTGAGTGCGTTTACAGGTAAAAAACGAAGTGATAGTTGATTTTGCCGTCGCCCAGGGCAGATACTGGGCATTGCACTTTACCATAGCAGTACAGTTCCGTTCGGAAAATTTTCCGTTTAAAGCGCAGCTGATTGTACTACATTTTGCTATTGAGTGACCGTTATTTGGTTCCTTCCAGACACTGCTTCCGGCCTTGCTCAGAGTGAATTTCAGTAAAAAAATAGGGCGTGGAACTTCACAAATATGAACAAATGTTTTATTGAAAGTTGTTTTCAGGGTTTTCTGGTAAATTAGAATTTCTATAATCTGATTTTATTCAAGATTATGACCGGATCTAGTGTCCAGAATTGCAATGTTACTATCCATGAGGAATACAGAGCAAAATTTATTCATAAAGATCTTCATGTCGATACAAAACAAAACGGAAACCGAAGATTGTCCTAAATGGATCGCAAAAGGTAGGTGTGATAGCGTCACTGGCGGTGGAATCTGAGGGACATGGGTACTATGGCTGGGCAAACCGAATCATTTGGAATTCGAATCTGATTCGAATAATTTTTTCGAATCGGATCGAATCGTTGATTTCATCAAAATAATAAATTTCCCATTTTCATTATTACTATTATAGTCGTCGCCATTATTATAGTTAGGAAATATTGATACTTACGAAATACAAATATTAGCATAGACTTAAATGCGACGTATTATCATTCAAACGTCAAAATACAATCGATTTCGGTCAAATCTGACCAAAATCATTGCATTTTGTCTTTGAAAATGGAAAAAAATAATTTTATTTAGCGTTTTTTTGTTCCTATGACCGATTCATAATTGATTCGAATAATCTGATACATCGAATCACCGAATCGGATTTCCCAGCCCTAATGTCTACCCTGAGCTTTGAGAAAGAGAGGACAGCCCACCTCATGATTTTGAATCCTATTCTGAAATTTCACCATATTAGCCAAAATTTCGGTCGGCGCGATCCATCAGTGATGACTCATACCTAGCAAAAAGAACTATAACAATTATTTCAAGTGGGGGGGGGGGGGGGGGTGGTCAGGGGGGGTCTGCCAAGCGGGGGCGCATTACCGCTGGACACTAACGGGATTTGTAGAGCTTTGTGACAAATATACAATAAATTTATCTTTCATTCACAATTATTACTCGAGTCAATGACTCGATTCGAGTTCCACTCGGGTCACCCTTTTCAATTACTCGAGTCGTCTTAACTAAATTACTCGACTCGTATTCCGATTTGACAAAATGCAGATGCAACTTGATTCGGGAGTTGATAAAACTGTAGACCTAGTCTAAAATCACCTTTTGCATAATCACGTCGTTGCACGACTCATCAGAGAAGAAATCGAGCTTCCAGGAAGTATCTAAAAAACACGCAATTACCTTGCTGTGAAAACCTTGTTCGTCCATTCATTAATGATCATATGATGGTTTTAAGTGGGCACTGATAAAGTAAAAAGTGGAAAATTAATCAGCCATTGCTGTTGAATAAATGCAGAAATTGACTCGTTACTCGACTTACGACTCGTAAATGTATGACTTGACTTGTGGCTTGAAAGTACATTGACTCGAAACCCCATATTTAAATTTTGGTGAGACTTGGACTTGACTCGCAACTCGTGTGCTCTTCGACTCGACTTGACTTGGGACTCGAAGTGAAGTGACTCGTTCCCTGAATTATAGTATGTTTTTTGAGATTCGAAACCGCCTAATTGGTGAAATATGCAAAGTATGAGTCGAAATATTTGGCCGATCAGGTTCATTTTTTAGTTTTATTTCTGTATCAGCAGGTAAAATGATCGTGAAATAACAGCAATTTTGCTGCATTTTTTTCAAAGTTTTTAGATACAACGTTCCTTTTTCTAGGAGTGAAAGCAATCAACGAATCAACACCGCGAATAACATTTCCTGATGATGCACTGGGATTGCAGTCAAGTTGTAGAAACATAGCCCAGTTTTATTGTGATTCTGAAGCGATATTTGATGCTGATGACTGCATGCTCAACGTAACAAATCGTGAGTATAACCACGGCCAGTTGATTATACGCGAGAGGGTTGCTGAACATTTCGTCAGCGCACGGGGGTTCACGTAGTCACAGGTGGGGTAGGTCAAACCGAATCATTCAGAATTCGGAGTTGATTCGAATATTTTTTCGATCCGGATCACAAATTCGATTTAAATAATAAATATCCCATTTTTACTATTACAACTTGCCTCTATTACGAAAATCAAGAAATTTATAGGTTTATATTGTATATTCGATTCACACTCCATGTCTAAAGGCAACATTTTTCATATTTTAACGGCACAATATAATCGATTTTGGTCAAATTTGATTAAAATCGACTGCATTTTGTCGTTAAATGTAAAAATTCTAGTCCGTTTGGTACATATTTGTTCCTATGAACGATTCACGATTGATTCGGATATATTGGGCTTCGAATCACCGAATCGAATTGCCCAGCCCTAGTCACAGGTTACAGCTTCCTCAGCCAACCGTGTTCATGCACAGAGAGAGAAAACTGTATCCCTTACTTGGAACTCGTGTCTGTAAGAGAGGATGTGGTTCGCCATTCTCGTCTTTCCTCTGCGGCAGGACAAAATCGAAATCTTGTCCTATCTCACAAATCCTCAAAAAGGACAATGAATAAGTTCCCTTTTCGATCATCTGAACAACATTTTTGGGACGTATGGATTGTTTGTGCCTAAATATATGGCAAAAGACTTCTAGAAACGTAGTATCGGCGAATGCACTCACTCTAAGCAGAGAACATTTTAAATGAAACTAACCTACGTAATAAATAGAGTGTAGGGAGTAGTATCTGCCCTGGACAATACCAAAACCCATATACAACTTCATTCTACCACTTTCAAACTAGATTAGGATTCGTTCAGCTAGTATGCAAGACGCACAGATTTAAAGGATTTTAATATTTCAGAATCATCGAAGCGCATTCCGGTCGGGAAGACACTCAGAACGCCGATAGGTTTCACATGTAACTCACCTCTAACCAATGGGTGGATGACGACAGCACTCAGCGAAACCAGTACCGGAATGCATCTTGTAATTTTCCTTTTGGACTTACCATCAAGGCGAAGCTACCACCCATTGTAATATCTAATAAATCGATGTGCCTATCATCGCCCGGTGCAGATATCACTTACTATACACTCTACTTTAGCGACTTAATTCTGTGTAGTATGTTCTTTGTTGAGGGTGCTATAGCTGGTTAGTTTTAATTTAATTTTTTTTAACCGAATCCGAACCGATTAATTACCAGCCGTTTATATGACGAAGAGCTACTACAAAATGTATTACCAGCATAGTGCGCTCCGAGTGGGAAAGAACAGAACTAAATAAACACGAAGCACAGTAAGTGGTATCTGCCCTGATTAGGGTACATCCGTTGACTCGACATGTTAATCTGTCGTCCATCTACACAGAAAGATATAGCTCAGCGTATGACCTTCCTTACAAACTTTATTTACAAATCTATATGGTAAACACACCAAGGCATCGCCCAAGGCAGATAACACTCACTAACTGCACTTTACTCTAGCACAGACTTTTCGAACCAATCGTAAATCGATCATAGGAACAAAAATTTGCAAAATGAAGTGGAATTTTCATTTTAACGACAAAATGCAATCGATTTTGTTCAAATATGATCAAAATCCATTGCATTTTGACGTTGAAAAAAATGAAAATTTCCCTTTGTGGACATGGCGTGTAATTGAAAAGATATCACTAAGTCTGATTACATGATAATACTTGTAAATCGTAACTATAAATGGAGACAATAATAGTCATAGTAGAAATGGAATGTCTGTTATTTTTATTGAATTAGTGATTCGATCTGACTCGAAAAAAATGATCGGAATCAGATTCGAATTTCAAAAGATTCGGTTTTCTCCGGCCCTAATTGTATTGCTAGTGCAATATGTTAGTGACCGTTATAGTCGGTTCCTTCCATGCACTTATTCAGCTTTTGCTTGCAGTGGATTTCCTTAGGAACAGTTCTTTTCAAAGTGTTGAGTTTTAAATTATGCAACATTCATTGTCGTTCAGATGACGTTACAACTGAAACTGCGACAGTGACGTCATACACAGATCGAACGACGGACGGAAACAATTCAACTGTCTGGATTGTCATTTCGATAATCGGTGTCATATTGCTTATTTTCCTTGCCTTCCTGGCCTACCAAATGATAAAACGGTAAGTTTAGCGCTCAAATATATTTTACTTCTGCATTCTTGTCGGATGCGGTGGCCTAGCAGTTAAAACCTGGTTATCTTACGTTGAAGGTCTTGGTAGGAGTTCCCGCTGAGTCAGGTTCGTTAATTCATGACCATCGCTCAACCTAGGGAATAATACAACTTGGCGCTTCAACCGAATCAGAGCATCGTTTACCATCGACACTGACGCTTTCCCGCGCACAAGTGGCCCGATGTCGGGTACTGGGTATTGTTCAGGGCGACTCAACCAAATTGGTGAACTCAGAAAAACTGTATGACGTCGGTCGCTACGACAGTCCCGCAGAGACAGGAAGAAAGAAGCAACGAGCGGCGCCTGCCTTCTTTGCAATCAGAACCGCATTCCCAAGCGCAAAGGCGTGGCTCCGCCCGTATAATGTATTGATCATAATGCGTATGAGTAAGTTCACATTATGCTAAGATTTGTGGGACGCATTGAATATTGCTGTTCCTATTTAACACTGATAAGCAAGGTTCGTTTATAAGTGGGAGGTTTGAAAATCAATCCAAGATCTTCGCTTGGGCTTCACTTAAAATAAAATTCAAATAAATAAAAAAAATATCTTTTACAAGCATTGCTTTTATACTTATTATCCCACGAGACTGGGATGTGCGGGGTCATTGAAATTTGCTAAGCAAAGGTTCTGAAAGGTAACTAAGTAAGCAAACAGTCAAAACTCAAAGGGCCTTTCAAAACGTAATACCTGCAATGACAAAGAGCTACTGCAAAACGCAGAAGAAGCAACTGTACTCTATAAAACGTGAACATAGCACTGAACCAAGAAAGCAAAGAGGAGGATTTTCGACTTTTTTGTTTAATTTATTTGATTAGTTGTAAGCAAGGTCGGATACCTCATACTATGGTATGAGACATCGTTGAAACCACGGCTGCACCGTGTACAGGATTGGGCAAAACCGAATCATTTGGAATTTGAATCTAATTCGAATATATTTTTTTCGAATCAGATCGAATCACAAATTCTATGTGAATAACAAATATCCCATTTCCACTACTATAACTTGAGAATGAGGGAAGTTATAGTTTATAGTGTATTCTCGATTCACACTAAGAACAACAATTTTCATATTTCAAGATCGAAGTATAAACAATTTTGGTCAAATTGAGAGACAGTAACCGCAAGATTTTGTAATTTTTAATACAAATATCTTCGAAATGAGCAAAATTTTCGCACGCCCCAGACGCACAATTATGTGATGTAAATGTTCAAACCGTTTTTTGCCTCCGAAATATGCTACTTTCTCAACAAAACGACCAAAAAGTATTTCGCAATTTTTCTGGGCGCAAGTTTTAAAACTAAGAAATACAACATTTTTATGCCACCCCCCTCCCCCAAGACTTACACCCTAAGCCACCACAGCTGTTCTATTTAAAAGGCATTAAGCTTCTTACGGTTAATGTTGGGCTATTTTATTCAGTAATTCGAATCAATTCGAAGCAAAAATTATTCGTGAATCTTTCATAAGAAAAAAGGCTTGTTAAATTAAGCAGAATTTTCGATTTTCATGACAAAATACAATCGAGTTGATTGTGTTTTATCGTTAAAAAGTGAAAAAGTGATTTGGTATTAGACATGAAATGTGAATTGCAAATACATTGCCTTCAAGTCTGTTTATGATCTTATTAGAAATCCTCTAAATTTCTTGTTTATAAAAATTGAATGGATTCGAAGCTGCTTCAGATAATTTTTTTCCGAATCGGAATATAATCACTTATTTCACAACAATAACAAATATTCTAATTTTGCTATTATTATTATTGTCTTAATTACGATAATTAAGAAATTTATATTCACCAGTTACAAATACTAGCACATAATCATATTACATGATTTTAATGATGTTGATCTATGATTCCAAAAAGCAAAATTTTCATTTCATAACGTCAAAATACAATCGATTTTGGTCTACGATCAATTCACGATTGATTCGAATAATTTGTGATTTGAATCACGGTGTCGAATTGCCCAGCTCTAAGCAATAGTAAAATTGTGATATCTAATATGTATATGGAATTAATGATTTCATTCGGAAGAAATTATTCGAATCCAATTCGAATTTTAAATGATTCCGTTTTGCCCAGCCTTACCTAGGGTTCAGTCGCTGGTTCTACATTTCACAGTATTTATTTGCCCTATAGGTGTCTCTTAGTGTGCTTTAAGATGCTGCTCTAACTTAGACGGTCCAACTTAGAGAGAATTTAGAAAAAAAATGTAGCCATGTTGATTAAACTTGTTTTCCATTCTTCATTAATATAGACGTAGAACTATCAATAAATCGACCCCACCAAAGGAAAACACATATGCGCCGCAGGCAGGAGAAACAAATCCAACATTGGAGTCCGACTACACTCTTGCGGTCGATCTGAATGTACCGTCGTCATCAATGACGTCACCAATTCCTCGAAATCAATACGTTGAAAGATTATCACCAGATTACGCGACTGCACAAGAGATTAATGATAATGATCGCGTGACTATGAGTGGCTACCATCACGTCAAAGGAGATGAACTCCAGCAAGAGGGTACTTATGACGTAATCACAGATTTGGCGCGAAAAATTGAGTCACGTGACACGAATGAGAAAGAAATGGTGGACAATATACTCTATAATATGTGAAACAACCATCTTTTTCACTTTTTTCAAAGATATTAAAACGTAAAAATTGAAACGCTTGGGAGATATCTGACCCCTGTTACCCCCATCTAGTTCAGCACGCAGCGATCAAACATGGGCAAACGCACATTAAATTTACCGTTAATTTATTTTAAGTGTCCATTTTTGAAATCCGAAACCGACTTGTTGGCGACATTTAGGCCAAGTAATGTCGCGACCCGCGATGAGTTCCATCAACTGCCCGTGGATTTTTTAGTTTTATTTTAAAATTACCGATTAAAATTACTTCAACACCGAGCGATTTATAGGGTTTAGGAATATCTCGAAATTCGGCGAAAATTCGACCGTTCCGATCTACATTGTAAAGTACAGTAAATTTACTGATCATTCACAGTAATTGTAAATTTTCAAATTTAAAAAACAGCATATTGAGGAAATCGATGCTAAATATGGGCTGTTGATGGCCGCACCTCGTCGGACGTTCCATCAATATCCCATATTCGCCAAAAAGTTGATTTGTATTCTTTTCAACACTAAATAAAATTACTGTTAAAGAACGGTAATTTTAATGCATTTTTGTTACAGTGAAAACCAACGAAATTCATTAAAATGCACAAAAAACGCAAAAACTATTTGTGGAACAACGACCAATCACGAAAAAAATTTGCGAACATCATACTATAACATATTTGGCTTATTATTTACTATGCATTTACTTTACTTTCACTAATATGTTCTTAAATGTTTAAATGAGATCTTTTTTAAACTCTTTATGAAATATAATAAGTTTCGAAAGTATTGGAAGAATCTTTGTACATGCGGGGAATTAAAAATTGTGCTAACATACCTCCTGTGTGCCGTAAACAGTGCCTACGGAATGACACAAATCTGGGATGGAGATGGGGAAGCATAAAAACAAGATAAAAGTGATCTCGGCTGGCAAAAAATTTGGAATGGATGCCGTCCCCGTTTAGGGGACTTGGTTTTCTTTGTCAGTAGTCGTAAGTAACCGGAAGGAGGACATTCCGAAATTTCAGAATATCATTAAAAAAAAATAAAAGTTTTTAGCGAAATCACGCATATGCCAAGTCTTGTCGTTGTTTTCCATGGAAATTGTGTTTTTCCCAACACAAGGGCAACAAAAATCATTTTTCATACGAGGTAATTTTACTTTTCATTTTTTATGACCCCTCCTCCCCACATGATTTCACGTTGCCGTCATATTGCTTTTGTCACCGGCAAGGCACAAACTAAACACTACTACACCTGTTGGCCTTACATTTTGATCATAGATTTACTTGATGAATCTTGCCTGAATGGACACCACGTCATTGGTATGTCTACTATGTTTTGTTAAGCATGAGTCACAGATGAATAGTGCCTCTGAAAAACTATTTCCTTTAACAAGTTTTAGATAAGGTCAAAAAGCAATCCAGCCTGCGTCGTTTTTTATTTGTTATATATGCATATACGCCCCCGCGCCTTCTCACCGATTGAGTGAGTACTTTATTTTATAGCTACTTCTAGGAGTGGATTACCCTGCCCAAGGCCCTGTACCAGCGTCCACTTATAGGCAAGCAGGGTTGCAACTGCTACAAAAGATATGATCTTTTCCTATTCGGCTTAGCCTACCCAAGTTATTACACCCTGGGTTGAGTGGTGGGCGTGGATTGAACGCATAAGTCGACGATTCTGTTTTCTTAAGCATGTGTCAGTACAGTCGCACAAGCAATGTTTTGTTTGAATGAATACACTGGATGTTTTTTTGCTATTAGGAGTTGCAGTCGCAGATGGACCCGTCGAACTTAGTAGGTGTAGATGGTTTTACCGTGACCCAGGGTAGATACCACGAACAGCACTTTACCTGAGAGAGCAGTTGGAACGTTTTCCGCTTAGAGCGCAGTTGCTGGTATTAGATCTTGTAGCAGCTCTCTGCTTTTAAGTGGCCGTTAGCTTGTCCTTTTTAGGCACTGCTTCCTGCCTTGCTCAGATCGAACTTTTACGAATATTTTTTTAATTGTTAATTGAGTTCCGTCACATGTGTCATAGGTGGTAACAACATTCAATACAAAACGTAATCACTATCTATAGCATAGTAAACGGTAATTGCCCTGCGCTACGGTAAAATCGTCCTTCACGGTAAAGACATCTCAAACGAGTGGAACCACTTTAAATCGAATGAGCGGGATTTACCCTGGGGTGGTGATGGAACGATTCACTGATCCGATGTTGACTCTTGCGTCAGGCGAGAAATACTTGAAATCGATTCTAAACCAGGCACCTACGAGTACTAGGGTACATAGGTGAGGGAGCTACTATAAAAAATCTCTGAATGACCTTTTAAATGCTTTGAGCATTTTTGCGGGCTCTCGGCGAGTATTAGATACTGCAGTTATTTAAGCAATTTTATACCCTGAAACCCCAATTTTCATGTTTTTCCCGCGACGCGTATTTTGGGTTCTTATGTAGTAAATGCAGTAAAAATGTTATTTTTAGGAGAATTTATTGCCTGCGGCACACAATATGACTTCATAATTTGATCTCGAAAATTTTTCAATTTTTTGCCCCTCCTTCTGCCTATATGGATATCATAAATATTGGACTATTTTGTTCAGATTAAGCTTCGGTAAGGTCAAAAACCAATGCCACACGCTTATTTATGTTGTGATACATATCCCCTCCCCCTCTGGTGGCATGTATATTTTTTTATTAAAATAATATATAACAGCCCGGTATGTTTTGTTAAAGCATGTGTCACACTTTTGAAATGAAAAGAAACATTTATTTTTTCAAGTACAAGCCACAGATGATCCACGTTTACTTTTCACGAGTATTTCCCAACATTCCTTACTTGGTTTATATTCTTGCCAAGTATGACCACATTGGATCGCTAATTTTATTGTTTATGATGTTTGATCATCATCCATTCGCCCGCCTACACGGTATTGTTAATTTGATCAGGTATAAGCCAAAGATGGATCGCGCCAGTTTAGCGCCATCCATCATTGGCTCATACTTATCAAAATATGACTCAGAAATTTTTTGGAGGAAGATATGACGTATGTTACTTCAGTAAGGCGATAAATCTGGCTTATAGTGTCAACATAAACACAAAAAGGTATCTCTATCTTTTAGACTGTTAATGAATAAAAAATTAGATGTAGTTCAGTGTGAGGTCTTCGAATCAGATCGATTTAGGATCTGTAGGAACGAGCTTTAGAATAGTCCTAACCTATTTCCTGCGTGCAAAAAAAAATGGGCGGGCAAAACCGAATCATTAGAAATTCGAATCCTATTTTTATAATATTTTCGAATCGTTCATTCTAGGTAAACGACAATAGAAATAACATGATCTCTTGAATTGAATTGCCCAGCCTTGCTGTAAATTTGCGATGATTTTACAACGTTTTCTTTACAGTATATCAAGATTATAGCAAGAAAGCGTTGGATAAAAGAACTATTTTAACGAAGTTCGCTCTTAGCAAGCCCGAAAGCAGCGCCTAAAAGAAAACAACTACTTGCCAATTAGAACTGCAGGACGTGGTATCTGCCATGGACGATGATAAAACCATCTGCTACTTAACATTTTTTTCCTTTTGATCGCCATATACGACACGCAGGAGATACGTTAGGACTACTCTGCAAATATTATCGATGTGGGAGCATGATTCCGAACAGAGTGCAACACACAAAATGCAAATTAGCCAAAGAACATGTATCGTAACTATAAACGACGAAGACGATATCAGTAACGTGTGGATGGAAGTGGTTGCGACCTCGACACAGCCCGAAATCCATGAATGTGTCAACTGGAACGTTACCGGTAATCTTATACGGTTTCATTGTATTCATTTGTTTTGTATGGGCCAGCAAATGGTAGAATTAAATATCAAAACAAGCAAAATTTTAGCGCGCCTTCGTTTCGCACGTTTTTGATTACAATTATTTTCTTTTGTATGTCCCTAATTCTCCATTCCGTCAAACACATTGCGAGTTATCACCATCCCAATTGGGAATAATCTACCACCTTAGTGTACCCTTTTAGATTTCTCACGCTCACTTAGAACTAGAGCCCCAAGCTTAAAAAGCCCTGCGGTAAAGCTATTCCAAACCACGCACCTACAGTCCTACATAGCATAAACCTCATGTAATGTTTCAGTTTGGTTTTGTTACTGTGCCGAAAATCTCATTCATTAGGTTACACAAATCTAAGAATCTCGAAGATTTGAGCTTGCAAATTCGAACCTCCGTTCAAGCTATTCAAATAGGCTGTCCCTATGAACCTCGAGAATAACTCGAATTGTAGTAGAATTAAGAGCTGGAAAGATATTTAAATACTTTCTGAATGCCTTCGGCACTCCTTTGTTTATAAGTAATTTTAGCGATTGAAATTCTATGCTAACTCTATGGACATATATGTCCAATCTTCAATGTATCTATATTATTATTAAAAGCGCATATAATATAAACGGCTACTTCTTCAAGAGTATATTCATAGCACGCCTATGTTTTCTATTCAGGCCAACGCAACATTTCAGAAGCTCGTCCGCAAACTTTTATCGAAGATGGATCACAAAGCTGCGGAGACATAGCTGAGGTTTATTGCTTAAATGAAGCAACGTTTTACACCGATGGATGTTTTTTAAACGTAACAAAACGTGAGTATCCCCATTGGATATATTTCGACTAAGCATGTTTTGTTGAGCATGGGTCACTAATGTATTGTGCCTCCCAAAGCGCTACATCTGAGTCTCATGCTTGGTAAAACCAAAACAAAAGAAGGCACGCGTCATCTTCCATTATATCCTTTTTTGCTACCGATTTGTAATCAAAATTTTTCCCATCGTAGTTTACTCTAATAACTGTTTTCGATCAGAAAAGGCTTTTCTATACTCTGATATCAACTAATAACAGCCAAACAAAATAAATTGTAGATCCTATAATGTTTTCAACCCCTTTTTATTTTCCCAGAAAGCCCTGAAATATTTGGATGGGAAATTTTGGATAGCCTTCTCTTTTTTAATTGCGAAACTCAACCTACAACACAATTTAGCATATTTGCTTCGACCATGGATGCCACAACAACTCAGGGAAGTGTGAATAATACGCCCCCGGATACATACACCATTAACACGGGATATGGTAAACATGGAAATATTTTTCGATACTTATTAGTTCCTTATTGGAGTTGATTTGATTTACAATCCAGTATAGATTGCTTCTGATCAACTACACTGTAACAAAAGTACAGTAAATTCACTGTCCATTTGCAGTAATTGCATATTTCCAAAGTACAACGCATGTTGATGAGATTTTGCCAATTTTGGGCTGTTGATAGAACGCACCTTCGGTTTGCGTTCCATCAACACCCCGTATTTGGCTAAAAAAAATCATTTTTGAATTTTTTCAATACCGCCAGGTAAAATTACTGTCAAAAAAACCAGTGATTTTGTTGCATTTTTTTGTTACCGTGTATATTACATTACACTGTCTATGATATATAGAAAAAAAAATTTTGAAATCTCGCAATATGAAACGAATTTGGAATTGCATTTAAGTGGAACGATGTTTTTGCTCAGTTAGGTTTTGCGAATTATGAGTCACTCATTGAATCGCACCGAAGAAGCACGGTCCGTCTGTTACTAGGACTGGGCAAAACTGTATCATTTGAAATTCGAATCTGATTCGGTTGATTTTTTCTAATCGAATCGGATTGCTAATTCTACATAAATACCTAAGCTCCCATTTTAATATAAACTCATGTCCATTATGAAAATCAAAAAATTATGAACGATTCACGAACGAACGCTTCGGTTCGATTCAAATCATCGACTCGAATTGCCCAGCCCTACCTAAAAAACACAAAATAAAATTTCCCCTCGGAATACGAAGAAGTATCTGTTATTTTAGAATGTATTTCCCTTATATTCGGCGCAATATGTCTTTCATATCAATTCAAGCTGCTTCGAAACACTTGAAATAAATATCCTTCCGTGATTTTAGAACCGCTTTTAGTAGTAAGGTGGGGTATGACATCACATTCGAAGCTCATTGAGCGAATTTTGGTAAAAAAGCAAGCAGTCAATAGATTTGGTCATTTTTATTGGAATCGGGTCGTAGCGAATAAAACACCCAAAGACGTTGTATATGGTTTCACCATACTAAATCGCCCAGTGCAGATATCACCCGCCACACTATACCATAGTGGTTCTATTCCCTTTCGAATGTTTGTCATTTAAAGGATCACCTGTACTAGTGATGGCAACCGAGTTTTCGCCTAACCTTGGTAAAGTAAAACGAATTTACCAGAAAACTATGTAAAGTATTACTAGTTTCACTTTCAGAACTAGATAGTACCTATATTTAAAAACAAGTAGCCTAGATAATCGTCGTGTTTTGCTGCATTTAAGGCATTTTTAATTGATTTGCTGGCTAAAATCACTGAATTGCCCATTTTTTCCAAAAGTTTTCTCAATGAATATATGATTTAAGTCGTTTTTGCATTCCAGGTACCTACTTTTTCGAACCAAATACTTAGATTTAGACACTTAGTTATATTTCGCAGTAAAAATCGGGTGAATTTACTTATTTTCCCTGGTAAATCAGATATACGTGAAATTTGGTAAAAGCACCTTGAAAAAAAACGCGGCACTTTTACCTAGAATTGCCATTTTTAACGGTTACTACATTTCGTGGTGGCTCTTTGCCATATACGTGGACAATGGTTGGTTTTTTTAGACGCTGATTTGAAAAAATCTCCGAATTCTTCCACTTCAACACCATTTTGTATTGGAGTTCATTTTTGGGTAGGTTTGAAATTAGGGCTGGGCAATTCAATTAGGCGATTTGAATCTATTCGATTCGTGAATCGTTTATAGGAACAAAAACTTAAGTTAAGTGAACTAGGATTTTCATTTTTAACAACGAAATGCAATCGATTTTGGTCAAATTTGACCAAAATCGATTATATTTCGTCGTTAAGAAATGAAAATTGTTGCTCTCAGTGTGATTTAAAATGCACCATAATCTATAAATTCGAAGTTATAACAGTAAAAATGGGACATTTGTAATTTACAAAGAATGAATGATTCGACCCGATTCGAAAAAATTGTTCGAATCAGATTCGAATTCCAAGTGATTTGGTTTTTCCCAGCCCTATTTGAAATCAGCATCAAAAGGGTAAAAAAAGAGAAACTGACACTTGTATAGCGAACTGCTGTAAAATGAAGCACCAGCAGCTGAACTCTAGGAGGAAAACATTCCATACGCGCCCAGTTCAACTAAAAATTCTTTAATAGACAGTAAGTTATATCTGCACTCACCGATAGCGGTTTGCAAGCATAGCACTTCCAAGTCACATAAACTTCGAAACCGAATCACATCAGTATATAACTTAATCGGAATTATGGCGCCAAACCTCATCCAAATGGTGGACACATAGCCAACCGGTAATCATTAACCCAACTTACCATGCCCCGAATTCTAGATCTCTAATCTTTGATTCTAACATGATAATCGCTAGGCTAGGCCATCTCCTTCGATGTTGTTCAAACCATATAACGTTTTTACTCAGGCGATGTAATATCTGGCACAATTCCAACAGAAGAAGCAACGTCAAAAACAGACCGAACTACTGGCCTTGGTAGCTTCCCTGTCTGGGCTGCTATCGCGATTGCATGCTTCATAATGATTATACTATTGGTCGTTGTGACGTACAAAATGATGAAACGGTACGTTATTAATCTTGTGCTGTGAGTAGAAACTTGGGTTATCTTATCAGATACATTTATTTTCGAATCATATTATTTCAGATATTCATAAAAAAAATTTACGTCAATTGGCCAAAATTTCCGAATGGGAAATTTAGAATATATCTGATAGGATTTTTCTTTAAAATTTTTGTTAAATCAAGCTAATATTATTGAAGTCTCTACCGTTGTAACGTTATATATCTTTCGCGGATATACTGACTTCTGTTATTCTTTTACCCGACATTATCCCTTCATTTAGTAGAAAACTTGCAAGAAAGTCAGTTATTACAGAAGAGCACCCGTATGAGCCGGAGGCTGGAACAAGAAATCCAACATTCGAGTCCGACTATACATTCTCTGTTGATCCAAACATTCCATCTTCATCGATGACGTCACCGCAGATGATGTCTGCGGCTATTCAAAACCAATATGAAGAAGCCAGACCTCTTGATGACGTTGTCACAGAAAGCGAAAACAATGAACCTGCTACGAGTAACTTTTATCACGTCATAAAAGACGTGCCTGGAACTGGACTGAAGAGAGAAGGGACATATCACGTGATCAAAGATTCGGTGCCAAAATCTGAGTCACATGGTACAAACGAGCGAGTAATGGTGGACAATATATTATATGAAATGTGAAAATGCGGTCCACATTGGCAAACACCTAACCCGTAATATCAGTTATCAGGAATGTTCCCTTGATGGACAGCGGCACATTGGTGGCATGTTATCGGCTCATGCTTGCATGATATTACTAATAGCATACCAAAGAAAAATAGTTGGGATTCTATATTAACGCAACAAAATTCCCCAATGTGCGATATGCACTCCCTTAGAATACCCCTAACTAGGGATGCAAGTTTCAGATATTTTTTCACGAATCGAATCTCTAAAAACATGATTTCGAATCGAATACGAATAACGAATTTTCTTGAAATACTTAGAATTGATTCGAATCGATCGGATTTGACTCGAAATTCAGAGCTTACATCCCCAGTGCTAAGATATTTCCTGCGTGTCGTAAGAGGCGACTTAAAGAAAGCAAAGAAATGCTAGACGGTTCTGGCATCGCCCAGGGCAGATTCCACTCACTACACTTCATCATGGCGATTTAGTTTTGTTTGGGATGCTGTTAGTGTTCAGTAAACCGCTTGAATATAATCACCTTACGTCATAGCGTATTTAGGGGATATGGTGTCATGTCTCGCCAACCGAAAAAAAAATCGCAAAAGGGTCTCTAGGTGGCTTTGAAACGTAATAAAATTTCAAAATTAAACATTAAATAGTCAATATACTTTTTTAATCATGTTTAAGTCCCGAAGCAGCAGTCTTCAAATTTTTTTCGCGCCTTCGAGGACCAATTTTGACTAGCTTTGTGATTATTTTCAATAAAATCCATTTTTAGTGAAAATATTGCTTGTGGAGCGCATTATTCGAAAATTTGAAAATTCGAAATTACGAGAATTTTGCCCTCTCCCTTTTCACAGTTCTGAATACGCGACTGATCTTACGGAGTTCGAACCTGCGTCATGGCGACCAGAGATGTATCTCTCGGAGCGAAGGAGAACAACGCGCATAGGGTTACTTGATACGACCCTGTGAAACGCGATGCGATAAATAATATTAACAAATATTTTTCAGGCTTTCAAATTATCTGCCCCCCGCGGACCTGCTGGGGCTTATATTCCCCCAGACATTATTGATGTAGACTTTGGTAGATTCTGTGTTTCTATTCAGTGTAACAGCTAACTCAGAAGTGTCTACGAATTGACAATGTCAAGCTTCAAACTATCGACCATATATGGCGTGGTTATGACCACGGAGTGGGCAATTCAATTCGTGATTTTAATAGGAATCATTTCAGAGCAAAGGTGATCTGAATCATTTCTCTCTTTCTGGACAAATTTATTTCTGTATTTAAAGATGACGTGGGATATGAAAGTAGCCTACACTGTCATATATTCCAGTCAGTTTAGTGTTTATTTCATTAACAGTACATTCGCAGTCATAGATTTTTTTATGTTATCCGTGTGACGGTACTGGATTTTGGTATATTCTTTACTGTCTTGAGTTATGTTACAGTGACGCTTTTCTATATTTCGGTCCATTCTTAACTAAGTTGAGCCATATAGCGGTTGAAGGTTCAAAGGTCACGACTTGAGATATTACCACGTTGCTGGTAAGCGACGTTCTCTTTCCGTCCCGCCGCCTTGGCGGTGGCAGGGTCGTCCGGTATCTGTTTCAGTTAATGTGTTAATGTTTATCTGTTGCCGTTTTTGCCGTTTCAATACATTTGCATCATCCTCGACGAACCTTATCGTGTGGTTTTTGCAGCACGCAGGAGTCTTCTGAAAGCGTTTTATAGGTTGCGCAGTCTATCGGACTGTGCTGGCGAGCACACTGTTATTTCTTAAAACCGCTCCGCTGCATCCGAATCGAGGTGAAGATCTAGCAGACCTCTCCGGTGCACGGTGGTCCACGTAGGCGCCGCTTACGGCTTCCTCCACCAACCAAGTCCATGCACAGGAAAAATGAGAAATACGTTAAACAAAATTCTTCACCCCGATTCGGAACTGGTATCTGCACGAGAGGTCGGGGTTGGCCATATGGTTAAGCTGTATTCTCGGCTTCCCTCTCCCGCAGGATAAAATGATATCCTATGTTTCGGATTCGTCAGCCGCACTGGGTATATTAGACTAAAACGGTAGACCATTACTCTGTCCGTCTGATGGCGCATATGAGACAAAAAATCATAAATTTCAATGCAAAATACTTTCCCGGCTCGGTTGCCCAGTCGGTTAAACGCGATTGTGCTGTCCGGAAGGCCGTGATGCTTGACCGTTTCACCACCGAGTGTGCCGTTCAGCAAGGCACTTCGAAGGTAGCTCTAACATAGTACAGATACACAATCCCTACAAAGGTCCGTGCCTGACGGTTGTTGGGTATGGGGTATATAAAATTGACAAAATAAGGAGAATTCATAAGCCACGATGTAGTTTCTGAATATATCGTTAGCATCGGCGAAATTTTGTGAAAATGAAATCAAAACCTCTCCCCCCCCTTACCAAAATGCAGCTAAATTAACCAGTAACCACTTTTTTGTCTTTTGTTTGCACTTGATATCAGAAGTGATATTACCGAGCAGACCGTTTCACCCCAAGCTGTTTGCCCTTGAATGTTAGCGAAACTGGGACTTTGGAAGTATATTTTGTAAAAAAAAGTCAAGTCATGATGCTCATTTATGACGTCACGATCTGAGGCATTTTTCTGGAATAACGCATGGTTTCTGTAAACAAATCAAAAATAGCATTATTCAGTAATATGAAGAGAAGTTAAATTTCTGAAAATACCGTTAGCATGCGAAAAAATTGTGAAAATGAAATTATATCCATCCCCCCTGACCGAAAATATACTGCACATGTATAGAGCATAACGGACATGTTTTCGTTTGTTCTGAGAAGTTTATTTGTGACGGACAATGCTGTAATAGTTGCTGAATGTGGCGTTCATGCATCGGCGAAAATTTGTGAAAATTCGCGAAAACAGTCTCATCCTAACACAATTTATCAGCTAAATTTACCAGTAACCACCCCTATTACGTTTTGTTTTCTGACACGTAGAATAATATTATCCGGATCAGGAAATAATGTGGGGGGGGGGGGGTTTGGGGTTGAATGTCATAATAATCCGTCCCCCAATTTGTAAAATAATGAGGGGGGGGAGTCAAGTCCCCCTGCCCCCCAACGAGTTACGCCGATGCATGTCGGGAATACGTTTGTACCTCGCGGGTACCAGATGTTAAATGCCCAATGACAATTACAGATACAAAGCACGCCTACGAAAGGCCCGTACCTAACCCATGTTTGGGTACACGACATATAATAATTTGTCGTCGTGAAAAAACTAAAAAAGCGGCACAATGATACATCGTAATGCTAAATGTTGGGGAAAGCCAAGACTTCTTCGCGCTGCAGTGCTTGTCCTCTCTTTTTGAATGTTTTCACCATTTTTACGATTTCCATATGAGTAATTTTAACATATATAAGTATGAGTCACTGATATTGGGGGGCGCTTCAGCAACACGTTGAAGCAGAATATTTCTGAATGGGTTAAATTATTGCAGAGCCGATGTCCTTGGGGATTCGAATCTTATTCGCCTATACCTTTTTCAGACACCCACTGGTAACTGTATTGTAAAACAATTACACGTTCAACGTTACAGTACAAGGTCCTTGCCTAGTGTTTTTTTTACAAGCGCCCTGCATTGTGATCTAATCACCCAGGAATAGACGCATATGTACTAAATATGAAAGGCATTGAAACTGTTTGAGAAGCATATACTACGATATCGCAATTCGGCTATAGCCTAAAAAGTTAAAAAATAAACTGGTTGATTAATTTTCCCCAATACTGCTTTAATGGGAGAGCCATCTTGTCTTTTTATTTTGAAGGTTTTTTTAAAATATTTTACCATTTTGGATCAGTACTTTTGTGTGTACAAAGTAATGGAGTGCAAATTGGAAACAATAAACAAAATGCTGGGTATCTCAGAACTGCCTAAATATATTTGAGATGAGATTTTCTATTCACAATAAATTGGGGATTCAGAATCTTTTCCATACCTTTGTTTCAAACCGATTTTCCGTGTTATAAGATAGTCTACTCTTCAAAAATTCAACAGGCTTATTTGTTGGATTAGTCTCCAGTGCGCTAACTCGCTCTGAATTAAAAGCCCTTGTTTTTATATCACTCATTGGAGCAAGCGGATGTGACCAAAGATATCTACATTCACCAGAATGTCTTCCTGGTTGGATATCGCATTCTGGGTTGAGTGGCGATGACCTAATGGTTATAATGTTGGCATTGCAGGCTTAAGATCTCCGTCTTGTAAATCCCTCCCCATCATTTAACCCAGAGTATAATGACTTGGGTAGTCTCGGCCGAATTAAAAAGTTAATATCTCTTCAACTACACTAATCCTGTTCGCCTGTAAGTACGAGCCGTTGCGATCCATTCAACGGACAGCTATTAAAATTAATCACGACGGACGTGAACCGCAAATGAAAAGGAAGGGCAAGGTCGACGTACGTAAGTACAGGCCAAAGCGCAACTCATGCCTGCGTAATGGCCGCTGATTACTGTTTTGCTAAACTCTGCGGCTGTGACGCACAATCTGCACTAGCCGCCACTTATAGACGAGCAGGGTTAGAATTGCTGGAAAGATATGATCTTTTCTTGTTCGGCGTAGCCTACAGTAATCATTACACCCTGGGTTGAGTGGTGTTCATGGATTAACGAGCCGGACTCGCCGGTACTCGAACCCGACATCTTCAACCTGAGATGCCAACATGTTTTACCACTAGACCATCGCGCCCACTAAGTCTACAATTTAATTTTGTCAAGCATGCGCCGCAGATGGACCATGCTTCAAGGATCTATCCATCTGTTGTTATACCTGACAAACAAATGTTTTTACAAAAGTACAGTTGCAGTGATTTTATATTTCATTCATTAGGGAACTCTGTTTGATGGCGTTTATGCTAAGTATTGGCTGTTGTTGGCGCCATCTCGGCTGTGCATCCAATCAACACTGTTGGCGTAACCTGGGATAGGTGACGGACGAGGGGAATGTTCTTCTGATTTTTCTGTTTTGTATTCTCTGTTTCTCCCCCAAGGAATTTTTTGGAATTTGATTAAAAAAAGACTTTACAAATTGACAAATTTTTTGATCGCCTTTGTTGTGACGTTCCGTAATTTTTTTATTGTTTTCCCCAAAATGGTCTATTTTTTCAAAAAAAAAATTTTTGCGCTGTCAGCATGCAATTTTACCGAGGAATTTTGGCGTGAATTCTCCCTCCCCCTAAATTTACCTCGTTCATCGCTAATACCCCTCAAAACCGTTTAATTGGCTACTTCAATTACACCGTGTAAAATTACTGTTAAATAGCGGCGATTTTACTGCATTTTTCCACAGTGATTCGAGAAAGATTTCAATACGTTTCCTCAAAGTATAGATTATAACCCCGATAACCTTTCTGATTTTTTCCAAAAATATAAAATAATTGGACCGATGTCGAGACGGGACGTGATGTGGTGAAGAGGCCTATTGTGTTTGGATAAATTAGGTTCTTCTGCGTGTAGATTGTTATAAAGCAATATCTCACTCATATCTAGGGCTGGGCAAAACCGATTCATTTGACATTGAAATCGATTCGAAGCACAAATTTTTTGAAATATTTATAAAACAAAAACTTGTAAATTAAGTGGAGTTTTCCTTTTTTGACTACAAAATACAAACGATTTTGGTCAAATTTGACCAAAATCGATTGCAATTTGTCCTCAAAAATAAAAATTTTCGAACTTAGAGTATGAATTAAAAAAATTTTGCCTTCAAATCTGTTTATGCTAATATTAGTTATTCGGAACCATAATTTTTTTGATAATGGAGACAAGTTGTAATATTAAAAATAGTAAATTTGTTATTTAAGCGTAATTAGCGATTCGATCCGATTCGAAAATATTATCCGGATCAGATTCGAATTCCAAATGATTCAGTTTTACCCAGCCCTAGGTTTGGGCAGAACTTATCGATTTACGTATGCCATTTTTACTATTACAACTTATTTCAACTATAAATCGGATTGGATTCGAATTCGAATTCGGATCGGATTCGAATTTCAAATGATTCGCTGTTACCCAGCCCTAGGTTTGGGCAGAACTTAACGATTTACGTATGCCATTTTTACTATTACAACTTATCTCAACTATAAATCGGATCGGATTCGAATTCGGATCGGATTCGAATTTCAAACGATTTGCTTTTACCCAGCCCTAGGTCTGGGCAGAACTTATTGATTTACGTATGCCATTTTTACTAATACAACTTATTTCAACTATAAATCGGATCGGATTCGAATTCGGATTCGGATCAATCTTCGAATTTCAAATCTTTTCGCTGTTAGTGGGCCTACTCTAGGTTTGGGTAGAACTTATCGATTTACGTATGCCATTTTTACTAATACAACTTATTTCAACTATAAATCGGATCGAATTCGGATTCGAATTCGGATTCGAATTTCAAATGATTCGCTGTTACCCACCCCCAGGTTTGGGCAGAACTTATCGATTTACGTATGCCATTTTTACTAATACAACTTATTTCAACTATAAATCGGATCGAATTCGAATTCGGATTCGGATCGGATTCGAATTTCAAATGATTCGCTTTTACCCAGCCCTAGGATTGGGCAGAACTTATCGATTTACGTATGCCATTTTTACTATTACCACTTATCTCAACTATAAATCAGATCGTATTCGAATTCGGATTCGAATTTCGAATGATTCGCTTTTACCCACCCCCAGGTTTGGGTAGAACTTATCGATTTACGCATGCCATTTTTACTATTACAACTTATCTCAACTATAAAAATCAAGAAATTTGTAGTTGAAAATCACTACTATTAGCATAAACAGGCTTAGAGAAAAAGTCTTTTCGTTTAGTGGGTCTACTCTGTGTCAAAGGTAAAACGAAAAAAATCGAATTTGATCAAAACCGATTGCATTTTCTCGTCAAAATTTAATAGTTCACTTTATTTAGCAATCACTGCAAATGGCTAGTCAACTTACTATACTTTTGTAACAGTGTAAAAAGCATCTCACTACTCCGTGCTGGATATAATTCTGTAGATTAAAATAAAATAAAAGGAAATTTGCATCGAACAGTATGACATGAATAATATTGAACGCGCTAATCGTGGCACGTTCTATCAACAGCCCATACTTGGCATAAATCTTATCAACATGGTGGTTTTGAATAGTGGAAATATTCAATTACAGGCAATGTTATCTCTGTCGGTGGCCGCAGTTACAGAGGCTTGAACAGGGTGATCCACTCTACCCAAGAAGTGGCTGAAAAAAAAAATAACCAGAAAATTTTCTGTGTTTTTGTAGCAACACAATTGTGAGATAAGTAGACTAAATATACAGTTTTTTTACCGTAATTTCATATTTACAAAATTTGAAAACGCGTTGTTGATAAGATGTATGTCAATTACAGGCTGTTGATGGATCGCACCTCACTATTATTGACTGTGAAAGTTGATTTTATAATTTAATTTCTATATTTCGACCCGTGGGTACGGGCTTTAGATTAGTCCTAACGTATTTCCTGTGTACCGCCCAGGGCAATGCCACTCACTGCGCTTCACCACTGCAGTAGTACATTTCCATTTGGGATGTTTTCCGTTCAGACTACAGTTGCTGGTAATACATCGTAATAACTTTTCAATTATTAGTTTAATACTACGTGGCCGTTAGTTGGTTCCTTATCAGCACACCTCACGGCCTTGCTCAGAGTGAATTTCTATAAATTAAAAAAAGAAATGGAAGGTAAAATTACTGTCAAATAGCGGGGATTTTTCCTCATTTTTTATTACAGTGTACACCTTCCACAAAAACATCCAAACAATAGTATTAATGCTTCCTTGTATTGTAAGAGTATTAATGCCTAATGCTTCCGGTATTCTATAATCCACCCACGTCTGTTTGTTGATTCAAAACCTAACTGACATTCTCCCATCTTATGCTATTTTCATATCAATCATGGTTTTCCGATATTAATTATAAGAAACGGTCATGGTTCATGTATCGCCGAAAAGGAACGAACTAACGGTCACTCGAGTGTAGGGTTGGGCAATCCGAATCGGTGATTCGAATCGATTCGAGACACAATTTATTCGAATCATTCATAAACTAGGATTTCCATTTTTAACGACGAAATGCAATCGGTTTTGGTCAAATTTGGCTAAAATCGATTACATTTTGTGTTAAAATATGAAAATTGTTGCTCTTAGAAGTGTTGTGTGAATTGGAAATACAGTATAAACTATAGAATTCTCGGTTTTAACAATGGAGACAAGTTGTAATAGTAATAATGGGATATCTGTAATTTACACCGAAATAGAGATTCGATCCGATTCGAAAAAATTATTCGAATCATTTGGAATTCGAACACTACTATAGTCTCCATTGAGTTGATTAGAAATACACGGTTACAAATTACAAATATTAGCATAAACTGATTTAAGATCAATGTATTTTCCCTTTAACGACAAACTACAACCGATTTGACCAAAATGGATTGAATTTTGTCGTTAAAATCGAAAATGCACTTTATTTAGCATGCTTTTGTTCCTATGACCGATTCACAATGGATTCGAATAATCTGTATTTGGAATCAAGTCGAATCATCGAATCGAATTGCCCAGCCCTACTCACAATTCATTGGAATCTGCTTGTGAGTTGAGACCCTCAGTGACATCCTCCCATTAAATAAAATATTCATATTAAGTAGGGTTTTATAATTATAACAAACTTAACTCACTTAAAATTTTCTGGTAATCGCTATCTTCTTTAATTTCATTTATCGTGATTAATACAGTTTTTATATCTCTCGGTCATAAGTATTTTCCACATCATCTTTTGTTAGCGATGTGTGTTACTGATGGATTACATCGATGAGACGAGGTTTATCTGTGTTCCATGGTTTGCATTGAAGAAGCAAACTAAAAAAAGAACATTGTTTGCTAAGTATGAGTCACTGATTGATCGCGTCCCCGTGGCGTGGACCATCAGTGACTCATGCAGCATGCTTGACAAACTTTTGATTGAGTTATCTTGACTACTTCGCAATTTCGTTGACTATCACGAACAATCGAACAATATATTCCCTATATAATTAATATACACAATCTACACTATGACAAACGCACAGTAAATTTACTGTTCATTTGCAGTAGTTGTATATTCAATATTTTTTGTTAGGGTTTTTTGAATTATTTGCTGTGGCCTTTCTGTGAACCCACCCACTATACCCAACAACCGTTAGGCACGGACCCTTGTAATGACTGTGTATCTGTTCTATGTTACATCTACCCGCGGCTCGCTCGGTGGTGAAACGGTCAAGCATCGAACCATTGGCATTCTGGTTTAAAACCACTATGTTAATGAGATTGTTAATGCGCACATGTTAATGCGCCAAATATGGGTTGTTGTTGAACCGCCTTGGCGCCTCTGGCGGCGAATTCCATCAACAGTCGATATATTTGGAAGAAATATCTTCATTTCAAGATTACCAAATAAAATTATTATTAAAAACCGCATTTTAATCTGATTGTTGTTTTCAAACCTCAGCGATGTTCTCCTATAAAACAATCTTTCATATTAATCATGGTTTTCCCACTAATGATAGGAATATGGCTTTTCTTTGAAACTTTTGAAAGTTTTCCTAAGCTTTACTAATGCGCGGTTTGACAGATTCCACACGAACAGACAATCAATGGAATAATATGCACTGTAATAAAATTTCAGTTAAATCACTGATTTTTGACAGTAATTCATGGTGTTGAAAGAAATCTATAAATTCGGTCTTTTTTCGCCCATACAATGCGGTTTTTACTTTTGGAAAAATGCAATTACCGCTAATGCCAATTAAATTTACTGTACTTTTGTTGCGATGCGTATTATGCTTCCGGGATTCCATAATTCATGGATGTGAATAGCTTTGATGTTTAGAAACTTCAGGTATTTTCTCCTATTCCTAAGATTCGCCTGAAGAAATTCGATTAATGGAACTTCTGGGAAAAGGTGAATAACATCATAATTCAAAGAAAAAGGAATCAAGTTCATGAATATAAGAACAAATTAATAATTCGGGTTCTATCTTCGGTGAGAAATAATATTATTGATGAACAAAAATGACGGCACCAAGGATGATCATGGTTGAGGCACCGTAACCCACAACCTTGAAACGATAACATTACCGGGTCCTCATATGTTCTACACTGGATGGAATGATAACACGCAGGATAATTCTCGTAACCAGGTTAAATTGTCATAATTGTTGATTACATGAAATGACTGTTCATTCATAAAATCACGTCAAACAACGTTACAATGACATATTACGTTTAGCACTTTTTAAGTTGATATGGGCTGTTGATGGACTGCGTCCTTGGCGGCATATCCAAACGAAACAGTTGTATTTACATATTACCAATTAAATTACTTTTGAACACAGCGATTTTACGCTTTTTAAAAATGATTGATCTCACTGACGTTCTGCTGTCAAACACATTTTTCATATTAATTATGGTTTTCTAATAATGATAGGCTGGCGACGAAGTTGTTTATTTGAAAAAACTTTAAGCATTCATAAGCTTGACTAATGCGCGGTTTGACAGATTTCACACAAACCGCAAAACAATGGAATAATATGCACTGTAATAAAATGTAGTAAAATCACTGATTTTGACAGTAATTTTACTGGAAGGTATTGAAATAATTCTATAAAACTTAGCCAAGTATGGACCGTTGATGGGGCGCACCGAGGAGGAGACCGAAGAGTGGTTCTTGCAAACATGTACTTCACAAACTAATCACATTTTTGCAAATAACCCAGAATTTAGATAATTTCACAATATTCTTTAATCTGACGCTTGTTCCGAAAACCGCGAAAAATTTCTCCTACGTTCTTCCGAGATTTATTCTATTAAATAATTGCAATTCTAAAAATAGATTTGTGCAAATTTGACCAAAATCTATGGCATTTTGTCGTTAAAAATAAAAAATTCTACTTCTCTCAACTTGTTTTTGTATCTATGACCGAGTCATGGTTGATTCGCATAATCTGTACTTCGAATCGATTCGAATCACCAAATCGAACTGCCCAGTCCTAGTTACCGTGAAGTGGGTAGCGGTATGATCGTTTTATCTTCACCAGTTGTGCATGTATTCTTGTGAATACTACGGAATTAGCTGGTGCCAATCACTCGAAAACAATTTTTAACAATCTGCTAGTGTAAATAAGAAAGGGAGGTATAAATTATTAATTTGTGTAACTTCCATATTTCTGATGCTCAGTTGATAAGAATGTTAGGGTTGGAAATCGCAAGATCGTTAAAATTGTTTGCGTTACCGAACAGTGAGTAATGAAAAACAAAGTAATTATGGTGGTGTTTATGTGAATAGGAAGGAGAAAAAGAAGATCGTTGGATAGTTTCGGGCGGGCAATTCCCTTCGGACTATCTAGTCCATTCGAAGCACAATTTATTTGAATTAAATCGTAAATCGTTCATAGGAACCAATACTCGCTAAATAAACTCGAAGTTTCATTTGTATCGAGAAACTGAGATCCTCGATTATATTTTGTCGTTGGAATATGAAATTGTTGTTCTTAGACATGGACTGTGAATTAAAAATACACAATAAACTATAAATTTCTTGATTTTCAATATGGAGACAATTTGTATTACTAGAAATTTTATTTTGTGAAGTATGTGTCACAGATGGACCGCGCTTCGGCGCCTTGACAAAGCATGCCTTGGCAGTGTGGGGTTAAACTGCAACAGTACTAGGGTTGCCATATTTATATTGAAAATTCTAATCGACTCCTGTATGAGAGACTCGAGCCTGACAAAAACATTTCAACAGCCAATTAATTGGAGTGGTAGATTCATGATGCCATGCCCCCACACCCCTCGTTGACCAACAAAGAAAAAATGGAGGATGGATTTTTGAATGCCTTGAAGCGCAAGAAGTCTCAATTTTTTTTATCTACCCTTATTTGGCCCATTTCACGTCTTGAAATCCCATTTCAAAAGAAGATTTGGACCTCCGGCATGATTTTTAGGCTGTTTCATGATGATCTTCAAGAGAAAACCGTATTTTAAAGTGGTGGTCTTTCTTAAGACATGATGGGTTACTAGATGGTATGATGAACCAAGGTACGTTTAGCATAATATGACATCCTGCACCGTGGTACGGTATGGTATTCATGGTGTGGTATACTGTTATATTTAATGGCACGGTGTACTACGATATGAAATGGTATTTATAGTTTAATGTATCATGGTACGATATGGTATTCCATGGTTTGCTATACTATAGTACGATGTGGTATTTCATGGCATGATGTACCATGGTAAAGAATGAAATGAGATGGCATCACGTACTATGATACGGAATGGTCTTTATAGCTTGGATTACCATGATACGTTATGGTATTGCATGGTTTGATGTACCATGGTACAATACGGTATTTCATGGCACGATGTACCATAATACAGTATGGTATTAAATGACTTGATGTACTATAGTACGGAATAGTATTCATAGTTTTATATACCATGGTACGATATGGTATTTCATGGAATAATGTACCATGGTAAAGAATGAAATGAGACGGCATAATGTACTATGGTGCGGAATGGTCTTTATAGTTTGGCATACCATCGTTAGATATGGCATACATGGTTTGATGTACCATGGTAAGATATGGTATTCAATGGTTATGGTTTGATTACTATGGTACGGTATGATATTGCATGGTATGATGTAGCGTGCTAAGGTATGATGTTCCTTAGTATAATGCAACATATGGCATAATATGGCATGGCATGTTATGGTTGTTCGTGGTATTATATCCAGTCACCATCGTATGACATGGTATGTATATTTTGGTATGCTATGGAATTGCATAGTATAAAGTCCCATGGCTCGATGTATTTTGGTAACCACCGGGTATGATATGATACTTGGAGCACATTCATTATAAACAAAAACAATCATTAGTTACTTATATTTGGAAAACGATCCGATCCGGTTACGCCCAGCTTTAACGATATGACATAAAAGATGTTTTGGCTTGAATTGATTATCTTCACATTTTAACAAAAACAAATTAAGCGATTAATAATGTGAGTACGTGATTCACACGCTGCGTAAAAAGATAAAATCTTGTTATCTGTAAATCTAAACCATGTTGATAATGATAACAAAGTTAAAATTTGGTCGTCAAACTTAGAAGCAAAAACCATATATGATGGAGGTTTTTCAAAATAGGACATTTCTTTTTGTCATCACGAAGCTTATATCGCTTCTGCGGTGCGATCTGTCGGTGACTCAAACCTAACAAAATGATGTGGCCAGAAGAAGCATACATTTCTTTAGAAATAATTCGGTTCAATGTATTTTACGAATATTTTGATTTTTTTTTGTTGAAATTCACTCTGAGCAAAGGCCAGAAGCAGCGTCTTGAAGGACCAACCACCGGCCACTCAATAGCAAAGAGCTACTAAAAGATTTAGTGCCACTGACTGCACTCTAAACGGAGAACATCCTAAACGAAACTGAATCGGAAAAATACAATCGATTTTGGTCAAATGTCACCAAAATCGATTGCATTTTGTCGTTAAAAATGTAAAATTCTACTTTTCTCAACTTGTTTGTGTTCCTATTACCGAATCACGATTGATTCGAATAATCTGTACTTCGAATCGAAACGAATTGCCCAGCCGCAGTTACCCTAAAGTGGGTGATCGTTTTACCTTTACCAGTTGTGCATTGGTTCTTGTAAATACCATGAAATTCCCTGGTGCAACCACTCAAAAACAATCTTTTACAAGCTAATATTGCGAATAAAAAAGAAATGGGAGATCATTAATTTATGTAATTTCGACATTACTGATGCTTAGTTTATAAAGATGTTATGGTTGGAAATCGCAAAATTGTTAAAATTGTTTGCGTTACCGAACAGTGAGTAATGAAAACAAAGTCATTATGACGGTGTTTCATGTGAATAGAAAGGAGAAAAAGAATATCTGAATCGTTGATTTGTTTAGGGCTGGTGATTCGATTAGGAGTATCCAGTCGATTTGAAGCTCAATTTTTTCGAATTAAATCGTAAATCGTTCATAGGAACAAATACTTGCTAAATACACTAGAAGGTTTATTTTTTAACGAGAAAACTGCGATTAAATTTGACCAAAATCGATTATATTTTGTCGTTGTAATATGGAAATTGTTGTTCTTAGACATGGACTGGGAATTAAAAATACACAATAAACTATAAATTTCTTCATTTTCAAAATGGAAACAATTTGTAATACTAAAAATGGTGAAAAATTGCTATTTGCATGAAATTAGTGATTCAATCCGATTCGTCCCAATCAGATATTTTATTTTGTGAAGTATGTGTAACCGATGACTTGGCAAAGCATGCCTTGGCAGTTTTCAAACCGGGGTGAGACTAAAAGCAGTACTAGGGTTGCTATCTTTACATTCAAGATGCGAATCGACATCTCGATGAGTGACTAGAGCCTGACAAAAAACGTTTCAACAGACACTGGCGTATAAAGGGAGATTCATGGTGCCATATCTCCATACCCCTCGCTAACCAATAAAAAAAATGTAGAATGGATTCTTAAGTGCCTTGAAGCGCAAGAAGTATCAAAATATTTCATCTACTTTTATTTGTCCCATTTTTGACCTTGAAATCACATTGAAAAAAAAAAGAAATTTGAACCTCCGACATGACATGATTTTTAGGCTGTTTTATGGTGATATTCAAGAAAAAATCCTAATTTGAAGTGCATCAAAAGAAGGCAAATCTCAAAAATCAATCTTTACTCTTATTTGGATCATTTAAGCCTTCGAATCTTTCTTTTCAAAATAATTTTGGAACTCCGACACGAATTGTTGACTTTTATATGATGATGTTCAATAGAAAACAATATTTTAAATTCCGCTTGCGCGCGGATGTGACGTCAAAATTTCGCTTCGAAAATTTTTCAAAATTTGATCAAAACATTTGATTTTATTGGTACAATGACTGTATCAACAAGGAACAAAATAACGAAAATATTTTCAATTTTCACTTACTTTTTTATCTTGATATAATAGCCTTGTTTTGGTTTAAAATATATGAGTCAGCAAATAGTTTATAGTCACAACAGTCAATACGGTTGATGAAAACAAAATATTATGGTTGGCAATAAGCTGACTCGCTGATTTGTCCAAGATAAAGAAGAACTAAATTTTTGTTTTCCTTGTATAATTGAAGATCATTTTTAATGGGGCCGGAGGAAGTGACGTCTGAAAGGATAAAACTAACAATCACTTAAAACCGAAGTGCTGTACTACAAAATGTCCCAGAGTACCAGCAAGTGGAAAACATTCGGAATAGAGCTTAACCACTAAAAACAACCTGCTATAAGCGGTACCTTCCCCGGACGATGGTAATTTGGATTTTATTTGCTATTGTTGGCGACTACTCCACAAAATATCATATTTGATGCATTGAAATATCCACAAAATATCACCAGCGCCATCAATCATAGCCAGTCATATTTAAAATGTTACATTACCTTCTACGTTTTTCAATATTTTCAGATATTTGGTTGTCTTATCTTATTGGTTGAAAAATTTGAATACAAGGCTTGTTTACGGTAATGCGCTTACGGTATGCGCCTCTAATGCTCTTTGTTATGGGAAACTGAGTTGAGAAGGTTACATAAATGATCTGTAAGTTTTTCCATCCCCCAGGGCAGAAAATAGTTATAGAATATTGGTAATAGTCACCATGCTTTACATATTTGTAAAAATATAATTATACGATATTCGTAGCATTCCAATTGTTCGTTCGTGGGCCCGATGGCCTAGTGGTCAAACATGTTGGCATCCCAGGTGGAAGATTTCATGTTCGAGTGGTGTAACCCACTCTGTTTGTCTATAAAGGGCGGCTGGTACAAGGGCTTGGTCATTGGCCAAGGGTGATCCATTCGAAGAACTAGATATAAAAAAACAACCTCAAACTCGGTTCAACCAAAACAAAGAATAATAAATGAGAATTGCGACTTTGTATTCAAATTTCACATTCTGCAAGATAAAAAGACATTAAACCTCAAATGATTTTTTTTTATTTATTTATTTTTTTTTTCATTGAAATTCACTCTAAGCAAGGCTTGAAGCAGCTCCCAAAGGGGACTAACCAATGGCCACTCAATAGCAAAGAGCTACTAAAAGATGTAATACCAGCAACTGCCCTCAAAACTGAATCCATCAACCACTTCTTTGCTTCCTTGTAGTCGCCTCTCACCATTGAGATCCGTTGAGATGCACAAATGCATTCCCAGCCTCTGCATCTTGTATTCCAAACAAATCTGGATCGCAATATAGTGCAATGAATGGTATCCGCTCTGGGCGCTGGTAGAACTTACTCTTATCCTCACTCAGATTCAGTTCATACTTGTTCAATAAAAAATGGAATACATGGTATTTTCACGGTAATGCGCTTTTAATGTTCTCTGTAGTGGGTAGGGCCGGGGAAATCCGAACAATTTAGAATTCGAATCTGATTTGGTAAATTTTTTCGAATCGGATCGAATCACGCATTCCTTGAAAATAACAAATATGCCATTTTACTATTACTATTACTGTCTCCGTGGTAATTAAGAATTTCACAGGTAGGAATTACAAGTGTCAGATTAAACAGACTTAAAAGCAATATATTTCAATTAAACTCTTGTACAAGGGCGAAAATTTTTATTTAACGAAAAAATACAATCGATTTTAGTCAAATTTGACCAAAATCGATTGTATTTTTCGTTAAAAAAGAAAAACTCCATGGCATTCGGCGATTTTTTGTTTCAATAGCCAATTCACGATTGATTCGCCAAATCTGTGCTTCGAATTGATTCGAATCATCGAATCGAATTGCCCATTCCTAGTTATGGGTGAACTGAACGTGAGCAGTAATTAAGACAGTTACGTGCCCCTGCATCAGACGAATATATTCCTAATCAGATTTTTTAAATACCACTTTGAGTATATCACCCTGAACAAGGTCCTGTATCAGCAGCCACCAATAGGAGAACAGGGGTTGCTGGAAAGATATGATCTGAACCTGCCCAAGTTATTACACCCTGGAAAAGGATGTTCTGACTAAATTTTTTCGATTGGTGCATGTAAAATCGAAAAAAATTGCCTCACAGCTAGGGCTGGGCAAAACCGAATCATTTGGAATTCGATTCGATTTGATTCAAATATTTTTTTCTAATCAGATCAAATCACTAATTTTTTTTAAATAACAAATATCTCATTTTCACTAGTGTAACTTGTCTCCATTGTGAAAAAAGAGAAATTTAAAATTTGTAGTGTATTTTCAATTCACCCTAAGAGCAACAATTTCCACATTTTAACGATGAAACATAATCGATTTTGATCAAATTTGACCAAAATCAATTGCATTTCGTCGTTAAAAACGAAAATCCTAGTTCACTTAAGTTTTTGTTTCTATGAACGATTCACGATTTATTCGAATTAATCTTGCTTCGAATCACCGTATGGACCATTAATAGAGTAAAAGATGCATTTCAAAAACATCATAATAATTTTGTGCATGATCGTGTTAGCATAGCATGCTGATTATGTTGGGTTCGAGTCCTGGGAAACCCGTTAATCCACGCCCATCGCACCTTTCAACCCAGGATGTGTTAAGCAGACTACCCCGTTTGCTTATTAAGTGCCCTGTGGAACAGGGTGATGCAAGTAAATGATTGAGTAAGTGAGTGAATACATATGAAAAAACGCCCTCGCCGAATCATGGATCAACTACTACTGGTGAGATTCATTCCAATTATGGGCTGTTTGGCACCCCAATATTTGGCCAAAAAAGTCAATTTTCAATTTTTCAATACCGCCAAGTAAAATTACTGGTTTTTGGCAGAAATTTTAAAATTATTCAAAATTTTAAATTTTAAATAATAAAGCACCTAATTAAAACCAGTACCGGTACGAGCAACGACATTTTGACAGTTTGTTTATGCAGGAACCCGCAGACATTATATAAAATATACGACCGTTTCTCAATGTCAATTAAAGTTAAGCATTTTTTTTCATCAGGTCCCTCTAAGCCAGTAAGTGTCATCGCTGAAAAAGCTCCCCACCTAATGTAGCACCAACAACTGCACTCTACGCCAAAAATTTCATAAACTTGAATGCACTTCGTGATTACAACGATCACGTTTACAAAAGTACAGTAAATTTACTGGTCATTTGCAGTAATTGCGTATTTAAATAGTTAAAAAACGCGAGATTTATGCCAATTATGGGTTGTTATTGGACCGCACCTCCGCGGAACGTTCCGTCAACCTCCCATATTTGGCCAAAAAAGTCATTTTTGAATTTTTTCATTACCGCCAAGTAAAATCACAGTCAAAGACCAGTGATTTTGTTGCATTTTTTAATACAGTGCATGTCAAAGTACACTGCATAAAATAAATTAAAAATCTGAACTCCGACTCGAAACTGAAAACTGCACGAGAGGTCGTAGTCAGGGCTGCGCAATCCTATTCGGTGATTCGAAGTACAGATTATTCGAATCAATTGTGAATAGGTCATAGGAACCAAAACATGCTAAATGAAGATAATTTTTTTCATTTCTAACGACAAAATGTAATCGATTTTTGGTAAAATTTAACCAAAATCGTTTGTATTTCGACGTTAAAATGGAAATACAAAGCTTGTCAGTCAGTTTCTGATAATATTTGTAAATCATAACAGTGTATTTGCTAATTATCATAATGAAGATTACTATAGTAAAAGTCAAAATGGGATATTTGTTATTTTTATGAAATCAACGATTCGATCCGATTCGAAAAAATTATTCGAATCAGATTCGAATTCCGAAATAATTCGTTTTTTCCCAGCTCTATAGCCGTGGTTCGTTATATATGGTTGAACCGTATTTTGGATTTCTTCTCCCGCATGATATCCTACTCTCTCCTATACTGTTAAAACACTTAGAACTTAAACACCCTTACTCTTAAAACACACACACAAAGTTATTTTCCGTCGTAGCTTTTATTGAAAAGCTTCCTCTGCTAGGAACGAATATATACGTCAAAGCAATATAATAAACAAACATAAAAAATAATATCTAAAAAATAAATAAGAAAGGCACATCCCGTTTTCTGGAAATAACGATTTGAAACCTGTCAAGCGCGGGTGTATTTCAATCAATGTTTAGTCAAAGTGTGTTAACTGTCAGGACACCAGAGAGTTGGACCCAATATTTTCTGAAATATTAAATAGCCAAATTGGGGATATTTTTATTGTCCTTGATTTATATTTGTTTTTATAACTCTGGACGTTAATTTTTTCGCATAAAATATATTTTTCTCGGTGTTATGGACTTCAATATTTGCCCAAAAAATATGCGCAGTGTCAAATCATGGGATAAAACTGAAATTAGGGCTGGGAAAACCGAATCATTTGAAATTCGAATCTGTTTCGAATAATTTTTTCGAATCGGATCAAATCACCAATTTATTGTAAATAACAAATATCCCATTTTTACTATTATAACTTGTCCCCATTTTGAAAATAAAGAAATTTATGGTTTGATGTGTATATTTGATTCACACTAAGAGCAACAATTTTCCTATTTTAACGACGAAATATAATCGATTTTGGTCAAATTTGACCAAAATCGATTACATTTTATCGTAAAAATAAAAATCCTAAATTACTTAGGATTAAGTTTTTGTTCTTATGAACGAAACACGATTGACTCGAATTAATCGTGCTTCAAATCGATTCCAATTGTCCAGCCCTAACTGAAATAATGTTTAATCAGACTGCGCAGTTTTTTTGAACGAAAAAGCTCTCCGAAAACCGCATCTTACAGACATTCAACAAAAAATTCGGAGTTTTAGGAGGAAACAAGAAAAAAGATAATAATATGTATTAAATTTGATTGTGCGCTGAGAGCGAATAAATTTTTCCCAATTTAAATATTTTGAGACTGCCTGCCTTTGTCCCACTGAGTGTACATGAAATAGATACGCCCCCACATGACAGGTAATCAATCTATATCGATAAGGGTCAATATATACAAAGCATCCCGTGATACGGGTAAAAGTCTTTAAGGTGGCTTAATATTAGTATGTTATTGAACAAGAAATTAATAATAAAAAATGAAAAAGTGGATCTGATCCCTCGTGAGAACATTTTTCAAACGTTTTGTCAAACATGAGTCACTGATGGATCTAATATTTGGCAAAAAAGTTGATTTTAAATTTTTTTTCAATACCGCCCAGAAAAATTACTGTCAAAGACTAGTGATTTTGTTGCATTTTTTGTTACAGTGTACCTACAACCATTCCTTAGGCTGCGTGATCTATCCGCTCAACAAAGCATGACCAGCATTACAAAAAATGCAATTTTTCTCTCGTCTTTCCTATCGAAATTCGTATTAAGTTAGAAGCAACACTTAATAGGGACATGGGCGCGATGTCCTAGTTGTTAAGCACCACATGTTGAAGGTCTCTGAATCTAGTCCGGCTCGTTAATCCACGCCCACCACTCACTCCAGGGTGCGATAAGCTAAGCCGAACATGAAAATATTATATCTTTCTAACTTTGTCCGTCTATAAGTGGCCCCTCCAAGAAGTGATTACAGGTATTGAAAATGTACGTAAAAGCATGACTATAGATTGGTAATATTTATTAACAAAACAACGGAAAATGGCAACATACGATAATCTTCAATCTACATGTTAAAACATGACATAGATTGGTAATATTTATTAACAAAACAACTTTAGCGATAACAATCCATTTACAGCATCTTCAACTTTAGCGACATATTTACAGCACTCCAAAAATAATAAAAAAAAAAAAATAAACTTAGCAAATTCAAAGAAAAGAAATAAAAATACTAAAATCATCTCGCTAGGCCCTTCGGCAGTTTTTATTTAAAAGATGGCACATCATTTTGAATTGGAACTTTCATAACGTACAGTGCTATTTTATTAGAATAAGAATTGTTGACGTGTTTTGATGACGTCATAAAAATTATTACGTAGTAACGTACGTCATATAATCGTCATCGTTTTCTGAGTTTTCGTTATCGCTTGCGCCTACTATTTCAAAGCGCGACCCCAATAAAGTGTTTTTCTCACTAGAAGGCAGCGTGGCGCAATCTGGGGTGTCAGGGCTATACCCGGAGTCTATTGAGTGTTCTGAGAGCGACCCTCGGCGGTCGTGTCCGACTGGAAGTGAAATCGGGACCTCGCGGGAGTCTTTATTTTCTCCATTCGTGCATCCTTCGTGTGCCTGTGCATTTTTGCATGATGGACACACTGTCATTATAACGACGCGAGACGTTTCACCAGTCAGGTGAGAATAATCAATTGTGTCGTCACATTTTACAGGAGATGTTTTCTTTATGGCGTCATATACGTTTATAGGTTGTCGTTGTGTGACGTCTTCTGTCGCCATGGAAATGAACATCGTCATATTTTGAGAGAAATCTTTCGTAGAAGAAGGCACATGTGTGACGTAATCCGGTATGCCATCAGAGATTGTGTCATTATCCACCATTTGTTTCTGCCATTGCTTGAACTTTTCTTCATCAAAATCGTCCGCAGTGACGTCACTAAAGTCGTTTGTGAACGCAGACTCAATTCCAGTGTCATCTGTTACGTAGTCGCTCATTGACCTGTAATAAAAACAGGTTGTTGATAAAACTCAAATCAATACATAACAATTCTGTTTTTACTCCTTGATGTGATATGAATTGATAGTGGTTTTTCATAGCAACCCTGCAAGACTTTACTTAGAAACTGTGTACAACGAATGGTCCTCTAGTGGGATTCCTGTGATTCCGAAAAAGTTCGGCAAATGTGCAAATGGTAATGCAATATGCGGACTCGAAAATAGTTCTTCGCATAGGAATTGATAAAAAACAAATAAATCGAAATATTCACATACCTGTCTAAACTCCCAAGATTCGAGGAATCATTTTTATCAGCTGATAGAAGATAACTCGGTATGTCCCTTGAATATTCATCTCCTGGTCCTAATTCCACATATCGGACAGAGCCGGATTTTTTGGCTAACGATCGAACATCGTGTTGTGATTTCATTCTCCACGGGTTGACGTCTTGCATTGTTACATCATCGTTGACGTCACCAACAATTGTGACGTCAGGCGATGATGTTGATGCACCTTCCTCTTCGGGTGAAGATACATGATCCAATATTTCGTTAAGCGAAAATGTATCGTCCATATTTTTCGTGGGCGAAAGTAACCTCTGGCGTCCGAAATCAGTATCTCGTTCATCTCGGCGAGATAAGGCAAAGTATCTGATATGGTTGTTGGAAGGTGAAGCATTCGTCTTCCTTGTTTCGGACTTTTTCTGAATTTGTTGCGTAATTGGACACGCCACTTCGGCGCTTTTTTCAAATTGTGAACCGGACTCATCCTAAAGGATTTAATATAAATATTCAATTTTAAATTGTTGAAAATTCATAAATGATATCCATTCCAATTGAACAGTGATTATATTTCGCACAGGTAGTTAATCATGTAAATTGCGAACGAATATTGCATAAGTAAACCGTGAATATTTAATTATTTTAGGTGATGGACAGCAAAGCGGCATCTTTACCCACAAAAAACTTTAAGCAAAGTAAAATCAATCGAGATTATTTTTTCTCTCTGAGTTTGTGACATCCTAGGTTTAGAGAATCGTTTTATTTTTAGATACTTCTTGGCTTATTAAGAAAAAAAAATCAATTTTATGCAATAAATAAATACAATAATGAATGACAAGTATTGAAATAGGCAAACAAGAAAAAAACTTACATCGTTATTTTTGAAGATATCCAAATAGTAGGAACTTTCATATTTGAAGTTGACAAATAATTTTGGTCCAGAAAACTTGACTTTCGCCAGACAGCAACAATATTTTCTCCATTGGAAAAAGTATCCTGCTATTGCTAGAGCGATTACGATGATGAATGACATCACTGCTGACGCAATAATTACGTTCTTCGACACGTGTGCAGGTTTGATGAAGTCATTGATGAAGTTTGGTGACGTAATAGATTCTAAATATGACATCTTAATGAACTAGAGAAGTGAATGTTTGAAAATGACTCAGAAAAAGCGTTTTGTCACGCGCGAACCACTGATGGATCGCGCCGCCAAGACCCACAATTGACTAGTACGAATACACAGTTTTGAGTAGGAATGTTTTTAGTGATAATTTTACATAAATGAGTGAAACTGCCAGAATTATTAAACATTTAATCGTAAATATACAAAGTCGTTAAGTGTTTGAACTAATTGGTAAAATCTTAAATTATGATTGTACACGATTTATAAAAAAAATAAATAAATAAAATAAAAAGAGAAAAATTAATATCAGTAAGAGTATCGTGTTTATGATCTTTTTCTAGAATTATTCTTTCGTTTGAAATATTTTGTCAGATACAGATATAAATTATATTTACCCGTGTCTTCTGGTTCTTCTTTGAGATCAACAAATGTTACTGTAGAAGAAGAAAAAACATTGTTTAGAAAAGAAGTTATAAGAAGATATATAATAGTAGATAAATCAGCGCAGGCTTATCTGTGAATAGCGATATACAAAGTATTGACAGGAAATAGTTTTGCAAAAATAAAGTCACTGATTGATTACGCCTTCGATTACATCGAATAGTAAATACCTCTGATTATATATTCTACATTAACCGGTCCTTTTTAGGTGTATATGTTGGCCTGTAAATCCAGGGGCCAAGGGTATCAAACTGCTCGTTGCGGGTCTCTTGGTTCTTGAGTGGCACTTTGCGTTTGATATCTTAATTTGAAGCAAAATTTCAGAAAAAAATCTTACCTTCAGATTGTACTTTCACCTCCTTTGGTACCATGAAAACTAGAACATTAGAAGGTCTTGTCCATTCTCGGCTGGTGTCAGTAGGCGCATCATCCTCCTCGGTGGTGTCTGGTGGATCCATGGAGGCGGAAACACGCACTTCATACGTTGATCCCGGGACCAAGGTGGGCAGGAATGTGCTAGTGTCAGTGCCAATGTACCAATCCTGAAAACAAAAAGTGAAAGATTTAGAGTTTTTATTCTGTATCACGTAATGCCCACTGCAACTGTAAATCTGTAGTACGTACTAAAATGAGATGATCCTTAACTCCATAGTAAGAATATTAAGTACGTTGTCTTTACAATGTCGGAAGCAAGCACCATTCTTAGCAAAACCAACTAACGGTTAATTATATATGAACACGGCCAGAAGCAGTGCCGGACCAAGGGAAAAGTAATATAAAGAAAAGTAATATACCTTCCACTCCGTCGCACCGTCCTCTAATAGTTCTCTGTATTCCACCTTGTACAACACTTTTCTCTTGTGCAACACAAAACTTAACATCGAGTCGGTTCTGTCGGGCTCTTCCCACCTCAGTCGTTCTCCATCATCAACAATTTCAAGAGAAGATGGTGGGATTGTGAGTTTTACTGCGAAAGAAAAATATAAATAAGATTGGTGTCAGCTCTGTCAAAAGGTAAAACAAACGACGGAGCAACTATTGAAAAAGTAAAATGCCTCTTATGATAAACACACTGGCTCAAGAGAATAGAAAAAATTTGCATTTTTAGGCTTGTGTATGTGCATTTAATTTAAATTACGAAGTATGAATAGATATCGAATAGAGATAAACACGCAAAAGAGACAGGGCCTTCATTCAAGGCTTATTAACTTAGTTAAGCTCGGTCGAACTAGGAGGCGTATATTCATTCAAAAGATTATATCTGTTCGCAAAAAGACCTATACATTATGCCCTTGTTCGGAGCCCTTCATTCAAATCAGAGGCAATAAAATTAAAGCTTATTTACCATTTCTACGAGTGCAGGTAAAATCAATTTCTTTGCCTCTAGCTGACGATTCACAAGTTCCGGAAGTGGCGTCACAATCACGGACCGCAGCAACCCACAATGTAAACTTTCCGTACATTGTCCCATGGATACCGCAACTTTCGGTAACGACGTCACCATCGATGCTTTGTTCCGTTACAGAGCAGTATCTTTCGCGCCTTTCATGGTGAGCATCAGCTGCCGACAGATAACCGAGTCTGTAGATAATGAAATAATTTATAAAATACGATCTACTAAGAGTTTAAAGAGAGTTTTGCACCCGATAAATCACGAAATTAGAACCTAATGAGAGCTGTAAGATGTCAGTAAAAGGTAGCAAAGAAAACAGGGGGATAAAAAATACTTAGGAGTGTTGTATGACTTGAGACGACTTGACTTATGACTTGAGCGGCGAGGGCGCGGGGTATTTTTCACTATTTTGATGAGAAAATACATCCGTTTGGGGGCAAAAACGACAAGAATATGCCTAATTCGTGATTACACGACGAAGGCGCGCGAAAATTTTGCTCATTTTGATATCAGTTTTGGACTGTCCCCCTTTAACAATAGTTGGGTGGACGTGTCTCTCCTCCCCGGTGCCTTTGAAAATTAATTCCCAGAAGGATAATCTTCGTCTGGCTATGACACCGCGCATGGAAAAAGTTATGTAAACTTATATTGTAGCACATGGCTTTAGGCTAATTAAACACTCTAAATAAAGTTGACAAAACAAGATTTATATGTTATGAAATACACTCAATGACAAAAATACATTAATCCTGCCACTATTCGCGGTGATTGTATATTCCAAAATCGCCATGTTGACAAGAATTATGCCAAGAATGCGCTATTGATGGACCGCACCTTGGCGGTGCGTTCCGTCAAAAGCCCATAATCGGCCGAAAGAAAGCTTTTACGATTTTGTTTTAATATCACCGAGGAAAGTTACTGTTAAATAGCGGTGATTTTATCGCATTTGTTATAGTGTATTCTGCGCGCCTATTTTTTTTTTATGAAATTTTTATGAAATCGGGTTTAATTGAATTGTGTGAACTACGGAACCGAGTTGTCTATGAAAATTTTGCAGATACCAAATTTTTGAGGCTTTACAAAATATATCTCTAAATTCTTGCATGGTTGAGAAAAAATTATTTTACCTGAAATCTGATTGGCTGTCTCCTTTCGCCCTTTTCCACGAACATGTGACGTAGTAAGCGTTCACATAGGCGCAGTTCTCGATATCCGGAAGGATCTGTGAATCTGCAAAATAAAATTTCAAATTAAAATCAGAGCAAAAATTTTAGAAATTGCATGCAATTTTTTTTTGCTTAACATAATTTCATTCTTTTTTTAAAATTTTAGCTCAGAATTAGATTTCGGAAAGATTAGGCTCACAAAATTGCGTTCAAATAAAATATTTTAATATTACAGACAACCGCGACCCGTCATGTCTCTGATTCAGCTCGTAAAACTGTGATTTAATACATTTGAACCGAACCGTCCCACAATCAAGGTCAAATATTATAATTTGAAGGTCATAGCATTTGACTAATTGCGTAATAAATTGATACGGTCATATTATACCGAAAAACGATCCATATTAAAGAAACGACGAGTAAGAAAGCAATTAAGCTTCAATTTACCGTCTGATTTTTCAATTGTTTTTGTTAAGCATGAGCAACTGATGGATCGCGCCGCCCAGGTGCATTCCATCAGTGGCGTATGCTTTACCACTCAGCCCAGGGTGTAATAACTTGGGTAGGATAAGTCGAACGGAAAAGATCATATCCTTTCAGCAATTGTAACCCTGTCCGTGTCTCAAATGGCCGTTGTTAAGGGGCCTTTGACAGGGTGATCCACTTTAACTCTATATTGGGGTACGAACGACCACTCGAACAAAATTGGGTTATTGTAATTGCAAAAAACACAGATTTGGGTCTTGTCTTAAAATAATCATTTTCTCACTCCCCGAGTTTTTTCACTGCAATTAACCCTAAAAAGTTTAGGCGATTCACATGGTATAAACAACCGGCCAACCGGGATCGAACTGACGATCGAAGACGTAAAATAAACTTTTCTACGTTATTAAACGCTGTCGCGAATTATCTTTTCGCATCCAAAAAAGGGAACCAATTCATTTTATTTATTTACATAAAGTTTCCCGATACAGTCTGATATTTAGATACAATAGGCCCGTGACGTCAATATGTGGTAACTTCATGCATATTAAAAGGTTATCGTTTGCCTTAGGGAGGGTTATGGCGTGAAATATGCGCTTCGAATACAGAATTATTCTCGATGATTTATTTTTAAATTCGCCTCATGCGAAGCCAAAAGCAAGGCCTAAAAATCAACTAACGACCAGTTATATATAAACAAGACCAGAAGCAGTGCCTAAAAGGAACCAATTAGCGGTCACGTACGTACACGCTACCAAAAGGCGTAGTACCAGCAACTGCAATCTAAACCGAAAATATCCCATACGAGACTGAACTACCACGGTAAAGTGCGATGAGTAGTATCTGCCCTGGGAGAGGGGCAAAGAGTTTCCATAAAGATATAGTACCAGAAATCGTAATCTAAGTGGGAACAATACAAAGAAAATCGAATCATCATAATAAAGTGGTATCCAGGCTTGGCGGTGGTAAAGCGTCTACAACACTTAGATTAAAAAAATCTGATCGGTTCTGATATGTTACTGATTCTGATGATTAGGTTAGTTTATTATCGCTCAATTTTTTTGCTCGATATCGTTTTTCCCAAATTTTCGTTGCATATAAATCATGATTTTTCTTCATAGTGAGCAAAATATGGTCATATATCATCAATTGCTTTATTAGAAATAAAACGTATTCTGTTTATTCACTCTAAAAACAACGTAAGCAACAATTTCGTCGAATTGGGCGAATCTGGGCGGAGTCACAATCAATTAAAATCCATCTCCATTTCGTCAAAATAAAAGATAATTGACTCGAGCTAACAAACACGTTCATTACATTGTGAGGAAATAATTATCACCTATGACAAACAATCGCTTTAAATCATACCCATTGTTTATGATTGTTGTTATTCGAAGCGACGCTCTTGATTGGATTATAAGTTTTAATCTCGGAATTTATCATTAATCTTTAGCAAACTCAATTTTATAATTTCTCAATGTTCACGAAATTTCAAAATGTCGTTCTAAATCACCTTTCTTCAATTTTCTGAGAAAATTCGATTAAAACTGAAAAATTATGAATTACGCGCTAATTTTGGAAATAAACATGTCACAAACATAAAATTATATTTGTGTAATTCTGTCTTTATGGCTAAAAATACTGTCTTAATCCAATTTTATAAATTCGAAAGCATTTGACCTGATTTTGAAGCCACATTTTTCCTTGAAAATGGGATAAAACTTGAAACCGAATATATGATTGATGATAAAATTTTGGTTTGTTTATATTACCTCAACTTTGTGTTACTTTTGTTGGCATTAAAAATGAAAGCCCGTTAACCCTCTAGGTACGCGCTTTAAAATAGTCCTAAAGTATTTCATGGGTGTTGTAAGGGGCGACTAAAAGGAAGCAAAGAAGTGATAGATGGTTTTACCATCGCCCAGGTAGAAACCACAGAGGCGACTACAAGTTGGTGGTTGGTTCCTTTTAGACACTGCTTCCGGCCTTGCTCAGAGTGAATTTTGAATGAAAAATTTAATTTTCATCTTTCGAAAGTATTGAACCAGATTTTTTAAACCAAATTTTCCTTTTTGAAACTTGCAATAAAAATATACAACTTTAATAATAATCTCAATTGTCATCTCAAATCCTGGTTTAAATGAATGAACAGCTGGGAGAAATAAAATCAAGTAATTTCTCAAGTTGTTGTTTGTAATAATTCACGCAGAAAATAACCGAAATAATCAGATTTGATGAAGAGTGAACTCAAAACGACAAAAAAAAACAACAACAGGAAATAATACTCGTATCTTGTTCTTTACAAACTGGATTCGAAAGCATTTATTAGAGGAACTCATACTCTTTTGGAATGTTTTTCGCTCAGAGTGCAGTTGCTGGCACTACATCTTGTAGTAGCTCTTTGCTAAAAAGTGACCGTTAGTTGATTCCTTATAGGCACTGCTTCAGATATTGCTCAGAGTGAATTTCAATAAAAAAAATGCGACACATTCATTAACTTTATTACTAGTTTGAAATGATTCAAACACGGCCAGAAGGCGTTCCCGAAGATTGAATCTCCAGACAGAAAGTGAATAATGGCTTAAAAGTCTCAAAGTTAGTTATTCATAATATTTGTCATTTTTATAGCGTTTTTGCCTGGACTCAGACATGGAATTTTTGATAAAACGGAATGAAAAACTCAATCAATGTATGAATAAAGATTCGAAACTTCGACAGATTCCATACATCACTTTTTTGCTGTAATCAGAGGGGGTCCAAAAAATTCCATCTTTTATGAATAATATTCTTACCTTGAGAAGCTGGTACCGGTGCAGCTGATGTAATCCGAGTCAATCCTACTAGAATAAACACCGCAATCATACTCGCGTTAGCGCTGATTACTTTTGCTGAATTGAATAATATTTTCATTACAATAAGTCTGTGTTTTGATACTTCTTCGAAATCGGACTTTAACACTTAATAGCACATTTTCCACAACTTTTCCACTTGAAAAATAATCCTTGCGTCAAGTGCGTTTTCCTGTTATAGAGATACGTTCTTCTGCGTAATCCGATTCTTCCCGAGAAGTTCCGAAAACTCTTTAAACTATTGTGTATTTTATTATATTAAATCTGTAACATAAACATATATAATTAGATTCGTTTATATCAATTAACGCTCAATCTACATCTGTTGAGAAAATTCCCTAGAATAAACATTCTCGGGAATGTGTGAGAGTGTGGATTTGGAGCCGTTGTTAATATTTTCAAATTCTTTTTCAATCAATTTTCAAGGGGCGAAATACCAACCGCTTTTGCTTCTTCTATGTCTCCCATACGAGGTAAAATGTAGAAAACATATAAAATACGAGGCAGCGGTTCATTACCAAAAAGAATGAAAAAATAAGCTCTATGTATTTATCGTTATAAAACTAATTTCAAGAGTCTTCTGAATTTCTGATTTCTAAATTTCGCAGAAAGCGGCACAAAAGACGATAGACACACAAAAATCTATTTCTTGCTCCTCGTGTAGAATTGTGAAAACGCTTCTGGCTGACAAAGCGAGTTAATGTCCAAAACACATGAATTCAAGTTCTTATATGAAGTCATAATGACTACATTAAGCGCGCGAAAATTTAACAATAGGCGTTGTGATGTAACAATAATAATTACACCTTATCAAGTTCAGGTTCAATGCTTTAATTATGACCTCACATTCATTATAATGCCGCTTGCAAGACTTGGACACTAATGACCTCTAAGCAATAATTTTTTAAAGCGTTCGCTTCTAGTCTTAATCTTAAAACTGATTATCTCTAAAATTCCTTTGTTTTCAATAACTTTTGTGTTTGAAAACCAGGTTTCGAAAACACACGGCTCATTTAAATAGTTTTTCGATAACAAATAAGCGTTAAATGATTTCATATTATGGTTGCTAAATATTCTTGAATTACATCATTCCGAATCGAATTTTTTCCGAATTTAAATCTATATAAGAAACTTATTGAAAATTATAAATCAATTTTTAATCTGTTTAATAAATTTTTGAAAAATTCGGTATTCCAAAAAAATTCCAACATATATTAACATATTGAAATATTTTTTTGTTTGGCATCTTTTTCAAATCAATACAAAAGTGGCAGAGAAAACATGAATTTGCCACACAATCAGCAAAACGTGGTAAAATCTATTATTTTTCAGTATAATAATTCCTTAGAAGCATAACTTTATTGAATAAAATTGAATCAATATAAATTTTTAGACGAAATTTTTCACAACTACATAAACACTAAAAAAAAACGCTAGTTATACGTGCGAGATAAAAAAAAGAAATCCATAACTTTACGAAGTCATTTCCGTCCCTTCTTCACGTCCCGAATGGGTTTCTCTGGATTAAATTCCTAAAATAGAAAACTTTCTGTTTTTTTGATACAATTCATAAAAACTGGAAAAACCGAATCCCTTAAAGATCGAACTCTATTTCGAATAATTCATTTGAATCCGATAAAATCGCCATTTTACCCACCATCTATACCCACTATATCAAGAAATATTAGCAACTAATTCCCTAATAACGATATCAACAAACTGTAAGAGGCAATAAGCTATTCTACCTGCTAATGCAAACATCATCTATAGGAGCACAAATAAATTTAATACAAAATCAAAAGAGCACAAACCACGCGCAGTGTCTCTCTCATCTCCAAACTTGTTTACGTTAATAGCACGTCACTTTATTACCGGACAATTTGTCAGCATCCCCGTGATTTCAAGCCCTTAGGGTTTTATTTTAACTTGTTCCATTAAAACGAGAATATAAAGTGAATATCAAAAACAAACCACGTGGACTGTGTTTCTTAATATGTTTGTAAATATTTTGTTAAGTGCGGGCTACTGACGGACCTCGCTGTCGTTGCGACGTTCGTTCGAACATATACAATTTTGTTACAATTTATTACCCACCGGGTGGAGTAGATGGGTATAAAATCATTAAGCTGACTAATCATAACTCGAACTCAGAGTATCTAACCTGACAACAGGATGATGTTGATCATATGATCTATTTGTCGCTGTTGTACGTAGCGAAACAGACAGACAGTTTTGTTTGCATACGCACTTTTCGCCATTTTACCACTTGGAACAGAACAACATATTTTGTTTTCAGCTCAATGTGGCACAAATCTTTATGCTTTAAAAAACGAAATTCTGTCTCTTATATAAAATTTTATAAATATGCCGCGTGAAACGTAACAATAGGACTCATGATGTGACAATGTGATTTTTCTTATCAAAAGCTTATTCAATGCATCAATTATTACATAATAGTCGGCATGAAATTAAGCGCGAATGTCTTCTGTCTTAATTGATTCGATCTAGCAATTATCTTAACCGCTATCATTATTTCTCGCTTTAAGCATTTCTTTATTTTATTTTTTTCACTTAATATATAAAAATTGTCCAGAGATATTCTGTGACGCATGAACCAATGATGGATCGCGCCTTGACTGAGCGATCAATCAGTGGAACACGGTTGCTAACAACGAAAACTCCTTTTTATATCATTAATTGACATAACCCTTCGACTTCATTTTGAATTTCATTTAAAATTTCCATAATTAGGATGAGGCCGACTCGATTATATCTATTTAAAGCTTAAGATGTTTTACCTGACATGTTATTATAAATTTGCCGTCGCACTTTGGCTTTGAAGTAATGTTCGCGGGTATACAACAATGGTTTATACCAATAGTAAGATATTCTAGAACTCTGATTAAAAGAAATTTCGTTTTTTTATTTTTACACAATTGATTTATTTTGCAGGGAAATCATGATATTGTGTCTAATTTTACTCACGAGTCATTATTTTGCTGCAAAATATCCAAATATTTTAGATTTTTGATTAATTTTTTTTTGTTTTTCAATTATTTCAAATTCGTTTCGTTTTGTAGTGAAATCATGATATTTGCTAAATTTTACGTTTTAAAATCTGACGTAAATCATGAATCATTCACGAATTCCTAAATATAAATTTTTATAAAATTATTTTATGATTTTTTTCCAAAATTATGAATAAAGGGTACATTTGCTATTTATATGGAATGCCCTGTAGGTACGGGCTTCAGAATGGTCCTAACGTATTTCCTGCTTGTCGCAAAAGGCGACTTAAAAGGAAGCAAAGAAGTGTTTTACCATCGCCCAGGGCAGATACCACTCATTGTACTTTGTCACGACGGTTCAGTTCTGTTTGGCATGTTTTCCGTATAGAGTGATTTTGAATAGCTGTTAGTCTGTTCCTTCAAGGCACCCCTTCTGGGCTTGCTCAGAGTGAATTTAAATAAAAAAAGTCAGATTAACTTAGCCAACCGTAGTGGTTGAGCTCTGTACAGAATATTTTCAGTTCAGAGTGTAGTTGCCGTTTTTTAGTAATTCCTTGGAGTGAATTACATCCACATTAACACTAATTGGTTCATTTTAAATGCTGCTTTCGTCCTTGTTTAAAGAAAATTTTTATCCAAAAATACAGTAATAGACAAAAAAAAAAATAATTTGAAAATATTTCCATCATTTTCAAATATTTTAAAAACAACACGCCGTCTGATCGTCAAAAATTTCTCAATGAAACTAGTAAAACTAGTAATTATCATTAAAGTAAGTAGTCTTTATCGCATGCTTGCTTGTCTACGAACAACATATGCGTCTATGTAATGACTCGTGCTCGTGACCAACTCGATATTTGTAAATTTCACCAAAACAAATCAAAAATCGTTCAACTTCAGTTTTGAAACCACTTCATCACGTCTATTATCTCGTATGCTGATAACACAACGGAATTTATCGAATATGAAGGACCTTGCTAACACCCCCTAGTTGACAAAAATTTTATATGGAAATACCATTCCAATAGGCAAAAATTTGTGCGACTTCGGCGTATCATAACATTTGTTATGTAATAGTGAAAAATAGTGACGCGATGCGAAACTTTATTCAGGAAAATTTATTCTCGTATTTGGACAATCGCTACTTTACAAGAAGACGTTTAGAAATTTTTATACCAACACTTTCTTTCGCCATTAGAAAGAACACGATCGACGACTAGCGCAAAATAAATAAAAATTTGTAGAAAAAGAGACAAAAAACTTCTACGAAGGCTTGCATTTTAGTTCCACGGTGGAGTAGACTGCGTGTTGTTTTTTGCGATTTTTTTTATTGAAATTCACTCTAATCAAGGTCAGAAAAAGCTCCTAAAGGGAACCAACCAACGGCCACTCAATACCAAAGAGCAACAAAGATGTAGTACCAGCAACTGCATTCTAAACGGAAAACATCCCAAACGGAACTGAACCGTCAAGGTATCTACTCTGGGCGATGGTAAAGCCATCGATCACTTGTTTACTTTTTTTTAGTGGCGGGAATTACGTTGGGCTATTCTAAAGCCCGCACCTACAGGGCATGAATTTTGTGTTTTCGAGTTTTAAGTAATGCAAATCGACACAAGAGTAAAACGCAAAAGCGTCTTGTGGTCTTCGATTAAAGATTGGCGAGTCGCTGAATCTTTCACTCCTTAACGCCCGTTAAAACAAATTTTCGAGATTATGCAACCCAAATTACAAGCTTTTTACATCAAGCATGAGCCACTGATGGACGGCGACGCGATCCATTAGTTGTCCATGCTTGATTGAACGTATTTAGACAACAATCCACCCGACGAAGGACCGGTAATTATGCGATTCACAAAACCAGTACTTATCGCTCATTTGTGTGCATGTATGTATAAGTCTGTACAGGCTATTAAGAAACGCGGAGAAGTTAGATGAATCTTATCGTAAATGGATCTAAATTAATACACTTAGTCTTAAGTGAACCAAAACAAAACTATTAGAAAATGTCTGCTACGTCTCAAGCTCAACATAATTGTAAAAGGCCCTGGCCGTCGGAGAGAGCGTAATTCGTATTTTTATAAAAAAATAACACAAAAATATTGAACAATAAGTTTGATGCACCTTCTGCGCGCAATCATATTTTCTTCTCTTCCCTCTGCAGACTTTTACTCAAAATATCATCATAATAAAAAAAATTTAGATTCACATTCGACGTTCATTTACATATTCTATAGTTTTTCATCGTTTTTGTGTTGAAAATAGCAAAATTTCTTAAAATAAATGCAAAATATAGTTTTGCGCGCCTTTCGGTCATCACTTTTAAATGAAACATTTTCCTTTCATTTTACGTGCCCGGCGCACCATCTAACATTAAAAATTGTGCTACATTATGCGTGATATCTTTCCGGGGGATTTGACATCAGCACCTCACTTAACTAAACACAAATTAATTCAACATCTCAGTATCACGCACACCGTTTCAACTAAAAAAAAATACATATTTCATTGCGTTTTATACATCTTTCGCCAAAATTCACTTTAAGCAAGGTAAAAAAGCAAACATTAGAGGGAACCGAAAAAAAACGATTCAAATGAGAGCTACTGTCATTTCAAATGTAGGATCAGTAACTGTACTCCAAGCGGAAAAAAATTTTTTATAACGAAGTTCTATGAAATGAATCCCTATACTGCAGCTGAAAGTTTTATCGGCTCAGGTAACTTTAAAGATATATCCACCTCTTTACGTTCTAAATTCTTTACATTCGTTTAGTCGCCTCTAACTATTCACAGGAAGGAAGTCAAGGCTATTCCGAACCATGTGATGGTAAAATCTGAATACGCGACATTGCTTTATACCAATGAGTATAAATTCTGTATCGCCCTGATATTTATAGCCCGAAAATCCGAAAAGTGTCTATTCTCTAGAAGAAAATCCTTCATTGTCGATTTTTAGAAATTTGGATTATGCCTTTTAATCCTTAGCCGCAATAATAGCTTTAATGCACGCGCATGCAACCTTTAACACAGATAAAAATTTCAAAGAAAATCTTATTAATACTAATTTGGCAAATTCAACCATTACTTTGAATTTACCGTTTTAACAGCTGATATTAACTTGAATTTTAAAGTAATTCAATCGGACATCAGGCATACTTGTGTGGGGAAAATCTATGCGGACGTGACCTGTCAAAGCCATTAAACTAGCATTCCAAAACCAATCTCCGGAATATAAACTAAAAATAATCCAATGAACGATAAGTTTCATTTAAAACAACGAAATTACGTTCAAAATCGCTAAAAGACATATTGCTGTAAAAAAATACATTGTAAACGTAGTAAAACGCACCAGTTCGGTCCATCAACTCATACTTAAACATAAATCCCATTAAAAAAGCGGTTTTGTGTTGTAGGAATATGCAAATTGGAGCAAAAGTGTAAAAAAATTACCGTACTTTAGCACATTGCGAAAAATGCACGATTGGAAAATTCTTCAAAATATTTTTTTTCATTGAAATTTGCTCGAAGCGAGACCGTTTAAAATAAGTTACTAAGGGCCTCATATGGCAAAAAGCTACCACAAAATATATTAATAATGTGCGCCGAAAGTGCAAAAAAATATTTGAACAGTGGGGCAATAAATTAGTACATTTTCAACGTAATATTAAGTGTTTATAAACAACGTGCGTACAAAATATATTGTTGTTTTATATTTTATTATATTCATTTTTTTTTATAAAATCTTGCTCTAAGCAAGGCCGAAAGAAGCGCCTGAAATCATCCAACTGATCCACTCGAATCGCCATACTTTCCACCAGAAACTGCACTCTCAGCGGAAAACATCTCTTACAGAAATGAAACTCCATTTGCAAAGTACATGGAGGGGTATCTCCTCTAGGTACGAATAAAATATCTTTGTTTCCGTTTAGTCGCCTCTTACGACACGCAAAAATACGTTAGGACTATTCTAAAGCCAGTACCTATGGTACAATGAATTGATTACATTATCTAATAGGTATAAAGTGTTTATGCGCAAATGAGTATGTGTGTACGCTATTACAAAAATGCAACAAATCACTGGTCTTTGACGGTAATTTTACTTGGAGGTATTAAAAACAAATTCAAAATTAATTTTTTGGCCAAATATAGGGAGTGGATGGAACGCACGGGGAAGGTGCGGTCCATCAACAGCCCATATTTGGCATAAATCTCATCAACATTGCGTTTTTCAAATTTGGAAAATTGCAATTACTGCAAATGACCAGTAAATTTACTGTACTTTTGTTACAGTGTAGAAAAACTCACGAAACTCTTGTCTACTCAATAAGGTTTGGTATTTTTTACTGGTTGTTTTAACAGCATTTATGAGCAATACAATTAAGATGATTTTCAAGGAATACCATCGGTCGTTCCACAACGGAACAATAGTTCTTTTCAAGAATTAAATGTAAAGTTGTAAGCCGTTTAATCGCTCGCATTAAGGAGAAATTAATATAGGATTTTCTTAGAGCAACCAAATCTTGAAAAACACAAATAAATTTGTTTGTTTACAATTACTTTTGTGCGGTATTTCCAGAAATACATTACTTCAAAAGAAATGGAAATCTTATTATCAAAAACATGGGAATTTGGCCGATTAATTTTTTTCAATTGAAATTTAGTTTAACAGCAGCATTTACAAAAAACCGACGTAACGTCTAGAGATCCTACATATAGATTTAAAATTCGACTCCATTCAAGTCTGATTTTAATAGATTCATTATTCAAAAAAGTTGTAAGCGAAAATGTTATTATACATGGTCAATTTTACAATCATTTCGAAAGTGCTAAAAAAGTCTATTTTTTGCTCTTCAATGGAAAATTCGGAAAATTTGATCCGAAATTACTCAACTCGAGATTCTATTCGGGAATAAATAGGCCCGCAATCCTATCTCAATTCTAGTAGAGACCACTGAATCACAGCGAGTTATAAAAGAACACCACACCCCGTGCGAAAACTATAAAATGAGGTACGAAATATGAGGAGAAATGTGTAAAAAACAGTGGTGTCGGGAATGGTTCGAAATTAAGGGTTTCGACTAATCAGAGAAAAAAAAATTGACAGTCATATACTAGTGAAAATACGCGTCAAATCAGCGCGAAAAATTTGTGGTTAACTTGAAAGAAAATAGTAGATGTCGTGTGGCCTAGACTAGTGACGTCAACCTAGTTATTTATTAAACTAGATAAAGGTATTAGAAATTTCAATGAAACTAGGTAACGTATTACTAGGCAATCTAGTTTCAATATCAAAAGCGAGTAGTATCTAGATCAAACACCAGGCAAACTAGGTAATAGTCTTTTGGCTGCATTTAAGGCATTTTTAACAGTTTTGAGTTTAACATCTTCAAATACTCTAATTCGAAAGCCTTTTTTGTTAATGATAATATGATTTACTTAGTTTTTTATACTGGGTACCTAGTTTAGAAGTAAATATATCTATTTTACCCAGTAAATTTAACAGGTGAAATATCGTTCAGGAAACTCTGTAAAAGTTAGTTAAGATAAATTATATATTCTTGAAACTGGGTAAAGTGCATTGAAAATAAACTCGGTGGACTAAGTATACGAGGTAAATTAGATACTTTTATCTGGAATTACTAACATTTCAAGAGGTTATTTCAAGGGTTATCACTTATAACAAGGGGTTATTTCCCTTGGGAACTGCTTCCGTCCTTGCTTAGAGTGAATTTTAATAAAAAATTGGCATAGACGACCTCAATTTTCATAATATACGCAAAACAAAAATGTAATTTCGGAAGAATAAGTTCTAAATACAAAAGCGTTAGTGATGGACTGGCGAAGATTTCAGATTTATACTGGTTCACTTAACAAGTTTTTATTCCAAAGAACTATTCACGATTAATTCGAATGAATTGTGCTTCAAATCGACTCGAATCAACGAATCGAATTGTCCAGCCCTAGTGAATACTTATGAGAATTCGAAGCGGGTTTTGTTTCGACGGCGAAGTTCTAAACACAAACACGTTAGTGATGTACTGGCGGAAATTTCAGATATATAAAGATCAGCAAAAGATCTGATAAATAGGTATATGATCATGGAATATGAGCTTGTGACGTAAATCTAGACTATTTTGGGATATAATTTATAAAGGTATATCATATTCATCTTATCACATCGTGTTCAGAAAATATCATTCATCCATATCTCATTTCAACATTTTTCAACCTTATACACATATCGGAGGTTGCCTTGGTACGTACGTTTCAATCAGGGTTGATTATGTCAGAATTGATCTACTCTGTAACAAAAAATGCAGCAAAATCACTTTTCTTTGACAGTAATTTTAATATGCAGTATTGAAAATTCTAAATTGTCTTTTTGGCCAAATATGGGGTGTTGATGGAACGCACCGCGAAGGTGAGGTCCATCAACAGCCCATAATTGGCATAAATGTCATACTACTACAAATGACCAGTAAATTTTGTCACAGTGTAGGTTTTCTAAAATTTCGTTATGCTTGACCAGCTTTGTTGCAATAAACATTTTGTTACGTAGAACCCGCACTCCTTAAGTTAAGTGGTTCAGTTATCGTTTGAATGAGTTCCCATTTGGGGTGCAGTTGCTGGTGCTACATTTCGGTATATAGGTGGTCATTAGTTGGTTCCTTTCTAGCACTAGCTTTGCTTATAGCGTATTTCGATGAAAGAAAATCACCCTTCAAATCACTCGCCCAATCACAATTTTGATCGAAATTCCCGAATAATAACAAATAACAGAATTGAGTTTCAGGGTCGGTCATGTTATTGAATCGATTTGAATCTTACTTAGCAAAACTGTTAAGGTAGTCTGTGTGCAATAAACTGAGATATGATGCATCAACACGCCTCTTTTAACTTCTCGACCAATCAAAGATCTTCAATTTATATATTATACTTACGCGAGCAATAATCTTCTTATTTTTAAGACGATCTGTGCGCAATAAACTGACATTCAGCATTTGGTTTCTCCTTTTTTTTTTCTGAAAATTGAATACCACCATCGCATAAATGTGCCCAGAGAATGACAAAAAGCTGTTTATAAGTCTGTTTTCGAATGTCAATCTCTTAAACACGCCTTTCGTAATATCTCGACCAATCACCGCTCTTCATTTTATATATAACTTCGTGCGAGAAAAAATCTTTATCGAGACTTGTCACAATATTAAATTAATGAGAAAAAAAAATAAATCAAACGTCAATATAAATTCGCTCATGTCTCCAATGAGTGTTCGAATCAACTGAATCTAGTATATTTTCGAACTTTTTGTTCGAATATCGTTTCCTAAAGTGAGACGTTATTCGGGCGCGGTAATGGATATATTGTATTTTTTCTGAAAAACATATCGAATGGCCAAATTTAGGTGGCCAAAATTGATGATCTTTTATTTCGAATTTAAATCGAATAATTGTCTTCGAACCGAATATTCCGAATTTAAATCGAATGATTTTCTTCGAACAGAATCGAATAATAGAACCAAGAGCCACATCATGACCAAACAAAGATGTGCCCCAGTCCCTAGAAAATTCATCAAAAATATACATATATTTCGAAAAAATTATAAACGCGTTTTATTCTTTTGATTTCGATTAGATTCGATTCAGAATAACCAAATCACAAATCGAATATCACGAACATCTCCAGTCAAAATAGAAATAAAATTGTTCAAAAATCGGTTTCGCGTCAACATGCTCTTTCAATCAGTCGACCAATCACATTTCTACAATTTATATATTATAAATTCGCGAGAAAAAATTTGTGGCGAGACAAGACAAAATATCAAATTGATGAAAAAAAAATGTCATTTTGCGCCTCTCTTCTACCTTATAGGTACAACAGAACTTTATCATGCATGAGTCACAGATAAATTGCGCTTTCAAGCGCGGTTTATCTGCGGGTCATGTTTGATAAAATGATTCAATGAATTAATATTTAAACTTCGTCTTAAGACAACCGCGACCTTTTGTTTATGACGCAACAGTGGTTCGGTTTTCACGTTATCTGAACCATGTTGTCTGGATTTCTTGTAATGCCGAATAAATTAAATCCTGGATCTTGGATTTAATCTCTTTTTTTTATTTTATCAAGAAAGGCCCTAAGACAAGCAAACCGTCTCTCAAACCAAAATTTTTAACATAAAAATAAAAAAATAAATATAGATACGCTATAGATTGGGTGTTTGGATGATTTTTGTCAATATTAATTTCAAAAACCTTTTCTTACTATTCACTAAGCAAGCGTGTTTGTCGATGATTCCCCATTATTTTATAGGCAGTGTTTTTGCTTAACCGTATTTTTTTAGCGAAAGAGAAAGGTAATCATAGTCCAAACCAAACCTGAACCAAACAACGATTCCGATCCGCAGTAACCTCGGCCTCAGACTACTAAGTTATTACACCCTGACTCGAGTGGTGGACATGGATCAAGGACAAGGACACGGATCCAGGAAGCGAACCCGAGATGTTAACCATTAGGCCTTTGCGCCCACTAAAATACACTGATACATTGAAACGAAAGCTCATTAAATAAAATCCTGTTTTCACCAGGACGATGAAATATAAAAGATGAAGTAAACGCGACGGCCTGGTGGCTATCGTATTGACATCATTGTTTGAGGGTTCCGGGTTCAAGCCCCGACAGGCTCGGCTTATTCTATAACCTCCACTCAACCCAGGGTGTAATAACTTGTATAGGCTCGGCCGAGAAAGTGGCAGAACCAAATAAGAAATTATATTCTGTCGAGCATGTGCCACAAATGGGACACGTCTGATCTGGGCGAAACCGAATCATTTGAAATTCGAATCTGATTCGAATAATTTTTTCGAAACCGTTCGAATTACTAATTCCATGTAAATAACATATATCCCATTTTTAGTATAACATTTTGTCGTCATCTCCGCTATCAAAAAATTTTTGGTTTATAGTGTTTTTTCCAATTCACACTACATTGTCTAAGAGCAACATTTTTCATATTTTAACGGCAAGTGCTGTCGATTTTGGTCAAATTTGACCAAAATTGATAGCATTTTGTCATTAAAAATAAAAATTCTAATTTTTCAGCAAGTTTTTGTTCCTATGAACGATTCATTATTGATTCAAATAAATTGTGGTTTGAATCGATTCGAATTGCCCAGTCCCAGACACGTCTCATCGACGCGATCCATCAGTGACAGATGCTTGAGAGAATTCTCCGACAAAATGTCCCCTTCAAGAATGTCTCAAAATTTAAACAATGCATTGTGTACATGTGATATACGCAATACATCACTCTTACGCGTAAATAAAACGTCCTCTTTCACCCAGCATACCCATGTCAAAGCAAAAATGATAAAAACCTAAATTATGAACTAGTAATCTCAGTTAAAAGTTGATTGGCTAAGCATGGGTTATACTTGGCTACTTATACTTTACTTCTGACTGTGATGCTAAAGTGCGCTGTATGCACAATCTCTTTTTTTGGTTTTCCTCTTTCCGATTCTGAATAAACGCCCGAGCTTCGTTCGAAGCACTGCGGTCTACATTTTATATTTGAGGACGTCTAAACCCCTTAAATGAGCGAAAATTCCACAATATCGCTCTGTGTATGCTGCATAATAATACAATTGCGTATCACATCATTATCACAAAATATCATTGATATAAACAAAATAAAATGTAGTACGATTTCTATGCCACGTACTACGTCATAGGAGCAGAAAACATAATATAACTGTTATGAAGAGCTGAAGTAGTGAATTCCAAAACAATATAAATTGGCGCAAAATCCAGCTACACCAACTTATCTTTAAGTAAAGACAAGAAAATCGTTAGACATTGTTGAACCACCCTCAGCGACATGAAATGAAGATACAACATCTATTATCCGAATAAACAACGACATGGGATGCTCACAAGCGACACATAACTATCTTTCAACAAGCAACCAGTAATATTTAGAAAAAAAGAGGTCGAAATATCCCATTCACAAATATCAGCAAATGCAAGAAACTACATTCCAAGTACGAAACGTTATACATTCATTGTGTAATATTTGTCTCTAAAAACTATAAATCAGTACAAATACAACAATAATATAAAATTCTCGCCTTGTAACCTAATACTCAAATAATTTAACATAAAAAATCGCGTGCGTCTGCTTTCTAAGTAAAATTCCAAACCGACCATAAGAAATAATTTAAGTCTGCCAATGCCTAAAGCTATATGCATCGGCATAATCGAAATTTTATTTTTTTCTGGATTTTACTTCAAAAAACCAACTTTTTATTAAAATTTATCCCTTTTTGTTCGTATCTGTTTATCTAATCTTTTGAAAAATTCGCATTTTACGTAGAAAGTTTAACTTCGCGCTTTTATCGCGCCCTCCAGGCATAAAACATAGCGGCCTTGCCGTTATTATCCCTCAAAAAATTAAACATCGAATATTTTCTACATTAACGTGGGCCTGAGTAGGCGGACTCCTTCGAAACGCAGTTTTCTATGGCCCTCCTTAGGCGGACGCAAACGGAGCTATAATTTCTTAACCTACCACAATATAATAGCTCTATCATTATTATAATTATGCCAGGTCGCCCGAGATGAAATTATACTTTTTTCTGTAATATATGGGTGCCCGACAGAAATAGGTTTTGTCAAATTACGATCGATCAAATTCGGCTGAAGATGTTTGTATTCCAGTAAGAAAATTTCGGCTTGAACGCGGGGTCAATCTTTGATGACACCTGATCGGGATTGGCCTATTTTAATATTAAAAATTATGTATATGTAGAATAATTTCATATTTTAATTGCGCAGAAAATCATTACTCTGTGTCACGATAACTTTATTTGACTTCGGCATTCCTCTACTAAACGTCTTTCGCCAAAGGTTGACTCATCGGTTATCATTTCGTACACACAACATGATTCAAAAATCGATATTACATAGGTGAGCAAATAGTTCGTGTTTCTCGATGTCGGCAATAATACCGTTAATATCGGTGAAATACTCAAATATGTTTTCTCTAAACAGTAAAAAATGTCTGATCAAGTAAGTAAATCACAAATTCATTGAAATTCACTCTGAAACATGGCCGGAAACGGCGTACAAAAGAAGCCAACTGACGGCAATTTAATCACAATGGACGATTAAAAGACTTTTTTTTCGAAATATTTGCTATGGCTTGTCCGTGGACATACCGGGGGGCTTACACCCAGCAACCGTTAAGCACGGACCTTTGTAGTGACTGTGTATCTGTCCTATGTTATAGCTACCCACGTAGTGCATTGCTGAAGGGCACGCTCGGTCAAGCATCGAACCATCGGCCCTCCGGACAATACGATCGCGCATAAATATACCAAGCATCCGAGATTATTAGATGTAGTACCACCAACGGCATTCTAAGTGGAAAACATCTTCAAGTGGATTGGAGCACTATAACAAAGTACAGTGACAAGTATCTACCCTGGGTGATATCAATACTGTCCACCACTTTTGTTTGCTTTTAGTCGCACGTTACCACAAGCAGGTAATGCGTAAGGACAATCTTTAACCCAACAACTACTTTCTTGTCCCATGTACAGTTTCGTACAAATACATTTTCGATATATCACTTCCGAACTTGCTTTTTATATCAGAACTTACTTTTTCATAACTAAGTTTGTTCCAAGCTAGATTGGAAGTATCCTAGCTTCTAAGATATGGGAAGGAAGAGAGTTGGGAGTGAAGCGTAATATTTACCACGGCTGCGATTAAGTTCTGCAGGAAATGTTTTCCGTTTCGAGAGCAGTCTGCTCCTGGTTTTTCCGCTCCTGGCGCTGCATCCTGCATAGAGTTGGGCAAAACCGAATCATTTGGAATTCGAATCTGATTCGGATATTTTTTCGAATCGGATCGAATCGCTGATTCCATGAAATAATAAATATCTAATTTTCACCATTACTGTTTCCATTATGATAATAGGAAATTTAAATTTACGAATTATTAATATTAGCTAAACAGATTTTAAAGCGATGTATTTTCAATTACAATCAAGTTCAAGAGCGAAAAGTTGTATTTTAACGACAATATACAATCGAATTTGGTCTAATTTGACCAAAATCGATTGCAATTTGTCGTTAAAAATGAAAAAATCCCACTTCATTTAGGAAGTTTTGTTCCTATTACTGATTCGAATAATCCGCTCTTCGAACTGATTCAAATCACCGAATCGAATTGCCCATCCCTAATCTTGCAGTAGCTCTTAGATATAGTTGGTAGGCTCCTTCCAGGCGCTGCTTTAGGATCGAGTAACGTCCAACCCATTCAGTTTCCGCACAAACGTTAGAGGAAGTTAAAAAAAAGAACAATTTTTAGAAAAATATATTTATAGAATGCTTACTAGTAATTGGAATGTATATTTAGAACGAAACCATCTGCACAATTGAGTTCTCAGAAATCATGGCCTAGAAATCGTCACAAAAATCATGATCGCAGTTAGGGGTGTTAAAGAATATTCGAATCGTGACCCATCCGATACGAATTCCGCAATAATTCGAAATAAACAAAATGATGATTTTGAGTTTTTTTTAAATAAGTAATAAAAATAAGTATAAATTTCTAGTAAACTATAAGCTGGTGAAAAGATGTCTTTATTTTTTTGCTATATGACTTCTGATCCGAATATATTCGAATGTCAGAGCTACTAAAATGTAGTTCCAAAAACAGAAAACGAAAACAGCGGAAACGGAGCTTAGCCGCTGTAAAAAAGTGAAATGAGGGGTATCTGCCCCTGGGTATGGCACAACTTTTTTCTAACTATTTCTTCTTAGTATTCCAGCTACCACAAACTGCACTCTATTTTTGAGGTTCAGATCCGTCTGAAAAGTTTTTTTTTATTAAAGTCGTTTTTGTTGGTCCTGGGTCATCGGTGTATTCTTTGTATTATTTTTTGATATTTCAATTTTTGAAAACGTTTTTTATTTTTTATTTTTACTTTTTCACACACAAAAAAATATCTCGATTCAATATTTAAAAACTGATGCTTATCGTGATCGGTGAGCGTTTTTTAGAATATCTTTCATCGCACCGATTCCAAACGCTAGCATGAAGTTTATGGGAATCAACAAAATTTGACACTTTCGAAACACTTGAACAAAACGTTAATACGACTCGAGAGCAATCTCTGCAAATGCTATTAACTTGTAACCGCGAAAGACAGCAATTTTCAGAAAAATTGGATATTCTCTCGCGGAAATTACTTGACAGATATCGGCGAAATCTTGTACGCAGAATTTGAATATACTCATTGTTCACGACATTATCGTACGTATTCCGGTTATTGGGGTTCGGGCCATAATAAGATGCCGACGAGGCGCAGCTCGCAGGATCAATACTTCCAGTGAAGTTCCTAATTTTATGAGCTGAAATAAATGCAATTCAATGAACGTTATTCAGGCGGTCGCAAACAATTTCAAATGTTGACTCATCGGTGAAATACTGAAATCGGAATCCCTAAAGAACACAAAATGCCTTACCATGTAAGTTGATCACATATTTATTGCAATTCGTTTTGAAACAAGGCTGGAAACAGCGCCTGAAAATAACCCAATAAAGGCCAATTCATTTTTAATCGGTCATTGAAACCGACTCTATGCTACGCTTTAAGCATACACAAAAGATATGAACCAACAGCGATTGATATGATAGAGACTTTCTCCAAAATGTGATACCAGCAACTACACTTCAAGTGGAAAACAACCCAATTAGAACTGAACCGCGATAATAAAAAGTAGTGACTAGGCAATAACAGTGAATGGGTCTACTACCTGAAATGAAATAGAAGGAAATGTGTGCTAGATGGATAACATGTACCTAAATTCAATTCTTACTACTAGCGGAATCGTATTTTTGTATATTTGGAATAATATTTTTGCATATTTAGGAGCAGCGGATTCCGCATCTCAATCAGATATATTCCGTGTACAAACATTTGTGTTAGACACGAGTGACGAGTTATAAATAATGCATAGTACGCGAGGTCTATCTGTGCCCAAACGCTTAGCAATGCAAAGTTAACTTTTTATTTACTTGAGATAAATTAATCTTTCTGATTGAGATTATACAGAATAGAAAATATTCGATAAGTTCCTTTTCATTGCTTCTTTAGATCATTAATGTGCAGAAGCGATGAATTGGGTAATAAAAATTAATAAAGACGAAGAAATCTGCGAGCGCATTATTTGGCCAATTTCGGGCATTTTGTTTAGTTGACTGATTAAAGTTGGAAGAAGCAACATAAGAAAACTGATCTATCAACCTATAAGCAAATAGCGATACAAAACATGATAAGTCAGACCATGCACGCAAAGATGAAAACATTCCATATCGAACTAACTCCATAGTAGAGTGCAGTGTGCGGTCGCTGTCCTGGGTGATAGTAAAATCATGCATCACTTCTTTATTTTAAAAGCGGAATCTTTCGACATGCAGTCAGCCAGTTATGCGCAATGGAAATGCTAATCTTCGCTCCTACGTACATTTGCACATGACGATCAAACGTGTTAAAGTTTGAAAAAGTTTAAACCAATTTTCTTCCAAAAATTTTCTATTCTTTTAGCAGGCTACAAATATATTTGATCAGTTCTTTTACGTATTAAAAAGATATCACAAAGTTCTCGGAAATGGCGACCGCAAAATCGTCATAAAATTATGTCGGGATCTGCGGTCAGGAGATATATTATGTGAAACACCTTTTCTACGTAGAGTTGTCGCGTCTGAATACATTTAGTTTCAACGAATTGAATATCGAATAATGATTTCCTTTTAACCGTTCTTTTTGTTATGAAAAGTCTGTTCAAAGCAAGAATAATGTAACCCTTCGAAAGACAATTCTAAACACCTGAATTCGCGTATTTAAATTTCTTAATTATCATAATGGTGACAATAATAGTAATCGTGAAATAGAGTATTTGTTATTTTTATGGAATAAGTGATTCGATCCGATTCGTAAAATTATCCGAATCAGATTCGAATTCTAAATGATTCGGTTTTGCCCAGCCCAAGATACAAAGGGTGGACAAAACCGAATAATTATTAATTCAAATCTGATTCGGAATTTTTTTCGAATCGGATCGAGTCACAAATATTCTATTACAATTTCTCTCCATTATGAAAATCAGAAAAATTTATATTTACGAACTACTAATATCAACATAAACAGACTGAAATGTAATGTGTTTTTAATTCAACTTTATGTCTAAGAGTGTTTTTTTTCTCAAGAACAAAACACAATCGATTGCATATTCTCTTAAAATCGATTATCTCACTTTATTTAGCAAGTTTTTATTCCTATGAACTAATCACGATCGATCCGAATAATACGTGTTCCGAATCGATTCGAATCATCGAATCAAATTGCACAGGTATAGATACAAGTCGAATTGTTAAAAATCCGTTTGAACAATTATTTCTGAAAGTTTCTACACATTTCAATAGATTTTAATCACGATCAGATATTAAAAAAACGATGATAATAGTGCTGATCGATTATTATTATTTTTTTAAAATATATTTTGTCTGACCGATGCCCAACGCCATCTCAAAGTCAATGGATCTCCAGAGTCTCTTGATATCTTGAGCCATATGCTCGTCAACAGAGTGAAACTTTCCATGAGGGTTGCTGTATAAGTTATTAGGTTTTAATTGCGATCAGATATCTTAAAATCAGGATCGGTGATTTTTTGAAAACGGACATTCATCCGACCGATGCTCAACGCTAGCACTAAGTTTATAGGCCAAAATTTTTTTTTTCATTGAAATTCACTCTGAGCAAGACCCAAACGAAACTAAACCGCCGTGGTAAAGTGCAGTGAGTGGTATCTGCACTGGGCGATGGTAAAACCATCTACCACTTCTATGCTTCCTTTTAGTCGCCTCTTTCGACCTGCACTAAACTTAAGTTAAAGTAAGTATGAGTGTTCAACGCGATTCACCAGGGCGTATGCTCATGCTCAACAAAATATTATTTCTGATTGAGTTCCCGTACAAACGCTATTAGCTGGTTATCGAGAATGGGAGCAATTTTCCGACAATTGTTGGATTTTCTCTGGTGGAAATTACTTGATAAACGTCGGAGAAATTTTGTACGCCGAATTTAAATATACATTTGGTTTTAGTTATTTCTCACGTATTCCGTTCTTTGGGTAGGACTTTGAAGTCAATATGCCTTGTGCCGGAAAAAAGTAAAAAGTTGTATGAGCTATTCTAAACTTTGCAACAACGGAAACTTTTTGGCGTTTCAACGTGATTTTTTTTACAGTTTTTGGGGTTTTAGAGTCTGGGCGGAAAGGGGCATTCACTGCGTATTCGCGGCTCATGAACTAGGCGAGATCCAATACGTGGTCTCAGCAGTCTAAAAGAAAATGAAGTTTTTCAAAAAATACAAATTGCGTGTCAATGCGCGCGAAATATTTCCCAAACAATGCGCGGAATGAAGGATCCACCATGTATCCGCGCGTGGCGATCTATGCGAGATCCAATACCTGGGCTCGACCAATGCCTTCTACCACTTTTTCTATCGAAATTCACTCTGAGCAAGGCCAGAAGCAGTGTCGACTAAAAACTCCACGTAATAGCAAAGAGCTACTACAAAATGTAGTAACAGCAACTGCATTCTAAGCGGAAAACATTCAAAACGGAACTGAACAGCCATGAAAATGTACAATAAGTGCTATTAGCCCAGGTCGATAGTAAAACCATCTACCACTTCTTTGTTTTCTTTAAGTTGCCTCTTACGACACACAAAAATGCGATAGGACTATTCCTACAGACACGTTCCCACAGGACTACCTACTTACTACCAGTATCCAACACCGTCTATGTCTGACCACAAATTTGAACACAGACTTTATGACGATTTTTTGCTTTGTTAACAGCAATTTTCTTCGTTAACGATTTCTCAGTATCTTATTATTGGTTTTGATATCGCTTAAACAGAGTTCGAAGAATTTTCAAGAGGTTTGCTAACGCTGTACACAAAAATACCGTTAATTCGCCATTCTGTAACAGTAATATCAATTGGAGATATAGAAATGCAAGCGACATTTCCTGACAATTATGGGCTGCTGATGGAACGATCCGTGAAAGCTACGTTCAATCAAGAGCCCGTAATTGGCACAATTCTCTCATTTTTAGCCTATTTTGTTTTTTTCAAAATTTGCTCAGAGCAAGGCTGCAAGAGACACGTCATGCCTGAAAAGTCTCCTGAAACCACCAGCGCACTGTAACAAAAGTGCAGTATAATTTACTTGTCATTTGCAGTAATTGCAAGTTAAAAGTAAAGTTAAAAAAATGCCGTCTTGATGAGATTTATGCCAATTATGGACTGTTGATAGACCGCAACTTGGCGGTGCGTTTTATCAACACCCATACTCGGCTAAAAAAGTTAATGTTAAATTTTGAAATTTTTTTTAATACCGCCAAGTAAAATTACTGTCAAAGACCAGATTGAATTACTAATTATTTTTTTAAAAAAATATTTTCTAAGAAAATGGGACAGCGAAGTTCTTTCAATGAAAACTGTTCGGCCAAAATAACATAAAATTGAATTATTTTCGACTTGACTCACAAACTAGAGTTATTTTCATCATACATTCCCAAAACTATTTCACAGAAACAACAAATAAAATTATCCTGCACGGTGGCTAGGGCTGGGCAATTAGATTCGATGATTCGAATGGATTCGAAGCCAAATTTATTCGAACCAATCGTGGATCGTTCATGGGAACAAAAACTTTTTAAATGAACTAGGATTTTCATTTTTAGCGACCAAATGCAATCGATTTTGGTCAAATTTGACCAAAATCGATTATATTTCTTCGTTAAAATATGAAAATTGTAGCTCTTAGCTGTATATTGAAAATATACTATAGACTATAAATTTCTTCAATTTCACAGTAACACAAGTTTTAATAGTACAAAGGGGATATTTGATATTTACATAGAATTAGTGATTCGATCCGATTCGAACAAATTATTCGAATCGGATTTGAATTCTAAATGATTCGATTTTTCCCAGCTCTACTGTTGCCAAAGCACTGTTCGTGCACTGTATGATAATATAAATTATATTTACTGTTCCATCCAAGGTATTTGTTTATTCCCGATATTTGAAACTTGTCGAAAAATTTCAGACCAATAATCGTCTGAACCGCGCCAATGGTGCTTTTCATCACCACACTATAACAAATGTGCAATAAATTTACTTCTCTTTTACAGTAATTACATATTTCCTAAATTAGAAACTGTTACCCAGGGCAGATACTACTCACTGACCCATAGCGGTTCAGTTTTCTATAGAATGTTTCCCACCGTGCAATGGATGGTACTGTATTTTGAAAGACTCTTCTCCAATTGAGTGGTCTTTAGTTGATTCTATTTAAGCGTTGATTTCTTCCTTGCTTAGATATTATTTCGACAAAAACAGACGAGATTGATAGAATTAAGTCAATCAGAAGCAAATCTTTCGAAAACGTTGTTTTTGTTCAAATGCTTTCATAGAAACGAAACTAAAATTAGCAACGTAAAGCAAGCAATGACTTGCGGTTTTATTTTGTTTTGTTTTCAATAATCCTGTGGGCTTCGATATTCCTGGTCAGAAAACTTTTGCTATCAGGCATGAATCATTGATAGACCGCGCCTCGACGGCGCGATCATCAATGACTCGTGTCTAGGACTGGGCAATTCGATTCGGTGATTCGAATTAATACGAAAGACAATTTATTCAAATCAATCGTGAATCGTTCGCACAAACAAAAACTTGCTAAACAAACTATAAACTAAAAATTTCATTTTTAACCACTAAACAAAATCGATTTTGTTCTAAATTTGACAAAATTCGATTGCATTTTTTTGTCAAAATATGAAAATTGCTTCTCTCACACATGAGGTGTAAAGTAGAAATAGAGCTGGGCAAATCCGAATTATTTGGAATTCGATTTCGATTTGAATAAATTTTTCGAATCGAATCGAATCATGCTACTTCAAAAAAAAAAACATATACTATTTGACTATTAAATCCTGTCTCCATTGGGACAATCAAGATATTTATAGTTTGATTTGTATTTCCAATTCACGGGTCAAGCTTTAGAGTAAAAATTTTCATGTTTTCTATATAACATATAATCTGTATTTTGTCCTTAAAATGGAAAAAGTTCTTTTTGAAAGTTTTTGTTCATGAACGATTCAAGTTTGATTCGAATAAATAGTGCTTCGAATCGATCAGAATCACTGAATCGAATCGCCCAGCCCTATAATTGAGAATGCATCACGAACTTAAAATTTCTAGATTTTCAAAATGGCGACAAGCAATAGTATTAGTAAAAAAGGGATGTCCATTGTATGGAATTCGTGATTCTATCCGAACAAACTATTCGAATTCGATTCGAATTGCAAACGACTAAGTTTTCCCAGGCCTACTCGAGATCAATCAGAAAATTCTTATTCATCTATTCTCATTCATCATTTGGTCAAGCGTGTACCACTTGTGGAGAGGGCTCGGGAAAGCAGTACTTCTGATAGTGTGTTAGATAATATCGTTTGCTTTGTCCCTATTAACGCTACGTGACGACTAAACCTACTGAAGGATAGTAGCGACAGACATGGTTTCACCTTCGCCCATGGCAGATACCATTCACTGCACTCTATTATAGCAGTTAGTTCGTAATAGTACTAAGGTCATGTTTTAACCCTTCAACTTTGTTTAAAATAAATTTCGAGCAAAAAATTCAAATTTCCCAGAAACGATTATTTTTGTGATCAAAATTTTTCAAAGAAACGAAACTAAAATTAGCGGCGTAAAATAGGCAATGACTGACGTTTTTTATGCGATTCTTCCCGAACCACTTTTTTATATTCCTCGATAAATACGCGTATATATTATGTTTGTGGGCCGCGGCGTGATAAAACCTACAATAGCTGTCAAACGTAAAACATGATAAATGACGCAGTTTCAAACCCCGACAAAGTATGGACAAGATCAATGAAAGACAACTAGCTACAAAGAACAATATATGCCAGAAACCTTGGGAAGATGCTCGATAATTATACCGGTTGGATAGAATGACAAGACCCAAGATAAATCTAGTAATCATATAAAATTGTAAACAATGTTGATTCCATACATAAATTCCATTTATGGTTTTCCTTTCGAATGGTGTTTCATAAAATAATATTAAATGAGATAGTACATTTTTATGGTGGCCTACCGTTATCAACTTTTCTTTTTGTACTTTTATGGGAAAATCTGCTCTTTTTTAGGAAAAACAAAATCGAAAAGAAATTATTTGAAAAATAAAAAAACCCAAAATAATATTTTTTTTTGAAAAAAATAATTAAAATAAATTAAAACTATTATTTTGAAGATCTACGAATATAAAATAACAAAAAACATTGATAACGATAGTCCATTTCATGGCCCAGAGTTTCGATTTTAATTCGATTAACTTGTTTAAAGGGGCAAAGAAAGCTACGACCGGGGATGTCCTTTGCTAAATAGCTAAGTGAGAAATTTCGTTTTCGATTTATTCATTTCGCATTAAAATTATGATTTATGCAAAATTTTCATTCCCTAAATGGCTTAGAAAACCTAAAGATTCACTTGACATTCGAATTTGATTCGGACAACTTTTTCAAATAGAATCGCTAATTCTATGTAATGTTCTATGTTCTATAAATAACGAATGACCTGTTTCTGTATCAAAATTTGGCGAAATCATCAAAATAAACAAACATAAATCTACGAATTCACTAGAATAATTTTATAAACAAACTATGTGAGATTTATTTTACTTTTATTGTGATTTGAAGTAACAAATCGAAATTCTGCGAGTAAATTAATTCAAAAATATATATATTTATTGTATTTTGACGTTAGCAATAGAAATTATGTTAGTTTTTCCTATTTATAACCGATTCTAATAATTTGCGCTTCGAATACGTCTGAATAAACGAGTTTAACTGTCCTGGTAAAATAATTATAATAAAAGTCTGTTTTTAGCTTTTTTTCAAAAGCAAAACCATAAGGCAAATGTTTTTCTTGCGTCGCGAATCCTCCAATTATCTTTTCAGGGAAAGTGATATTCTGTTGCCCAGTGTTTTGAAATCGTCGGAACGACAAAGCAGAAATTTTATTTTGTTAAATATGCGTCACTGATGGACCGCGTCTCGACGACGCGATCCATCAGTGACACATGCTTAACAAAAGCATTTATCCTTTCCCGGAAAGGCGTTTCTTTTATTTTTTGCTGAAATTCTCTCTGAGCATAGCCTGAATAAGACTAAAAAGAACCAGTTATCGGGCATTCATAATGCTCAAAACTATTGTAAAATACAATAACAGTGAAGTGATTGGTGCCTGAACGGGGGTGTTCGTTACTACATTTTTCTTTTTGATTTTATTTTTTTCTCAAAAATGAAATACCCAAGCTGGGAAAGTTTTCAAAAACTCATTGCACCAAAAACCAATTCTGCAGTTGTTGGATTGTTTTATTGAAATTCACTCTTGAGCAAGGCAAGGAAGCAGGGCCTCTAAGGAACCATCCAACGTCCACGTAATAGCAACAAGATACTAAAAGATGTAGTATCAGCAACTGCGCTCTAAGCGGAAACCATTTCCAAATAGAACTTAACCGATATGGTAAAGTGCGGTGAGTGTTATCCGCCCGGACGATGATAAAACCATCTACTCCGTCTTTTTTCAAACAGTGTATTGAGTACCAGTGGGTGTCAAAGGCAGTAGGAGCGAAATGGGGAGGGGAGGGGACCCCTAGATAGTGATAATGGTGAACTAGTATTCATCTGAACTTTTTTCTCTCTGAGCAACGACGAAAGTGCAACGATATTTCCATCAAAATACAAAATAGGTAAAGGAAGTATTGGTTCCACGTTCTAAACTATGTATTATCTTTTTTCACAAACCATGTAAACTAGGCAAAAACCCTAGTTTGCATTTAGGACATCTGTAATTAGTTTAATACCATTCTCGGGCTACCTAATTTCTTGAACTACGTACCTTGTTAAGTTTTCGGAGTATTTATATTTGGTCAATTTGACCAAAATCGATTGTATTTTGTCGTTAAATTGAAAATTTCCGCTCTGGGACTACGTGATTGAAAATACACCGCTTTAAATCTGTTTAAGCTAATATTTGTGATCCGTAACTGTAGATTACTTAATTCTCACAATGGAGACAATGGTAGTAATAGTAAAAATGGGATATTTGTTATTTTTGTGGAATCAACGATTCGATCGGATTCGAAAAAATATTCGAATCCGATTTGAATTCCAGATGATTATTCCTACTTGTGAGCCCAAACTAAGTTGCAAAAATGCCTACGTGACCATCGTAACGTTTGGAAAGGCTTAGATGACCAATCGGGAATATGCCCGACATTGTCCATCCCAAATAAAATACGTTTTATCAATTTTTTACATTTTTCTGGGGAGAGATTTTCTGATGATGGTACGAAAATATGCGAATTCTAATAATTCCAAAATCAATTGTATTTTGCCGTTAAAAATGATAATTTTTTTTGTTTTTATTTTTTCACGATTGATTCGCATTTACTTGTTCGTAAAAACACCGAGACTTGTAGGAAAATAAAAACTAGAATTTTCATTTTTTGACAGGAACATGGAATCGATTTTGGCCAAATTTGAATCAAATTCGAAATTGAAACAATTGGGTATCGATCATAGGAGCAAAAACATGCAAAACGAAGTCTAATTTTTTTTTTCGACGACAAAATGCAATCGATGTTGGTCAACTTCGACCAAAATCGATTGTATTTTATCGTTAAAAATGAAAGTTATCGTTCGTGGACGTAAAGTGTAGTTGATATATAAATATATTACTTTTAAATCGGTTCATGTTACTATTTGTAATTCGTAACTATAATATTCCTATATTTCATAATGGAGACAATTGGCAAAAGTAAAAAATGGGATATTTTTTATGTGAAAAAATATCCGAATCAGAATAGAATTTCAAATGATTCGGTTTTGCCCAGTCCTAACCTTTTTTGCGATATTTCTTTTCATTTTATCGCCATTTTACCAGAAATCATTATCGACGGAATTTTTCTCCTTTGGCGCGTGCTCTCGTCCGTATAGAAAAAAGGGTAGTTTTATTTTTTTGTGTATAAGGCGTATCTCTTCAAGGAAATTTTTTCTGAATTTGTACGAAACGAAGACTAGAACTCGGAAAAAAGAAAAATACGCAAAACGTGACGGACGCACGGACTGACCGATCGTGCCATTTATTCAATAACGCTAAAAATGTCTACGTGACTTTACCAACGTACGCAGAGACTAGAAACCCCTGGGGGTGTCTATACGCGGAAAATGCAAGGAGTGCCAGCGGTTTTGGACAGATGGCCTTTTAAGATAAGAATTTTGAGCCATCACAACAATTTTGTGACGCGCGTTCGCGTTTCTTTTGATGAAAAGAATGTTTAAGTCGTGCATTAATCTTGAATGGTACAGTTAAAATAAGTTCATTTTGGCTCAAATGAATATTTTTTGGCCCTGATGAAACTTTGGTGGAATGCGGATTTAATGTTGTGAGGCTGATTCAGAATAATTTGAAAAAAAATCAAGTCACCTTTGCGCGGAATACTGCAAAATGAAAAGTGTGCACTCGAGGTAAATGTCAAAATAAGTTTTACACATTTCCAGTCTCTATTTCAAATAAAATTTGAAAAAATAGACTGAATGTAATTTTTTCGAAGTATTCCGCTTCGTGTTCGTGAGCGCTGCCCTCGGAGATATGGTTATTTCGAATCAAATGAACAAAAGATTTCGTGTTTAACTGAAATATATATCAAACACAGCCAAAATACAAATTTTATTTTGTCTAGCATGAGCCACAGATTGGCCGTGTCACAGCGGCGCGATCCATCGGCGACACATGCTGCGTAGGGCTGGGCAATTCGATTCGGTGATTCGAATCGATTCGAAGCACAATTTATTCGAATCAATCGTTAATCGTTACTAGGAACGAAAACTTGCTAAATGAAATGGAATTTCTATTTTTAACGACGAAATACAATCGATTTTGGTCAAATTTGACCAAAATCGATTGTATTTCGTCGCTAAAATATTAAAATTGATTGCTCTTAGTGTGAATTGAAAACACACTGTAAACTGTAAATTTCTTCATTTTCACAATGGCGACAAGTTATAATAGTACAAACGAATACATAATATTTACATAGAATTAGTGATTCGATTCGGAACAAATATTCGAATCAAATTCGAAGACCAAATGATTCGGTTTTGCCCAGCCCTAATGCTGAGCAAAATATAAATAAATAAACTTCTTCTCTAATTAGGTGACAGTAACAACATATCCCTTTCCTATCAGTTGTTAGGTGCAACCTCTCTGATAATTGGTTGTGGCGGAAGATTTGGGGATATTGGTCCTTGATGCCAAATATTGGACGGTCCATTCTCTGATTGATTCTAGGAAATCATAGATAACTTTATAGAAAAATTGATCAAAAAGTTTTCAGCACTCTCAGCTAGCAATTTCGGAATCGAGCAACAACGATATATGAGTGACTTACACTTAGGGCTGGGTCAAAACCGAATCATTTGGAATACGAATCTGATTCGAATCGGATCGAATCGCTAATTCTATAAAAATAACAATTATCCCATTTTTACTATTACTATTATTGTCTCCATTATGATAATCAAGTAAATGACAGTTACGAATTACAAAACATCAGGTTAAACAGAATTGAACGCGGTGTATTTTCAATTACACTCAAGTCCAAAATCCAATTTGTCAAATTTGACCAAAATCGAGTGCATTCTGTCGTTAAAATGAGAATTTTCAATCCATTTAGCAAGTTTTTGTTTCTATGAACGATTCGCGATTGATTCCAATAATCTGTACTTCGAATCGATTCGAATTACCGAATCGAATTGCCCAGCCCTTACACTTAAGAAATTGCGTCTTGCCTAAAATATTTGTGATTTCCTGACAAATAACAAATAAAAATAAATTAACAAACAAACCAGATGACCTCCAACCACAACAATTGAGGGATAACTGAAACCGGATAATCTCCTACCACAACTTCACGTCATGGTATCTTATCTTATGAAACGTGATACTGTGTGTGAGTTTATCAGTATATCATACACAAGTTATTTGATAACCATATTTTCTACTCGGTTTCGCTCTAAACAAGGACGGAAGCAGTATCAAAATAGAATCACTTAAAAGCCCACTAAAGGGTCATTTCAAGCGTAAAACAACACGAACAGAACTGAATCGTTATAGTAAAGCACAATGAGTCATATCTGTCTTAGGCGATGATGAAACTATCTGGATTTTGCAACAAAATTGTACCGAATGTATTCTGTAGGAGCAGGATTTGGAAATGCTTGCCCTATTGCAAATTCTACGCCTAAAAATATCGCTGGCCTTTTTGTTGGGATAATTCAGTATTTAGGGTACAAAAAGATAAAATATTGTAGCAAATATTTTGGTCCACTTAAAGCAGCAAAAAATTCTCCTATTTTAATGATATTCATATTTTTTACATAAAATCCCAGATTCCCAGATTACGTTGTATTTTACGTAGCGCTTTGCTTTATTGGCATCGCAGATTGAAGAACTTGGATTCGAATATTAGAGAGTTTTTTCATTAATCTAGGCCCACCCCTCAGCACACAGGGTGTAATAACTTGGGTACGCTAGGCCAAACCGGAAAGGCCATATCTTTCCTACAACGCAAGCAATGTTCGTCTATAAGTGACCGTTGGTGCAGGGCCTTGATCAGTTTGATCCTGGGTGACTGGCCAAGGGCCTTTTAATAGCAAAAGTACGTATTGAATATCATGTTGGGATTGTAGGTGGACGAGCTCGGGTTTGAATCCTAGAGGGTTCGGTTTGTTAAACAGGTGAAATATCAGGTCGAACCAGAAAAATTATAGCTTTCCAACATCACTAACCATGTCCGCCTGTAAGTGACCGCCAGTACAGGGTCGTGGCCAAGGTGACCTACTCTAAAACAGTAATTATAAAATAAAAATGTGACCTGTGTTACTTGATTACTATTGGGTGTTGCTTTTGGCCTCGTTGAGCACGAAAACTACTATCAAATTTGCAATAAAAGAGGTTTTGAAATTTTAAAAGTTGCTCCTCCCAAGGATCATCACTGAAACAAAAATTAGACATAAATTGTCAAAAACTTCTCAATATGACGCAAAAATACGTGATGAGATGAAGTTTATTTTTGATCAGGTAATCTGATATAATCATAGATTGCTCATAGATAAGGCACGTTAGGAATGTTATTTATGATGTCACACAGACGATGTGTCTGTTAAATCGATCACAACAACAAGAGAAATATTATAGGTAGGGCCGGGCAATTTATTCGGTGATTCGAATCGGTTCGAAGCACTATTTATTCGAATCTGTCATGAATCGTTCATAGAAACAAAAACTTGTTAAATAGACTAGTCTTTTCAGTATTAACGACGGAATGCTATCAATTTTGGGAAGTTTGGCCAAAATCGATAGCATTTTGCCGTTAAAATATGAATATCGTTGCTCTTAGACAATGTAGTATGAAATGAAAAAACACTACAAACTATCAATTTCTGGATAACTGTGATGGAGACAAGTTATAATAGTAAAAATGGGATGTTTGTTATTCACACGGAAATCGTGATTTGATCTGATTCGAAAAAAATATTCGAATGTGATTCGAATTTCAAATGATTCATGTTGCCCGACCCTGATTCCTTATAAACGTCAAAATTCGCACTCTAACCATTAAACGCACCCTCCCCACAATAAAAAGTTATATAGATACATATACAGTAATAATGATACAAATAAATTATAATGGGCAGTCATCTTTCAAAGTTTTCCTCGTAGCCACTTCTTGGAGTAGACCACCCTAAACAAGGCCCTGTAGTTATGAAAGTGCCAGCAACGGCACTCTGAGCAGAAAACTTTCCAAAGAAAACATAACCATTATTGTAAAGTTCAGTGCGTGGTATCTCCCCTGGGCTATGATAAAACGTCTACCACTTCTTATTATTGAAGTATCGCTAAATTGTCGTGTCATTAAATTAAAACATTGATGAAAAGGATGATCTAGCATTAACGCTAGTAAACACTTGAATAGAATCCGCAAAAAGGCCGGAATCAAGCTTACAATTACGTCTTCGCTAAATTTGAATGAAATATAAAGTATTTATGGGAGAAATTACTTCCTTGTTTTGTTGTTTTGACACTTTGCCACAGGAACTCCTATAATCAGCGATTCTAAATTGATAATTATGCGATTCATTTGAGCACGAAATGTCAATCGACTGAGAAGTGTTTGTTGCCAGTCAAAATAAAAGTTTAATTTTGTCAAGCATGCATCATAGATGGACCGCGCCCCTGTCGCGCAATCCATCAATGACCCATGCTTAACAAAGCTTATTTTTGTACGAGCTGAACTGAAAAGTGTGGTTGTTGATCACGTAGATTTTTAAGGTAAATTCTAAATAGAACAACAAATCTATCTGGAAATTAACAAAATGGCATTTTACTGAAATACTGCTTGTTGTGAACTTTTCGCTAAAATTCACCGTAATTGAGATTAAAAACTGACAAATTTATTCAAACTGTAGGAACGGGAGTCAATTTCACCAACGTATTTCCTGTGTGACGTAAGCAATGATAAAAACAACAAAAGTGCTAGATTTTTACAATTGTCCAGGGCAGATAACACTCTCTGTACTTTACTATAGTGGCTCAATTTGCGATGCTTTGTACTTAGAGTGCAGTTACTGGAACTACCTTTGTCATTAAGTTGCCGTTGACTGATTCATTTTGGTCGATGCTTCCAATCTTGTTTAGAGCGAATTTCAATAAATATGAATGAAAAATTTATAAAAATTGTAATCAGTGTTGGGAACGAGTCACTGCACTCTAGTCCCAAGTCAAGTCGAGTCAAAGGGCTTATGACTTGCGAGTCGAGTCCAAGTCTTACCAAAAGTTAAATTTAGAGTCTCGAGACAAGTCGAGTCACTGTCCTTGCAAGTCGCAAGTCAAACTAGTCATACTTTTACGAATCGCAAGTCGAGTCACGAGCCGACTTCTAAATCTATTCAACAGCAATGACAGATTCATGAAAAAAAACTATGAAAACCTAAGTAAATATCCTCGATGTAAAAACGCTTTTAAAATAGATTAATCGGAGATTTTAACCTTAAAATCTATTGCAAATTCGCTAAATGCGCTCAAACGACAATTACTTGGTTTACATGGTTTTTAATCTATGAACTACATAATTTTGAAAGTGAAACTAGGTCACCTAGAAATACTTTACCTAATTTAAGAAATAACTAGTTTGTCGTGGTATCGTGGCCAATGTCGCGAAGTCACGCAACTGATATGTCCGCACACGCAACACGGTAAGCAAGGGCGTGTCGATTGCCATTCCGATATATAATATTGCCTTCCAGTAGTCACGTACGGACATACTGTACTACATACACGTGCGGGCAAGGGATGGGCGTTTGTCATATTGCACGTATTTTCGAGAAAAATTCGAGGATAGTTATCTTCAAAAGATGATAAAAAGTCTGCCGAATGGTCAATGGTCACGTGCGCTTCATTCGTGACTGGAGGTGGGCAAAACCCAATCACTTGGAGTTCGAATCTGATTCGAAAAAATTATCGAATCAATATGTAAATAACAAATATCCTAATTTCGCTATTACAACTTGTCTCAGTTGTGTGAATTGAGAAATTTATAGTTTATAGTGTATTTTCAATTCACACTCCATGTCTGGGAGAAACAATTTTCATATTTTAACGAGGAAATGTAATGTATTTTGGTCAAATTTGACCAAAATCGATTGCATTTCGTCGTTAAAAACGAAAAGTCTAGTTCACTTAACAAGTTTTTATTCCTATGAACGATTCACGATTGATTCAAAGAAATTCCTATCATCGTATCGAATTGCCCAGCCATAACCATGCACTTTATCATAGTGGTTTAGTTGCGGTTGGGATTTCTTCTGTATACAGTGCAGTTTCCGGTACTAAATCTTTTAGTAGTTCTTTGCTATTGAGTAGCAGTTGATATTTGTTGTATACAAAAAATTAGTGATTTGATCCGATTCGAAAAAATATTCAAATCAGATTCGAATTCCAAATGATTCGGTTCTGCCCAGTCCTACTCACGTGACGTTGACACGAAAATCGACGCAATAAAACAAGCACTGTGTGTGTGTACGCACGAGAGGATGTGCTGACCACATTGCAAGCACGAGGTGGTCACGTAACCAATGCTTTCAACGTCTTTCTTCATTCCTATATCAGTACGTTTTAAATTAGGTTCGTGTCAAGAAAATGCTTCTAAATCCGACTCGGAACAAATAGCTGCACGTAAGACTGCGGTCCGTCATATGGTTACATTGTATAGTCTCGGCTTTCTCCTCCCACAGGATTAAAATGATATCCCATTTAATCTCAACCGTCATCTGAGGTGTTAACGCCAAAATCACGTACGCACGCAGAACATATTCTTATCACACGGGAAAAAGTAAAATGTAAATTATCACGTCTATTGGTTTACCACGCAGACGTGAGTTGGGCGGAAAAGAAAGAGAGACGCAATTTATAAAAAATGGATCAACTTCTTTTAAAATAATACGAAGAATTAAACGACTTCTATGTAACGCTGGGTCATTCGAATCGATTCGAAGAACAGATTATTCAAATCAGTCGCGAATCAGCCTTGGAAACAAAACTTGTGAAATAAAGTGGAATAATCACATTTCTACCACAAAAAATGTATATGCGAACAGATACCAGCTAACTTCCTATGAGACAAAAGTAAAGATTTGCCCGGCGTGTTGGCTCAGTCGGTTAAGCACGATCATATTGTCCGGAAGGCCGATGGTTCGATGCTTGACCGTTTCACCACCGAGCGTGCCCTTCAGCAAGCCACTTCGCGGGTAGCTGTAACATAGAACATATTCACAGTCTCTACAAAGGTCCGTACCTAACGGTTGTTGGGTATAAGCTCCCCCCGGCAGGACACGGAAAGGCCATAGCAAAATACTTTGACCCCCCAAAACAAGAAAAAAAAGAAGAAACAAGTCTACAAGTCTATTAGGTCAAGGCGTAAACACGAGTTCCATGGAAATAGGAGAAAAAAGAACAATCATAAGTGTAAATTATTGAACGACTTTTTACTTTGAGAGAATACGAGAAAAAAAGAAAGTGGCGCTGTATAGTTTACCAGTGCCGATACCTAGGAATGGCCAGAATCGAATCAATTCGAATAAGATCGAATCGCTACTTTATTCAAATCACAAATATACTGTTTTTATCATGATAAGACTTTGCCTCAATTGTCAAACCGAGTAATACTTGGATAACGATTTCATCAATATTAATATAGGCAAATTGTAAAGGTAGAGCCGCTACAATTCACATTTGCTCTATGAAGGCAGAAAAACTTTGGTCAAAATCAAAAACACTTCGGTTTCATTTTGCCGATGAAATGTGAACATTCTATTTTATTTTGCTTGTTTTTGTTCCCGTGACCGATTCGTGATGGATCCTCAGCAATTAATTGGACCACCGAATTTAATCTCTCTGTACTACAAATACCACGCAATTTCCCATGAGAAAACAATGAAAGCTTCAGAGCAGATACCACGCAACTTCCTATGAGACAAAGATAAAGCTTTGATAATTAAGTTTATTGTCTAACCACGCAGACATAGGCTGAACGGAAATGAAGAAAAAGGTCGCGCCTTCGCGGTGCGTTCCATCCACAACCTATATTTGGCAAAATAAGTCAATTTTTGATTTTTTTCAATACCGCCAAATAAAATTACTGTCAAATATCAGCGATTTTGTTGCATTTTTTCGTTGCAGTGTACCTGTACACTGTGATAAAAGTTCAGCAAATTATAGGAATCATAGATTTACAAAATTCAATTCGATTTTATGGTTATATTTCAATATCACCAAGTACAATTACTGTCAAAGAGGTTTGATTTTACTGCATTTTTGTTACATGGTTCAATATTTTATATATGCGAAATGAGTTTTTCAATGAAAGTAAAACTGCGTTTGCCGTAATAGTTCAGCTTTGAATTTGATTTCACTCAAAAATGGAATATTTTTACACGATTTCAGATCGACGAACTCTCTTATAGTCGACCAAACACTGTAACAAAAATGCAACAAAATCACCGGTCTTTGATAGTAAATTACTTGGCGGTATAGAAAAAAATTGACTTTTTTTTGCCCATAGTTGGCATAAATTTCATTAACATGGCGTTTTTTTAACTTTGGAAATATGCAATTACTACAAATGCCCAGTAAGTTCACTGTTCGCATGATACATATTTTATCCATTTTGGTCCGCGGTGGCGTAAAGAAGGCGACGATAGCTGACGAACTTAACACCCAATGAATGGCGTTGAAAGTACCGGCAAAGTAAAGATCGTTGAACGAAAACACCTTAAGAGAGCAATACATGCAGGGTACACCTAGGGAGGCACTGAAACGCATAGCCTTGCGATCGGCTTCTCATTGGTTCCAACACGGGACTGAACAAAGTTCATTTCATTGCAGAAAATCGGGATTTAAGCTTCTGCCCTCGCCCCATTTCAAGTGAATTTCAATAAATAAATAAAAAAAATGACATCCGGGAATGCAGTTGCCGGTTCTACATTCTGACAGTCTTTGAAACATGGAAGACCATTAGTTGGTTGTTTTCAATCGCTGCGTTGAAGTGAATTCCAATAAATAAGTTATTAAATCGACTTTGTCAACACACGATTTACAAAAATTATCATTGTACCGATTTCAAATTTCCTTGAGCTCATCTCCTCGGGATATTATCTTTGCGAACTATTGAACCTCAATTACAGTGCCATTATCACGGTTAATTATAAGGTGAATTAAATATTAATTTTGTCTGTCTTAGTTTTATGAAGATACTCGTTCTTCCCCTGAACCCCCAAGTTTAAGAACCCCTGGAATATACTGAGTTTCCAATAAAAATCATCGCTGTTATAATATATAAACACGATAGGCGCGATGGCCTAGGTTAAATATGCTGGGATCTCAGGTTGAAGATCTCGGGTTTGAGTCCCGGCAACTCCGGCTCATTAATCCATGCCCACCACTCGACCCAAGGTGTGATGACTCGGGTAGGCTAAGCCGAACAGAAAACATCATATCTTCCTAGCATTTCTAACCCTACCCGTCTATAAGTGGCCGCTGTTACAAGGGCCTTGGGTAGGGTGATCCACTCCAAGAAGTGGCTATATAGAAAACTGATGTGTACGCACTACAGCAAAGCACTTCCCGTAGTAGCCGAAGCAGCCGACGCAAAGAGTCTGTAGCTTTGGTTAGGTGTCAGTCTTCCCATGAGTTCATGGTCAAGACAATAAGTTATTAAAATATACCATAATTGGATAAACTAATGATTAGGAAAGTATTTTTTTTTTAATTTTAAATCCGCATTCATATCTATTTGGAAGTGTGGCTTAGATAAATAATATCCCTGAAACCAAAAACTGGGTACTATTACGTGCGAAGATTTTTTAATTTAATTTAAAATCCGCAATTGGCAAATGGGATTTCAATTGTCTCAACTTCTTCCTCGAACTCAAAAAGGGGGTATTTTTAGCGCGACCTTCTAAAATTATAGTTTTTTCCTATTTTTGGCTCGTTATTAAAGTAAACATTCAACCACAAATTGATCACAAAGATGGTTTCTTCCAAATTAACTTTTGAAATCAAGAGGTGGCGATTAATTGAAGTAGGTTACCGGGGAAATATACCAGGGCGTTCTTGAACATGCGTATTGGGCATTTCCAACAACCCAGACAGAACTTCAATAAATTACTGGTTGGGTTATAAATGCAAATTGATGTAATCAAGCACTGTGACAAAAAATGCAACAAAATCACTGGTCATTTGACTGTAATTTTACTTGAATTCAACTTAAAATTCAAAATTGACTTTTTTGGTCAAATATGGGTGTTGATGGAACGCATCGCGAAGGTACGGTTCATCAACAGCCCATAATTGACGAAAAATCTCATCAACATGACGTTTTTTTTATCTTTGAAAAATATGCAATTACTGTAACTTACCAGTAAATTCAATGTACTTTTGTTACAGTGTTGTTGTTTGCTTTTTATTGGTGATACAATGCATCGGTGAACAGATTGAAGATACTGTGGCTTTAAAGCCTTAATTAGACAAAGTGTCTACAGTGCTTGAATCGCAACATGGGCTCGTTCTGATAATATCAAAACCAACCGTTAATCTTCACTTACATAATTGAAATCACGTTTTAGAGTGGTCAAAAAATATCATGGTATAAAGCGTGTGCAAAAGAGTTTTCGAAAATTTGAGTTTTTTCGTGGAATTGGAAGAAAAAAAGAGGCAAAGCTAAATGTAATCGGCATCAAATCAGTACAGATGCACCGATATCGTTTTTTCTGATAATACCGATACTGATACTATGAAATAAGCCGATACCGATACCCCAAAAATAGCTAATCCTCGCCACACTGTTTCCGATACGTCTCTACAAATCAACGTCGTTTAATCGACCGTTCTTTTCTTCATTGAAGTTCGCATTGAGCAAGACCAGAAGTAGCGCCTAAAAGAAACCTACAACTAAAGACCACTTAACAGCAAAGAATAGGGCTGGGGAAAACCGATTCATTGGGAATTCGAATCTGATTTGAATGATTTTTTCGAATCGGGTCAAATCACTAATTTTTGAAACAAAAAATATCCCATTTTTACTATAAAAACTTGTCTTCATCTTGGCTATCAGAATTTTGATAGTTTGTAGTGTTTTTTAACTACAGTGTCTAACAGCAGCAATTTTCGTATTTTAACGGCAAGTGCTATCGATTTTGGTCAAATTGAACCAAAATCGATAGCATTTTGTTGTTAAAAATGAAAATTCTAGTTTTTTAGCAAGTTTTTGTTCCTATTACCGATTCATGATTGATTCGGATGAATTGTGCTTCGAATCGATTCGAATCACCGAATCGAATTGCCCAGCCCTAGCAAAGAACTACTAAAGATCTAGTATCAGCAACTGCACTCAAAACGGTGACCACCTCGATGGTAAAGCGCAGTGAGTGATATCTGCCGGGCTGAGCGTTCATTGCATTTTATCGTAGTGGCTTATACTTCTTTGAGATGGTTTCCACACTGTGACAAAAGTACAGTAAAATCACTGCTTTTTGACAGTAATTTACTTTACTTGGTGGTAATGAAAAATGAAAAAAACCGCCGAGGTGCGGTCCATCAACAGCCCATAATTGGCATAAATCTCATCAACATGGCGTTTTTCTATCTTTGGAAATATGCAATTACTGCATATGACCAGTAAATTTGCTATACTTTTATTACAGTGCACTTGGAATGCGGTTGCCAGTCAGCAGCCTATAGCAGTTGACCATTTTTTTCTTTTCTACTTTTTCATTCAAACTAAGTTTATCGCAAGTAAAAATAAATAACCCTGGAACACAACCACTAATTTCAAAACTTATAATTTCGTCGAAAACGTGGATTACAGAGTAAATGGAATCTAGCTACACCGGTGCTTAAGACACCCGAAGAAAAGACTGCCATCAGAAGAAAAAAATGGCATACGAGCAAGGTAGGCTAAGTCGTGCAGGAAAAGAACACATCTTTCCAGCAATTGTAATCCTGTTCGTCTATTAGTGGCCGCTATCACAGGGCCTTGGACAGGGTGATCCACCACAGAAGTGACTATAAAAAAGAAAACATTATATATTTCTTGCTTTGAGAGGTAATGTCACTTTTTGAATGTGCAGTGAAAACAAGACTGTAGAAAAAGCTTCAACATCACTTCAATAGCAGTGTTGATGGTTTGAAGTTTTTCGTCCATCCGAAGAAAGTGGCACTGATATTTCAGACACCCGAAGAAAACAAAATTGTGTGATCCTGTTCGATTGTATAGTTTTGTTGTAATATCACATGTAAATTTACTGTCGGATAACAGATATTTTACAACTTTTTCTTACAGTGTACTTTATTTTCTCCCTCTTACATGACCTATGACACAAATAGTTGAACGCATCATTTCTCTCGAAATTGCAGATTCACATAAAAAAGGACTTCTTGGGCATTTTTTTTTAAAGAGTTTTCTCTTTTTTTTATATTTTTTCTTTTACTCATAGCAATGGGTCAAGAACATAAAATGTATCAGGCCTACTAAAGCATTTATTTATAAAAGGACGCGAAAATTTGAGCCATTTGAATTTGAATACCCGATTTCAAATTAAATTTAATGTTTAAAGGGAATGTAAGACGCAGAAATCCGGCTAGAGGGGTCATGATATCGTCTAGAAACATCGTATTAAATGTTTTTATGCTCTATTCGCGAATTTCAGAAAAAAAATCACCAATACTCTTTCATGAGAGAGATTCGTGTCTCCGCCTTGACGACGCGATTTTTCCATTCTGGTGCTATGTTTAGACGCAATCATATTTCGAATTCACGGTCAAATCTTTAGTGCTTGGATATGTTCACATGCCTTGGTATTTTAGCCTCTCACATGCACAAACAATGAAAGTCCGTTTGTGTCTGGATCTTAGAAATCAATCCCATATTCGACCTGTTTTCGTGCGGGCTTCATTGAACGTGAAATCACAGATTAAATGAAGAAAAACTCTGGAATGTATTTCAAAAAACAGGAACACCCCTGCTTCAGTGGCGCAATCGGTTAGCGCGCCGTACTTATATGACAGATACGAAGTGATGCGGAGGTTGTGAGTTCGATCCTCACCGTTAGCAGGAGTTAAATTTCTTGAGCGTTAGCAACGATTTATAGAGTGAACGAACGGCAGGCTTTTTCGTGTCTTCGAAATATATGAAGACTAAAAACACCAGCGAGTGATATCGGATTAGTATATGGATGTGGAAATTTGAAGTAAAACCTTGAAAATGGTAAAATCGCTACAATATTCAATGATGAACTCCGAGAGGAAAGTAATCAGTCGGCTCCCGTGGCGCAATCGGTTTCGCGTTTCTAGAACCATGGAGCTGACGACAAATTTTGATGGTACTTATTTGCCTAATTTTCCGTTTCAGCCGCTAACCAAGTGACTCACTGAAAACGCACTTTTGGGCTGTCAACGATAACACACTCCAACAAAACCAAAAATATAATTGAAGTGAGTATCATTCTCGTGAATATTATTTTCGAATCGGATCGAATCATTAATTCTAAATGAATAGAAAATGTTCCACTTATTCTATTACAACTTATCCCCATTATAAATGCCATCATTTCACACATATACTGTAACAAAAAAATGCAACACAATTACTTAGCAGTAATTTCATTTGGCGGCATTGAAAATAATTAAAATTGACTTTTGACCAGATATGGGGTTTTGATGGAACGCACCTCGGAGGTGCGGTTCATCAACAACCCATAATTGGGATAAGTCTCATCAACATGGTGCTCGAAAATGTGCAATTACTGCAGTTCCGCAGTAAATTCACTGTACTTTTGTTACAGTGTAAGCATTCAGGATACAAATGAATGTGACCGAAATCTTAACGTTAAAATATGATATTCCACTCCAGTTTCGTTCTTCTGGCAGATTGCCCTGGTGGGCGATCCCTCGGTGACCCGCGCTTATTAACAGAACAGATAAATTTCTATAAAAAAAATGTAAAAAATGCTAAACGCTCACCCCTTCCGCGGTCGCGCCACAACCGAAGGTCTTTAATCTTTCTTCATAGTTATATCCAAATTTTCCACGGTATATTCCGCTATAAATCCAATTCCCAGGCATTTACATCAATTAATTCCATTTAGTAATTCGAATATTACGAAACTGTTTCCTTCGTTAAAGGTGTTTGTTGGAGTCAAATAAAGAAACTCCGGTTTTAAAACCGTTAAAATCGGTCAAAGACAACTTAAGTAGTAATCCATTAGTATAATTAGTAACCTATTTTTTCGCTACAGCGAAAGTCTTATTGAAATTCTACGTTTTTTTATTATTATTATTCATTATTATGCTGGATGGCTCTAGCATCAAAGTTACAAGATCTAGTTATAATCTATATCTTTAACTCTACAATCCCCCTATTTGTTTTAGTTACTACACTGTAAAAAAAGTACAGTAAATTTACTGGTCATTTGCAAAAATTGCAGATGTCCAAAGTTAGAAAAACGCTATGTCGATGAGATTTATGTTAATTATGGACTTTTGATAAACCGCACCTTTGCGGTGCCTTCCATCAACATCCCATCTTTGGCCAAAGAAAGTCATTTTGAATTTTTTTCAATACTGCCAAGTAAAATTACTGTCAAAGACCTCTGTTATGTTGCATTTTTTGTTACAGTGTAGTCAAAGAAACATTTTTAATTTCCTCAGAGTTTCGCATCGATTCTTTCCGATAAAGCAATTCTGTACCAACCGTAACTCATGCTCAGATTTTAGTTCGAAATATATTGCGAAACCAGCATAAGATCATGTAAATGAATTTGTCCAATGAAATTCGCTCCAAGCGAGGATCGGGTGCAACGTTCTGACTATCAACCATTTAAGCAGTAAAACTACTTTAAAAACATAGTTTCAACAACCTTACCATTTCTCAACCAACTATACCGGCATAGACTTGGATATAGCCTGGTCCTTGTCCACGTGCCGCTTGCGGCCTTTGATCGGGTCCCATGCTGTATCTAGACAGGGCTGAGGGGTGTGGCTGATTCAATGACGAATTTTCGTCCTTCGCAACTACCACCCTATTGTAAACTTCGTGTATATATTTCATTGTATTATTTGATATTTGGGCAAAATAAATTACTTGTGACCTGATACTTCACTCCAAGAGGCGGACATCCTAGAGAGAACTGAACCGCGCTATAATAAAATGCAGTGAGTGATATACTGACATCTGCCCTGGGCGATGCTAAAACCATCTTACGATTTTTGTTCTCTAATAATCCTCTGACGATATGCATGAAATACGCCCCGGTAATTTTACGCCCGCAAAAAAGTTCTTGTAAGGCCGTTGGTGGTCGATATTACCTAGTCCCTACTGTACCCAGAGTGTTAAACTTTTAGGTTGATCAAACCGATCAACTAAATCACATCTATATAACCTCACCAACCCAATCTATCCGATCGCTCTCCAAAATACACTCAACGGGTCCCTTACGAATCTGGAAAATCATGCCTCACATATAGTTAGTTAGGCGTGGGCCACTGATGGATCGCGCTTTGACAGCGCGGTCCATTCTTGACAAAATTACATTTTTAATTAATCTTGCTCAAAGTGATTATCAATTATTGAAAAATAAATTACAATTTAAGCTAAAATTCACACCATCTCAACCCAAAAATAATCGCTTCTAAAATGATGAAGTTTTCTTTCTCATATTTTACACCAATATTAAGTTACATAACTTTTAACCTTACAAAACAGCCAAAGAGACATTATTAAAAACGCGCAGTAAATTTAGCGTAGAATTTGTATGTAATTGCGCAAAAACAACGTGACTATTCTCTCTCGATTTTACCGAATTTCTCGAAAGCGTAGACGCCGCAGGGATCAGTTATGCAACACCTTCCCAAACGTCACGTGTTTTAGCAATTTTTTTTAAAAGAGATTGATTTTGATAAAAAATGTTGAAATCTTCCAGATTCGAGACACTGGACACTCACGAAACAAGTCTTATGGGTTGGCCTGATGGTTAATTCGTTTCCGTCGCAGATTAAAGGTCTCGGGTCGGAA
>OZ023147.1:4394120-4474899 GCA_963675895.2 Styela plicata
ATTATTCTATTATTACTCGCAATCAATATTGGATAGGTAGATACCTGTTTAAAATGCTAAGTCAACCGAGGAATTTTTGGCTTAATGGATAGATTCATCGCTGGTATTCAAGGTGTCGTGAGTTTGAGACTCGGTTCCGCCGAGTTTTAATTATTCTATTATTACTCGCAATTAATATTGTAAAGATATATACCTGTTTAAATCCGAAAATCGGTCGAGGGGTTTGTGGCTCAATGTATAGATTCATCGCTGGTATTTTAGATGTTTTAACTTCGAGACTCGGTTCCATCGAGTTTTCATTATTCTATTATTACTCGCAAATAATATTGGAAAGGTTTAAATCGCAAAATCAATCAAGGGATTAGTGGCTCAATGGATACATTCATCGCTGGTATTTAAGATGTCTTATGTTCGAGACTCGGTTCCGTCGAGTTTTCATTATTCTATTATTACTCGCAATTAATATTGAAAAAGATATATACCTGTTTAAATCCGAAAATCGGTCGAAGGATTTGTGGCTCAATGTATAGATTCATCGCTGGTATTTAAGATGTCTTAAGTTCGAGACTCGGTTCCGTCGAGTTTTCATTATTCTATTATTACTCGCAATTAATATTGGAAAGGTATATACCTGTTTAAATACCGAATTAAACCGAGGGAATTGTGGCTGAGTGGATAGATACATCGCTGGTATTCAAGATTCCTTGAGTTCGAGAATCGGTTCCGTCGAGTTTTCAATATTCTATTATTAATCGCAGTTAATATTGGAAAGGTAGGTACCTGTTTAAATTAAAAAATCAGCGGAGGGATTTGTGGCTCAAGGGATAGATTCATTCCCTGGTATTCAAGATGCCTTGAGTTCGAGAATCGGTTCTGTCGAGTTTTCGTTATTCTATTATTACTCGCAGTTAATATTGGAAAGGTAGGTACCTGATTAAATTAAATAATCAGCGGAGGGATTTTGTGGCTCAATGGATAGATTCATCGCTAGTATTCAAGATGTCTTGAGTTCGAGGCACGGTTCCGTCGAGTTTTCCTCCCTATATTGTTTACTCGCAATTAATATTGGAAAGGTATATACCTGTTTAAATGCCAAATCAAATCGAGGGATTTGTGGCTCAATGGAAAGATTCGTCGCTGGTATTCAAGATGTCCAAGGGTTTGAGACTCGGTTCCGTCGAGTTTTCATTATTCTATTATTACTCGAAGTTAATATTGGAAAGGTAGGTACCTGTTTAAATCCCAAAATCAACCTAGATATTTGTGGATCAGTGAATAGATTCATCGGTGTTATTCAAGATGTCCTGAGTTCGAGACTCGGTTCCGTCGATTTTTCGTTATTCTATTATTACTCGCAATTAATATTGGATAGGTAGATACCTATAACTGTTTAAAATGCCAAATCAACCGAAGAATTTGTGGCTCAATGGATAGATTCATCGCTGGTATTCAAGATGTCGTGAGTTCGAGACTCGGTTCCGTCGAATTTTCATTATTATATTATTATTACTCGCAATCAATATTATAAAGGTATATACCTGTTTAAATTGCCAGGTCAACCGAGCGATTTGTGGCTCAATGGATAGATTCATCGCTGGTATTCAAGATGTCTTGAGGTCGAGAATCGGTTCCGTCGAGTTTTCATTATTCCATTATTACTCGCAATCAATATTGGATAGGTAGATACCTGTTTAAAATGCCAAACCAAACCGAGGAATTTGTGGCTCATTGGATAGATTCATCGCTGGTATTCAAGATGTCGTGAGTTCGAGACTCGGTTCCGTCGAATTTTCATTATTATATTATTATTTACTCGCAATTAATATTATTATAAAGGTATATAACTGTTTAAATTGCCAAGTCAACCGAGCGGTTTGTGGCTCAATGGATAGATTCATCGCTGGTATTCAAGATGTCTTGAGGTCGGGAATCGGTTCCGTCGAGTTTTCATTATTCTATTATTACTCGCAATCAATATTGGATAGGTAGGAGACCTGTTTAAAATGCCAAATCAACCAAGGAATTTGTGGCTCAATGGATAGATTCATCGCTGGTATTCAAGGTGTCGTGAGTTCGAGACTCGGTTCCGCCGAGTTTTCATTATTCTATTATTACTCGCAATTAATATTGAAAAGATATACACCTGTTTAAATCCCAAAATCGGTCGAGGGATTTGTGGCTCAATGTATAGATTCATCGCTGGTATTTTATATGTCTTAACTTCGAGACTCGGTTCCATCGAGTTTTCATTATTCTATTATTACTCGAAAATAATATTGGAAAGGTATATACCTGTTTAAATCCCAAAATCAACCGAGGGAATTGTGGCTGTGTGGATAGATACATCGCTGGTATTATTCAAGAAGCCTTGAGTTCGAGGATCGGTTCCGTCGAGTTTTCATTTATTCTATTATTAATCGAAGTTAATATTGGAAAGGTAGGTACCTGTTTAAATTAAAAAATCAGCGGAGGGATTTGTGGCTCAATGAATAGATTCATCGCTCGTATTCAAGATGTCTTGAGTTCGAGGCTCGGTTCCGTGGAGTTTTCATCATTATATTATTACTCGCAATTAATATTGGAAAGGTATATACCTGTTTAAATGCCAAAATCAAGCGAGGGATTTGTGGCTCAATGGATGGATTCATTGCTGGTATTCAAGATGTCCCGAGTTTGAGACTCGGTTCCGTCGAGTTTTCATTATTCTATTATCACTCGCAGTTAATATTGGAAAGGTAGGTACCTGTTTAAATTAAAAAATCAACGGAGGGATTTGTGGCTCAATGGATAGATTCATCGCTGGTATTCAAGATGTCTTGAGTTCGAAGGCTCGGTTCCGTCGAGTTTTCATTATTATATTATTACTCGCAAGTAATATTGGAAGGGTATATATCTGTTTTAAATCCCAAAATCAGTCGAGGGATTTGTGGCCCAATGGATAGATTCATCGCTGGTATTTTAAGATGTCTTAACTTCGAGACTCGGTTCCATCGAGTTTTCATTATTCTATTATTACTCGCAAATAATATTGGAAAGGTATATATACCTGTTTAAATCCCAAAATCAATCAATGGATTAGTGGGCTCAATGGATAAATTCATCGCTGGTATTTAAGATGTCTTAAGTTCGAGACTCGGTTCCGTCGAGTTTTTCATTTTTTATATTATTACTCGCAATTAATATTGGAAAGGTATATACCTGTTTAAATCCCAAAAACAACCGAGGGATTTGTGGCTGAGTGTATAGATACATCGCTGGTATTCAAGATGCCTTGAGTTCGAGAATCGGTTCCGTCGAGTTTTCATTATTCTATTATTAAATCGCAGTTAATATTGGAAAGGTAGGTACCTGTTTAAATTAAAAAAATCAGCGGAGGGATTTGTGGCTCAATGGATAGATTCATCGCTGATATTCAAGATGCCTTGAGTTCGAGAATCGGTTCCGTCGAGTTTTCATTATTCTATTATTACTCGCAGTTAATATTGGAAAGGTAGGTACCTGTTTAAATTAAAAAATCAGCGGAGGGAATTTGTGGCTCAATGGATAGATTCATCGCTGGTATTCAAGATGTCGTGAGTTCGAGGCTCGGTTCCGTTGAGTTTTCATCCTTATATTATTACTCGCAATTAATATTGGAAAGGTAGGTACCTGTTTAAATGCCAAAATCAAGCCAGGGATTTGTGGCTCAATGGATAGATTCATCGCTGGTATTCAAGGAGTGTTCAAGGTTTGAGACTCGGCTTCCGTCGAGTTTTCATTATTCTATTATTACTCGAAGTTAATATTGGAAAGGTAGGTACCTGTTTAAATCCCCAAAATCAACCTAGGGGTTTGTGGCTCAATGGAATAGATTCATCGGTGTTATTCAAAATGTCCTGAGTTCGAGACTCGGTTCCGTCGATTTTCGTTATTCTATTATTACTCGCAATTAATATTGGAAAGGTAGATACCTGTTTAAAATGCGAAAATCAACCGAGGATTTGTGGCTCAATGGATAGATTCATCGCTGGTATTCAAGATGTCGTGAGTTCGAGACTCGGTTCCGCCGAGTTTTCATTATTACTATTATTACTCGCAATTTATATTGGAAAGGTATATACCTGTTTAAATGCCAAAATAAACCGAGGAATTTGTGGCTCAATGGATAGATTCATCGGAGGTATTCAAGATGTCTTGAGTTCGAGACTCGGTTCCGTCGAGTTTTCATTATTATATTATTATTACTCGCAATCAATATTATAAAGGTATATGCCTGTTTAAATCCCAAAAACAACCAAGGGATTTGTGGCTGAGTGTATAGATACATCGCTGGTATTCAAGATACCTTGAGTTCGAGAATCGGTTCCGTCTAGTTTTCATTATTCTATTATTAATCGCAGTTAATATTGGAAAGGTAGGTACCTGTTTAAATTAAAAAATCAGCGGAGGGATTTGTGGCTCAAGGAAAAGATTCATCGTTGGTATTCGAGATGTCTTGAGTTCGAGAATCGGTTCCGTCGAGTTTTCGTTATTCTATTATTACTCGCAGTTAATATTGGAAAGGTAGGTACCTGATAAAATTAAAAAATCAGCGGAGGGATTTATGGCTCAATGGATAGATTCATCGCTAGTATTCAAGATGTCGTGAGTTCGAGGATCGGTTCCTTTGAGTTTTCATCCTTATATTATTACTCGCAATTAATATTGGAAAGGTATATATATACCTGTTTAAATGCCAAAATCAACCGAGGCATTTTTGGCTCAATGGAACGGCTCAATGGAACGATTCATCGCTGGTATTCAAGATGTCCTGGGTTTGAGACTCGGTTCCGTCGAGTTTTCATTATTCTATTATTACTCGAAGTTAATATTGGAAAGGTTTAAATCCCAAAATCAACCTAGGGGTTTGTGGCTCAGTGAATAGATTCATCGGTGTTATTCAAGATGTCCTGAGTTCGAGACTCGGTTCCGTCGATTTTTCGTTATTCTATTATTACTCGCAATTAATATTGGATAGGTAGATATCTGTTTAAAATGCCAAATCAACCCAGGAATTTGTGGCTCAATGGATAAATTGATCGCTGGTATTCAAGATGTCGTGAGTTCGAGACTCGGTTCCGCCGAGTTTTCATTATTCTATTATTACTCGCAATTTATATTGGAAAGGTATATACCTGTTTAAATGCCAATATAAACCGAGGGATTTGTGGCTCAATGGATAGATTCATCGGAGGTATTCAAGATGTCTTGAGTTCGAGACTCTGTTCCGTCGTGTTTTCATTATTATTATTACTCGCAATCAATATTGAAAAGATATATACCTGTTTAAATCCTAAAATCTGTCGAGGGATTTGTGGCTCAATGTAAAGATTCATCGCTGGTATTCAAGATGTCTTGAGTTCGAGGCTCGGTTCCGTCGAGTTTTCATCCTTATATTATTACTCGCAATTGATATTGGAAAGGTATATACCTGTTTAAATGCCAAAATCAACCGAGGGATTTGTGGCTCAATGGAAAGATTCGTCGCTGGTATTCGAGATGTCCTGGGTTTGAGACTCGGTTCAGTCGAGCTTTCATTATTCTATTATTACTCGAAGTTAAAATTGGAAAGGTAGGTACCTGTTTAAATCCCAAAATCAACCTAGAGATTTGTGGCTCAGTGAAGAGATTCATCGGTGTTATTCAATTAATATTGGATAGGTAGATTCCTGTTTAAAATGCCAAATCAACCAAGGAATGTGTGGCTCAACGGATAGATTCATCGCTGGTATTCAAGGTGTCGTGAGATCGAAACTCGGTTCCGCCGAGTTTTCATTATTCTATTATTATTTGCAATTAATATTGAAAAGATATATACCTGTTTAAATCCCAAAATCGGTCGAGGGATTTGTGGCTCAATGTATAGATTCATCGCTGGTATTTTAGATGTCTTGACCTCGAGACTCGGTTCCATCGAGCTTTCATTATTCTATTATTACTCGCAATTAATATTGGAAAGGTATATACCTGTTTAAATCCCAAAATCAATCAAGGGATTAGTGGCTCAATGGATAGATTCATCGCTGGTGTTTAAGATGTGTTAAGTTCGAGACTCGGTTCCGTCGAGTTTTCATTATTCTATTATTACTCGCAATTAATATTGGAAAGGTATATACCTGTTTAAATCCCAAAAACAACCGAGGGATTTGTGGCTGAGTGTATAGATACATCGCAGGTATTCAAGATGCCTTGAGTTCGAGAATCGGTTCCGTCGAGTTTTCATTATTCTATTATTAATCGCATTTAATATTGGAAAGGTAGGTACCTGTTTAAATTAAAAAGTCAGCGGAGGGATTTGTGGCTCAAGGAATAGATTCATCTCTGGTATTCAAGATGCCTTGGGTTCGAAAATCGGTTCCGTCGAGTTTTCGCTATTTTATTATTACTCGCAGTTAATATTGGAAAGGTAGGTACCTGATTAAATTAAAAAATCAGCGGAGGGATTTGTGGCTCAATGGATAGATTCATCGCTAGTATTCAAGATGTCTTGAGTTCGAGGCTCGGTTCCGTTGAGTTTTCATCCTTATATTATTACTCGCAATTAATATTGGAAAGGTATATACCTGTTTAAATGCCAAAATCAACCCAGGGATTTGTGGCTCAATGGATCGATTCATCGCTGGTATTCAAGATGTCCTGCGTTTGAGACTCGGTTCCGCCGAGTTTTCATTATTCTATTATTAATCGCAGTTAATATTGGAAAGGTAGGTACCTGTTTAAATTAAAAAATCAGCGGAGGGATTTGTGGCTCAAGGGATAGATTCATCGCTGGTATTCAAGATGCCTTGAGTTCGAGAATCGTTTCTGTCGAGTTTTCGTTATTCTATTATTATTCGCAGTTAATATTGGAATAGTAGGTACCTGATTAAATTAAAAAATCAGCTGAGGGATTTGTGGCTCAATGGATAGATTCATCGCTAGTATTCAAGATGTCTTGAGTTCGAGGCTCGGTTCCGTCGAGTTTTCATCCTTATATTATTACTCGCAATTAATATTGGAAAGGTATATACCTGTTTAAATGCCAAAATCAACCGAGGGATTTGTGGCTCAATGGAAAGATTCGACGCTGGTATTCAAGAGGTCCTGGGTTTGAGACTCGGTTCCGTCGAGTTTTTATTATTCTATTATTACTCGGAAGTAATATTGGAAGGGTATATATCTGTTTAAATCCCAAAATCAGTCGAGGGATTTGATATTGGATTTGATACTCGAAATTAATATTGGATAGGTAGATACCTGTTTAAAATGCCAAATCAACCGAGGAATTTGTGGCTCAATGGATAGATTCATCGCTTGTATTCAAGATGTCGTGAGTTCGAGACTCGGTTCCGTCGAGTTTTCATTATTATATTATTATTACTCGCAATCAATATTATGAGGGTATATAACTGTTTAAATTGCCAAGTCAACCGAGCGGTTTGTGGCTCAATGGATAGATTCATCGCTGGTATTCAAGATGTCTTGAGGTCGAGAATCGGTTCCGTCGAGTTTTCATTATTCTATTATTACTCGCAATCAATATTGGATAGGTAGATACCTGTTTAAAATGCCAAATCAACCAAGGAATTTGTGGCTCAATGGATAGATTCATCGCTGGTATTCAAGGAGTCGTGAGTTCGAGACTCGGTTCCGCCGAGATTTCATTATTCTATTATTACTCGCAATTAATATAGAAAAGATATATACCTGTTTAAATCCCAAAATCGGTCAAGGGTTTTGTGGCTCAATGTATAGATTCATCGCTGGTATTTTAGATGTCTTAACTTCGAGACTCGGTTCCATCGAGTTTTCATTATTATATTATTACTCGGAAGTAATATTGGAAGGGTATATATCTGTTTAAATCCCAAAATCAGTCGAGGGATTTGTGGCTCAAGGTTTAGATTCATCACTGTTATTTAAGATGTCTTAACTTCGAGACTCGGTTCCATCGAGTTTTCATTATTCTATTATTACTCGCAAATAATATTGGAAAGGTATATATACCTGTTTAAATCCCAGCATCAATCGAGGGATTAGTGGCTCAATGGATAGATTCATCGCTGGTGTTTAAGATGTCTTAAGTTCGAGACTCGGTTCCGTCGAGTTTTCATTTTTCTATAATTACTCGCAATTAATATTGGAAAGGTATATACCTGTTTAAATCTCAAAAACAACCGAGGGATTTGTGGCTGAGTGTAAAGATACATCGCTGGTATTCAAGACGCCTTGAGTTCGAGAATCGGTTCCGTCGAGTTTTCATTATTCTATTATTAATCGCAGTTAATATTGGAAATGTAGGTACCTGTTTAAATTAAAAAATCAGCGGAGGGATTTGTGGCTCAAGGAATAGATTCATCGCTGATATTCAAGGGTATGACTTGGAGTTCGAGAATCGGTTCCGTCGAGTTTTCGTTATTCTATTATTACTCGCAGTTAATATTGGAAAGGTAGGTACCTGATTAAATTAAAAAATCAGCGGATGGATTTGTGGCTCAATGGATAGATTCATCGCTAGTATTCAAGATGTCGTGAGTTCGAGGCTCGGTTCCGTTGAGTTTTCATCCTTATATTGTTACTCGCAATTAATATTGGAAAGGTATATACCTGTTTAAATGCCAAAATCAACCCAGGGATTTGTGGCTCAATGGAAAGATTCATCGCCGGTATTCAAGGGTTTGAGACTCGGCTCCGTCGAGTTTTCATTATTCTATTATTACTCGAAGTTAATATTGGAAAGGTAGGTACCTGTTTAAATCCCAAAATCAACCTAGAGGTTTGTGGCTCAGTGAATAGATTCATCGGTGTTATTCAAGATGTCCTGAGTTCGAGACTCGGTTCCGTCGATTTTTCGTTATTCTATTATTAATCGCAATTAATATTGGATAGGTAGATACCTGTTTAAAATGCGAAATCAACCGAGGAATTTGTGGCTCAATGGATAGATTCATCGCTGGTATTCAAGATGTCGTGAGCTCGAGACGCGGTTCCGCCGAGTTTTCATTATTCTATTATAACTCGCAATTTATATTGGAAAGGTATATACCTGTTTAAATGCCAATATAAACCGAGGGATTTGTGGCTCAATGGATAGATTCATCGGAGGTATTCAAGATGTCTTGAGTTCGAGACTCTGTTCCGTCGTGTTTTCATTATTATTATTACTCGCAATCAATATTGAAAAGATATATACCTGTTTAAATCCTAAAATCTGTCGAGGGATTTGTGGCTCAATGTAAAGATTCATCGCTGGTATTCAAGATGTCTTGAGTTCGAGGCTCGGTTCCGTCGAGTTTTCATCCTTATATTATTACTCGCAATTGATATTGGAAAGGTATATACCTGTTTAAATGCCAAAATCAACCGAGGGATTTGTGGCTCAATGGAAAGATTCGTCGCTGGTATTCGAGATGTCCTGGGTTTGAGACTCGGTTCAGTCGAGCTTTCATTATTCTATTATTACTCGAAGTTAAAATTGGAAAGGTAGGTACCTGTTTAAATCCCAAAATCAACCTAGAGATTTGTGGCTCAGTGAAGAGATTCATCGGTGTTATTCAATTAATATTGGATAGGTAGATTCCTGTTTAAAATGCCAAATCAACCAAGGAATGTGTGGCTCAACGGATAGATTCATCGCTGGTATTCAAGGTGTCGTGAGATCGAAACTCGGTTCCGCCGAGTTTTCATTATTCTATTATTATTTGCAATTAATATTGAAAAGATATATACCTGTTTAAATCCCAAAATCGGTCGAGGGATTTGTGGCTCAATGTATAGATTCATCGCTGGTATTTTAGATGTCTTGACCTCGAGACTCGGTTCCCATCGAGCTTTCATTATTCTATTATTACTCGCAATTAATATTGGAAAGGTATATACCTGTTTAAATCCCAAAATCAATCAAGGGATTAGTGGCTCAATGGATAGATTCATCGCTGGTGTTTAAGATGTGTTAAGTTCGAGACTCGGTTCCGTCGAGTTTTCATTATTCTATTATTACTCGCAATTAATATTGGAAAGGGTATATATCCTGTTTAAATCCCAAAAACAACCGAGGGATTTGTGGCTGAGTGTATAGATACATCGCAGGTATTCAAGATGCCTTGAGTTCGAGAATCGGTTCCGTCGAGTTTTCATTATTCTATTATTAATCGCATTTAATATTGGAAAGGTAGGTACCTGTTTAAATTAAAAAGTCAGCGGAGGGATTTGTGGCTCAAGGAATAGATTCATCTCTGGTATTCAAGATGCCTTGGGTTCGAGAAATCGGTTCCGTCGAGTTTTCGCTATTTTATTATTACTCGCAGTTAATATTGGAAAGGTAGGTACCTGATTAAATTAAAAAATCAGCGGAGGGATTTGTGGCTCAATGGATAGATTCATCGCTAGTATTCAAGATGTCTTGAGTTCGAGGCTCGGTTCCGTTGAGTTTTCATCCTTATATTATTACTCGCAATTAATATTGGAAAGGTATATACCTGTTTAAATGCCAAAATCAACCCAGGGATTTGTGGCTCAATGGATCGATTCATCGCTGGTATTCAAGATGTCCTGCGTTTGAGACTCGGTTCCGCCGAGTTTTCATTATTCTATTATTAATCGCAGTTAATATTGGAAAGGTAGGTACCTGTTTAAATTAAAAAATCAGCGGAGGGATTTGTGGCTCAAGGGATAGATTCATCGCTGGTATTCAAGATGCCTTGAGTTCGAGAATCGTTTCTGTCGAGTTTTCGTTATTCTATTATTATTCGCAGTTAATATTGGAATAGTAGGTACCTGATTAAATTAAAAAATCAGCTGAGGGATTTGTGGCTCAATGGATAGATTCATCGCTAGTATTCAAGATGTCTTGAGTTCGAGGCTCGGTTCCGTCGAGTTTTCATCCTTATATTATTACTCGCAATTAATATTGGAAAGGTATATACCTGTTTAAATGCCAAAATCAACCGAGGGATTTGTGGCTCAATGGAAAGATTCGACGCTGGTATTCAAGAGGTCCTGGGTTTGAGACTCGGTTCCGTCGAGTTTTTATTATTCTATTATTACTCGAAGTTAATATTGGAAAGGTAGGTACCTGTTTAAATCCCAAAATCAACCTAGATATTTGTGGCTCGGTGAATAGATTCATCGGTGTTATTCAAGATGTCCTGAGTTCGAGACTCGGTTCCGTCGATTTTTCGTTATTCTTTTATTACTCGAAATTAATATTGGATAGGTAGATACCTGTTTAAAATGCCAAATCAACCGAGGAATTTGTGGCTCAATGGATAGATTCATCGCTTGTATTCAAGATGTCGTGAGTTCGAGACTCGGTTCCGTCGAGTTTTCATTATTATATTATTATTACTCGCAATCAATATTATGAGGGTATATAACTGTTTAAATTGCCAAGTCAACCGAGCGGTTTGTGGCTCAATGGATAGATTCATCGCTGGTATTCAAGATGTCTTGAGGTCGAGAATCGGTTCCGTCGAGTTTTCATTATTCTATTATTACTCGCAATCAATATTGGATAGGTAGATACCTGTTTAAAATGCCAAATCAACCAAGGAATTTGTGGCTCAATGGATAGATTCATCGCTGGTATTCAAGGAGTCGTGAGTTCGAGACTCGGTTCCGCCGAGATTTCATTATTCTATTATTACTCGCAATTAATATAGAAAAGATATATACCTGTTTAAATCGGTCAAGGGTTTTGTGGCTCAATGTATAGATTCATCGCTGGTATTTTAGATGTCTTAACTTCGAGACTCGGTTCCATCGAGTTTTCATTATTATATTATTACTCGGAAGTAATATTGGAAGGGTATATATCTGTTTAAATCCCAAAATCAGTCGAGGGATTTGTGGCTCAAGGTTTAGATTCATCACTGGTATTTAAGATGTCTTAACTTCGAGACTCGGTTCCATCGAGTTTTCATTATTCTATTATTACTCGCAAATAATATTGGAAAGGTATATATACCTGTTTAAATCCCAGCATCAATCGAGGGATTAGTGGCTCAATGGATAGATTCATCGCTGGTGTTTAAGATGTCTTAAGTTCGAGACTCGGTTCCGTCGAGTTTTCATTTTTCTATAATTACTCGCAATTAATATTGGAAAGGTATATACCTGTTTAAATCTCAAAAACAACCGAGGGATTTGTGGCTGAGTGTAAAGATACATCGCTGGTATTCAAGACGCCTTGAGTTCGAGAATCGGTTCCGTCGAGTTTTCATTATTCTATTATTAATCGCAGTTAATATTGGAAATGTAGGTACCTGTTTAAATTAAAAAATCAGCGGAGGGATTTGTGGCTCAAGGAATAGATTCATCGCTGATATTCAAGATGACTTGAGTTCGAGAATCGGTTCCGTCGAGTTTTCGTTATTCTATTATTACTCGCAGTTAATATTGGAAAGGTAGGTACCTGATTAAATTAAAAAATCAGCGGATGGATTTGTGGCTCAATGGATAGATTCATCGCTAGTATTCAAGATGTCGTGAGTTCGAGGCTCGGTTCCGTTGAGTTTTCATCCTTATATTGTTACTCGCAATTAATATTGGAAAGGTATATACCTGTTTAAATGCCAAAATCAACCCAGGGATTTGTGGCTCAATGGAAAGATTCATCGCCGGTATTCAAGGGTATTCAAGGGTTTGAGACTCGGCTCCGTCGAGTTTTCATTATTCTATTATTACTCGAAGTTAATATTGGAAAGGTAGGTACCTGTTTAAATCCCAAAATCAACCTAGAGGTTTGTGGCTCAGTGAATAGATTCATCGGTGTTATTCAAGATGTCCTGAGTTCGAGACTCGGTTCCGTCGATTTTTCGTTATTCTATTATTAATCGCAATTAATATTGGATAGGTAGATACCTGTTTAAAATGCGAAATCAACCGAGGAATTTGTGGCTCAATGGATAGATTCATCGCTGGTATTCAAGATGTCGTGAGCTCGAGACGCGGTTCCGCCGAGTTTTCATTATTCTATTATTACTCGCAATTTATATTGGAAAGGTATATACCTGTTTAAATGCCAAAATAAACCGAGGGATTTGTGGCTCAATGGATAGATTCATCGCTGGTATTCAAGATGTCTTGAGGTCGAGAATCGGTTCCGTCGAGTTTTCATTATTCTATTATTACTCGCAATCAATATTGGATAGGTAGATATCTGTTTAAAATGCCAAATCAACCGAGGAATTTGTGGCTCAATGGATAAAATGATCGCTGGTATTCAAGATGTCGTGAGTTCGAGACTCGGTTCCGCCGAGTTTTCATTATTCTATTATTACTCGCAATTTATATTGGAAAGGTATATACCTGTTTAAATGCCAAAATAAACCGAGGGATTTGTGGCTCAATGGATAGATTCATCGGAGGTATTCAAGATGTCTTGAGTTCGAGACTCGGTTCCGTCGAGTTTTCATTATTATATTATTATTACTCGCAATCAATATTATAAAGGTATATTACCTGTTTAAATTGCCAAGTCAACCGAGCGATTTGTGGCTCAATGGATAGATTCATCGCTGGTATTCAAGATGTCTTGAGGTCGAGAATCGGTTCCGTCGAGTTTTCATTATTCTATTATTACTCGCAATCAATATTGGATAGGTAGATACCTGTTTAAAATGCCAAATCAACCGAGCAATTTGTGGCTTAATGGATAGATTCATCGCTGGTATTCAAGGTGTCGTGAGTTCGAGACTCGGTTCCGCCGAGTTTTAATTATTCTATTATTACTCGCAATTAATATTGAAAAGATATATACCTGTTTAAATCCCAAAATCTGTCGAGGGATTTGTGGCTCAATGTTAAGATTCATCGCTGGTATTTTAGATGTCTTAACTTCGAGACTCGGTTCCATCGAGTTTTCATTATTCTATTACTACTCGCAAATAATATTGGAAAGGTTTAAATCCCAAAATCAATCAAGGGATTATTGGCTCAATGGATACATTCATCGCTGGTATTTAAGATGTCTTAAGTTCGATACTCAGTTCCGTCGAGTTTTCATTATTCTATTATTACTCGCAATTAATATTGGAAAGGTATATACCTGTTTAAATCCCAAAATCAACCGAGGGAATTGTGGCTGAGTGGAGAGATACATCGCTGGTATTCAAGATGCCTTGAGTTCGAGAATCGGTTCTGTCGAGTTTTCGTTATTCTATTATTACTCGCAATTAATATTGGAAAGGTAGGTACCTGATTAAATTAAAAAATTAGCGGAGGGATTTGTGGTTCAATGGATAGATTCATCGCTAGTATTCCAGATGTCATGAGTTCGAGGCTCGGTTCCGTCGAGTTTTCATCCTTATATTATTACTCGCAATTAATATTGGAAAGGTATATACCTGTTTAAATGCCAAAATCAACCGAGGGATTTGTGGCTCAATGGAAAGATTCGTCGCTGGTATTCGAGATGTCCTGGGTTTGAGACTCGGTTCGGTCGAGTTTTCATTATTCTATTATTACTCGAAGTTAATATTGGAAAGGTAGGTACCTGTTTAAATCCCAAAATCAACCTAGAGATTTGTGGCTCAGTGAATAGATTCATCGGTGTTATTCAATTAATATTGGATAGGTAGATACCTGTTTAAAATGCCAAATCAACCAAGGAATTTGTGGCTCAATGGATAGATTCATCGCTGGTATTCAAGGTATCGTGAGTTCGAGGCTCGGTTCCGTCGAGTTTTCATCCTTATATTATTACTCGCAATTAATATTGGAAAGGTATATATCTGTTTAAATGCAAAAATCAACCGAGGGATTTGTGGCTCAATGGAAGGATTCATCGCCGGTATTCAAGATGTCCTGGGTTTGAGACTCGGTTCCGTCGAGTTTTCATTATTCTATTATTACTCGAAGTTAATATTGGAAAGGTAGGTACCTGTTTAAATCCCAAAATCAACCTAGATATTTGTGACTCAGTGAATAGATTCATCGGTGTTATTCAAGATGTCCTGAGTTCGAGACTCGGTTCCGTCGATTTTTCGTTATTCTATTAATAATCGCAATTAATATTGGAAAGGTATATACCTGTTTAAATCCCAAAATCAACCTAGAGATTTGTGGCTCAGTGAATAGATTCATCGGTGTTATTCAAGATGTCCTGAGTTCGAGACTCGGTTCCGTCGATTTTTCGTTATTCTATTAATAATCGCAATTAATATTGGAAAGGTATATACCTGTTTAAATCCCAAAATCAACCGAGGGAATTGTGGCTGAGTGGATAGATACATCGCTGGTATTCAAGATGCCTTGAGTTCGAGGATCGGTTCCGTCGAGTTTTCATTATTCTATTATTAATCGCAGTTAATATTGGAAAGGTAGGTACCTGTTTAAATTAATAAATCAGCGGAGGGATTTGTGGCTCAAGGGATAGATTCATCTCAGGTATTCAAGATGCCTTGAGTTCGAGAATCGGTTCCGTCGAGTTTTCGTTATTCTATTATTACTCGCAGTTAATATTGGAATGGTAGGTACCTGATTAAATTAAAAAATCAGCGGAGGGATTTGTGGCTCAATGGATAGATTCATCGCTAGTATTCAAGATGTCTTGAGTTCGAGACTCGGTTCCGCCGAGTTTTCATTATTCTATTATTACTCGCAATTTATATTGGAAAGGTATATACCTGTTTAAATGCCAAAATAAACCGAGGGATTTGTGGCTCAATGGATAGATTCATCGGAGGTATTCAAGATGTCTTGAGTTCGAGACTCGGTTCCGTCGAGTTTTCATTATTATATTATTATTACTCGCAATCAATATTATAAAGGTATTTCTATTATTACTCGCAATTAATATTGGATAGATAGATACCTGTTTAAAATGCCAAATCAACCGAGGAATTTGTGGCTCAATGGAAAGATTCACCGCTGGTTTTCAAGATGTCGTGAGTTCGAGACTCGGTTCCGCCGAGTTTTCATTATTCTATTATTACTCGCAATTTATATTGGAAACGTATATACCTGTTTAAATGCCAAAATAAACCGAGGGATTTGTGGCTCAATGTATAGATACATCGGAGGTATTCAAGATGTCTTTAGTTCGAGACTCGGTTCCGTCGAGTTTTCAGTATTATATTATTATTACTCGCAATCAATATTATAAAGGTATATACCTGTTTAAATTGCCAAGTCAACCGAGCCATTTGTCGCTAAATGGATAGATTCGTCGCTGGTATTCAAGATGTCTTGAGGTCGAGAATCGGTTCCGTCGAGTTTTCATTATTCTATTATTACTTGCAATTAATATTGGAAAGGTATATACCTGTTTAAATCCCAAAATCAATCGAGGGATTAGTGTCGAGTTTTCGTTATTCTATTTTTACTCGCAGTTAATATTGGTAAGGTAGGTACCTGATTAAATTAAAAAATCAGCGGAGCGATTTGTGGCTCAATGGATAGATTCATCGCTAGTATTCAAGATTTCTTGAGTTCGAGGCTCGGTTCCGTCGAGTTTTCAACCTTATATTATTACTCGCAATTAATATTGGAAAGGTATATACCTGTTTAAATCCCAAAATCAATCGAGGGATTAGTGGCTCAATGGATAGATTCATCGCTGGTATTTAAGATGTCTTAAGTTCGAGATTCGTTTCCGTCGAGTTTTCATTATTCTATTATTACTCGCAATTAATATTGGAAAGGTATATACCTGTTTATATCCCAAAATCAACCGAGGGATTTGCGGCTCAGTGGATAGATACATCGCTGATGTTCAAAATGCCTTGAGTTCGAGAATCGGTTCCGTCGAGTTTACATTATTCTATTATTAATCGCAGTTAATATTGGAAAGGTTGGTACCTGTTTAAATTAAAAATTATCAGCGGAAGGATTTGTGGCTCAATATACCTGTTTAAATAGCTAAATCAACCTAGAAATTTGTGGCTCAATGGATAGATTCATCGCTGGTGTTCAAAATGCCTTGAGTTCCAGAATCGGTTCCGTCGAGTTTACATTATTCTATTTTTACTCGCAGTTAATATTGGTAAGGTAGGTACCTGATTAAATTAAAAAATCAGCGGAGCGATTTGTGGCTCAATGGATAGATTCATCGCTAGTATTCAAGATTTCTTGAGTTCGAGGCTCGGTTCCGTCGAGTTTTCAATCTTATATTATTACTCGCAATTAATATTGGAAAGGTATATACCTGTTTAAATCCCAAAATCAATCAAGGGATTAGTGGCTCAATGGATAGATTCATCGCTGGTGTTTAAGATGTCTTAATTTCGAGACTCGGTTCCGTCCAGTTTTCATTATTCTATTATTACTCGCAATTAATATTGGAAAGATATATACCTGTTTAAATCCCAAAATCAACCGTGGAATTTGTGGCTGAGTGTATAGATACATCGCTGGTATTCAAGATGCCTTGAGTTCGAGAATCGGTTCCGTCGAGTTTTCATTATTCTATTATTAATCGCAGTTAATATTGGAAAGGTAGGTATCTGTTTAAATTAAACAATCAGCGGAGGCATTTGTGGCTCAAGGAATAGATTCACCGCTGGTATTCAAGATGCCTTGAGTTCGAGAATCGGTTCCGTCGAGTTTTCGTTATTCTATTATTACTCGCAGTTAATATTGGAAAGGTAGGTACCTGATTAAATTAAGAAATCAGCGGAGGGATTTGTTGCTCAATGGATAGATTCATCGCTAGTATTCAAGATGTCTTGAGTTCGAGGCTCTGTTCCGTCGAGTTTTCATCCTTATATTATTACTCGCAATTAATATTGGAAAGGTATATACCTGTTTAAATGCCAAAATCAACCGAGGGATTTGTGGCTCAATGGAAAGATTCATCGCTGGTATTCAAGATGTCCTGGGTTTGAGACTCGGTTCCGTCGAGTTTTCATTATTCCATTATTACTCGCAATTAATATTGGAAAGGTATATACCTGTTTAAATCCCAAAATCAATCGAGGGATTAGAGTCGAGTTTTCTTTATTCTATTTTTACTCGCAGTTAATATTGGTAAGGTAGGTACCTGATTAAATTAACAAATCAGTGGAGCGATTTGTGGCTCAATGGATAGATTCATCGCTAGTATTCAAGATGTCTTGAGTTCGAGGCTCGGTTCCGTCGAGTTTTCAACCTTATATTATTACTCGCAATTAATATTGGAAAGGTATATACCTGTTTAAATCCCAAAATCAATCGAGGGATTAGTGGCTCAATGGATAGATTCATCGCTGGTATTTAAGATGTCTTAAGTTCGAGACTCGTTTCCGTCGAGTTTTCATTATTCTATTATTACTCGCAATTAATATTGGAAAGGTATATTATATACCTGTTTAAATCCCAAAATCAACCGAGGGATTTGCGGCTCAGTGGATAGATACATCGCTGGTGTTCAAGATGCCTTGAGTTCGAGAATCGGTTCCGTCGAGTTTTCATTATTCTATTATTAATCGCAGTTAATATTGGAAAGGTAGGTACCTGTTTAAATTAAAAATTATCAGCGGAGGGATTTGTGGCTCAATATACCTGTTTAAATAGCTAAATCAACCTAGAAATTTGTGGCTCAATGGATAGATTCATCGCTGGTATTTAAGATGTCTTAATTTCGAGACTCGGTTCCGTCGAGTTTTCATTATTCTATTATTACTCGCAATTAATATTGGAAAAGTAGGTACCTGTTTAAATTGAAAAATCAGCTGAGGGAATAGAGGTTCAATGGATAGATTCATCGGTAGTATTGAAGCTATCTTGAGTTCGAGGCTCGTTCCGTCGAGTTCTCATCATTATGTTATTACTTGCAATTAATATTGGAAAGCTATATACCTGTTTAAATAGCTAAATCAACCGAGAAATTTGTGGCTCAATGGATAGAATCATCGCTGGTATTCAAGATGTCTTGAGTTCGAGGCTCGGTTCCGTCGAGTTTTCATTATTATATTATTACTCGCAATAAATATTGGAAAGGTATATATCTGTTTAAATTGCCAAGTCAACCGAGGGGTGTGTGGCTCAATGCATTGATTCATCGCTGGTATTCAAGATGTCTTGAGTTCGAGGCTCGGTTCCGTCGAGTTTTCATTAATATATTATTACTCGCAATTAATATTGGAAAGGTAGGTACCTGTTTAAATTAAAAAATCAGCTGAGGGAATGGAGGTTCAATGGATAGATTCATCGGTAGTATTCAAGATATCTTGAGTTCGAGGCTCGTTCCGTCGAGATCTCATCATTATGTTATTACTTGCAATTAATATTGAAAAGTTATATACCTGTTTAAATAGCTAAATCAACCGAGAAATTTGTGGCTCAATGGATAGAATCATCGCTGGTATTCAAGATGTCATGAGTTCGAGGCTCGGTTCCGTCGAGTTTTCATTATTATATTATTACTCGCTATTAATATTGGAAAGGTAGGTACCTGTTTATATGACAAAATCAACGGGGGGATTTGTGGCTCAATGGATAGAATCATCGCTGGTATTCAAAGGTGTCTTGAGTTCGAGAATCGGTACCGTCGAGTTTTCGTTATTCTATTTTTACTCGCAGTTAATATTGGTAAGGTAGGTACCTGATTAAATTAAAAAATCAGCGGAGCGATTTTTGGCTCAATGGATAGATTCATCGCTAGTATTCAAGATGTCTTGAGTTCGAGGCTCGGTTCCGTCGAGTTTTCAACCATATATTATTACTCGCAATTAATATTGGAAAGGTATATACCTGTTTAAATCCTAAAATCAATCGAGGGATTAGTGGCTCAATGGATAGATTCATCGCTGGTATTTAAGATGTCTTAAGTTCGAGACTCGTTTCTCGTTTAAATTAAAAAACCAGCGGAGGGATTTGTGGCTCAATGGCTAGATTCATCGCTCGTATTCAAGATGTCTTGAGTTCGAGGCTCGGTTCCGTCGAGTTTTCATCATTATATTATTACTCGCAATCAATATTAGGAAGGTATATACCTGTTTAAATGCAAAAAATCAACCGAGGGATTTGTGGCTCAATGGATAGATTCATCGCTGGTTTTCAAGAAGTCCTGAGTTTGAGAATCGGTTCCGTCGAGTTTTCATTATTCTATTATTAATCGCAGTTAATATTGGAAAGGTAGGTACCTGTTTAAATTAAAAATTATCAGCGGAGGGATTTGTGGCTCAATATACCTGTTTAAATTGCTAAATCAACCTAGAAATTTGTGACTCAATGGATAGATTCATCGCTGGTATTCAAAATGCCTTGAGTTCGAGAATCGGTTCCGTCGAGTTTTCGTTATTCTATTATTAATTGCAGTTAATATTGGAAAAGTAGGTACCTGTTTAAATTAAAAAATCAGCGGAGGGATTTGTGGCTCAATATACCTGTTTAAATGCAAAAAATCAACCGAGGGATTTGTGGCTCAATGGATAGATTCATCGCTGGTTTTCAAGAAGTCCTGAGTTTGAGACTCGGTTCCTTCGAGTTTCCATTATTCTATTATTACTCGCAATTAATATTGGAAAGGTATATACCTGTTTAAATTAAGAAGTCAACCGAGGGATTTGTGGCTCAATGCATAGATTCATCGCTTGTATTCAAGATGTCTTAAGGTCGAAACTCGGTTCCGTCGATATTTCCTTAATCTATTATTACTCGGAATTAATATTGGAAAGGTATATATCTGTTTAAATCCCAAAATCAGTCGAGGGATTTGTGGCTCAATGGATAGATTCATCGCTGGTGTTTAAGATGTCTTAATTTCGAGACTCGGTTCCGTCGAGTTTTCATTATTCTATTATTACTCGCAATTAATATTGGAAAGGTATATACCTGTTTAAATCCCAAAATCAACCCAGGGATTTGTGGCTGAGTGTATAGATACATCGCTGGTATTCAAGATTCCTTGAGTTCGAGAATCGGTTCCGTCGAGTTTTCATTATTCTATTATTAATCGCAGTTAATATTGGAAAGGTAGGTAGGTACCTGTTTAAATTAAAAAATCAGCGGAGGGATTTGTGGCTCAAGGGATAGATTCATCGCGGGTATTCAAGATGCCTTGAGTTCCAGAATCGGTTCCGTCGAGTTTTCGTTATTCTATTATTATTCGCAGTTAATATTGGAACGGTAGGTACCTGATTAAATTAAGAAATCAGCGGAGGGATTTGTGGCTCAATGGATAGATTCATCGCTAGTATTCAAGATGTCTTGAGTTCGAGGCTCTTTTCCGTCGAGTTTTCATCCTTATATTATTACTCGCAATTAATATTAGAAAGGTATATACCTGTTTAAATGCCAAAATCAACCGAGGGATTTGTGGCTCAATGGAAAGATTCCTCGCTGGTATTCAAGATGTCCTGGGTTTGAGACTCGGTTCCGTCGAGTTTTCATTATGCTATTATTACTCGCAATTAATATTGGAAAGGTATCTACCTGTTTAAATGCAAAAAATCAACCGAGGGATTTGTGGCTCAATGGATAGATTCATCGCTGATATTCAAGATGTCCTGAGTTTGAGACTCGGTTCCTTCGAGTTTCCATTATTCTATTATTACTCTAAGTTAATATTGGAAAGGTAGGTACCTATTTAAATTAAAAAATCAACGGAGGGATTTGTGGCTCAATGCATAGATTCATCGCTGGTATTTAAGATGTCTTAACTTCGAGACTCGGTTCCATCGAGTTTTCATTATTCTATTATTACTCGCAAATAATATTGGAAAGGTATATACCTGTTTAAATCCCAAAATCAATCAAGGGATTAGTGGCTCAATGGATAGATACATCGCTGGTATTCAAGATTCCTTGATTTCGAGAATCGGTTCCGTTGAGTTTTCATTATTCTATTATTAATCGCAGTTAATATTGGAAAGGTAGGTACCTGTTTAAATTAAAGAATCAGCGGATGGATTTCTGGCTCAAGGGATAGATTCATCGCTGGTATTCAAGATGCCTTGAGTTCGAGAATCGGTTCCGTTGAGTTTTCGTTATTCTATTATTACTCGCAGTTAATATTGGAAAGGTAGGTACCTGATTAAGTTAAAAAATCAGCGGAGGGATTTGTGGCTCAATGGATAGATTCATCGCTAGTATTCAAGATGTCTTGAGTTCGAGGCTCGGTTCCGTCGAGTTTTCATCCTTATATTATTACTCGCAATTAATATTGGAAAGGTATATACCTGTTTAAATGCCAAAATCAACCGAGGGATTTGTGGCTCAATGGAAAGATTCATCGCTGGTATTCAAGATGTCGTGGGTTTGAGACTCGGTTCCGTCGAGTTTTCATTATTCTATTATTACTCGCAATTAATATTGGAAAGGTATATACCTGATTAAATCCCAAAATCAATCGAGGGAATAGTGGCTCAATGGATATATTTATCGCTGGTGTTTAAGATGTCTTAAGTTCGAGATTCGTTTCCGTCGAGTTTTCATTATTCTATTATTACTCGCAATTAATATTGGAAAGGTATAAATGCCTGTTTAAATCCCAAAATCAACCGAGGGATTTGCGGCTCAGTGGGTAGATACATCGCTGGTGTTCAAGATGCCTTGAGTTCGAGAATCGGTTCCGTCGAGTTTTCATTATTCTATTATTAATCGCAGTTAATATTGGAAAGGTAGGTACCTGTTTAAATTAAAAAATCAGCGGAGGGATTTGTGGCTCAATATACCTGTTTAAATAGCTAAATCAACCTAGAAATTTGTGGCTCAATGGATAGATTCATCGCTGGTATTCAAAATGCCTTGAGTTCGAGAACCGGTTCCGTCGAGTTTTCGTTATTCTATTACTAATTGCAGTTAATATTGGAAAGGTAGGTACCTGTTTAAATTAAAAAATCAGCGGAGGGATTTGTGGCTAAATTGATAGATTCATCGCTCGTATTCAAGATGTCTTGAGTTCGAGGCTCGGTTCCGTCGAGTTTTCATCATTATATTATTACTCGCAATCAATATAAGAAAGGTATATACCTGTTTAAATCCCAAAATCTACCAAGGGATTAGTGGCTCAATGGATAGATTCATCGCTGGTATTCAAGATGTCCTGAGTTTGAGACTCGGTTCCTTCGAGTTTCCATTATTCTATTATTACTCTAAGTTAATATTGGAAAGGTAGGTACCTATTTAAATCAAAAAATCAACGGAGGGATTTGTGGCTCAATGCATAGATTCATCGCAGGTATTTAAGATGTCTTAACTTCGAGACTCGGTTCCATCGAGTTTTCATTATTCTATTATTACTCGCAAATAATATTGGAAAGGTATATACCTGTTTAAATCCCAAAATCAACCAAGGGATTAGTGGCTCAATGGATAGATACATCGCTGGTATTCAAGATTCCTTGAGTTCGAGAATCGGTTCCGTCGAGTTTTCATTATTCTATTATTAATCGCAGTTAATATTGGAAAGGTAGGTACCTGTTTAAATTAAAGAATCAGCGGATGGATTTGTGGCTCAAGGGATAGATTCATCGCTGGTATTCAAGATGCCTTGAGTTCGAGAATCGGTTCCGTCGAGTTTTCGTTATTCTATTATTACTCGCAATTAATATTGGATAGGTAGATACCTGTTTAAAATGCCAAATCAACCGAGGAATTTGTGGCTCAATGGATAGATTCATCGCTGGTATTCAAGATGTCGTGAGTTCGAGACTCGGTTCCGCCGAGTTTTCATTATTCTATTATTACTCGCAATTTATATTGGAAAGGTATATTCCTGTTTAAATGCCAGAATAAACCGAGGGATATGTGGCTCAATGGATAGATTCATCGGAGGTATTCAAGATGTCTTGAGTTCGAGACACGGTTCCGTCGAGTTTTCATTATTGTATTATTATTACTCGCAATCAATATTATAAAGGTATATACCTGTTTAAATTGCCAAGTCAAACGAGCGATTTGTGGCTCAATGGATAGATTCATCGCTGGTATTCAAGATGTCTTGAGGTCGAGAATCGGTTCCGTCGAGTTTTCATTATTCTATTATTACTCGCAATTAATATTGGATAGGTAGATACCTGATTAAAATGCCAAATAAACCGAGGAATTTGTGGCTCAATGGATAGATTCATCGCTGGTATCCAAGATGTCGTGAGTTCGATACTCGGTTCCGTCGAGTTTTCATTATACTCGCAATTAATATTGAAAAGATATATACCTGTTTAAATCCCAAAATCGGTCGAGGGATTTGTGGCTCAATGTATAGATTCATCGATGGTATTTTAGCTGTCTAAACTTCGAGACTCGGTTCCGTCGAGTTTTCACTATTATATTATTACTCGCAATTAATATTGGAAAGCTATATACCTGTTTAAATAGGTAAATCAAACTAGAAAGTTGTGGTTCAATGGATAGATTCATCGCTGATATTCAAGATGCCTTGAGTTCGAAACTCGGTTCCGTCGAGTTTTCATTATTCAAACATTACTCGCAATTAATATTGGAAAGGTATATACCTGTTTAAATGCAAAAATCAACCGAGGGATTTGTGACTCAATGGAAAAATTCATCGCTGGTATTCAAGATGTCCTGAGTTTGAGACTCGGTTCCGTCAAGTTTTCAATATTCTATTATTACTCGAAGTTAACATTGGGAAGGTAGGTACCTGTTTAAATCCCAAATTCAACCTAGAGATTTGTGGCTCAATGGATAGAATCATCTCTGGTATTCAAGATGTCTTGAGTTCGAGGCTCGGTTCCGTCGAGTTTTCATTATTATATTATTACTCGCAGTCAATATTGGAAAGGTATATACCTGTTTAAATTGCCAAGTCATCCGAGGGATTTGTGGCTCAATGTATAGCTTCATCGCTGGTATTTAAGATGTCTTAACTTCGAGATTCGGTTCCGTCGAGTTTTCTTTATTCTATTATTTCTCGCAATTAATATTGGAAAGGTATATACTTGCTTAAATGCCAAAATCAACCGAGGGATTTGTGGCACAATGGATAGATTCATTGCTGGTATTCAAGATGACTTGAGTTCGAGGCTCGGTTCCGTCGAGTTTTCCTTGTTATATTATTTCTCGCAATTAATATTGGAAAGGTATATACCTGTTTAAATTGCAAAAATAACCGTGGGATTTGTGCCTCAATGGCTAGATTCATCGCTGGTATTCAAGATGCCTTGAGTTCGAAAATCGGTTCCGTCGGGTTTTCGTTATTCTATTATTACTCGCAATTAATATTGGAAAGGTAGGTACCTGTTTAAATTAAAAAATCAACCGAGGGATTTGTGGCCTAATGGATAGATTGATCGCTGGTATTCAAGATGCCTTGAGTTCGAGGTTCGGTTCCGTCGAGTTTTCGTTATTCTATTATTACTCGCAGTTTATATTGGAAAGGTATATACCTGCTTAAATTGCCAAGTCGTCCGAGAGATTTGTGGCTCAATGTATAGCTTCATCGCTGTATTTAAGATGTCTTAACTTCGAGACTCGGTTCCATCGAGTTTTCTTTATTCTATTATTTCTCGCAATTAATATTGGAAAGGTATATACCTGTGTAAATCCCAAAATCAATCCAGGGATTAGTGGCTCAATGGATAGATACATCGCTGCTATTCAAGATGCCTTGAGTTCAAGAATCGGTTCCGTCGAGTTTTCATTATTCTGTTATTAATCGCAGTTAAAATTGGAAAGGTAGCTACCTGTTTAAGTTCAAAAATAAACGGAAGGATTTGTGGCTCAATGGATAGATTCATCGCTAGTATTCAAGATGTCTTGAGTTCGAGAATCTGTTCCGTCGAGTTTTCCTTATTCTATTATTACTAGCAGTTTATATTGGAAAGGTATCTGTTTAAATTAAAAAGTTAGCGAAGGGATTTGTTTCTCAATGGATAGATTCATCGCTAGTATTCAAGATGTCTTGAGTTCGAGGCTCGGTTCCGTCGAGTTTTCATTATTATATTATTACTCGCAATCAATATTGGAAAGGTATATACCTGTTTAAATTGCCAAGTCAACCGGGGATTTGTGGCTCAATGCATAGATTTATCGCTGATATTCAACATGTCTTGAGTTCGAAACTCGGTTCCGTCGAGTTTTCATTATTCAATTATTACTTGCAATTAATATTGGATAGGTAGAAACCTGATTAAAATGTCAAATCAACCGAGGGATTTGTGGCCTAATGGATAGATTGATCGCTGGTATTCAAGATGCCTTGAGTTCGAGGTTCGGTTCCGTCGAGTTTTCGTTATTCTATTATTACTCGCAGTTTATATTGGAAAGGTATATACCTGCTTGAATTGCCAAGTCGTCCGAGAGATTTGTGGCTCAATGTATAGCTTCATCGCTGTATTTAAGATGTCTTAACTTCGAGACTCGGTTCCGTCGAGTTTTCTTTATTCTATTATTTCTCGCAATTAATATTGGAAAGGTATATACCTGTGTAAATCCCAAAATCAATCCAGGGATTAGTGGCTCAATGGATAGATACATCGCTGCTATTCAAGATGCCTTGAGTTCAAGAATCGGTTCCGTCGAGTTTTCATTATTCTGTTATTAATCGCAGTTAAAATTGGAAAGGTAGGTACCTGTTTAAATTAAAAAAACAGAGGGCGGATTTGTGGCTCAATGGATTGACTCATCGCTAGTATTCAAGATGTCTTGAGTTCGAGGCTCGGTTCCGTAGGGTTTTCATTATTCTATTATTATTCGCAATTTATATTGGAAAGGTATATACCTGTTTAAAATCCAAAATCAACCGAGGGATTTGTGGCTCAATGGATAGAATTATCGCTGTTAATCAAGATGTCTTGAGTTCGAGATTCGGTTCCGTCGAGTTTTCATTATTCTATTATTACTCGCAATTTATATTGGAAAGGTTTAACCTGTTTAAATTGCCAAGTCAGCCGAGGGATTTGTGGCTCAATGTATAGCTTCATCGCTGGTATTTAAGATGTCTTAACTTCGAGATTCGGTTCCGTCGAGTTTTCTTTTATTCTATTATTTCTCGCAATTAATATTGGAAAGGTATATACTTGCTTAAATGCCCAAATCAACCGAGGGATTTGTGGCTCAATGGATAGATTCATCGCTGGTATTCAAGATGTCTTGAGTTTGAGGCTCTGTTCCGCCGAGTTTTCATTATTATATTATTAATCGCAATTAATATTTGAAAGGTATAAACCTGTTTAAATTGCAAAATCAACTGAAGATATGTGCCTAAATGGACAGATTCATCGCTGGTATTCAAGATCTCTTGAGCTCGAGACTCGGTTTCGTCGAGTTTTCATAATTCTATTATTAATCGCAGTTAATATTGGAAAGGTAGGTACCTGTTTAAATTAAAAAAATCAGCGGAGGGATTTGTGGCTCAATGGATAGATTCATCGCTGGTATTCAAGATGACTTGAGTTCGAAGCTCGGTTCCGTCGAGTTTTCCTTGTTATATTATTACTCGCAATTAATATTGGAAAGGTATATACCTGTTTAAATTGCAAAAATAACCGTGGGATTTGTGCCTCAATGGATAGATTCATCGCTGGTATTCAAGATGCCTTGAGTTCGAAAATCGGTTCCGTCGGGTTTTCGTTATTCTATTATTACTCGCAGTTAATATTGGAAAGGTAGGTACCTGTTTAAATTAAAAAATCAACAGAGGGATTTGTGGCTCAATGGATAGATTCATCGCTAGTATTCAAGAAGTCTTGAGTTCGAGGCTCCGTTACGTCGAGTTTTCATCATTATATTATTACTCGCAATTAATATTTGAAAGCTATATACCTGTTTAAATAGCCAAATCGATCCAGAAATTTGTGGCTCAATGGATAGATTCATCGCTTGTATTCAAGATGCCTTGAGTTCGAGAATCGGTTCCGTCGTACTTTCATTATTATATTATTACTCGCAATCAATATTGGAAAGGTATATACCTGTTTAAATTGCCGAGTCAATCGAGGGGTTTGTGGCTCAATGCATAGATTCATCGCTGGTATTCAAGGTGTCTTGAGGTCGAGACTCGGTTACGTCGAGTTTTCGTTATTCTATTATTACTCGCTGTTAATATTGGAAAGGTAGGTACCTGTTTAAATTAAAAAATCAGCTGAGGGATTTGTGGCTCAATGGGAAGATTCATCGCTAGTATTCACGATGTCTTGAGTTCGAGGCTCGGTTCCGTCGATTTTTCATTATTCTATTATTACTCGCAATTAATATTGAATAGGTAGATACCTGTTTAAAATGCAAAATCAATCGTGGGATTCGTGGCTCAATGGATAGATTCATCGCTGGTATTCAAGTTGCCTTGAGTTCGAGAATCGGTTCCCTCGAGTTTTCGTTATTCTATTATTTCTCGCAGTGAATATTGGAAAGGTAGGTACGTGTTTAAACTAAAAAAATCAACAGAGGGTTTTGTGGGACAATGGATAGATTCATCGCTAGTATTCAAGATGCCTTGAGTTCGAGAATCGGTTCCGTCGAGTTTTCGTTATTCTATTATTACTCGCAATTAATATTGAATAGGTAGATACCTGTTTAAAATGCCAAATCAACCGAGGGATTTTTTTCTCAATGGATAGATTCATCGCTGGTATTCAAGAAGTCGTGTGTTCGAGACTCGGTTCCGCCGAGTTTTCATTACTCCATTGTTACTCGCAATTTATATTGGAAAGGTATATACCTGTTTAAATTAAAAAATCAACGGAGGGATTTGTGGCTGAATGCATAGATTCATCGGTGGTGTTCAAGATGTCTTGAGGTCGAGATTCGGTTACGTCGAGTTTTTATTTTATCCTATTATTACTCGCAATTAATATTGGGAAGGTATATACCTGTTTAAATTGCAAAATCAACCGTGGGATTTGTGGCTCAATCGATAGATTCATCGCTGGTATTCAAGATGCCTTGAGTTCGAGGCTCGGTTTCGTCGAGTTTTCGTTATTCTATTATTACTCGCAGTTTATATTGGAAAGGTATATACCTGTTTAAATTGCCAAGTCAGCCGAGGGATTTGTGGCTCAATGTATAGCTTCATCGCTGGTATTTAAGATGTCTTGAGTTTGAGGCTCTGTTCCGACGAGTTTTCATTATTATATTATTACTCGCAATTAATATTGGAAAGGTATATACCTGTTTAAATCCCAAAATCAACCGAGGGATTTGTGGCTCAGCGGATAGATACATCGCTGCTATTCAAGATGCCTTGAGTTCGAGAATCGGGTCTGTCGAGTTTTCATTATTCTATTATTAATCGCAGTTAATATTGGAAAGGTAGGTACCTGTTTAAATTAAAAAATCAGCGGAGGGATTTGTGGCTCAATGGATAGATTCATCGCTGGTATTCAAGATGACTTGAGTTCGAGGCTCGGTTCCGTCGAGTTTTCCTTGTTATATTATTACTCGCAATTAATATTGGAAAGGTATATACCTGTTTAAATTGTAAAAATAATCGTGGGATTTGTGCCTCAATGGATAGATTCATCGCTGGTATTCAAGATGACTTGAGTTCGAGGCTCGGTTCCGTCGAGTTTTCCTTGTTATATTATTACTCGCAATTAATATTGGAAAGCTATATACCTGTTTAAATAGCCAAATCGATCTAGAAATTTGTGGCTCAATGGATAGATACATCGCTTGTATTCAAGATGCCTTGAGTTCGAGAATCGGTTCCGTCGTGTTTTCATTATTCTATCATTACTCGCAATTAATATTGGAAAGGTATATACCTGTTTAAATTGCGAAATCAATCGTGGGATTTGTGGCTCAACGGATAGATTCATCGCTGGTATTCAAGTTGCCTTGAGTTCGAGAATCGGTTCCCTCGAGTTTTCGTTATTCTATTATTTCTCGCAGTAAATATTGGAAAGGTAGGTACGTGTTTAAATTAAAAAAATCAACGGAGGGATTTGTGGGTCAATGGATAGATTCATCGCTAGTATTCAAGATGCCTTGAGTTCGAGAATCGGTTCCGTCGAGTTTTCGTTATTCTATTATTACTCGCAATTAATATTGAATAGGTAGATACCTGTTTAAAATGCCAAATCAACCGAGGGATTTTTGGCTCAATGGATAGATTCATCGCTGGTATTCAAGACGTCGTGTGTTCGAGACTCGGTTCCGCCGAGTTTTCATTACTCCATTATTACTCGCAATTTATATTGGAAAGGTATATACCTGTTTAAATTAAAAAATCAACGGAGGGATTTGTGGCTGAATGGATAGATTCATCGTTGGTATTCAAGATGTCTCGAGTTCGAGGCTCGGTTCCTCAACGCAGGGATTCGTGGCTCAATGGATAGATTCATCGCTGGTTTTCAAGATGTCTTGAGTTCGAGGCTCGGTTCCGTCGAGTTTTCGTTATTCTATTATTACTCGCAATCAATATTGGGAAGGTATATATACCTGTTTAAATTGCCAAGTCAAACGAGGGGTTTTTGACTCAATGCATAGATTCATCGCTGGTATTCAAGATGTCTTGAGGTCGAGACTCGGTTACGTCGAGTTTTCATTATTCTTTTATTACTCGCAATTAATATTGGAAAGGTTTAAATCCCAAAATTAGTCGAGGGATTTGTGGCTCAATGTATAGATTCATCGCTGTTATTTTAGATGTCTTAACTTCGAGACTCGGTTCCGTCGACTTTTCATTATTCTATTATTTCTCGCAATTAATATTGGAAAGGTGGGTACCGGTTTAAATCCCAAAAAGAACCGAGGGATTTGTGGCTCAATGGATAGATTCTTCGCTGGTATTCAAGATGTCCTGAGTTCGAGACTCGGTTCCGTCGAGTTATCAATATTCTATTATTACTCGAAATTAATATTGGAAAGGTAGGTTTTTTAAATCCCGGAATCAATCAAAGAATTTGCGGCTCAGTGGATAGATTCATCGCTGGTACTCAAGATGTCTCGAGTTCGAGACTCCGGTCCATAGAGTTTTCAGTATTCTATTAGTACTTGCAAAATAATTTGGAAAGTTAAATAGCTGTTTGAGTAGCGAAATCAAGTAGAAGTTTGTGGCTCAATGGATAGATTCATGGCTCGTATTCAAGATGTCCTGAGTTTTAGACTCGTGTAAGTCGACTTTTCATTATTCTTTTATTACTCGCATTAAATATTGGGAAGGTATAGACCTGTACAAATAGCTAAATGAACCGAGAATTTTGTGGCTCAATGGATTGATTCATCGCTGGTATTCAAGATGTCCTGAGTTCAAGACTCCGTTCGGTCGACATTTCATTATTCTATTATTACTCGCAATTAATATTGGAAAGGTATATATCTTTTTTAATCGCGGATTCAATCGAGGAATTTGTGGCTCAATGGATAGATTCATGGCTCGTATTCAAGATGTCCTGAGTTTGAGACTCGTGTAAGTCGACTTTATATTATTCTATTATTACTCGCAATTAATATTGGAAAGGTAGGTACCTGTTTAAATCACAAAATCAACGGAGGGGTTTGTGGCTCAATGGATAGATTCATCGCTGGTATTAAAGATCTTTTGAGTTCGAGACTCGGTTCCGGCGAGTTTTCATTATTATATTATTACTCGCAATTAATATTGGAAAGGTATATACCTGTTTAAATTGCAAAATCAACTGAGGGATTTGTAGCTAAATGGATAGATCCATCGCTGGTATTAAAGATCTCTTGAGTTCGAGACTCGGTTTCGTCGAGTTTTCATTATTCTATTATTACTCGCAATTGATATTGGAAAGGTATATACCTGTTTAAATCACAAAATCAACGGAGAGATATTTGGCTAAATGGATAGATTCATCGCTGGTATTCAAGATCTCTTGAGTTCGAGACCCGGTGTCGTCGAGTTTTCATTATTCTATTATTACTCGAAGTTGATATTGGAAAGGTATATACCTGTTTAAATGCCAAAATCAACCGAGGGATTTGTGGCTCAATGGATAAATTCATCGCAGGGATTCAAGATGTCTTGAGTTCTAGACTCCGGTGCGTAAAGTTTTCATCATTCTATTATTACTTGCAATTGATGTTGGAAAGGTATATACTCCGGTGCGTCGACTTTTCATTATTCTATTAATACTCGCAATTTTTTGTTAGAAAGGTATATACCTTTTTTTTTTTTTTTACCTTTTTTACCTTTTTAAATCCCGGAATCAATCGAAGAATTTGTGGCTCAGTGGATAGATTCATCGCTGGTAATCAAGATGACTTGACTTCGAGACTCCGGTCCGTAGAGTTTTCATTATTCTATTAGTACTTGCAAAATAATTTGGAAAGGTAAATACCTGTTTGAGTAGCGAAATCAACTAGAAGTTTGTGGCTCAATGGATAGATTCATGGCTCGTATTCAAGATGACCTGAGTTTTAGACTCGTGTAAGTCGACTCTTCATTTTTTTTTTATTACTCGCAAATAATATTAGAAAGGTATATACCTGTTTAAATAGCGAAATCAACCGAGGAATTTGTGGCTCAATGGCTTGATTCATCGCTGGTATTCAAGATGTCTTGAGTTCGAGGATCGGTTCCGAGGAGTTTTCTTTATTCTAATATTAATCGCAATTTATGTTGGAAAAGTATATACCTGTTTAAATCCCAAAATCAATCGAGGAATTTGTTGTAAATAAATAGATTTTATTCGATTTTTTCTCACATTTTTTGTTCATAAGGTAGTGAAACTTGTGAAAATCCAGTTTTCTCTCAAGTTCCGAGAAGAATAACTCAAATATATGTTTTCATGACACCATTGCTTGTCTTTCTCATGCACGACAATACATTTGATATTACAATATATCATTGAATAGATCAAAAAGAGTGTGAGGATGAGCTGAGTCTTGAGATGAAAACCTCAAATATAGTTTCAACACTCCAAACTTGTCTTTCCTATGATTGGGCCATACATATATCATTGGATAGATCTAAAAAGTGCAAAAATGAGTTGTAATACTAATTTGAAACAATCTTGAGTTTGATAAACCGAATATAATTTCTAGATTTCATACCACGTCTGTCCCATGGGTCACATATGGATCATTGGTAGATCAAAAAGTGTATAAATATAAGCTTTACGACTGAATGGACATAGTCTTTAAATAAATTATTACTGCAATTCAAGACTCTGCATCATAACTGTCCGATACGTATATCATTGAATTGACTAAAAAGAAGGCAAATATATAATTTGAAGCATATTTGACATAATCCTGAATTCTAATATAAATAAACTAATTGAAATTTCAAGACTCCTTATCATGCATCACCCATGCACGTATCTTAAATAAAGCCGATTTAAGTAGAGAGGAAATGGGCAAACCTAGAAATTTCAAAACTGTAAAATAAAATCGGAATAACTGCTGGAGTAATACAGAATTGCACATTTGTGTTAAATACCATTTTGGATGATGAAAAAGTTCAATGATTCGGAATCTGAGAGGTGATCAACAGGAGTGGAAACCAGCAATAACTGAGCACCCAATCCAAAGAAATGGCCTAGTTGTGACATATAAGTCACAAGGGTAAGATGCGCCGAATCACATTTAATGATTGAAAATCCAGATATGAAATCATTGTTTTTTTCGATTGGGAAGGCTAACAGGAGTAACATTCCTAATGAATCCGTCTTGGCTTGTTTGCTTCAAAGTTATGTAGTCCAAACTTAAGATTGTTGCCAGAGGCATTTTCTGACAAAAATATGAACCTCATACTATGAAAAATAATATAATTTTATGCCTATAATCAGATTAGCTCATAATGATCTTAACCCATCTCTCTATTCTTGAGGCAATTAGAATTATTTTTCAAATATGTGAGTTATTTAAGTATCTCAAGAATATCCCAAAAAAACATAGAAGCCTTTTGACTTATTATAAAATTTTAGAAAGTTTGAGAAGTATTATTTGCATTTTAAAACAAATGAAATCAGTGATTTGATAGATTCCAAATTACATTTCCTTTCCACATACATATTCATATATGGACGCTCCTGACCGGAACACTTGTAAAAGTCCGATTTAAAATCACTCATCAAGCCTTTTTCGTGATTTCTTTAAAATTCGAGGTTTTCGAACGTGAGACTTCGATTTTTTAAAAATATTTGTTCCCAACATTTTTTATTTTCTTAGATACGAATTTTCATTTCTTTTCCATGCACAAAATGATACGCCCTCTTGGCGTGAACACAATATTTTTTATTTTAAATCCGCAATTAATTTTAGAAATTTAATTTGCATGCTTTAGGTTATGACTTATTTGTGAAATTTTACATAACAAAATTACGAGTTTTTTAATCTGGTATTTAGAATCTTTAGAAACTCTTGTATCAAAAACTTTTATTATGGCCCCTAACAGAAATATATTTCAAATCTGTGTTACTTTTGTATAAATCAATTAAATATAAGGTATTATCATTTTTTAAATGGGAACACTAAAATGTATTTATTTCTGCTAAAATTCTGCCAGGATGACAGTGGTGTAACTCAGAACTGGCCAAGTGTAGCCCAGTTTTTGACTTTCGGTTTCTCGTCTATTTTGACCTTCGTATTTTCGTTATTTTCTTAGAAATTTTGCGACTTTTCAGGCATTGGGATGCGAACTTAGGGTTTGGAATAAGGACTACAGTCACCAAATTGCCAAAAACATGTCGGTTACGAATCAGGGACCGTCTGCTCCCAAAATTACTCAAATAAGCGACCTGGATCGTTTGCAGCAAATTGTGAGTGTTTTAAGTTTTTTCTTTTAGTCTAAAGGATTAGGATAGTTTTCAAAAAGTTTAAGTATTCGAGCAATCGTTCATCCAGCATCTAAGATATGTTCATGTTATTCTACAATACAGAATATGGCAGTCGTCAGACATCCTAATAACTGATAAGGCAGAAGGGGTACTGGGTATATTGTCTGATAAGTTTTTGCTTTTCTTAAAGACCCCACTACGCCCAAAGTGTTAATGTTTTACTATAAACACTGTTACTTATACTCCTGTATTTTTATTTAAAATATTGCATTCATTGTATTGTTCTTTGCGGAAATAAATAATTGGGTCTCATGAAGTTTAGTACCATACAGCATATATCCGATTATCATAATAATTTCCCATGTTGCGAGGCACTCATCCTAACCCGGGAGATAATGCCAGATACTTGCAGCATTGGCGCCACCTAGTTTGGATGAGAATATTCTGCGAGTTTTTATTTTGATGACATTCGGGAATATGGCACTAAACTTCACTAGACCCAAATAACTCTTTCTCGCTTGATATAGCACCAAACAGAATGGCGTTACGTGTGTGAAGTTGGATATTTTTGGATATTTTCTTATTGCAACTAGCCTATCTCAGTTGCTGTTGCTGTAAAGATATTGTAGCGCATTGTTGATTCGATGTCGAACTGTCGAATGTTTCCGTCCTTCGTGACTCCTGCCATTCAGCATTTCTATATTTTTTATTTATTCTGTATTGTTTTAGTTCGTGCTGAAATGCAGAATAAAGACCAACAAATTCTGAATTCGTTGCTGTTTGTTGCTGCAATCCAGTGTCGATGAATTCGTATCATTATAAACTCTACCAACTCAGAACTCTTACTCTACTCATTACTACTCTCAGCTCTACTAAGAGTATTTGAGCTATTCATATTTGTACCCTGACATAATCGCGATTGATGAATTCATACCCTTGCTGAATGTTCACAGGAACTTACTGTTTAAGGATTTTAGTACAGTGCAGTGCAAGTGGATTAAATAAAAACTCGTGAAAATAGTCGCACTGCTCAAAACCCTGTAAACTTTATAATCTGTGGCTCAAAGTAAATTTCGCGGAAAGGGTAAACATAAACGCTATAGTCATTCAATCGTTAATACTGAATAGGCACTCAAAATCCAGTCCTTTGACGATTTGAACTAAAACGCCTTCTCTGGCTGCTGGATTAACAGGGGTGCAAATGAGGATATATGTACGGGAATATGCTATACTCTCATGTTTTTCATCATTTCACTTCTGTGCTTAATACTCAGTACTTCATGTTAATTTCTCGTCCTCAGAAGTCATCAAGTACATTTTAAATGATTGTAGGACAATTATCAACATATTTTAAAGATGCAAATACTTCCATTTTACACAAAATATGCTATTTTCGTAAGTCATTGAATACTCTAGTAAATGTCCTCACGCAAGTACAAACGAGGGTATTACTCTCGTACTCTCATGTTATTCGCACTCTTGGTTAGGATCGGATTTTATTTCATCCTATGAGATGAATCAGCCTTGTCCGACTTTTCACGGTTTATTCGTTGCAAATTTCATCAGTTTACAAACCAACCTATATGCTATTTTTTCGGGTATAAATTAACGGACCAGAAACATACTGGTACGAATTTACCAGAGTATGAATCTTCTGGCAACAACTGAATCGATGGATTAGCAGTTTAATACTATCACATGTTATTATAGCAGATAATAGGCCTATTCCAAATATTTGCAAACTTCAGAACAGTATTTTATTTGATTGTTACATGTTTTCATAGTTCAATATTTTAAAAAAATCCTAAATCATGAATTCGATCACGTTTTCTTGAATTCATTTTCGAATTTTTTCAATATTCAATATTTTTAGACCTCCCTGACTATGTTATCAGAAATTAAAAATGGATTTCAGTTTTATTTTCTGTGGGAGGAAAGCTGAGCTTATGGCTTTTATGGCGAACCACAACCTCATCAGTTCCAAATCTGGGTGAAGTTTTTTTGGTTTTTTATATTTTTCCTGTGCACAGACCTGATTTGTGGAGGAGGTGTTGAGCAGTTCTTATGTGAACCACCGTGGGTCCTGTAGACCCCTCACATATGATCATCTTCCCTTATGGTATTTAAACCTACGTTAGGAGATTAAAGATGTGCTTGAGGTATAATCCCATAACTTTACTGATTGAGCTAACCGGGTAATGTAACACATTTCTAGTAATTATGGAATGTCTCTGATCAACTTCTCTTTGAATCTATTTTTTAAGAAATCTTCTGGAGGTTTACTAAGTCAAGTAGATGAGCAGAGATTACGACGACACCAGTTATGGAAACTTAGAAGGAAATGGATTCAAGATCAGCACCTGAGTCCGAGAGAACCCCTCCACCCTCCACTAACGGTAGGATTGCCATATCGTTTAGTTCAAGCGACTCATTATATAAATAGAATCGCATAGTCATATTTTGCAGCAAAACCATGTCAAATTTTACAACGCAGATAAGGATAATATAACATTTATTTAAAATCAGATCATTAAATATCTTCTTTTTTAATTTAATTTTATTCTCGTAAATAGTAACGAGGTGCATCGATGTAAAATTATGAAGAATTCCCTGATTTTTTTTTCGACTAAATTTGCTAAGAGTCGCCTGAAACCACTGTACAAAGAGCTACATAAGGGCAGAAATAAAAACTAAAAGATCTTCATTCTGAAAACATTTTTTTATTGAAATTCACTTTAAGCAAGACCGGAATCAGTGCCTAAGTAAACCAACTAACAGCCACTCGATAGCAAAGAGTTATCTAGAAATGTAGTCCCAGCATACCAGTTCCAGATACTTATTGACTCGAATTTAGAAAGCTTGCAAATCGCACAATTGGAAAAGCAGTGTGAATAAAAAAAAGCATGATCCCTTTCCACTAAATCAAAAGTATATTTGTATATTCCCTTCCCACTAAATCAAAAGTATAAGTATATTCCGTTGAGTCATAACTAATGATATCTCATATATTAGCTTAATTTTTTTCTGATGGAACCCATTTTTCCTCGGAGTAGCATTCTCTTAGTCTGCCCCATGGCAATGCGAGTTTAATGCTCTTGGTCTAAAATAGAACATGTAACAAATTATTGTAACATCTCCTGAAAATGTAATATTTTCTCTTTGTGTTTCAGTGGTTGGAGAAAATGAGATGCAGAGAAGGAATGTTCTGGGAAAGAAATTTAAAATATAAATCTGTGGCTGACATGCTCTATGGACCAGGCTTTTTAAAAGAATTCCCAAAGTTAATGGTAAATTGAGATTGGAATGATTCAGATCAGTTCTTCTTAGCCTACGGTCTGCGTCAGATCCGTTGCAATTTTTAGTCGGCCTCCTAGAGTTAAAATTATTCATACCCATGTTCTATAAACGAGTCGTACTCCATCTTGGTCACCATTTTACAAACATATTCCAAAATTTTTTGTGCGCCATAGGCGTGCAGTAGGGGTGGGCAAAATCGAATATCTTGTGGTTTCAAAATCTGAACGAATAATTTTGCCGAATCGAATCAAAAGTCATACAATGAACAAACGAAGTCATCTTTTTTTCGGCTTTTTTACTGCAAAAAGTACTTATCTTAAAAAGAAACTCAAATTATCTTTTTGTTGATTTTAAATTGATGCAGAAATCGAACAGAATAATTAATGATAATTAATGTGGGCGCGATGGCCTAGTGGTTAAACATGTTGGCATCGCAGGTTGAAGACCTCGGGTTCGAGTCCCGGCGAGTCCGGCTCGCTTATCCACGCCCACCACTCAACCCAGGGTGTAATAACTTGGGTAGGCTAAGCCGAACAGGAAAAGATCATATCTTTCCAGTAATTGTAACCCTGTCCGTCTATAAGTGGCCGCTGTTACAGGGCCTTGGACAGGGTGATCCACTCAAAGAAGTGGCTATAAAAAAAAAAAAAAAAAAAAAATATTCCGGACAACCCTAGCGTGCAGTAGCTGTTTCATATATTTTGTGAAACTAAAATATCATTTTTGGTACGTTTTAGTAGCCACGGTACAGATTTTGGGCTGATTTTGGCTGTGTGAAATGTCCAGCTTCTTTTCCTTCTGATGAATGAAAATGTCTAAAAATCATCAACATTTCATGATGGCCTAGTGGGTAAATATGTTGGCATCGCAGGTTGGTGATCTCGGGTTCGAGTCCCGGCGAGTCGGGCTCGCTTACTCATGCCCACCACTCAACCCAGACTCGGGTAGGCTAATCCGAACAGGAAAAGATCATATTTTTCCAGCATTTGTAATCCTGTCCGTCTATAAGTGGCTGCTGTTACAGGACCTTGGACAGAATGATCCACTCTAAGGAGTGGCTATATACAAAAAAAATATTGATAATTTTTGTCCCTTTTCTACAGTTTTCTGCTACCCATCTTCTTTGAGTGTCTGAACAGCAGAGTAGCTGACATTCTTCCAGTCTGTTCTGTTCCAAGAACTCGCATATATTTATTACTTTCAGGTTTATAAAGCACAGCGTTCGATTCGAAAATACGTTGCATTTTTTCTAATTCCGATGGTTCCATTCATGGCTTTTCTGAAGATGCAGATGGAGGTATGTTTTTATACTTATGGGAGTGGTAGTTGATGTTAACATCACCCAGGGCAGATATAACTCAGGGGTTGTCCGGTTATCTCATTTAGTAAGAGCGTTGGAAATATGCTTCGAACTGCCCGTCACTAAAATGTTGGAATTGAGTCCCATGAAGGATGACAGGATTTCATTCTTATCCTGCGGGAGAGGGAAGTTGAGAATTCAGCTTAATAATATGGTGAACCATGACCTCTTTCGAAGATACCAGTTCCAAATTGGGGTGATGATTTTTGCCTTGTCATATTTCTCTTTTTCCTATTTCGTGGACATAGTTGGTGGAGGAAGCCCTAAGCAATACTCACGTGAACGCCATGCGCTAATGATTATATGAGTGGTGATTGCTGGACACTTGTGCGCTGTGGTTCATGTAACCCAGAAAAATGTGTAAACAGTTATGTAAAAACAAACCTCATCCTCAGTTGAAGTTAGTATTTGCAAGCGAGTCAGGTCGTGAAGGTCAACCCATATTCTCAGCGTTCCTCTCCAGCCGGATGTAAATGAAATCCTGAGCATATCCTTATATACGCGCATCATATTTTTTCAGATTTGAATTATCGTAAATTCACTGAGTTAAAACTTGAGTTCTCAACTCTGTTTGAAACTAAGCTAAAAAAAACAACACTAACAATATTAACACATGAACAAATTGTTTTAAGAATCATCCTGACAACATACATCAAAATAATTTTATACCGGTCTACCCAGGAGAAGAACGATTTGTCGCTGCGAGAAAAGACGTAGAAATGGATTTCAAAACTGGACAAGTTCGACCCAAAAAGGGGGTGGAAGTTGTTTATGAAAAAAAATAGTAATTTTTTGTGTGTCGATTTTTTGAATATATTTAAATCAGTTGATAATGAATACCCTGTGTGATCATTTTATGAGTGTCCATCTGGTCAGCGAAAGTAACTTCCAGTTAAAGCCGTGAAGAGTCCGACCGAATCTGGCAAATTCATCTTTTTTCTCAAAGTCTGATAGGATCCGGATTTTAAAAATATTTAAGAAAGCAAAATTTTTGAGAATTAAATATTCAAAGCTTTGGAAATAATAAAACATTCTTTTTTTGAAAAAAACATTTTTAAGGAATTTTATTCATATTGTTCGGTATCCAGATGGGTTTATAAATAATTTTAGATGGATCCAGCTTCATTTTTTGTGAATCTGGTTACCGCCATCTCCGATTGTACAAGCAAGTTCGAATTGTGGGAGGACAGTGGTTCACATAAGCGTGCCCACAACCAGGCCATGCATGCATAGGTAAAACCTCCACCCTGGTGTCAACACAAGAGGTTGCAATTTGTTCACCTTACGATTAAGCTGTATTCTAGGTTTTCCTCTCCCACAGAATCTGAATGAAATACTGTCTGAATTCTGAAAAATAATGTCAGAATTTTTAGCGATTTTACATACTTTCTTCAAAATGTCATGTCAATAAATATCATAGTTTCAAAATATGTGGACATTGAATTGCATATTGAGAAATTAAGTTTCTTTCATTAATAATTGACATTTATATGAAAATAGTTGAAACCACCAGTGTTGGGTGTCTGACTCTAGTTATCTTTTTCGTTGACTTGACTCCAGCAGTCTAAACTGAATAGTTCGACTTCGACGAAATGTTAATGCGATCTGATAAAAATTCAGCCAGTTTGCAATCATCTTCTGAAAAATCACGTTGTCTGCCTCAACATGAGTCATCAGAGAAGAAAACCCACCTCCCAAAAGTATATACGCAACATACTATTACCCGACTGTGAAATCTGCATCTGTCTGCCCAAATTGATCAGATCACGATTCTAAGTGGGAAGTGGCAAATTAATGTCATTGCTGTTGAATAGATTGAGAAATCGACTTATCAACTTGCGACCTGAAAGTATATACACTTGACACTCTAAAATTTTGCTAAACTTGGACTCGCATGTTCTTATTTTTCATAGCCACTACTTGGGAGTGGATCACCCTGTAACTGTGGCCACTTATAGTCGGACAGGGTTACAATTGCTGTAAAAATATGATCTTTCCCTGTTCGGCGTAGCCTACCCAATATATATTACACCCTGGGTTGAGTGGTGGGCATGGATAAGCGAGTTGGACTCGAACCCAAGATATTCAACCTACGATGCCAACATATTTACCCGTGGGCTGTTTGGTTCGGACACCCAAGGAGAGCATTGACATCTTCCAGCAATGAATATACCATGAAAAATTGCCCAGTTGCCTAATCAATATTCTTCAGATATTTTCTCGTCTCGGTAGTAGAGCTGATATTATTATACTCATAAAATACCTATAAATATCTGCGCATACTTAACCTAATTGGTCAGAAGCTTTCAGACCAGACACTGCTCAACGTTGAGATTTTCCCAAATCCGCGATGAAAAACTCAACTTCCATATAAACAAACAATATTTATATTGATACACAGCAACATAATTAAAACAATAATAGCTAGCGATTAATATTTCCATACAAACGAGCATTGGACAATACCAAAAATACAAAAACTAATAACAAATGATAATTTTAGAGTTGCAAATGATGTTCCATCAGTGCCAAGTAAAAACAGATTTTTTTTTATTTTCATAACAAATTGGGAGGCTGAAAAATTTCAACTCCCCAGTGAAAAAAAAAAATGATAAGTCTAAAATTGATAAGTCTTAAGTGTAGTAACTGTAGAAAAAGGTTCAAAATCATCAATACTGCTATGAAATAGCAGTGTTGATGGTTTTGAAGCTTTTTTGCCCATACAAAAAAATGATATTGTTTCTGACACCCGAAGAGAAACGAGTAAGATCCTATCACTCTATTTTACACAATTGCGATATTAGATTAATTTTTTTCATTCCTGCACGATTGCAGTTTTGGATTGAGCGACAGTTCAAAATACGAGTCCTCTTGACAAGCAATTCAAGCACGCGAACCCATGTCATGGACAAAAATCGTACCAAGTTCGGAAGGTTTCCTGGCTTGCAAAATCATTGCAATTTGCAAAATTCCAAAAAATTTTTAAACTTCTCATAGGAAGTGTAATATTGTAATTTAGATGGAATAAATATTAGATTACATAAAATAATATGAATATTTTAATTTTTCGTCATGGCTTTATATAGGGTTGTTTAAAATCTTCGCTTCGTGGTAATTATTTGATTCAATTTCTGCAACAATTCGAAATCAACAAAAGAATAATTTACTTTTTTTTTTCCAGAAATAAGTTTAAATTTTCATGTAAATTGAAACCAGATAAAAGGATGTTTCTGTTTGTTTATTAAAACTACTACTGATTTTTGGCTTTATAAGACTTTTACAAGAATCAGTGCAAAAGTTTGAAAACCCGTAATCCTGTGAATTGTAAGCCTAGGTTTCACACTTCCCCGGCTGCTACAGCTATTGCGTACTCAGCAAATAATCTGATTGATTGTCTGGTTTGTTGAGCAGCAAGAAGAACCTGTGAGATTAAAAATAATTATATGAAGTAAATGCTTCTACAGACACCCAGGGGAGATACAATTCACTGCACTCTACTATAGCAGTTAAGTTGTATATGGAACGTTTTTCACTCCCAAAGTGCAGTTGTCAGTTGTTACATTTTGTTTGGGTCTTTGCCCCAAATTAGTTAGTAAGCTCTTCTGCGGGATGCATCCCATCATGATTGAAGTGAATACATTTAAAAAATAGAGAAGTCTTCATCCAAAGAGTTGTTTTACGAAGATTAAAAGAAATTTTGTTTTTTAATGTTCTTTAAATGATACATATCACATTGAAATTATAATATATGCCAATTCGACATAAATAATGACTTCCTAGAGAGCTTCAAAGTCTTGCTTCACACTCACACAAATTTATTTCTGTAACGTTTCGTCTGCCTAAAGTCAGGCTTCTTCAGATAAGCATTTTAAAAAGTGTGACAAAAAGAAATTTACATTCAATATAAAGAGAGGAATGCTTCAAAGTAAATAATTGATTAAATAAAGTATGTCCTGTAAACAGTGGGAGAGTGATGAGACGTCGTACAGAAATAAATTTGTTAAGTGTGAAGCAAGACTTTGAACCTCTCTAGTTAGTCATAATTACTCTTGTATCCTTGCAAGTACTGCATATGAAAAAATATGGTCAAATACCAGCAACTTCTTTAATCTGAAATATTCAAACATTCTATTTATATAGTGAATTTAGTGAAACTAAACTATATGAACAATGCCACATATTATGTTACCAGTTGCTGCAAGTTTAAGTTACCTCATTCATTGGTTTCAAAGTCTTCAGATCAATACTAGAGCGGCTATCCGTTGGTTGGTCATGGATTGACGGCATTATACCTTGCAGCTTCTTAACTAAAAATTTCATTTCCTCTTCCGGCGATGAAAAACTGGAAAATAAGATCAAAGTGTGCTTTGAATGGTCAATTTTAATTATCCTAAATATGTTACCGGTATTTGATTTTATTTGCAAAGTTTTTTTTATTAATAAGTTCACTCGAAGCAAGGCTGGAAGCAGTGCCTAATTTGAAGGAATCAACTAAAGTAATTAATAGCAAATGACCAATACAAGATGTAGTATCGGCAACTGTCCTCTAAGCAGAAAATGTACCAAATTTTGACCTTTTTTTCTTTTTTAAATTATAGATGTCAGAATATGATTTAGCTTTAAGACACCTAAAGAAACATTTCCCTTCACCATTTCCTCTGGTATACCCATTTCCTCTGGTATCTGAGTAGCAAAGCAGCGGACATTCTGCCGGCCTGCTTTGTGCCAGGTAGTTTTGTTTATATAATGACAATAGAAAAAAGCATAAGTACCTGTGATCACTAGCAGATTGTTCTGATGATTTTGACTCCAAATCACCTTCTGGCGAACTTCGTGAATGTGTGGAATCACCATCTGGAAAAATAATAATATCAAATATCTGCTAAATTCACAATCAAATATTTTTTTTGGATCAAATCGAAACTATAATGAGAAACAAATAAAATGTTAAATAAACAGATTTACATTTATTTCCAAAAATAATCTTTTTTTATTTCGAATTATTTGAAAATTGATTCAAACTAGAGCTTGACCGATATCTTGGCTCAATTTTGCTGTTTATCGGTATATCAGCAGATCACAAAAGTGGCCGAAAAAATTTTTATTTTAGATATATTTCAGGATAGTGGGATATGAAAATATGGTATTTTTATTGCATAAATCAGGACGAAATCAACAAAGAATTCAAGCTTGCGCTCCAAATTAACGTAGTTTAACGGAATAAATGGAATTGTGTACCAATAGTCAAATTTTTTTGAATTTTGCAATTTATATTTCTCCTTAAAAAGTTAGAACGCATCTTAAATTAAAACATGGCTGATTTAGAAGGTATTCGATATTTCCTATTTGAAATTATTTTATCAGAATGTATTCAAAATATTAAAATATTCGGTTTTGGCCATTCCTAGTTGCTGGTGTTGCATTCTGTAGCGGCTCATCGATGTGAATTTAAGAGTGAATTCGATAAAAAAAACATGCCACTACCTGAAGTCTGTTTCTTGTCTTGTTTCATATTCCCCTTCTTCTGTGGGGTTGTTGCCAAACTCTTGCAAGAGCCTTTGGGTGATGGAGACTTCATGCTATTTTTTCGTGACCTGCTTCTAGATGGTTTCGGGCTTGGATGACGAGAACCCTTTGGGGAGCTTCTATTTGATCTTTTCCTTTCCTATGAAAAAACATAAAATTAATGCAAAGAATAAAATACGACTGATTTTTTATTGTAACTCCTTGAAGTCGATCGCCCTGGCCAAGGCACTGTAGCGGCAGCCACTAACGGACGGACAACGTTAGAGTTGTTGGATAGATATTATATTTTCGGTTCGGCTTAGCCTTCCCAAGTTATTACACCCTGTGTTTTGTGGTGGACATGGATTAACGGGCCCTACTTGCTGACACCTGAACCCGAGATGTTCAAACCTACAATGCCAACATGATAACCACTAGGCCATCGCGCCAAAAAAAACCTTTCAAATATTTTATAGCAAGAGATATACCATGAAATATTACCCATTTGCTAAATTTTATTCAGATGGAAATCAATTTTTTTGGGGCGTCTGAGTTGCAGAGTAGCTGACATTCTGTCAGTTAGGTTCGAGGTTACAACTAAGGCAGATCAAAATATTTGACCTGATTACCTGGTCACTTGAATCACTCTCTGAACTCTCGGACGATGAAGACGATGAATGGTCTTTATACATTGAAGATTTCTTTTGTGCAGAGCCATTTTGTGACTCTGGGCGCATTGATTTTGGATGTATTTGTGATTTTGAAGACTTTTGTGACTTTATTTTGTCTTCAGATGACCTTGATTGCATTGAACTATGTGTAGAGCTTCGTAGACCAGTTTGCATTACTATTTGTGCATCTTTGGAAAGAAAACTTGTCCCTTTGTCGATGTGATTCTTGTTAGTGTGTCCATATTCTATATCTGTGTGTGAATTTTCTGTTATATCACCTTTGCTTGAGTGCATGTGTGAATAAGGGTCAATTTCTTCTGTGTAGTTGTGCTTTGGGTCAAAACTACGAGACATATCAGGTATTGGGGATATAGTGTCTGCATTTGAGGTGCCATAAACTTCCAAACTGGGATGTGAGGCCCCAGCACCATGCAGTGTATCCAGCGAGTCCAGTGACCCTCTCTGCGACCCTTCGTAGTCTAAGTTTTCAGAAGAGACAGCTTGCCGGGGAGGAACAATCGAACCCTGAGTGTCGTTCCTTGAAATATGTCGCTGGTTCTTACGTTCCGCATTTTCTCTATTTCCACTACTATATGAGCTTTTAGAACTATGCTTTGTACTTTGTCCATCTTTTTCTCGCTTTCCGTTTCTGGAATTCTGAGATGTTTTCGAACTATCAGAATTAGTCGAGCTTGGGGGACTTTTCATGTGCTCAGATTTCAATTTTTCTTTGCGAGATGCTGTTTTATCTTTTAAAACACCCTGGGAACCGGTAACTTCTTGATGTGGTGATCGACCCCGTTTGTGGGGTTTCGGGCTTTGTCGTTCCACAGATCGGTGTGAGCCATCATGGCTTTGTGGTCTATATTTCTGCGTTTTCTGGATTTTGCTAGATTTCTTATAACTTGATTTTGAGCTTGCGTCAGATGTGTTTTCAATGACGGCATCCTTGTGATAATTTTCCGAAGAAATTCTGCGCTGGGAGGAGTTGCTACGTTTCTGACGCTGTTTCGGTCTTGGCGCCAGTTGATGGTTCATTTCAACTTCTGTCGGGTTTGAGGTATGGGAAAATTGTGAGGTGCTTAGCACAGATTCTGATGTTGTTTGATTTGCCTCTAGATGGCGCAAGTAAGCCTCTTGTAATGATTTCGAGTCACTGCGCCTCAGTTTAGGGGAACCTTCTCTAGACGAATGCCATTTCTCAATTTCATGAGGAGATATTTTGCGGGGATTTCGCGATGCTTCGCTAAAAGAGCCACTTTCGCTAGACGAATCTCTTTTCCCCTTGCGGTACATACCTCTCTGTGACTCGTGGCTGAAATTTGTCGGGGTTAGGCTTTGTTGAGCTAGACCAGAATTGGGGCGCGGAACTGCTTCAATTTGAGGAGATCGATGTTGGGAGTTGTGTGAACTTTGTGATGGTGAACTCCGAGGGTGCTTGGGTGACATTCCGAATGGTACATCCGGGAGTACTTTCCTTGATCCCCATGGCCCTGTTTTCATGGGATCTTCAAAATCATTTTCTATAGCTCTGGGAGAGTTACCTAGAGATCTGTAAGATCTTTTTGGAAATTCAATTGGGGTTTCGTGAACCCCTTGCTGAGGAGATGCTCCCAGTGAACGGTGCGCCTCTCTTGGCACTCTCATAGGCGTTCTGGTAGACTTTGGTGACATTCTTTGGGATTCCGGGGTTCTTCGTACAGGGTACATTTTCGGGGAGTGTCCATTAGGGATTTCCCCACCTTTCAGAGGCTCATAATGGGGCCTTGATAGGTTTTGATGAAATTGGGGATCTATACGATGCTCGTTGGGTGAATACTTTGCTCCCATTTGTGGTGGGTGAGAAAATTGTGGAGGTGTGGTCTGAAATTCAGGGGGTGTTTCATACATTGATACAGAGTGGTTATAATTTTGAGGAGGATAATGCTGATAAACTTGCCTAGAATGGGTAGCTTCGGGTGCGTAATAACGATTTCCAGAGATATTTGAAGAGTATTCCTGATTTTCAGGAACATTTCGGGTGAAATCACGATTTTGGGGGCTATTTTGTGAATAACGAGCAATTTCGGGGCTGTATGACATATTTTTTGGACCTTGTGGTGCAAAAGAGCCACCTCTGGTTAAAGCATATGGTGTCGAGGTGCGTGGTTCAACAGCAAGTGGTTTCGAAAAGTTTAAATGAGAGTTTTGTTGATGTTGTGACGGTGTGCGGTGGAGCGGATCTTGATGCAGTGATGCACGAAGTTCATTCAACTCTTTTTGAAGGTCGCTAAGATAAATAAAGAGAGAATTTGAGAAATAAATAATTCCAACAAACTATTATTGTCCAGAAATGTAATATTTATTAGACAAGACGTTGAAAACCCTTTCTACACACACATACAAATTTTATTTTTGTAAACATTTTGACTGACTACCTTCCCCAGATAAGCATTTTAAACAAACCTAATTTTTGGAAATGGTAATTTTTTGCATGCGACGCAGAATATGATGCCATAATTTCACTGTCAAATTTTTTTAAATTGGCGACCTCCCCACCCCCTTTCTAAGGCCCCAAATACACCACTGTTGGTGGAAACCACTTGAGAACTACTGATTTTTCCATTTCTGTGCCGACCTCCTTGTATCATAGCCTATAGTTCATTCCTTCGTGGTACTGCATCCAACCTTGCTCAACTACGAGTAAATATCACAAAATAGGACCCACTGGTTGTAATGCTTTATATCTTCCAGTTCAGCTTGCAACATTTCTTGCTCCGGTCTACGCTGTCCCCCATCTTGCTCAATATGCGGCTGGTTTTGAGAAGATTCCAGTAATTCTGTGGTCGCCATCATTCGCCTGTAGAAAATGATTTTTATAAAATAAATACAATATTGATATCCAAAGGCTTCAAAACTATTCTGCCATCATACATAGGTCTTACCATGTTATTCGAATCATAGTTTATGTGATTCAATTTCTGCAAGAATGCTGTATCAACAAAATGATAATTATGAATTTTTTTCAAAAATAATTTTGAATTTTCACATAAATTATAAACTGATAAAAGGATGTGTTTGTTTATTATATATATATATATATATACATGAACTCTGATTCGAATATTCGATCTGGGAAAATTATTTGAATAGATTCTGAAATTAGGGCTGGGCAATCCGATTCGGTGATTTGAAGTACAGATTATTCGAATAAACTGCGAATCGGTCATAGGAACAAAAACATGCTGAATAAAATCCAATTTTTTTTTCATTTTCGAAAGAAAAAGCAATAGATTTTGGTCAAATTTGATCAAAATTGATTGTATTTCGACTTTAAAATGAAAATACATCGCTTTTAAGTCAGTTAATGCTAATATTTGTAATTCGTAATTGTATATTTCCTAATTATCATACCGGAGACTACAATAGTAATAGTAAAACGGGATATTTGTTATTTTTATGAAATCAACGATCGAAAAAGTTATTCGAATCGGATTCAAATTCCAAATGCTTCGGTTTTGCCCAGCCCTAACTGAAACCAGAAGATATAAGATTTCGGCCACCCCTCAAGAAATACATAAACCAGTATTTAGAAACTCGCAAACTGAATGAGTTAGTTATATTGTTAAAGTTTCCACAAATTCTACAAAAGTGTTCATAATAATTTTAATTAAAATGACATGAAATTCAATAATTATGTTTCATACTGACAAAGGAAAATGCGATTTTAATAAGTCTTTGTATTATTATGCATTTTGAACAAGACCGAAACAACGAACAACTAACAACTTATAACAGATATAGTACCAATAACTGCACTCTGACTAAGAGGAAATCATCAAGGATATGATTAAACTAGGGCAGCAGAATTTTGGGTTTCTTCGGGTCTCTGAAATAGCCATGTCGTTTTCTATGAACAAACAAAACACCTTCAAAACCATCAACACTGCTATTTCATAGCAGTGTTGATGATTTTGAACTTTTTTCCAGTTTAGTTGTGACAAGACCCTCAAAAAGACACTTAAATTTTCAAGCAACAGTTATATCATTAAAATACCGCCGGTACATGTTATTATGATGGAACCCATTTTCTTCGGGTGTCCGAGTAGCAGAGTAGCTGGTAATCCGCCAATCTGGACTGAACTATGCTGTAATACAGGGGGTGGCAAACTGCGGCAAACTTTTTCCACCCTCGAACGATCTTACTTTACATCTATGTATCTACTTTACATCTATCTTACATCTATGCATGGATTTATAATTTTATATAATAACAAAAAGCATGTTAACATGTGTCCCGGGGTTACTCGGTAACTCCCATGTACGCTACAAAATCTCTCAAAATTATGGTCTGGCGTTCGAATTTGACCTATGTAGCCCCACCCATAAGGATAATGTGGCGATTGTTTATACTAAACAATCTATAGGTTGAAGTTTATGCGCCCGCATGTTACTGATGTGTGTAGATTTGGCCCAGTAGTACAAAAAGTTTGCCGAACCCTATTGTAATAGAAGGGAAGTAAGTGTTAGCAGTCCTCAGCAATAGTAAGACCATCTACCATTTCTTTTTTCTTTTTAAAGCTTTCAGGACGTCTGTTAGAGCATCTGCAGAGCAGGGCACGTGTTATGCTTAGACACTTTCTTTTTTGTTGAAATTCACTCTGAACAAGCAGTGCGTAAAGGAAGGGCCGACTAGCGGCCGTCTATTTTGCATAGATCTGCTACAAGATATGGTACCAGCAACTGCACTCAAGCAGAAAACAATTCCTGACGGAATTGAACTGCTATGGTAAAGTGCAGCGAGTGGTATTTGCCCTGGGCAATGGTAAAATCATCTACCACTCATTTATTTCCTCTTACTCGCCACTTTTGAGGCGCAAGAAAATCGTTAGGACTATTTTACAGCCATACCCTGCCTTCCTGCAAAAAAGAGAATATTTATACTGTCACGAACTTTTAATTACTATTCTGTGTCATTATTATTTCCAATGGAAAATCACAAGCTAAGTTGAGCGCCGTGGCATTGTTAAAGCTAGATCAACATCTCAACAAAGATTATTGCCCAGTCAAGACAGATATTGTCCAGTTTGAACAATTACAGGATCCTATGATTCGGTAACACAAGCTGCAACATCCTAGTAAAAAACAGATAAACAACTCGGACGGAACCGCCTGCCGGCAGTCTAAAAATGGCCGATACTGATACCAAAAATTTAGATACCGATAATTAAGTTTTGAATTTGGAATTTATCACAATTATTCATTTATGCTACCATTTATGGTTATGGATGCTGACTATAACGATTCTTGCAAGATAGTTGTTATATATGCTACTATTTGTGGTAGAACAATCAAAACATAAAAGCATCGCTGATAAGCACGCATCAGGACTATTTCAGTACATTCTTAATATGAAATATCGAATACATTCTAAATCCAGTCATGTTTTTGGTGAAAGGTAGCATCTAACTAACTTCTTATCCCAATAATGATGCAAAATCCCGAAAATTGTGAAACTGTATTGATTTGGAGATTAAAAAGGAGTTTTTCTGGTATTTCCATCAGAATTTAAGTAATAAATAGAACATATTTTCATATCCAACTATTCTTAAATATATATCTAAAATCAAGGACATTACTATATTGAATATGTTTATTTTCGAATTTTTGATTTGCTTTGAACATCCCTCGCACCCACTCATTTTAAAATAAGTCTACTGACTAGCAACAGATGGTATTTCAAATATAGAAAATAATCTTAATAGAGAACATTGCTCATACTTCAATACCAAATATCGGGATAAAAATCACAACAAGAAGACGCCAAATTTGCACACAACACTGCTTTCAGTACAATGCTACGATTACAAGACAAAATTATATTCAAAACTTGTTTTTTTTTCTCCATATTGTATTCCTGCCAGTATAAAACTTTTAACTTTTTTGTGGGTTTCACGATTGCCCAGGGCAGATATCAGTCACTTTCATTTAGAATAGTGATTCAAGTCTTATTCCAGATGTCTCTTGATTAGAGTGCAGGTGATGTTACTACATTTGTAGTAGCTTTTTTATAGTCGCCGATCTGAGTGAATCATTCCAAAAGAATTCCAAAACAAAGAATCTCTTGGGTTCATCAGAGTCCAGCCATCCCTCGGACTTGAACCTGAGATCTCTAATCTGCGATGCAAACATCATAACCACTATCATGTTGGGCCATAGTACCCAAAAAATCACTCTCACACGAGTGGCCGCTTGACATAAAATACCCAGTTTGAAAATGTGTAAATTTTCTGAGATATTTGTCTGTAAATTTTGATGTTTATCACAGTTTTCTTGGGAGTTTTATTGATTTTTTTAAACCTACTACTCAGAGCAGACCAAGGCACTGTACAAGTGGCCAATCATAGGCATATAGTCGTTGGAAAGATAAAGCTATTCAGGTTCGGTTTACATTACTATAGTATGGTTGTATGGAGGGCATGGATTAACGAGCTGAAACATGAACCCGAGATCTTCAAGTTGCGATGCCAACATCATAACCCCTAGACCCTTGCCCCTATTTGTTCATTATAAGAATACAAATCAGATATTTGATTCGATTCAAATTCAAAATCGAATTTGATTTTGGCCAATTCCAGCCCTAATTTTATTTTTACACTCACCTTCTCTCCTCCTCTAATCTTTCAATCAATAGATCCAACTTTTCTTTTTCTTCGTCTGCTAGCTGAGATACGTCAGCGAACCCAGCCGACATTCTGCTTGCATTGAGGTCCTGTAGAGAAAGAATCAACTTATATTCTGCACTGGAAATGTCCTCAAAGTTTGGATTTAACAGTAGTGAAGATCAAACATGGATATAGAACAATATATTAACAAAATAACCTTTCAATCTTCAGACAAATTTCTGATATTTTACCATATATGACTTAAGTCGAATCTTACACCGTAAATTTGTCATATTTCAGGATTTCTAGAGGGGTTCAAAGTCTTGCTTCACACTTACACAAATTTATTTCTGTAACATAAATAAATTTGTGTAAGTGTGAGGCTAGACTTTGAACCTCTCTTGTTAGTCATAGTTACTCTTGCAACTGTATCCTTGCATTTACTGCATACAGATCCACACACACAGAGGCACAGAGGATAGGATATAATTTTTATCCTGTGTGAGAGGGAAGCCGAGAATAAAGCTTAGCCATAGGGTGAACCACGACTTCTTGTGCAGATACCAGTTCCGAATCGGGGTGAAGGTTTTTGGATTATCGTATTTTGCATTTTTCCTGTGCATGGACCTGGTTGGTGGAGGAAGCCGTAAGCAGTGCTTACGTGAACCAATGTGCAACGGCGAGGCGTCCAGCAGACCTCTTGCATATAATTTTTGTCTCTCACAGGATTCGAACCTGCGTCATGACGATCAGAGATGAGTAGCTCGAAGTGTATTCCCAATGCTTTACCAAATGATTGGATAAGCAGTTAGCCCATGTCCCACAGACCCATAACTTATCTGGATTTCATTTCAAAATGAGTATATTTCAGAACGTTAATCAAAAATAGAAATTACTTTTAATCAGAATTGTAGAACACCTGCCTCAGGTTGACAGAATCTAGAGTTTCCAAAAATGACAGGACATTTTTTGGAAAAACAAAAAAGTTTCAAAACCGTTAATACTGATATTCCATAGCAGTATTGATGATCTTAAGCTATTTTTATTGATTTGGTTGCCACCAGACAATCAAATAGAGACTTTTGATTTTCTGGCAAGAGGTATATCATGGAATATTGCCCTTTTCCTAAATTTTCTTCTGTTGGAACCCAAACATCAGCACAACCAGTGAAGGGCAAACAAGGTATACAGCCGACATATCGATTTCTTTAGATTATTCTATATTTTTTATAAAACTCATTTTACTCATCCTATTTGAACAAATCAAGTCTTGTTTAACTCTTGATAAAGTATTTCTATATTAAAGTTTATTTTACTTCTGTTCATAAGTTTGTTTGCATGAACATTTAAAAATCCATGCCCAACACTCAACCCAGGGTGTAACAACTTGGGTAGGGTTAGCCCAACAGAAAAATATCCTATCTTTCCAGCAATTCTAACTCTGTTTGTCTATAAGTGGCTGCTTATTTTATTTTCTAACATGAATACACCTAGTGGTGAAACCTCTGTAAAAAACATTTCTTGTCGGCCTGCATACTTCCAACTTACCGTGCTATTCTGCTGCTCTCTGTATCTTCCGTACTCAATATCTGGCATGGATGAGCTTGTCACATCCAAGTTTTGTTGCTGCCATGTTTCGGTCATTCTGCAAAAATTGAGGGCAGAAGTTGGTTTATTTTTTTAAGCTATATTGTTTCAATAAGAAACATACTAAGCGCTACTGAGGAAAAAATGAATTAGAATTTGGAATATCAAATAGATTAATCAAGTATGTGCCAAAATAGACTTCCACCTCTTCAGAGAAAAAATATCAGACGACAGTAAGTCAGTATCTTTATGGAAACTTAATTATGTACTGATAGCTAAAACAATAGTTTTCTTCTGAATTTGTATCAATTTCAGTAACAAACTTTCTTAATAAACTACTATTCTGAAATATATTTAAATCTGAATTCGAAATTTTATCCAGAATAATATTAACTATGTTCTATACTTATTTATAGAATATTCTCATTTCATATATTGGCTATCACTGGGAATAGTTGGCACATGTCGTATTCAGAACAATCAAGTAAGCAGGGGCAAGTTAAACATAAAGCATACAGAAAAAGCTTCCAAAAACACAAAATATCGATAACCACATTTACATGAACTACTACAAGATGTGTATAAATATTACATTTATATATTTATACAATACCAACCTTCTTATGGAGTTTAATTCAAACGTTGAAGAAAACAGGAACACACGTACTCAAACTACGAAAACATCTAAATAAATATTTCACACAGAAATATTAGCAACACTACATTTAACACATAAAATATCACATAAAACAACTATTGAAAATATAAAAAGAAAGGAATGCAAATAAAGCTGAATGTGAAGTCTCGCTTGAAAAAATATTGCTTAAAAACTAACCACGCAGCAGAAATCTACTTATATGCTAACAGCACTAGCCTACTTATTTAGAATGACCCTATTCCCCCTCACAGACAAAAAAATAGCATGGCTTTTGTATAGAGCCAGACCGATATTTGACTACCAATAACCGATATCTTAACTCGCGCAAAACTCGTTGGAACTCTCCCGGAGAAAAGCAATAAATCGAAGAACATAATAAAAGAACATGTCTATTGCATAAGAAAGGAAAATGAACATATTATAACATTTTAATGCTGAGGGAGGGTGGAATAAGATTCCATCTCACGCAACTAACATTTGCTGATGATTTTTCTGGATGAAAGTAAAAACTATTGTCCAATTTTTACCAAAGACTCGAACAAAAAGCTCTTCCTTTTAAAAGAATCGTGCGCCGCTTTTTGTGATATAACGGTAAACAGCAAAATTAAGCCGATATATCGGTCGGGCTCTACTTTTGAATTAATTGAAAACACAGCAAATCCCTACATTTTTATGTACCCTAGATGCACACTTTTTATTTCTAACATTTAGAGAGTTATGAAATATGCTTTTTGAGGATTTTTTGGCTGTTTTATCATTCAATGATAAAATGCTAGTCCATAGTAACATTTCTGCCCGCTATACTCATAATGATGTCATAATTCAATCACAAACCACTTTCCAAAGTACTAAATACAAAGCCACTGGCTAACAGCAACTATGAATTAAAAAGCCTGAACATCATCAACTCTGTTCTGAAAAAAAAAACTGACTTGGACATGCCATGAAAACCAAGTCAGACAAGACTTTGCAACTTCGATACCGATCTAGGTTGTTTCTAATCTGATTATGTGATCCCGTAAAAAAAAATAATTTTCAAAAAAGTTAAAGGTAAAATGAAATTGAAAAAATATTGTAGTTTTGGAAGTGGATTCATAATTTATAGCTGCACAAAAAATACACCACCTGTCAACCCATAATACTTTCTCTCGCATGATTGATATTATATCGGTTTCCTTAATAAAATATATCTAAAATCTATAATATACTATACATCATTGGCTATAAGGTTTAATATAATTCCCATCAACCCTCACCAAAGCTTAGCTACTGCTATAGAACAGAATGGAATTCAAAAACTAACAAACCATACCCAACTATTACCTCACAATAGCAAGCACTATGAAATCACAATGGTAGTATAAGTTATAATCCATCAGAGAGTACAATACAAACAAAAATCACGCTAAAGTTTTATGACATAACAAACACAAGCATGGGATAGCATTGTTAGCTCATAAAACAACCTGAATAACCATTGTTTGCTAATAGTTGAATCTAAGGGTCTATTTTTCTTCAAATTTATTATAAACCGAACATACCAATTTATGTCATTAAACATTTATCTATATAACTTACATGGATCATGGATAAAAGAAACAACGTGGTTTGTTTTATCTAAAGCCCATGTGTGTAGGAGTATAATATTAACAAAACAATATAATGGCCTAATGTTATGATTGGGGACATATTTTATACAATAAGGGGATGTGTGTGTCCAATACATTGGGGTAAAATGGGAGAGAAAATGGGGGAAAAGAGAAAAAGGCGAGAAGAGAGATTGCTGGAGCAGTACACATGTTTCCCATGTGGGTTCCCTCCCGCTAATAATGACAATGGTTCGAACACTCATTTGCATGATTCATTGTGAATCGAGAAATGTTTTAAACATCGCGTTATTTCTGTGAATAGTTCAAAAATTCTCAGCTAATTATATATATATATATACTTCACTTTTTAAGTAATTTTCCCTAAATTTCAAATGCGGATCAGAATCATAAAAAAAATCGATTCAAAATGGCTCGCTTTGTGATTCGCTTTTAAAAAAATATGTCTGGAAGTGGCGACCCAAAAAGACATTACCCACTTTTTTGGACTTGATGGCCTAGTGGTTAAACATGCTGGCATCGCAGGTTGAAGATCTAGGGTTCGAGCCTCATCGAGTCAGGCTCATTAATCCACGCCCATCACTCAACCAAGGGTATAATAACTTGGGTAAGCTGAGCCGAACAGGAAAAAATTATATCTTTCCAGAAGTTCTAACCCTATCCATCTATAGGTGGCCGTTAGTATAGGGCCTTGGTCAGTGTGGCTTTAAAAAGAGGCTTGGAAAAACACAATTTACACAGACACCTTAGTATAGGGCCTTGGTCAGGGTGGCTTTAAAAAGAGGCTTGGAAAAACACAATTTACACAGACACCTATTTAGTATTGTAAAAGCAATCTGAGCAAACTATATTGCTATTAAAACTATTAAAAAACTCACACTCCACCGGCATTCCCAGATTGATCTATGGGCAGGAAGCTTCTGGAAAAAGTTTTTCGTTTGTATCGTTTTGTGACAATGTTTCTGAACGTCCGAGCAAGGTCTTTCATGCTTTCTCTGAAATACACAAATGTAAAGTCTTAGAATTGTCATTACTTCCTGCACGTTGCAAGAAAGGACTATATAAGAAGTGGTAGATGGTTGGTCCTACTATCTTGCAGGGCAGATACCACTCGGTTCTGTTTGGTGGTGTTCTACACCGGAGAGCAAAGCTGATGGTTCTATATTTTGTAGTAGCCATAAGTGGCCGTTGGTCTGTTCACTGCCCTATTCTGTTGGTGCAGATTATAAGAATATACCCTAAAGTTTGAATGGAAAAAGACAACTGGACTAAATGAAAGACAAGAGTTGATTGATGAACTAAGCATCAACTATGGAACGTACTGTTTACAGCACTACATTATTGCGGTGGTTCACGTAAGCACTGCTTATGGCTTCCTCCGCCAACCAGGTCCATGCACAGGAAAAATGAGAAAAACGATAATCCAAAAAAAAAACTCCACCCCGGAATTCGGAACTGGTGTCTGCACGAGAGGTCGTGGTTTGCCATATGATTAGGCTGTATTCTCGGCTGTCCTCTCCCGCAGGATAAAATGATTTCCTATCCTATATTATTAGTGTCTGGTAACAGGCAAACTGTGAAAATTTTCAAAACCATCAATACTGCTATACAATGGCAGAGTTAATAGTCTTGGAGCTTGTCGGTCACACAAAGTTTAATAAGAAATACGAAAGTTTCAGAAACCCGAAGAAAAAAAGATTCTGGCAGTCTAAAAAGTGCTCAGTTAGCATATTTCTAATGCTTTAAAACTGAGTTGAAAAAAAGCTACAGTATTGTTACACATATCATTTTTGGAAACCCCAAGCCCTATTTATTAGAAACTAATACCAATCAAAAATTTTATTTTGTCAAGCCTCAGCCACAGATGGACCAGTCTCATCGACACGATCCATCCATCGACACAATCCATCCAAAAACTCCATTTTGTCGAGCACCAGCCACAGATGGACGGCGTCCCATCGACACGATCCACCCATCGACTAACACGATTAAAAAATTTCATTTTGTCAAGCATGAGCCACAGATGGACCGCATCTCCTCGACGCGATTCATCTGTGACTCATACTCAACAAAAAACGATTTGACAAAATTCTTTCGATCGAGATTGACCTACCGTCTCTTAACTGGCATACAATATTCCTGTACTGGATGAGTTGGCTTGTGCGATTTCTTGAAGTTTGTGTTCGTCAGGAAACAATTTTGACATGCATTGTAATCCACGCATCTCAAACAGCGGAATCTGATAAGAAAAGTATAAACTCTCATCAAGAGTGAAAATAACGCGAGAGTAATAATCTCACCCATACTCATATAAAGACATTGATATTCAAATACTCAAGAAAATTTGAACACATGGAAGTATTTAATCAGATTTCGAAATATTTTTTTTATTTTTTTTTTGTTTTTTCACTATCAAAATTCACTCTGAGCAAGGCCCAATGCAGTGACTAAAAGAAACCAACTAATGTCCACAAAACACTCTTTAAAGGGGAAAAATGGAAGTGAACTGCCATGGTCAAGTTCAGTGAGTAGGTATCTGCCCTGGGCGATAGTTAAGTCATCTAACACTTCTTTGCTTCCTTTCAGCCATCTTTTACAACATGCAGGAAATATGTTAAGACTATTCTTAATCAAGTGATTTAGAACATACTTGACGGTAGGGATGGGCAATTCAGAATACTTTATTACTCATGAATGCTCAATCCAAATCCAGAATATTGAATCCCAATGCTAAATTCCCTATCACACAGCGAAATACTGCACTAAAATGTCCAATTGCAATATGCAATAGGGTTGAAAATCGAGTTAAGACACAAAAGTAAGCATATAGTAAGGGTAGCACTAGGTGAAAAATTAAGATTCAATTATGTTGAAATGTGAAAAAGTTTAATCAAGCAAGAGGGATCTTGATGTACCTCTAATTATTTATTTTTTTATAGTCAGTGGATCACCCTGTCCAAGGCCCCATAACAGCGGAAACTTATAAACGGACAGGATTACAATTGCTGGAAAGATATGATTCTTCCTATTCGGCTTAGACTGCCCAAGTTCTTCAACCTGTGAAGTCAACATGTTCAACCACTAGGGCCATTGCGCCCACAAAATTTGCTTTTCAAATATCAATTATACTTTGCCAAGTTTAGGACAATAATGGACCACTCTTGAAAGTTTTCCATCATTACCCATACTTGAAAATATATGCGAATTGCTAAAACTAGAAAAATGCCATAAGTAACTGCCTACCATCACTCACCTCAGTCCTATTATAGGCCTTGTTTTACAAATTGAGCAGGATACTTGGTGCCGTGACCTTTCCGCACTAATGATTCTGTGCATTGTGGGTAACCAAACAATAGACTGGGGCTCGAGTAACAACCAACGTAAGAAATCATGCTCTGAGATGCCATATCCAAAGACCTGGAAGGAAATATATTTTCTGTAAACAGAATATATGGTATATGGGCACGGTGACCATCGTAAGTTGAAGATCACAGGTTCGAATCTTGACAAATCCAGCTCGTTAACCCATGCCCACCACTTGACCCATGTTGTATTAACTTGATTAGGCTTGGTTGAACCAGGAAGTAAGAGCACCCAGAGCAAATCCCACACATTACATTTTACTATAGAGGCTCAGTACTGAATGGAATGCTTGGAATGGATGGATTTTTGGCCTACTCTTTCTTACAAACTATGTATCGTTGGTTCATTCCTTTTCGACTAGAACAGAGTAAATTCCATTAAGTATAATAAAAATAATGTTACACTCTACTCAACAAAATATAATATTTTAATGTACCACTTGAATAAAAATTGAAACACTTGTTTTGAGTTTCAGGTGGAGGTAGTATTGTTAAGGTCTTCAAAACCATAAATACCACTAATAATGGAGGATGCTTTGCTTTTAATAAAAAGAATGGAAATTATAGTTATTAATAAAGTACCAGACAAGCGAATGAAAACAAGCTTTCACCAGCGCACTTTCCAACAATATTTATGTTTTGTAATATATGGACCAATAATGGATGCCACTCAACAAATATGATCCATTATTATAAGACTCTCGCACTGTATAAAACATGCTCAAAACTTTTTATAAAATTTCTCTGATCGGTTTAAAGGTAATATAATACTACCATAGGGTATCAAAACAAAAGGCAGGCATACCAATCGATAATTGTTATAGTATTGGTTCACAGTGAATAAATTTAGAGTAGTTGTCTAAAAATACTAAATTTGAGACGATTCTCTTGTATAAAATTTGAAATCTTGTTTTTTAGTTTCTTAACGGTTGTGGTGCTGTTACGGAAAGAAAATTATTGTAAAATTTCAGACACTTGAATAAAAACAAGATTCAATTTCTTTTTTTTATGGCCACTTTTTAGAGTGGATCACCCTGTAACAGCGGCCACTTATAGACAAACAGGGTTACAATTGCTGAAAAAATATTATGATCTTTTCATGTTCGGCTTAGCCTACCCAGGTTATTACACCCTGGGTCGAGTGGTGGGCATGGATAAGCGAGGAGACTCGAACCTGAGATCTTCAACCTGTGATGCCAACATGTTTAACCACTAGGGCCATCGCTCCGACAAAACTTGCTTTTCAAATATCAATTATACTTTGCCAAGTTTGGGACAATAATGAACCACACTTGAATGTTTTCCATCATCACCCATACTTGAAAATATAGGCTTCAAACTATTGGTGAATTGTAATATAATACCACCGCATAGTATCAAAACAAAGGGAAGGCATACCGATCAATGATCGTTATAGTACTAGAACATAGAGAATATACAATTGAAGAGCACTTGTAACGAGAGAAGATTGTTATAAACAATACTAGAAACACAGATGATTCATAACTAAAGTTTACAGCATGCTTTCAGATATATATGTATATTTGTTTTAAAATTGAATCATGGAATCGAATTTTGCTTAATCTAACATTATAATATAAATTTCAAAAATATTTATTCGAAGAGACAATTTTCGACATATACTGGTGAAATTTTAGAATATAAGTTAAATTTCAACACGAAATTTGATGAATGCTACGGTAAATCACAGAACTGAACATTCAAATCTTCTGCATCAAACATATTTGTTTGAATATTCGTATTTGTCTAAATATTCATTTTTAAAGGCTTCTCTATATCCATAACCTGGGGGTAAACGAGGATTTCTGTAGGGGAATGAGGAATTCTCTCAAGTTTTACAACATGTGAGCATTTCTCAAATAAATCATGACAGTTTTGTATAAAAAAGTTTCATTTCAATTCTGTGCTCAACATTAGGGACTTTATTCTAATTTCTCATCATCAGAAACTATCAAGTATGTTTTAAATGATCATAGGAAAATTAATCAGCACATTTCAAAGATGTAAATACTCCCATTTAATTCAAAATTTGATATTTGACTGAGTATTTGAATACGCTCGTAAATGTCTTTACTCGACTACAGACGAGAGTAATACTCTTGTACACTCAATGTTATTTGTACCTACGCATAACTATAGGTGAAAATAAGAGAATTGAGCTCAAATAATATTGTGGTACCCCTTCAATTACGTTCCAAAATTTCATATAAGCGATATTAACTGGTTTTCAAGCAAGTTTACCCAAAAAAGCATGATCATAAATGTATCCCAAATTTTATTTTTTTGTCTCAATTGCATAGAATATTTTAATTAATTAGAAGATGTCAAGTTTGAAAATTGCGTCGATTCGATTTTAGACTTCAGTTTTAATATATTAAAATATTATCACATGATCCTGGTGGCTTCACAATAGGATTAAATGGTATTTTCTTAATCAATAACCCTAACTGGGGTAAAAAATACACGAGGAGCAGATTCAATTTTGGGATACTGTCTAGTATCTATATTTAATTATTGGGTCGGGCCTTGGTTGCCCATTTTCATAGACGCGCTTCAGTGTCAGTTTCAGATTATATTATGTATTATTGAAAATTTATGATTCGCAAATCATGAATGAAATGAATATTTTGGACATCCCTACTGACATCTACCCCACCGGAAAATTTGTATCAAAAGTTTTTAGTCAAGCATGTGTCACTGATGGATCACGTCGACGAGACCGCTACCTTCCAGCTTCTTTACTCACCCCATTGAAACAGCTTTCCACAGCTGGACCAAGTTTTCCGAAATGATTTGATTCTAGAATGACTCTTGTGATTTGAATAACATGATTCAGCAATATTGCTACATTTTGCTTAGTCAGCGTTTTGCTCCCAGGATCACAGTGACACCAAAAGAGAGATCTGTAAACAGGAATAAAAAGTAATGTGCACGAATACAAATAGGAATGTTCTATCATAATAATAATAATAATATTCCTCTCAATAATCCTTGTTTAAACTATTGATTAAAAGTAAAGGTCACAATCAGTTTTATGCGAGAAGCTTTTTTCCAAGAATCTTTAAACTTTGGAATTCCTTGCCTTCTCACTGCTTTCCTGAATATGTTGATCTACAAGACTTTAAAACTCGCGTTAATAGACATCTATCAGGGATGGGGGTTACTTAGTTCCCATTCCGGCATTTCATGTGGCTCTTCGCTAATTAGTGACTTCAGGAGAATTTTAAAGTATGAGTTGTCTCCTGTGGCCTTGCTAGGAGTGAATTTAAAAAAAAAATCTTAAATTGATTAATTTTGCAGTGAAGAGTATTTTATAGCCACTTCTTGAAGCGGATCACCCTGACCAAATGGCGTGGTACGTATAGTGCGATTGAACGGCGTGGTCATGTTTTAATATTCAGTTGTGCATTAGAAACATTTTTACGAAATTTGCAAATATTTTTAAGATGATAAAAAGATGTCTTATTGTATGACTTCTGATTCGAATATTTGATCCGATTCGGCTCTGAAATCAAAAGATATTCAATTTTGGCAAACCAATCACTGGCGGTGAACAAAATCGAACATCTAATGAATTCAGAATCGAAATGAATAATTTTTGCGAATCGAACCGAATATTAGAATCAGAGGTGCTATAATATACAAAGAAAACATTTTCTCATAAAATCGCTGGAGACATCAAAATCGGAACACATTTTTTGAAAATGCGCACGTTTTGAAATTCTTGATTTCGAATAGGGGTGAAATTGAATCAAATAATTTATGATTCGAGAATCACGAATCGTTCGTCAGCCCTACCGATCACCAATCAATAAAAGTGACTCTTCGACCAAGTTCAGATCAAGAAACACATGATCGTGCCGCTCATGATCATGTCAATTACTAGAAAAGAAGTTGTCAACTTACTTGTACTTTGCGACAAGTTCTCTGTCACACATCACAATGAAGAATGTCCTGGCAGCCTGAAGTGAAATGACGCCTTCATTTTTACTGTAAAAAAATATCACAAATCGTAAGATGAAACACTTTGATGAATGTATTAAAACACATTGACATAATTTTTTATGGTTTTATTCCCAATTCTATTTTTTCCAATCTGGGCATACTCCCTCCTTACTCGCTCGGTGGTGAATGACATTGCACATACGACACTGGTGAGATTAATTTGTTGCCAATGCATGCGAACAAGCTGCGTTCCCGCAATTGCACAACTGTTCGAAATCACGCTTTTACAACGTTTTCAACTACAGGCATAGGATAGAATATCATTTTTATCCTGCGGGAGAGGAAAGCCGAGAATACAGTTTAACCATATGGCGAACCACAACCTCTCGTGCAGATACAAGTTCTGAATATGAGTAAAGGTTTTTTTTTGGACTATCTTAATCTTCATTTTTCCTGTGCATGGACATGGTTGGTGGAGTAAGCTGTAAGGGGCGCTTACGTGAACCACCGTGCACAGGCGAGGCGTCCAGCAGATCTCTCGCATATAATCATCATCTCCCACAGGATTCAAACCTGCGTCATGACGATCAGAGATACGTAGCTCCAAACATATTCCCAACGCTTTACCGAATGGGCTAACCGGGCACCAACCCTATGTGGTGTCTGCGTGAACTCGGTGAATGTAAATCAGAGATGAAACCTATTATCTGATTCAAATATACATTTTGAATTCGGATACTTTAATATCCAAATCCGCCCGAATTGCACATCCTTGCCATTCACCACAACGATGTTTTCTTTTAGTCGCCTCTCATAACACACACAATATTTGTAAAGAGCAATATTAAAGCAAATTGAATACATTTGGAAATAAATACATTCGATGTAGTAAAAATTAGTTATATTTTAGAATGGTATATTTTTAAAGATTTGGCAAAAAAAAAAATATTAAATAAAACACAAGAACAATTCATCGTTTCCATAAAATTCACATTGTCTTTGGCGAGTAAATGAAACAATGACACTTTAATAGGGTTCTTTTTTTTTGAAATATAATAATGTACATTGAAAAATATAGAATGAATCGATATTCCATATTTGAAATTTCTTTGTCAGAATGTGTTCGAAATATTGAAATATTCGGTTACTGTATACCGTTATTCGGTACTGTTAATAACCATTCCTGTCTGTCGTAAAAAACTCTCGAACTGTGAAGCGCAATCGGGATTTTCGGACTAAACATCAACAAAACTTACATATCATAAATATACATCACTAGAGTTGTAGTGAGGTCAGCCAGTGCCTCTGGAAAAATTTCTTCATCATTTTGTTGCGTTGGTGATTGTGTATATATTCTCTGGATGACACTTTGAAGCCCTGATGCATTGATACTGGGATGAGATTCATCAGGACTGCAGAAAAGGAAACATGAAAGAATTAATCAAGTTCTCTAATGTTGATAAAGATATTCTTTTACTGTTAGATCACAGGGTGACAGAATCTTGTTTTTCTTTTGGTGTCTGAAATGGTCAAAAGTCATTTTCTGCAGATAAACAAAAGGCTACAAAACCATCAACACTGCTATTTCATAGCAGTATTGATGATTTTGAAGCTTTTCCTACAGTTTCGTTGCTACCAGAGACTCAGAAGAAATATTTTATTTTTCCAGCAAGACATATGTACTAAACCATTGCCCAATTGCGGAATTTTCTTCTGATGTGACCCATTTTCTTCGGGTGTCTGAGTAGCAGAATAGCAGACATCTATGTATAGGTCAGATTTTTTACTTTCATTAGCGGATCACAAAAATGGCCAATACTTATTTGGCTTGCTTACAATAATATTGGTCATTCGGATTACCCTAAAGCACATTTCCGCTATTTACACGGAGCATTGGTCAAACACAAATTTTCAAATATTCTGCGTAATAGTCAAATGAACTGGACTTCAATATTGAGTCACCGCACAATACCATAGAGGTCCAGTTCGCTCTGGGATGTTTACCAATGTTTACCACATAAAGTGCAATTGCTGGTCTGTTTGTAATCTAGAAAAAAATGAATAAAAAATGAAAAATACAAACCTTGAGCTCAATCCTTCCAGTGGTTGTGATAAAACAGACAATGCATTCGAGACTTCTATTTTATCCAACTTCAGACTCTTCTGAATCCGGCGAAGCTTCAACGAAGTTCTGTAAAATATGGTTGGACTTAGGTTATTAGCAGAACTGACAAAGATTTGATCTGTTACTGAATTTGATATTCCTAGCGATTCGAAATGAACAGATTTAAATGAGTAAACATTTCAGAGAATAGATGTAAATTTTGTTGCCTTCAATAGTTTTTTTTTTCGAAAAAATTATTCAACTCTATCCTGAATTCAAAAGATATTCGCTTTCGACTACCCCTAGGTATTACCAGTACCAGTACTAGATTGTTCTTATAGTTTAATTTAAATTGCACTCTAAATTCATTATAGAAATAGACTAATGTTTTGTTTTAACATTTCAGACAATTTAATTAATTAATTTACTGATGTTTGGCCTTATTGTACACATTTTTGCTACACATATCAGACCGTCATGACGCAGGTTCGAATCCCATAAGGGATAATGATTACCGGTATATGCAAGAGGTCTGCTGGACACCTCACCGGTGCATGATGGTTCACGTAAGCATTGCTTACGACTTCCCCTACCAACCAGGTCCATGCACAGGAAAGATGAGAAATATGATAAGCCAAAAAACCTTCACCCCAATTCGGAACTGGTGTCTACAAGAGAGGTCGTGGTTCGCCATATGATTAAGTTGTATTCGCAGCTTTCCTCTCCCGCAGAATAAAAAAGGAATCCTATGCTATCCTACGTAATTATGTGCATGCGTGGAAAGACTTCCGAACTTCTTGCACAAAATTCGACGTATAATGTCCGAGCAAAATCAAGACTTTGTCATGTGATTGGATTATAAAATCATATTCAACAGAATTAATAAAAATACTGCAGTGAAAACAATACCTGTAGACACCGAATCGAACATCCTTAAATTCTGTGTTGGTTTTGAACAACAAATTCTTCAATCTCGGATCCATTTTCTTGCTGAAAGGGATGATAATTTCCCCCACAATGAGAAACCGACAAGAGTTCCTTGTAAATCTAACAGTTTGCTATCTGCTAGACCGATACAATAAAAAAACTCAATAGCAATGCAAGCCTAATTTAGCATTAAAAGTATAAATTTTAAACATCTGAAAGCAAAATAATTTTTAAGCATTATTAGAAAAAATTATAATATTTTGACTTTCCTTAATAAGCACGACATGATTTTTCATCGCAATGGTGCAGGAAGCTTTACAGTAGAATAAAGAGTAGTATGATTCAACTGACTATACTTTACTGTCACTCGACTAGGGATTGGCAAATAGTAATGGAAACTTTGTTCTAGTTTGCTGAACTCTAAAAAACTGTTCAAAAGCCGTCAAAAGCAAATAGCAACATTGGTGATTTTAAGACCTCTGTGTGGTAAAATTTTTCATTCTTTAATAATGACACCCTGGTAAATTATCTTCTAAAAATAATTTTTAATATCAGATCAACACCCCCAACTATAAAATAATTTTGACTTTACTACAAACCAAAATTGAGTGAAAATAGTATTGTAGTTTTGAAATATCTCAATTTTCAGTCCGATTTTTGAATATCTTTAAAGGCCTTAAACTAAATATATTGGATATTCTGAACATACCAATAGGGCCGGACAAAACCGAATCATTTTGAACTCGATTCAAATAATTTTTCGGATCGAACCAAATCACTGATCCTGTGAAAATAACAAATATCCCATTTTGTGCCTTCACGATGATAATTCAGAAATAATAATTCCAAGAGAGAAAATTTTCATTTTAACTACAAAATGCAATTGATTTTGTTCAAGTTTGACCAAAATGAATTGCATTATGTCGTTAAAATGAGAATTTCTGCTTCATTTAGCAAACTTTTGTTTCTATGACCGATTCACGATGGATTCAAATAATCTGATCTTCAAATCGATTTTGAATCACAGAATCTAATCGCCCAGCTCTACATAACAACCACTTGAAAGAAGATCATTCACTGGTTGACAGATGCAAACAAAAACATTGGTTTGTGGACGGCACTTTTACAATATCTTAAGAACTATGAACTATTGATTAGTAACATGAATCAAATAAAATATTTGGCAATTTTCAAAAACTGCAGATGCAGATGCGTGATTTGCAATTTTAATAAGTCACATTGCTTTTCACGAATCAGTGAAGGTAGCTTTTCTTTTTTCAACAAACGCATCCATTCCTTCTTTTCTGTCATTTGTTGCGAACGTTGCATGGAAAATTTTTCTTTCAAACTGACATCCTTGAGCAAGGGTCGTTTCAAATGCAGTATCAACAGCTTCTTTCGCAAGTGTAACAGTCAGTTTTGAGTTATTTGCGATTTTTTCAGCAGTTTTTACCGCTTCATCGACCAAACTTTCCGCTTCAACGACTTTGCTGACCAGGCCAGCAGCAAGCGCCGTTTGCGCTGTTATACGATCGCCTGTCAAACACATTTCCATTGCTAATGATTTTCCGACAGCTCTTGTAAGTCTCTGAGTACCGCCTGCCCCTGGAATTGTACCGAGTAAAATTTCTGGTTGTCCAAACTGAGCTTTATCCGAGGCATAGATGATATCACACATCATAGCCAATTCGCAGCCTCCACCGAGGGCAAATCCATTAACCGCGGCAATGACTGGTCGTTTTCCAAACTGTCCCCAGTCCGCAAGAAAGTTTTCCATGACACACTTCTGATATGTCATTGGCTGCATCTGTTTGATGTCCGCTCCTGCTGCAAAAGCTTTGCCTTTTCCTGAAATATTAAGAGAGATAAGTGAGCTACAGTATCTAGATTTAAAGTGAATTAAGTCCCTAAAAACTGAAATTTTCTTCATGTTGGCTTTGTTCCCAATGCAGAATGTCCAACAATCAAATACAGTACATTCGCATTTTTTAAACTTGAGGAGACAAGACTGAAAAAAGTAGCCCTTTTGATAAAGATTAAAGACTTCCCTGATTCATATAGTCTATGAACAACTATTGATGTGATGTCTTTATGTTGCTCTGTTCTTGATAGGCTTACCCTAGGTGAAAGGATTGATTCATAGATCATTTATAGCATTTTCTGCTTCATTCTAAAATTAAATAGCATTTCATCACATGAATTGTTTTTGCTCTGTGCTGTTGCTGTCTTCGACCTTGCACTGATCGGCCGATTTGAACAAAATAAAACCCATGAGAATCCAAAAACTCACCAGTGATAACAACACAGCCGATGTCTTTATCTTGACTCAAGTCTTCTGCAGCTTTCTTGATATCGGCGATTAACGGATCACAAAGCGCATTCAGAGATTTTGGATTATTCAGCGTAATTAATCCCACGTTTTTCTTCTCTCCAACTTTTTCTACGAGAACATTCTCGTAAGTTCCACATGACATCCATCTTGAAGCGAATACTGTTGTAGTTGTGCGGAAATTGTTTCCTAAAAGTTGTCGACCAATTCTTGTTGCGATTCCAGCCATTTTCTGACTTTGGTTTAATTTGTTTAGATATGTCTTGTTGTCTGGGAATCCAAAGAATTTAAGCAGTTAGGATAGGATATCATTTTTATCCTGCATGAAAGGGAAGCCGAGAATACAGCTTAACCATATGGCGAACTACGACCACTCGTGCAGATACCAGTTCCGAATCGGGTGAAGGTTTTTGATAATCATATTTTTCATTTTTTCTTTGCATGGATCTGGTTCCGGGTTGGTGGAGGAAGCCGTAAGCAGAGCTTACGTAAACCACGGTGCACCAGCGTCCAGCACACCTCTCGCATATAATCATCATCCATCACAAGATTTGAACCTCTCGATCAGAGATGCATAGCTCGAAGCGTATTCCCAACGCTTTACCGATTGAGCTAACTGGGCAAGGACTGAGTAAGCAACGCAGAACTAAAATTGTTTACTACAATTTTTAAAGTTCTTCATTAACTCATTGCTTAGTAGCTGAACTTACCGTAGGCCTACCAGTACAGAGTATTTTTACCCCAAAATTTTTATTGTTAAAGTTGGGTGCAAGTTGGGTTCTAACCAATGAGAAATGAGTACTGAGTATACTGTATATGCAGAGGTCTGCCATGTCAACCATGTCTAGCACAGGAAAACTGAGAAATAAGATAAGCGAAAAAAACCTTCATCCCTATTCAGAATTGGTACGGGTATGCAGTATCTGAACGAGAGTTCGCAGTTCACCATACTGTGTGTGATTATGTTGTGTTCTCGGCTTTCGTCTGCCGCATGATAAAAATGAAATTCTATCCTATCCAAAGTTCAGAGTTCAGGTTTGTCGGGTATCTTTTAACCAAAGCATGTTTTTGGCGAACAAAAAGTACAAATTTGCGATTTCCCTGTGCTGTGGTATATAAATTTAAGTTGAACTGTTGAATTAGAAAGATTAAACACTTGACTTCGAACCCAATGTCCAGTCAAACCCTGATCATCCGCCTGACGACGACAAAATGAAGCTGGAAAATCGAAAGCGATGTTATTCTGCATTGCCATAAACTGTAAAGGAGGTTTGCTAATTTGTATCCGCGAGATGGCAGTTGTAAGACAGAAGATTAAAATCAAGATTTTTGAACGGAGTCAAAATAATGAATAGAGCCTACCATTCGGATAACAAACAGCATTATACAATATTTTGTGCAAAATGAATTATACCATTTTTATTGTTGGTTTGCTTTAAATATGTTCGGAAGCCGATTTCAACCAGGGCAAACAGTTATAGACATAGACATGATCAGGAAAACAAACAAAACCTATAATAAAGTTTAAACGTGTCAGGGAATAGGTTTCAAAAAAAAATACAAAGTGTGGAACACGTGTTTGCTTACCTAAAATATATATATATATATAAATATTACTAACTTCGGACACACACATATACTGCGCCCCTTTCGCCAAACGAAAAAATAAAATAAACAAAATAAAAATGTAAATCCACTAGGATGATTGCAGTGCATGTTCCCATCTGATAAGAGATCCATGAAAGCACATGCCTTCACCCACTGTACATATCAGATTACAACGGTATGAATCAGCCTATCTACCTATGAATTCAAATTATTCATAACCATTCCTCATATCTTGTTTTAACATAACTTAGAATAATTTTAGTATGAAAATATGACAGCTTGTCTGAAGCTCCAGAAAACGGCTCGGTGGCCCTGATGCCCTCTCAAGGTCTCACGATGACACACCCATCTTGCCCATTTATATATTTTATTCAATTATAGACATTATATCCGAGAGATCTCCTAGGAGTCTCGCACGGTTGTTCAGGTAAGCACTGCTTACGGCTTCCTTCACCAAACAGGCTCATGTACAGAAACACCCCGATTCGGAACTAGTAGCCACTCGAGAGGTCGTGGTTCGCCGTCTGATTCTCGGCTCTCCTCTGCCGCAGGATAAAAAATTTAAATGGGAAATCCTATCCTCCTATCCCCAACCATAAGCGACTAACTACATCGCATGTGAAAACACATTGGGAGTGTTCCTGCGGTACATAAATTAGAAAAATTTGACGCTTTGAATTTTTTTAATGAAAGTTCCCGGATCGTCTACTGCAAATCGACAGCTATGTGGCGGCCCATCGTTATCAACATTTTAGTACTTTTATGGTACAATTTATATTAAATTTGAATTTAACAATTCAATCCAAAATTTTTCACTTTTATTTATTTTTTACAAAAAAAGTGGATTTTAACTCTTAAAGTACATAATAAATGTTGATGACGATGGGCTACTACACCGCCAATTGATAGTAATAAGTTGTGAGAATATCTTCACACTTTTTCGCGACTTGAAAAAATTTAATTTCAGGGAGGAAAGAGAAGAAATTCTACACACAACTATCACGCCCTTAACTAGTCCGGAAAAACAAAGGGGCAATTTGCGAACAGTCAAAATTATTCTGAAAAGTTCTCTTTGTACGACAAAGTTCTGAATTATTTTCCCTGGGGAAGGAAGCGCGCAAAACTTATCTCAGTAAAGGCTTTGAGCCTCCCTCCATATTGTTACAGGTCTAGCAACTATGCCAAACGTCTGATCGCCGATAGTATTCGAAGTTAAAATGTACTTTCAATTCACAATTAACCTCGAAAGGCTCAAGTAAATTGATATAAAAAATGTGTTTAGCCGGGAAAATATAAATTTTCACTTTTTTACATTTTGTAAGTATTTGTTAGAGTGACCGATTTATGATTGATGCGAATAATTTGTGTTTCAAGTCGAACAGAATCACCAAATGAATGACCCAATCCCGGATGTAACTCACGCTATGTCCTGCAGATTTGCACAGGCATTTTTAAAAACCTAACATAACAGACCTGAAAGTGGGGCTTTGGTATATTTCTAATGTATTTCACCGCATGTAGTAAGAGACAACTAAAAAAAAACAAAAAGGATTTTTTTGTAGCCATTTCGCGGAGTGGAACACCCCGCCCCAGGCCCTGTACTAGAGGCCACTTGTAGGCGGACAAAGTTAGAATTGCCAAAAAAAGATGATTTTTTTCAGTTCGACTTAGCCTACCCAAGTTATCACACCCTGGGTTGAGTGGTAGGCATGGATTAACGAGCCTGACTCGCCGGGACTCGAACCCGAGATCCCCAACCCGCGATGCCAACATGTTTACCCAATAGGCCATCGCGCCCACGTTGTGGCAGAAGGTTTTGTCATTGCCCATGGCAGATACCATTCACTGCACTTTAGTTCTGTTCTCTATAGGATGTTTTCCGCTAAAACTGCAGTTGCAAGCTCTACATCTTGAAGCAGCTCTTTGTTATTCGAGTGGGCGCTTTTGAGCATTGATTTTGACCTCGCTTGGAACGAACTTCGATGCTTGACCGTTTCACCACCGAGCGTGCCTTTCAGCAAGGCACTTTGCGGGTAATTGTAACATAGAACTGATACACAGTCACTACAAAGGTCCGTGCTTCATGGTTGTTGGGTATAAGCCCAAAATTGGATTTGCCATGGTCTGTTAAATATGATTGACAGATTTCTATTTCGGTAAATGCTTCATTGCAGTGCGTGACACGCTTACGTACTATGGATGTCTTCGGAATACCGCAATACAGCTATGCGTAGGTTGCGTTTTTTCTATGTGCTTATTTCGTCGTGAAAATTTAAGCGCGCGCAGAGAAATGCAGACGTGTATTGGTCGGTTTTGAATTGTTGACAACAAAAGTTACTACTCAGAATATTTAGAGGATTTTTGTACCAAAATGTTGCGAATTGATTGAACTATATTTCTACACTTAAATATGGATGCTTCTCATGCCGATCCTGTGTCTTTAAAGACCCAATACGCGATTGCGTTGGCTGAGTTTTCCCTGGATCGCATATATTGCATACGTGTTGCATGTGGATGAAATGGTTGGTTCCGAAAATTTTCCAAAAAAGTTGCTTTCATTTCTAATAAAAAATTTAATAAAATGATAGGTATTAGGTGATTCGCTGACTACTTTTTGCCTACAAAAAACGCTTTTCTGAGAAACAACAGAATGCCGGTAAGCTTACAAAACAGATCACAAATATTCAACAAATCTTGTTTTCATAGAAAAGGAGAAATTCTTATAATTGCGCGAAAAGATTAAATAGGTAAAAGGTGTTTGTATTTCGAAATTTGTAAACTGTTTAGCGTGTGTGCTCAAGCGAGCTATTGTCAGAGACAGTGGTGGAGCTAAGATTTGGGGAGATGGCGCAAATGTTCTCCTCATCCAATATAAATAACGCCATAATGTAGGCACAGACCTGATTTTTTCCCCTGGACAGTTTTTTGATTTTTTCTGTTGCGAAAAATCTCTATTTTTGCGAGTAAAATATAAAATCAAGTTAATTCCATAAAAGGTGGCTATAAAATTATTTGCGCGCAGAAGGTCGCAAAATTTACAAAACTTATCAATTATTCTTGTCCGGAAAGTTTTATTAACTTTAGTTTCAACAAGTAATTCTAAAAAATCGGCGTCTTTCACGGTGCGACGACTACGCGTTCTTTCGTTATTTTAAAGCTGTCTTTAAAGCGCTCACTGAACCTCATTATAGCGGTTCAATCCTCTCTGTGATGTTTTCCGCTCAGATTGCGCAATTCCCAAAAACAAACCACCAAGTGGTTGTCAAGACCTATAATTGCTCTGAATTTGCGGCAGTCGGAACTTATCAGAGTATATATATATATATATATATATATACATATATATATATAGGAGAGGTTCACCATGTGGCGTGTTATGAAACTTCAAGTCTAGAGAATGTTTTAATGTCAATTTATATTTACCGAATATACGACTTTAAGGAACGACAAAACTAGTCTTAAACAAAACATAACAGCTCATAAAGGGAACCAACCAACATCCACTCAGTAAAACTATTAAAAGATGTACTACCAGAAACTACACTCTAGTCTAAACGGAAAGCATCGCAAACGGAACTGAACTATCGTGGTCAAGTACGGTGAGTGGTATCTGCCCTGGGCGATGGTAAAACCATCCAACACTTCCTCGCTTCCTTTTAGTCGCCTTTTACGTCACGCGACAAATACGTTAGGACTATTCTAAAGCTATAATGGGTACAGACTAGCTAGCAAACCACACTATTCAAGACTAAATGCCTTGTATTAAAAATGCAACAGACCATGGTTAGCCCGACTATATTCAGTGATCCCTTAGAACAGGCGTGGCCAAACTGCGGCTCTTTGTTGAATTAGCCTTGGTGAGTTAGACATGCATTTTCCCGCTAAAAGTCAAAATACCGTTCGGTTTTGACAAACCAGCACTTGAAGGAACTGCTTTAACATCATACCAACCTAATTTCAAACATCTTGCAGCCCAGGCGGAGACTCATAGTAAATCACGCAGCACTAATATTAATCAATAGCTACACTACGTTGTGAATGAATAAATTCGTGTATCTTATTGTGTTTGTGTTGTGGCTCTTTTAAAACTGGATTTTGAAACAGGTCTGGCCACACCTGCCTTAAAACAATAACATTACAATAATGATAAATAATAGTGGTGTGTAACACAATGTCTTGCCTGGTCAAACTTAATTCTCATAAAGTGGCGAATCATGATCTCTTGCGCAGACACCATTTCGTCGAATACAAATTTATTAGGACTTCAGTTTTATACGGCTTAAACATATGGCAAACAACAATCTATCACGCACTCGCAAGTCGGGGATGAGGTTTTTGCCTATCCGTTTACAGATTTTTCCCGTACGTTGTGGGTTGAGGAAACCGTGACCATCGGTTACGCGGACCATCGTGCGTTGGCGAAGTGTCCGGCAAATCCTCCCATTTATGATCATGCGAGAGGGGGATTCGAACTCAGCGTAGCGCAGCGTAGCGTATCCCTATCGCCGATGAGGTTTGAACATCGAACCCACTTGCTCAAACTCAATTAATGCTTGTCAGCTTTTCTATGCACAAAATATTAATCTGTGTTAATCCATTTCACTGCAAAGAAACTATAAACATTCGGTATTAGACAGTAACTGGCATCGTACAGTAGGAGATTAAAAACGTTCCCAGAAATAATGCAGCGGTCATGTACTCATGTTCATGTATCGTATTCAAGTAATAACTGTTTGGCTCAAAGGGAAGCGGGGTAAATCGTTCCTATTATGCTCGGAAAGAAAACTGTTCAAACAAAACGCGGCAGTAAAATTGCTTAGGAATATGATATCATTTAACCTGCGGATAAGGTAAGCGAGACATGTGATAGACACGTGGGGACCCACTCCTTCGGATGCTGTTCAGAGGAAACACTCGAAATTTATTTATGGTGATTCATGAATGTGACTGCGCGCGGAAGTCGCACAAAAATCTTTATTAAATTGTGCCCCCTTATAAATTTTTTTCGGAAGATGCGAACTAAAGACCACTCATGTGGAGAATATATTTGCATAAAGTGTGAAATCAGCTACTGTATCTTAAACAGACAATTTACAGAAGTGCAGCAGTATAACAGGATGTTGTGAGGGGTATCTTCCCTGGGCGATGACAAAACCATCTGCCACTTCTTGGTTCTCTTTTAACCACAATTTACTAGACACAAGAAATACGTCAGGACTAGAGCTGAGCAATTCGATTCGGTGATTCGAATCGATTCGAAGCACTATTTATTCGGATCAATCGTGAATCGTTCATGAACAAATACTTGCAAAATGAACTTGACTTTTCATTTTTACCGGCAAAATACAATCGATTTTGATCAAGTTCGATCAAAATCGATTGCATGTTGTCGTTAAAACATAAAAATTGTGGTTCTAAATCACGAGACGTGAATTGAAAATACACTACAAACTATAAATTTCTTGATTGTCCCAATGGAGACAAGTTTTAATAGTAAAATAGGATATTTATTTGTTATTTACGTAGAATTTATGATTAAATCCGATTCGAAAAAAATATTCGAATTTTAAATGATTTGGTTTTGCCCAGCCCTGGTTAGAACAATTTGAAAGCCTACGACAGATACACAATGTCACTGCTTCCAGATACGTCTTTCAACGATGTATTTCAGTAAATAAGTAATAAATAAGTCTTCTGGACTGAGAATAAGGCTGGGCAAAACCGAATCATTTGGAATTCGAATCCTTTTCAAATAATTTTTTCGAATCGGATCGAATTGTTGATTTCATAAAAATAAAACATGTCCCATTTTCACTATTACGAGAGTGCTATTACTATTATAGTCTCCATTATGATATTTAGGAAATATATAGTTGCGAATTACAAATAGTAGCATAAACTGACATAAAGGTGATGTATTTTCATTTTCACGTCGAAATACAATCGATTTTGATCAAATTTGACCATCCCAAACGAAAACTGAACCGCTATGGTTAAGAGCAGCGAGGTGTATCTGCCTTGGGAGTTGGTAAAATCATCTACTACCTTTTTCCTTCCTTATAGTTACCTCTTACGACACGTGGGAAATACGTGTCTACGTGGACTATTCTCAAACTGATACCTACAATATTTCGCTCATTTAGCAGCAAAATCATGATTTATGTCAAATTTTACAACGTAAAATTTGTCATATATCATGATTTCACTGCATTATGAATCAATTTGAGAATACTCGAAATGAAGCTTTTAAACTATTCTGATTTCTAGGATTCTTAAGTATTCGGACAAGAAAGTCTCTTGATTCATGATTTTTCCGCGAAATGTGATTAATTGAGAAACCCTAATTAGGCCGCACGTTTACTTAATTTGCATTTCTGGTTTTGTTTTATTTCAACGTCACGTTTTATGCTAGCGCAATACCGCGCATGCGTTTTTATATGTTTTCCAACGTAACCGAACCGAACTATTCGCTACGTAAGCTTACGGAGAGTGCTCGTTTTGTACGTCTGTTCTTTGTAGGCATTTAATTTAATTGCTATTTGCGCAAAACAAGGCAACGCGTATCGTGGTTTTGGTTTTGCTACCTAAAATGCAATACATTGGTAAGATAACTACATTTATCTTTAGAGCGAAATTTTTAAATGGATGAATATTTGGACAAAGACCATTCTGAGCAAGACACCACAAGCACCGGTATCCGATATTCGAAAAAAAATCGGAAGAAACTATTTGAAAAATTTAGTCTTTGATTGAATCTACGCCCCCAGTACGGGGCTTTTTTATAGTCACTTCTTTGAGTGGGTCACCCTGTCCAAGGCCCTGTAACAGCAGCCACTTTTAGGCAGACGGGGTTACAATTACTGGAAAGATATGATCTTTTCCTTAGAATAGTCCTAAAGTGTCTCCTGCGTGTCTTAAGAAACATTTGAAAAGAATGGTAGATGGTTTTAGCATCACCTAGGGCAGATTCCAGTCATTGTACTTTACTAAAGCGGTTCAGTTCCATTTGGGATGTTTTCCTCTTAGAGTGCAGTTGCTGGAATTATATCTTGTAGTAGCTCTTTGCTTCATTTTAAGCATTGCATACTGCCTTGCTCGGAGTAAATTTCAATGGAAAAAGTTATCGGAGAGACGAATCACTTAGGTTATATTCGAAAAAAAATTAGAAAAGACTTTCCGAAAAATTTAGTCTTTGATTGAATCTACGCCCCCAGTATGGGGCTTTAGAATAGTCCTAGCGTATCTCCTGCGTGTCGTAAGAAACATTTAAAAGGAAATAAAGAAGTGAGAGATGGTTTAAGCATCATCCAGTGCAGATAAAACTCACTGCACTTTACAGTGGCGGTTCATTTCCGCTTGAGACTTTTGCGCTTTTAAAGTACATTTGCTGGTTCTATATCTTGTATTAGCTCTTTGCTATTACGTGACCGTTAGTTGCTTCATTGTCAGCATTGCTTCCGGTCTTCCTCAGAGTGTATTTCAATAAAAAAAAAAAACTATCGGAGAGTGATCGTTTCGTATTTTGCTTTGCAGGCATTTAATTCAAATGCAATTTACGCAAAGCATGCCAACGTTTATTCCAGTTTTTGTTTTGCTGCCTAAAACGCAAAGCACCAGTGACACAACTGTAGGTGCAGTGTGGCCTTAAGAGCAAAATATTTTTTGAATAGACGACTATTTGGGTAAAGACCAGTATCCGCACACAAGTCAAGTAGTCAATATTAAAAAAAAATCGCGATATACCATTGGAAAATTTTATGTTTGACAAAATATACGCCTGTTGTTACGGGCTCAAAAATAGTCCTGAAGTATTTCCCACGTCTCGTAAGAAACATTTGAAACAAAGAAGTTGTAGATGGTTTCAGCATTGCCCAGGGCAAATGCCACTTACTTCACTTTACAATAGCGGTGAAAGCAAATAAAAAACGGGTACAATTTGAATGAAAGAAAGAATATTTTGATGAAGTTGAACCACTGATGGACAGCGCATAGGCGATGGGATCCACGGGGCACCATATTTATCAAAGCATATTTCGCAATTTTTGACACGATAGACAGCGAATGCACAATAAATAGTATTTAAATAATTAGCAAAGCTCGTTTCAAGATTGATATTTGAAAAATTGGAGCAATACACAATAATGCGCATTGAGCAGAGAAACCATGATTTACGCCAAAATCTAGAGCGTAACATCTGACATATATCCTAATTTTATGTAAGAATTAGTTAAAAACAATTAAAAACAAAATAATGCACGCTGCACGAAAATATATATGTATGGGTGTAAATAATTACCAAAGTTCGTTACAAGAATAATGTTCGAAAAATGGGAATAATTATTTAGTTATGTTGAGTGGCACAGCCACATTTGCACCATTTTTAACAAAACAAATATTTTTGAAAAATTAGCATTTAATCGGGGAGTAATCAAAAATAATGCACATTGAGCAGAAAACATGCTTTTCGTCAAATTGTAGGTGTAATTTTGGGATATATAATGATTAATCTGCGTAAATAAGTTGGGATTTGATCAAAAAACAAAGTCATAGAATACATAGCAAAATTATGGAAAAATTATCCCTAACCGTAACAGAATTAATAAGCTCGGATATAATATTAAAAAAATATATATACCTGAGTAAGTTCGTCCAGAAGGAACCGACCACCAACCACTTAATAGCAAAGAGCCACTGAAAGATTTAGTACCAGCAATTACACTTTGTGAAAACATCTAAAACGGAACTTAACTGCCATGGTAAAGGGCAGTGAATGGTATCTGCCCTGGGCGATGGTGAAACCATCTTCCACTTCTTTGCTTCCTTTTAGTCGCCTCTTACAACAAGCAGGAAATACTTTAGGACTATTATAAAGCCCGTTCCTGTTGGGCAACAAATTATATATACTCGCAATGTCGGCATTAGGGCTGGGCAAAATCGAATAATTCAAAATTCAAATCTGATTCAGATCTTTTTTCGAATCGGATCGAATCGCTGATTCCATAAAAATCAAGCAAATTATAATTACTGTTTAATAACTTCAGCTTAAACAGACATAAAGCGATGTATTTTCAATTACAGTCGTCCAAGAGCGAAAATTTTCACTCAAACGACAAAATTCAATCGATTTTGGTTAAATTTAACCAAAATCAATTGCATTTTGTCGTTAAAAATGAAAAATTCCCCCTCATTTGGCAAGTTTTTGTTCCTATGATCGATTCAAAATTTCTTCGAATAATATATACTTCGAATCTATACGAATCACCGAATAGAATTGCCCAGCCCTAGTCGTCATCCGAATAGTCAAGTATTCGAGAATTCTGATTAAACCTAATTCTGCTTTCAATTATTCTTAAATTGATTAATTGTGCAGTGAAATCATGGTATATGCCAAATTTTACGTTGTAAAATTTGGCATAAATTATGACTTTGGGCAAAATGGGCAAAATATGGTCAAATATCAGCGATTTCGCTTGTCTGAAATGTTTTAACATAATCCCATCCAAATAGTGATTTTCGAATGCCGTTCAAGCTACTGCTCAAGCAACTTTGTACTACAAGTAAAAAGCTGCCCTATAAACACCTGTAGACGAGCAGTCTTAGTTGGTGTTGTTAAAAAGACGTCGCTTTTCGATTTGATCAAGGCTACTGAAGTCATATCCTTGGTGTTGAGATAACCGGACCGGATTGGTGTTGCAAATCGGATTCATCGGGATTCGGAGCTATATTACAAGTAAAAAGATGTCCTGTAAACATCTGTAGACGAACAGAGTTAGTTGGTTTTGTTGAAATAACGTCGCTTTTTGATTTGATCAAGGCTACCGAAGTCATATCCTCGGTGTTCAGATAAGAATGGACACGCAAATCGGATTCATCGGGTTTCGGAGATATATTACAAGTACAAAGATCCTCTGTAAACATCTGTAGACGAACAGTGTTAGTTTGGTGCTGTTGAAATAACGTCACATTTCGATTTGATCAAGGCTATTGAAGTCATATCCTTGGTGTTGAGATATAAATGGACACGCAAAACGGATTCATCGGGATTCGGAGTTATATTACAAGTAAAAAGATGCACTGTAAACACCTGTAGACGAACAGTGTTGGTTGGTGTTGTTGCAAAAACGTCGTTTTTTGATTTGATCAAGGCTACCGACGTCACATCCTCGATGTTGAGATAAAAATGGACATGCAAATCGGATTCATGGGGACTCGGAGCCATAATACAAGTAAAAAGCTCTCCTTTAAACACCTGTAGACGAAAAGTGTTAGTTGTTTTTGTTGAATAAACGTCGCCTTTCGACTTGATCATGGCTACTGAAGTCATATCCTTGGTGTTGAGATAAAAATGAACGTGCAAATCGGATTCATCGGGATTCGGAGCTACATTACAAGTACAAAGCTCTCCTGTAAACACCTGTAGACGAACAGTGCTGGTTGGTTTGTTGAAATAACGTCGTTTTTCGATTTGATCAAGGCTACTGTAATCGTATCCTTGGTGTTGAGATAACCGGACCGGATTGGTGTTGCAAACCGGAATCATCGAGTTCGGAGATATATTACAAGTACAAAGATGCCCTGTAAACACC
>OZ023147.1:4474999-4573203 GCA_963675895.2 Styela plicata
TGTGACGTTTTTTCAACAAACCAACCAACACTGCTCGTCTAAGGTTTTACAGGACAGCTTTTTTACTTGTAAAATTAGCTCGGATTCCCGATGAATCCGGTTTGCGTGTCCATTTATATCTCAACACCAAGGATATGACTTCGGTAGCTTTGATCAAATCGAAATGTGACGTTTATTCAACAAAAACAACTAACACTTTTCGTCTACAGGTGTTTAAAGGGCATCTTTGTACTTGTAATATATCTCCGAATCCCGATGAATCCGGTTTGCACGTCCATTTTTATCTCAACATCGAGGATGTGACGTCGGTAGCCTTGATCAAATCAAAAAACGACGTTTTTGCAACAACACCAACCAACACTGTTCGTCTACAGGTGTTTACAGGGCATCTTTTTACTTGTAATATATCTCCGAAACCCGATGAATCCGGTTTGCATGTCCATTTTTATCTCAACACCAAAGATATGACTTCGGTAGCCTTGATCATATCAAAAAGAGATGTTATTTCAACAAAACCACCTAACGCTGCTCGTCTACAGGTGTTTACAGTGCATCTTTGTACTTTTAATATATTTCCGAAACCCGATGAATCCGGTTTGCGTGTCCATTTTTATCTCAACACCAAGAATATGACTTCAATAGCCTTGATCAAATCGAAATGTGACGTTATTTCAACAAACCAACCAACTCTGTTCGTCTACGGGTGTTTACATGACAGCTTTTTACTTGTATTATGGATCCGAGTCCCGATGAATCCGATTTGCGTGTCCATTCTTATCTGAACACCAAGAATATGACTTCAATAGCCTTGATCACATCGGAATGTGACGTTATTTCAACAAACCAACTAACTCTGTTCGTCTACAGGTGTTTACAGGACATCTTTGTACTTGTAATATATCCTGAACGGCATTCGAAAATCACAATTTGAATAGGATTATGTTTAAGCATTTCAGACAAGCGGAATCGCTGATATTTGACCATATTTTGCACATTTTGCTGCAAAGTCATAATTTGTGTCAAATTTTGCAACGTGAAGTTTGTCATATATCATGATTTCACTGCACAATTAATCAATTTAAGAATAATTGAAAGCAGAATTAGGTCTAATCAGAATTCTCGAATACTTGACTATTCGGATGACGACTAGGGCTGGGCAATTATATTCGGTGATACGAATCGATTCGAAGTACATATTATTCGAAGAATTCTTGAATCGATCATAGGAACAACAACTTGCCAAATGAGGGGGAATTTTTCATTTTTAACGACAAAATGCAATTGATTTTGGTTAAATTTAACCAAAATCGATTGAATTTTGTCGTTAAAGTGAAAGTTTTCGCTCTTCGACTGCTGTAATTGAAAATACATCGCTTTATGTCTGTTTAAGCTAAAGTTATTAAACAGTAATTATAATTTGCTGGATTTTTATGGAATCAGTGATTCGATCCGATTCGAAAAAAGATCTGAATAAGATTTGAATTCCAAATGATTCGGTTTGGCCCAGCCCTAATGCCGACAATGCGAGTATATATAATTTGTTGCCCAATAGGAACGGGCTTTAGAATAGTCCTAACGTATTTCCTGCTTGTTGTAAGAGGCGACTAAAAGGAAGCAAAGTGGAAGATGGTTTCACCATTGCCCAGGGCAGATGCCATTCACTGCACTTTACTATGGTGATTCAGTTCCGTTTGGGATGTTTTCACTTTAAAAGTGCAGTTGCTGTTACTAAAGTTTTTAGTAGCTCTTCGCTATTGAGTGGCCGGTGGTTGGTCCTTCTTGTCTAGCTCAGAGTGAATTTCAATAGAAAGAAATGCTCATATAGTAATGCACTCGAATAATGATGTTTAAAATATTTCGAATTTACTCAGGTATGTTTTTCCTATTATTAGAAAATTATTATTATTAATCTATTATTAATCAATTCGGTTACGGTTGGAAATAATTATTTTTCATAATATTCCTATGTATTCCGAAAATGTTTTTTAGATTAAATCCCAACTTTTTTTCGCAGAAGTATCATGATATACCCCGAATTTACACCTACAATTTGACGTAAATCATGTTTTCTGCCCAATATGCATTATTTTTAATCACTTTCCGAATATTTTTATAGCCACTTCATGGAGTGGATCATTTGTCCAAGGCCCTGTAACAGCGGGCACTTATTCACGGGCAGGAATACAATTGCTGGAAAGATTAAATACTAATTTTTCAAAAATATTTGTTTTGTTAAAAATGGTGCAATGTGGATAGCTAGGATAACATATCTAGGTATTTTAAAATTTTCATTAGAAATTGTTTTGATTTTCGATTATCCCAACTAATTTTCGCTGAAAAATTATGATATATACCAGATGCCACGCTCTAAAGTTTGACGTCAATCATGGTTTCTCTGCTCAATGCGCATTATTTTCTATTACTTCAATCTTTCGAATATTATTCTTGAAACGAACTTTGATATTTATTTACTTTCTATTCATTGTGTATTCACTAACTGAGGTGGCGAAAATTGCGAAATATGCGCTGTTAAAATTGGTGCAATGTGGATCATACCACTTATGTGTTGTCTATCATTGATTCAAATATTTCTTCTTTCACTCAAATTGCACCCGGTTTTTTATTTGCTCTGCAATCAGATTCAAATTCCAAATGATTCGGTTTTGCCCAGTCCTAATCCCAATCAGAAGTAGCCAAGACGCGATCTATCAGTGTAATCATGTTTAACCGTGTATTGACGATAAGTTCTTTGCATACTTTTGAAACATGTTTCGGATTGAGGTCTTTTTCAATGAAATTCACTCGGAGCAAGGTCGGAAGCAGTGCCTACAATGAAGCAACTAACGACTACTTAATAGCAAAGAGCTAATATAAGATATAGTACTAGCAACTGCACCCAAAAAGCGGAAAACATCCCAAAAGAAAATGAACTGCCACTGTAAAGTGCAGTGAGTGGTATCTGCCCCGGATGATGTTAAAACCATCTACCATTTTTTTCTTTCTATTTAAATGTTTCTTACGACACATAGGAAATGCGTTAGGACTATTCTAAAGCCCCGTACTGGGGGCTTAGACTCAATCAAACACCTAATTTTTCGGATAGTCTTTTCTAATTTTTTTTTCGAATATAACCTAAGTGATTCGTCTCTCCGATAACTTTTTCCATTGAAATGTACTCCTAGCAAGGCAGTATGCAATGCTTAAAATGAAGCAAAGAGCTACTACAAGATATAATTCCAGCAACTGCACTCTAAGAGGAAAACATCCCAAATGGAACTGAACCGCTTTAGTAAAGTACAATGACTGGAATCTGCCCTAGGTGATGCTAAAACCATCTACCATTCCTTTCAAATGTTTCTTAAGACACGCAGGAGATACGTTAGGACTATTCTAAGGAAAAGATCATATCTTTCCAGTAATTGTAACCCTGTCTGCCTATAAGTGGCTGCTGTTACAGGGCCTTGGACAGGGTTACCCACTCAAAGAAGTGACTATAAAAAAAAGCCCCGTACTGGGGGCGTAGATTCAATCAAAGACTAAATTTTTCAAATAGTTTCTTCCGATTTTTTTTTCGAATATCGGATACCGGTACTTGATGTGTCTTGCTCAGAATGGTCTTTGTCCAAATATTCATCCATTTAAAAATTTCGCTTTAAAGATAAATGTAGTTGTCTTACCAATGTATTGCATTTTAGGTAGCAAAACCATAACCACGATACGCGTTGCCTTGCTTTACGTAAATAGCATTTAAATTAAGTGCCTACAAAGCCTAACGTACGATACAAGCACTCACCGTTAACTTACATAGCGAATAGTTCGGTTTGGTACGTTGGAAAACATAAAAACGCATGCACAGTATTGCGCTAGCGTAAAACGCGACGTTAAAATAAAACGACCCCCCCCCCAGAAAAAAAAATTTGACTCACGTAAACGTGTGGCCTAATTAGGGTTTCTCAATTAATCACATTTCGCGGAAAAATCATGAATCAAGAGACTTTCTTGTCCGAATAGTTAAGAATTCTAGAAATCAGAATAGTTTAAAAGCTTCATTTCGAGTATTCTCAAATTGATTCATAATGCAATAAAATCATGATATATGCCAAATTTTACGTTGTAAAATTTGACATAAATCATGATTTTGCTGCTAAATGAGCGAAATATTGTAGGTACCAGCTTCAAAATAGTCCTAACGTTTTTCACACGTGTCGTAAGAGATGACTATAAGGAAGTTAAAAGGTAGCAGATGATTTTACCATCTCCCAAGGCAGATACAACTCACTGCTCTTAACCATAGCGGTTCAGTTTTCGTTTGGGATGATCAAATTTGACCAAAATCGATTGTATTTCGACGCGAAAATGAAAATAAATCACCTTTATGTCAGTTTATGCTAATATTTGTAATTCGTAACTATATATTTCCTAACTATCATAATGGAGACGATAATAGTTATAGTATAGACTACTATCGTAATAGTGAAAATGGAATATGTGTTATTTTTATGAAATCAACAATTCGATCCCATTCGAAAAAATTATTTGAAAAGGATTCGAATTCCAAATGATTCAGTTTTGCCCAGCCTTATTCTCAGTCCAGAAGACTTATTTGTTACTTATTTACTGAAATACATCGTTGGAAGACGTATCTGGAAGCAGCGACATTGTGTGTCTATCGTAGGCTTTCAAATTGTTCTAACCAGGGCTGGGCAAAACCGAATCATTTAAAATTCGAATATTTTTTTCGAATAGGATTTAATCATAAATTCTACGTAAATACCAAATCCAAATAAATATCCTATTTTACTATTAAAACTTGTCTCCATTGGGACAATCAAGAAATTTATAGTTTGAAGTGTATTTTCAATTCACGTCTCGTGATTTAGAGCCACAATTTTTATGTTTTAACGACAACATGCAATCGATTTTGATTGAACTTGATCAAAATCGATTGTATTTTGCCGGTAAAAATGAAAAGTCAAGTTCATTTTGCAAGTTTTTGTTCCTATGGACGATTCACGATTGATTCGGATAACTAGTGCTTCCAATCGATACGAATCACTGAATCGTATTGCCCATTCCTTGTCATAGCCCAGGGCAGATACTACTCACAACATCGTGTTATAGTGCTGCACTTCTGTAAAAAGTCTATTTACGATACAGTTGCTGACTTTACATTTAATGTATCTATGTCGGCCACATGGTCGTCTTTAGTTCGCCTCTTCCGATAAAAAATTTATAAGGGTGGTCAATTTATTAAAGATTTTAGTGCGACTTCGGCGCGCAATCACATTTATCAATCACCATAAATGAATTTCGAGTGTTTCCTGTGAACAGCATCGGAAGGAGTGGGTCACCACGTGTCTATAAGATGTCTCGCTTACCTTATCTGCAGGTTAAATGATATCATATTCCTAAGCAATTTTACTGCCGCGTTTTGTTTGAACAGCTTTCTTTCCGAGCATAATAGGAACGATTTCCCCTGCATCCCCTTTGAGCCAAACAAAAAATTACTTGAATACGATATATGAAAATGCGTACATGGCCGTTTCATTATTTCTGGGAATGTTTTTAATCTTCTATTAAGCGATGCCAGTTACTGTCTAATACCGAATGTTTATAGTTTCTTTGCAGTGAAATGGATTAACTCAGATTAATATTTTGTGCATAGAAAAGCTGACAAGAATTAATTGAGTTTGAACAATTGGGTTCGAAGTTCAAATCTCATCGGCGATGGGGATACGCTACGCTACGCTGAATCCGAATCCCCCTCTCGCATGATCATAAACGTGAGGATTTGCCGGACACTTCGCCAACGCACGATGGTCCGCGTGACCGATGGTCACGGTTTCCCAACCCACCACGTACAGGAAAAATCTGTAAACGGATAGGCAAAAACCTCATCCCCGACTTGCGAGTGCGTGATAGATTGTTGTTTACCATATGGTTAAGCCGTATAAAACTGAAGTCGTATTCTATTCTAATAAATTTGCATGCGGCGAAATGGTGTCTGCACAAGGGATCATGGTCCGCCACCTTATGAGAATAAAGTTTGACCAGGCAAGACATTGGGATCCAATATCGGAATTCCACCCGATAGATTTGGTATTGATATATAGGTGGGGAGAATGTCATGAGAATTAAGTTTGACCAGGCAAGACATTGTGATCCAATATCGGACCCGATAGATTTGGTATCGATATATAGGCGGGGAGAATGTCACGAGAATTAAGTTTGACCAGAGATTGTGTTACACCCCATTATTAGTTATCATTATTGTGATGTTATTGTTTTAAATGATCACTGATTATGGTCGGGATAATCATGGTCTATTAATTTCTCGATACGAAGGCATTTAGCCTTGGATAGTGTAAAATTTTCTAATTTTCCTTTTTGCATTATGTTTAGTTTAAGACTAGTTAGTATAGTGGTATATTCGGTTAATATATTTTTAACAATAATACAAACGCACCGATTTTTTTTAAATACTTATTGGAACTAAAGTTATCAAACTTTCTGGATCAATGAATCAAAAGTTTTGCGACCTGTGGCGCACAAACAACTTCATAGCCACCTTTTATGGAAATCACTTGATTTTATATTTTACTCCCAAAAATAGTGAATTTTCGCAACAAAAAAATCAAAAAACTTTTCAAGGGAAAATCAGGTCCTGCCTATATTATTTTTTTTTATTTAGTTTGGATGAGAAAAACATTTGCGCCATCTCCCCAAATCTTAGCTCCACCACTGTCTCTGACAATAGCTCGCTTGAGCACACACGCTAAACAGTTTACAAATTTCGAAATACGAGCACCTTTTACCTATTTAATCTTTTCGCGCAATTATAAGAATTTCTCCTTTTCTATGAAAACAAGATTTGTTGAATATTTGTGATCTGTTTTATAAGCTTACCGGCATTTTGTTGTTTCTCAGAAAAGCGTTTTTTGTAGGCAAAAAGTAGTCAGCCAATCACCTAATACCTATTATTTTATTAAATTTTTCATTAAAAATGAAAGCAACTTTTTTGAAAAATTTTCGGAACCAACCAATCCATCCACATGCAACACGTATGCAATATATGCGATCCAGAAAAAACTCAGCCTACGCAATCGCGTATTGGGCCTTTAAAGACGCAGGGTCGGCATGATAAGCATCCAAATTTAAGTGCAGAATTATAGTTCAATCAATTCGCAACATTTTGGTACAAAAATCCTCTAAATATTCTGAGTAGTACTTTCGTTGTCAACAATTCAAAACCGAGCAATACAAGTCTGCATTTCTCTGCGTGCGCTTAAATTTTCACGACGAAATAAGCACATAGAAAAAACGCAACCTACGCATAGCTGTATTGCGGTATTCCGAAGACATCCATCGTACGTAAGCGTGTCACGCACTGCAATGAAGCATATACCGAAATAGAAATCTGTCAATCATATTTAACAGACCATGGCAAATCCAATTTGAATGAAAACATATGTAATCTGTGGCTTACTAGTCAAAAACTTTATAGTTTGGATGAAAACAATTTGTGTCAAGTATGTGCCACCGATGGTACGCGCCATTAATGTGCGTTCTATCTGTGGTTCATGCTTGACTAAATAGATTCCTTTAAAAGATTCTTAAAACCTCTATCTGATATTGAATTGAGAAAAACATGTCGCATTTTATAGAATATCCTGTCGCGGATTAAGATAAATTATGTGGAAAATTCCACTCGAATGAATGTAAATTAAAGTTTATTTTTTCCCATACAGTTTTTTTCCTTTTTTTCTGTTTTTTCGAATAATTTGCTATGGCTTGTCCGTGAATCTACTGGGGGGGGGGGGGGGGGGGGGGGGGGGGGGCTTATACCCAACAACCATGAAGCACGGACCTTTGTAGTGACTGTGTATCAGTTCTATGTTACAATTACCCGCAAAGTGCCTTGCTGAAAGGCACGCTCGGTGGTGAAACGGTCAAGCATCGAAGTTCGTTCTAAGCGAGGTCAAAATCAATGCTCAAAAGCGCCCACTCGAATAACAAAGAGCTGCTTCAAGATGTAGAGCTTGCAACTGCAGTTTTAGCGGAAAACATCCTATAGAGAACAGAACTAAAGTGCAGTGAATGGTATCTGCCATGGGCAATGACAAAACCATCTGCCACAACGTGGGCGCGATGGCCTATTGGGTAAACATGTCGGCATCGCGGGTTGAGGATCTCGGGTTCAAGTCCCGGCGAGTCAGGCTCGTTAATCCATGCCTACCACTCAACCCAGGGTGTGATAACTTGGGTAGGCTAAGTCGAACAGAAAAAAATCATTTTTTTTTGGCAATTCTAACTTTGTCCGCCTGCAAGTGGCCTCTAGTACATTGCCTTGGGCAGGGTGATCCATTCCAAGAAATGGCTGCAAAAAAATCTTTTTAGTTTCTTTTTAGTCGTCTCTTACTACATGCGAGGAAATACATTAGAAATATACCAAAGCCCCACTTTCAGGCCTCTTATGTTAGGTTTTCAAAATTGTCTGTGCAAATTTGCAGGACATAGCGTGGGTTACATCCGGGATTGGGTCATTCATTCCGGTGATTCTGTTCGATTTGAAACACAAATTATTCGCATCAATCATAAATCGGTCACTCTAACAAATACCTACAAAATGTAAAAAAGTGAAAATTTATATTTTCACGGTTAAACACATTTTTTATATCAATTTACTTGAGCCTTTCGAGGTTAATTGTGAATTGAAAGTACATTTTAACTTTGGCATAGTTCCTAGACCTGTAACAATATGGAGGGAGGCTCAAAGCCTCTACTGAAATAAGTTTTGCGCACCTCCTTCCCCAGTTAAAATAATTCAGAACTTAGTCGTACAAAGAGAACTTTTCAGAATAATTTTGACTGTTCGCAAATTGCCCCTTTGTTTTTCCGGACTAGTTAAGGGCGTGATAGTTGTGTGTAGATTTTCTTCTTTTTCCTCCCTGAAATTAAATTTTTTCAAGTCGCGAAAAAGTGTGAAGATATTCTCACAACTTATTACTATCAATTGGCGGTGTAGTAGCCCATCGTCATCAACATTTATTATGTACTTTAAGAGTTAAAATCCACTTTTTTTGTAAAAAATAAATAAAAGTGAAAAATTTTGGATTGAATTGTTAAATTCAAATTTAATATAAATTGTACCATAAAAGTACTAAAATGTTGATAACGATGGGCCGCCACATAGCTGTCGATTTGCAGTAGACGATCCGGGAACTTTCATTAAAAAAATTCAAAGCTTCAAATTTTTCTAATTTATGTACCGCAGGAACACTCCCAATGTGTTTTCACATGCGATGTAGTTAGTCGCTTATGGTTGGGGATAGGAGGATAGGATTTCCCATTTAAATTTTTTATCCTGCGGCAGAGGAGAGCCGAGAATCAGACGGCGAACCACGACCTCTCGAGTGGCTACTAGTTCCGAATCGGGGTGTTTCTGTACATGAGCGTGTTTGGTGAAGGAAGCCGTAAGCAGTGCTTACCTGAACAACCGTGCGAGACTCCTAGGAGATCTCTCGGATATAATGTCTATAATTGAATAAAATATATAAATGAGCAAGATGGGTGTGTCATCGTGAGACCTTGAGAGGGCATCAGGGCCACCGAGCCGTTTTCTGGAGCTTCGGACAAGCTGGCATATTTTCATATTAAAATTATTCTAAGTTATGTTAAAACAAGATATGAGGAATGGTTATGAATAATTTGAATTCATAGATAGATAGGCTGATTCATACCGTTGTAATCTGATATGCACAGTGGGTGAAGGCATGTGCTTTCATGGATCTCTATATCAGATGGGAACATGCACTGCAATCATCCTAGTAGATTTACATTTTTATTTTGGTTATTTTATTTTTTCGTTTGGCGAAAGGGGCGCAGTATATGTGTGTGTCCGAAGTTAGTAATATTTATATATATATATATATATATATATATATACATCTATTTGCTGTACTTGGCGTACATGATATTTTTTTCTTCATTTGGGAGACTTTTTTTCTACAGCATATATAGCTATTTAGACCACTCCAATGTCCTTATTTAACACCGTCAGACGTCAGGCTGGAGTCACGGCTAGATATACGGCTTAACAAAAAATATAATCTGAATGTCTGCCAAATGAAGTCGCCCAAATATTTTCGATTTCTATATTTCAATGTTATTTTCTAATTTCTGCATTTGGGCGACATTGTCCGCATTTGGGGGACGCTGTCAAGAGGCTGGTGAGAGGTGAGTTCCACCTCTCGCAAACTGGAGAGTGAAATGGGATGACTCCAAAAGATGTTTTTAGGGATCAACTACTTGTGTTCAGTCATAAATGTATTCTCTGCTTTTTTCTACAAGATAAACATCAAAATCCTATTGGTATACCAATTTTAAGCGCTTCCCGAAAAACGATCAGAGAAAATAAAAATAAAAAAATTCGATTTTATTGTCATATTTTCGCTACAGGCAGAATGAAAAAAATGTAAAACAGCCATGAATAAACTGATGCGTTCTAAAGTCCTGCGCAAATTTTTGAGAATTTTCCACGCCTAAAAGTGAGGCTCCAAAATATTTGCTTCGATTCGCGATAAGCAAAATAAAAAATTTCACCATATTAGGCGAAATTTTCATGCACATCTGGCACGAAATTGCTTTTGTATAAGTTTCTTGTTTTTTTTTATTTGCAAAATGATGGCTTTATGATTAAAAAGGGCGAAAAATGTTTCCACCGCCGCTGCATAATATTACACTATACAGTGGAATAAAAAAAAATTATTACGGTTAGATTTCATAATATCGACTGATAAATATTTATGATAAGTACTGCTGATAATTTAAACATCTAGCTAGTCCAGTCAAAATACTGCGGAAAGCCCAACTATCGCCAAAAAATGGTCTAAAGCACCCCGAAATGATGACGTCATAATAAGAAGGAAGGAGACTTTTCATTCACAAATTTCGTGATATAGAGCATTTACAAGGTTGGTCATGGGATTGTATGTTGCCTAAATATGCTGTTAACTGCATAACGTAACGATAAGGGGCATTTCGTATTCACAAGTAGTATCCTGATTGTTTTTCATATAGTTATATGCTAACCCTAGCTGATCATTTTAGGGAGTTTCCGTAAGTTTGATTTTAGTAAACTTTTGTTATGTTGAAAACCAAGCCTTTGGCTACATAATATGTAAAAAATCTTTAGACCATTTTTCAAGGGTCAATATGTAGTTTGACTGGACTAATTTACTGAAGTAGTTTTGATTTTTTATATGGTAAATACCGACACTAATTTCGGGATGAATATTAAGATTTTGCGACAGCCTGGACGTGTTGATTGAAAAAAAGTAAATTATAAATCAAATGCAAATATTTAAAAAAAATTATATGCATTGAAAACACAAATGCGATTAAATATTTATATTAATTTGGATATATGTCGAAATTTAATACTCATTTTCGTGATGGATTCAACATTGGGTTTAATGAAAAATTCGTATTTTCTCAAACAAATAACACACCCACATTTAGTGAAGTCTGTTGATATTCAAGAATCCATAACAGTGATTCGCATTTTTATTTTTAGCATGATTAAAAAAACTTATAACATGTCTGCTGGTTGGGAGCCAGGTTTAGAATATACCTAACATATTTCATGTCCATATAAGAGGTAATAAAACTCTTGATTCAAAAAGTGGTAAATGGTTTTAATATCATCCACCATTCACTGTATATTTTATAATTGCTCAGTTCTGTTTTGAATGTTGATTCTGGAGTTTTTGTAGTAGCTCTTTGCCATATCAGTAGTCAATAATTGGTTCCTTTTAAGTGAGGCTTCCGACCTTGCTTAGAGTGAATTAAATTCGCATAAAAAAAGTAGTCGACTAATTACTCAAAATGATTCAATATGAAAATAAACTGGCTAATCGGGATTGCCAAAAGCGAATATTTACTATCTTGCATACATTCTAAGAAATAAATTTGGATGAGAAATATTCGTCTAAAATTCTTCTAAATTCTAACATTTTGAACTCGGCAATAATTTGATGAAAAGCAGCATTCCAACTTTGTTAAAAAAAAAAAATAAATCCCAATGTCTTGAAATTTTCGATTATAGAAAATATTTCCTTTATTTCGAGGAAATACAATTGTCAATTATCTTCAGGTTTAAGTGACAAAATCAACATATGTTTACATGCAACTAATCATCGATTAAGTTCCTATTTCTATTTTCGGACTTCGGATATAGTTGTTGGCAGGGTGGCAGAGTCTTGATTTTCTTCGGGTGACGAAATAAAATGTTTATATCATTTTCCTCATATGGCTATAAAAGCTTCAAAGCCAAAAACACTGCTATTTCATGGCAGTATTGCCAATTTTAAAGCTCCTAATTTAGTTTCGTTGCTACCTAAATTTGCGCATTTGCTAAGTTTACTTCTGATAGAAACCTTTCCTCTCGGGTGTATAAGTATTAGAGTAGTTGATATTCTGCCAGTCTGGTTGTTAGATCATGCGAAATTGCGCAAAAAAGCAGTCAGTCACTTCGACAAATGGTTGAGTCCAAGGCCTTGATGAATTAAAGGCAGACATCCATGCTTAGTGATCAGTACTTCGCAAAAAACAACAGCACGCTCTCATACAATTCTTTTATGAATGGAAACATAGAATTGGGTTTTACTTTCTCTATGAGTCAACACTTGTCTATTTGACTTTAACTAAAACCAGTTATGTTTGTAAACTTATGTGCTTTTCAATAATCAATGGTTGTCACCAGGTAGACTCGTAGTTTTATTTTGGTATGCTCATCTGATGAAATACAAGCAATGTCATTTGCTGAGCTTTCGAAAAAGAATAGAGCTGATCTGGAGATTTTCAGACATTCGAAATGTAGTGAAATTAAATCGTTTGTGCTTTTCAATGTTTCATGACCAAGTTGAACAGGCAGTCCTTATTGTATCCCCTTCGATCAACACGTTTGCTTTTATGAGAAATAGCTATTCTCCGTAATATATTTGAAAATTGTCTCTTTTCGTGAGTGATCATTCTCAGATCTATTGCGGCAATGTTGAAGATTTGTATGTAGATTGTGAAGAACATAGATATCATTATTCTTTATCAGGAATATCTGTACCATCATAATCATACAACCCCATTGCTGTTTAGACCTGTCAAAATATTAATGAATATTCAAAATAAATGAACCTAGATATAATAAATAGGTTATATAAAAACAAGATGAAATACTTAGAATGTATAAATTGATCTAATTATAATACTTTCATTTAATATTTCAAGCTACTGGTACTCTTGGAGGTAGCGTAAATATATTGCGAAAAAATGATGCGTCTATTACCAACAAAACAGATATGTTTCAAAAAAATACCAGAACAAGGGGAAATGACCTGTTATATATACAGAATGCAAAAACACTGAATAAATAATTGTTGAAGATCAGAGTAAAAAACGTACCATGTAAGAATGTCATTATAATCCTTCTCTATTTGATATATGTAGGTCTGTAGTTCTATAATAATAGCCATAGAGCACTACACCAATGATGATGTAACCTGATGAACTAAGCGCATAATCCCTTTCATCTGACGAATTCCCCAGTCAGAATAGGAGAATCTCAGAGCGTTTGTGCAAACTGATGTAATGTAACCAATACACCCAATGTAATCGTTATTCTTCAATTAGCACAACAGCAAATCTGAGAAAATACATATTGATGATTCAGACTTTCTTAAGATTCTTTTTATGCAACATAGAGCCATGTAAAAGTGAATGTCAAACACCCATGATGATGGAATGCTGAACAATAAGAGAACTTCTAGTTGCAGTAATTCAGTTTCTCGCGCAAATAAGTTGAACATGCTCAAATATCAGACATAAAGTAATTGAAATAAACATTGTTCTGACTGGGCGAATCAAAACAGTTTCTGGTCAGCACAGTCAGTAAAATCAATGCAGAATATGTTTCAACCTGTGATTTTGGATGATCCAGCTACCAGGTTCAGTTTCAAAGTGGTATGATTACGCACGAGGATTGCTGGACATAATGGCTACTCAATAGGAGCTTTAGGTAGATGTTAATGTCGGCCCCGGTTATGACTACCCCTACGAATGATGTATGCCACTTTATCAGTGTTGGGAATGAGTCACTTCACTTCGAGTCAAGGTAAGGTAAGAACACGAGTTACGAGTCCCAGGTTTTAGCAAAATTTAAATTTCCGAGTCACAAGTCAAGTCGCGTCATACATTTACGAGTCGCAAGTCGAGCCATGTGCCGATTTCTAAATCCATTTAACAACAGTGACAAATTGTTGACCAACGCGGATTTCACAGCAGGTTTAAGGTGATGCATTATACACTTCTGAGAGGCGCCTTTTCTTCTCTGATCATTAACACAACAGCAGACGACCTGCTTTTTCAGGAGGATAATTCCAGACTAAATTTTTAAGTCTAAAGACAAAATCCTCCTGCATTTTGTCAAGTCAAGTACGAGTAGTGGTATTTAGCCAAGACGGTCACAGTCAAGTCATTTAAAAAGATGACTCGAGTCCCTCCAACAATGGTAAACTAAGGTATCATCCAAATCAATGAATTTTACAAAACCAATTTAATTCTAAAAACCTGTCATTCCTAAACTACTCAAAACTCACCTGTCAAGGTTTCGGCCATACATTTCTCCACTTTGCGTTATTGGCTTGCTAATAGTCATTTTGGAACATTGTAAAATTATTGATGTGAAATGCACTAGAAAAGTTTTGCATGATATTCAACCGCAAAATACTACATAGCATTCTACATGATACTAGAAAAGCTGGAAATCATTTACAAAATTTAGTATCATTCAGAACCAAGTTAGTTACAATTGATCTTTCTGACTTTTCATAGTTATATAATTATTTCATGTATCGGTACTCTGCTGTTCCCCCCTCAAGAAAATGAGTATACATAGAGAAAAAGAACATTGACAAAAGCATAATAATTCATCATAAATCATTAAAGTTTGGAATATCGAAATTTTCTGTTTTCGATGTTTGGTTTTTAATAAAAACCTATACTGAATCAACCGCATTGCAATACTTTTTGGCTGCCTTGCTGCACTTTGTATCTGGATTCGGACGCCCAAAGAAAGCAAGATTTTTGTCCTTTTGGCAGATAAACACTAGGAATACAGCTAAAAAAAACCACCTTGAATACACTTCTGATCATGCGAGACTGCCGTTATTCATGCGTTATGACAATAAGAAGGGTAACACTCTTACTAATTGAGCCCAACTTATTATTCGACTCGTCTGCCCACCCTGACTGTTAAGCGAATATAACCAGTGTTGGGAGCTTGAGCCCCAAGTCGAAAAACACACAAGTTGCGAGTCCAAGACTTACCAATATTTAAAGTCTTGCATTTGTACTTTCCAGTCACAAGTTGGGTCACATATTTAAGAATCACAAGTCGATTACTAAAATCCATTCAACAGCAATGACAAGTTAATTTGCCTTTTATTAGCATCTACTTAGAATCATTATTGGGTCGATGAACACAGAAGTCACGGCAAATTACATTGCATGACATGTGTTGTAGCCTTATGGGGCGCATTTTCTTCCCTGATGAGACATGCAGCGGCATTCGACAGACAACATGATTTTTGAAAGGTGATTTCACGTGATTGAACACCGTGACTAGAGTCTTTCCAACACAGAATAGAGCAGTGCTGTAAATCTCACAACTATTCCTGCAATCCCCTCGTGATTGATTTCACGTGATTGAACACGGTGACTAGAGTCTTTCCAACACAGAATAGAGCAGTGCTGTAAATCTCACAACTATTCCTGCAATCCCCTCTAGAGCAAGACTTAACTGTTGCATTTTGGCATGGGCTAACAGGACTAATTCTAATGCGTAGAAGAGGTTTTTGATTCGACTATACAGTATAGTTCAGAGTTGCTGCAACTTTTTGAAATATTGTTTTTTTTGTTGTTTGCTTTTAAAGTTTTATGGCATCGTATAGATATCCTAAAATCCATCAATTAAGCACAAGAAAACATTGCCAAATTTCGCATATTTCAAGAGGAGGCAAGAAAAAATTCGCTTCCCATAATTAACTATTTTGTTTTGAAAATACTTTTCGAAATGGTTTAAAATTTTTGGTTAGCGTTGTAATTGGGAATTGTAGATAATTGCTTATGTCTGGCCATTCTTGAAAGACCAATTCCCACTCGATGATTAGCGATTCATGCCAAGTTCATAACCAAATCGAAGGGAAAAAATGTGAGTACAAAAATATAAAATTGGAATCTTATCTTAAGCTTTCGGCAAATTGATACTCGTAATATACATTGCCCTACAGAGAAACAAGGAAAAACCTGTAACACTACAGCACCGTACTTGTGCCTGCATTCGGTATGCCCCACAGCCATCAGCCACAGCCATATCCTGGATCAAAACACCTCATAGCTTGGTGTCTATCAACGTCCCGGCCAGCATCTTCACCTATAATAATTAATAGCTTCTTCCTATAATCAACTTTTACACCCCCCCCCCCCCCCCCCCCCCCCTCTTCTTGAATATACGCTAGATCCGCCACCAAACACAGCAACCAACACCCCCCCCCACCAACGACGCATCAAACGCCGACCAAACAAAGCGCAGGAAACAACTTGAATTGTTTACAATGGGAATTAGAGATCACGTGACCAGTCACAAAAGTTATATCTTTCTGATTTTACGTTGTTAGTGAAAAGGACATGCCAGATTAATTTCCGCTGGATTTTTAGGGTGTCAATACATAAATAAAAATTTTCCTATTTCATCTGACCAAGTTTGGTCAAGATATAAACGGTGCACGGCACTAAAAATGTGGTGTGAACAAAAGTCCCCCGAAATCATCAAAAAACTAGCACAGCACTTATAGCCCACAAATTTTTGGTAGCCTAAATGAAAGACTTTTTCTGTCGGCTGGGTCGTTGACACCTTGTAAGGGCGTAAAATCGTGGACTATCTATCTGTAACTGCAATCATGACAACTCAGCTTTATTCGTTCATGGAGAAAATGACCTTCAAATTATTTGGGGGACGCGAAAATGTCTACCGAAAAATATGGTCCTCCAAATACAGCAAAAATAACCCCACTTTGTCACCCAAATGCAGAAATTAGATAAATATATATATATATATATATATATATATATATATATATATATATATATATATATATATATATATTTATATATTCAGGTAAGCAAACACGTGTTCCACACTTTGTATTTTTTTTTTGAAACCTATTCCCTGGCACGTTCAAACTTTACTTTAGGTTTTGTTTGTTTTCCTGATCATGTCTATGTCTATAACTGTTTGCCCTGGTTGAAATCGGCTTCCGAACATATTTATAGCAAACTCCCAATAAAAATGGAATAATACATTTTGCACAAAATATTGTATAATGCTGTTTGTTATCCGAATGGTTGACTCTATTCATTATTTTGACTCCGTTCAAAAATCTGGATTTTTTCTGTCTTACAACTGCCATCTCGCGGATACAAAATAACAAGCCTCTTTTACAGTTTATGGCAATTCAGAAAAACACCGCTTTCGATTTTCCAGGTTCATTTTGTCGTTGTCAGGCGGAGGATCAGGGTTTGTCTGGACCTTGGGTTCGAAGTCAAGTGTTTAATCTTCCTAATTCAGCAGTTCAACTTAAATTTATATACCACAACACAGAAAAATGGCATATTTGTACTTTTTGTTTGCCAAAAACATGCTTTGGCTAAAAGACAAACCCAGAACTCGACAAACTCCCAACTTTGGATAGGATAGAATTTCATTTTTATCCTGCGGCAGCCGAAAACACTTCATAATCACACACAGTATGGTGAACTGCGAACTCTCGTTCAGATACCCTGTACCAGTTCTGAATAGGGATGAAGGTTTTTTTTCGCTTAATTTATTTCTCAGTTTTCCTGTGCTAGACATGGCAGAACTTTGCATATACTCATACTCGTTCCTCATTGGTTAGAACCTACACCCAACTTTAACATTAAAAATTTTGCTGTAAAAATACTTGTACGGTAAGTTCAGCTACTATAAGCAATGAGTTAATCACGAACTTTAAAAGTTGTAGTAAGCAATATTAGTTCTGCGTTGCTTTCTCAGTCTGTCAGTCCTTGCCCGGTTAGCTCATTCGGTTAAGCGCTGGGAATACGCTTCGAGCTACACATCTCTGATCGGGAGGTTCAAATCTTGTGATGGATGATGATTACAGATTATATGCGTCAGGTCTGCTGGACGCCTCGCCGGTGCACGGTGGTTCCTGTAAGCGCCGCTTACGGCTTCCTCCACCAAACCCAGAACCAGATCCATGCAAAGAAAAAATGGGAAATATGATAATCCTAAAACCTTCACCCGATTCGGAACTGGTATCTGCACGAGAGGTCGTAGTTCGCCATATGGTTAAGCTGTATTCTCGGCTTTCCTCTACCGCAGGATAAAAATGATATCCTATCCTAACTCCTTAAATTTTTTTGGATTCCCAGACAACAAGACATATCTAAACATATTAAACAAAATCAGAAAATGGCTGGAATCGCAACAAGAATTGGTCGACAACTTTTAGGGAACAATTTCCGCACAACTAAGACAGTATTCGCTTCAAGATGGATGTCATGTGGAACTTATGACAATGTTCTTGTAGAAAAAGTTGGAGAGAAGAAAAATGTGGGATTAATTACGCTGAATAATCCAAAATCTCTGAACGCGCTTTGTGATCCGTTAATCGCCGATATCAAGAAAGCTGCAGAAGACTTGAGTCAAGATAAAGACATCGGCTGTGTTGTTATCACTGGTGAGTTATTGGATTTTCATGAGTTTTATTTTGTTCAAATCAGCTGATCAGTGCAAGGTAGAAGACAGCAACAGCACAGAGCAAAAACAATTCATGTGATGAAATGCTATTTAATTCTATCATAAAGCAGAAAGTGCTATAAATGATATATGAATCAATCCATTCGCCTAGGGTAAGCCTATCAAGATAGAACAGAACAACATAAAGACATCACATCAATAGTTGTTCATAGACGATATGAATCAGGGAAGTCTTTAATCTTTATCAAAAAGGCTTCTTTTTTCAGTCTTGTCTCCTCAAGTTTAAAAGATGCAAATGTACTGTATTTGATTGTTGGACATTGGAAACAAAGCCAACATGAGGAAAATTTCAGTTTTTAGGGACTTAATTCACTTTGAATGTAGATACTGTAGCTCACTTATCTCTCTTAATATTTCAGGAAAAGGCAAAGCTTTTGCAGCAGGAGCGGACATCAAACAGATGCAGCCGATGACATATCAGAAGTGTGTCATGGAAAACTTTCTTGCGGACTGGGGACAGTTTGGAAAACGACCAGTCATTGCCGCGGTTAATGGATTTGCCCTCGGTGGGGGCTGCGAATTGGCTATGATGTGTGATATCATCTATGCCTCGGATAAAGCTCAGTTTGGACAACCAGAAATTTTACTCGGCACAATTCCAGGCGCAGGTGGCACTCAGAGACTTACAAGAGCTGTCGGAAAATCATTAGCAATGGAAATGTGTTTGACAGGCGATCGTATAACAGCTCAAACGGCGCTTGCTGCTGGCCTGGTCAGCAAAGTCGTTGAAGCAGAAAATTTGGTCGATGAAGCGGTAAAAACTGCTGAAAAAATCGCAAATAACTCAAAACTGACTGTTACACTTGCGAAAGAAGCTGTTGATGCTGCATTTGAAACGACCCTTGCTCAAGGATGTCAGTTTGAAAGAAAAATTTTCCATGCAACGTTCGCAACAAATGACAGAAAAGAAGGAATGGATGCGTTTGTTGAAAAAAGAAAAGCTACCTTCACTGATTCGTGAAAAGCAATGTGACTTATTAAAATTGCAAATCACGCATCTGCATCTGCAGTTTTTGAAAATTGCCAAATAATTTTATTTGATTCATGTTACTAATCAATAGTTCATAGTTCCTAAGATATTGTAAAAGTGCCGTCCACAAACCAATGTTTTTGTTTGCATCTGTCAACCAGTGAATGATCTTCTTTCAAGTGGTTGTTATGTAGAGCTGGGCGATTAGATTCTGTGATTCAAAATCGATTTGAAGATCAGATTATTTGAATCCATCGTGAATCGGTCATAGAAACAAAAGTTTGCTAAATGAAGCAGAAATTCTCATTTTAACGACATAATGCAATTCATTTTGGTCAAACTTGAACAAAATCAATTGCATTTTGTAGTTAAAATGAAAATTTTCTCTCTTGGAATTATTATTTCTGAATTATCATGGTGAAGGCAATAATGGGATATTTGTTATTTTCACAGGATCAGTGATTTGGTTCGATCCGAAAAATTATTTGAATCGAGTTCAAAATGATTCGGTTTTGTCCAGCCCTATTGGTATGTTCAGAATATCCAATATATTTAGTTTAAGGCCTTTAAAGATATTCAAAAATCGGACTGAAAATTGAGATATTTCAAAACTACAATACTATTTTCACTCAATTTTGGTTTGTAGTAAAGTCAAAATTATTTTATAGTTGGGGGTGTTGATCTGATATTAAAAATTATTTTTAGAAGATAATTTTACCAGGGTGTCATTATTAAAGAATGAAAAATTTTTACCACACAGAGGTCTTAAAATCACCAATGTTGCTATTTGCTTTTGACGGCTTTTGAACAGTTTTTTAGAGTTCAGCAAACTAGAACAAAGTTTCCATTACTATTTGCCAATCCCTAGTCGAGTGACAGTAAAGTATAGTCAGTTGAATCATACTACTCTTTATTCTACTGTAAAGCTTCCTGCACCATTGCGATGAAAAATCATGTCGTGCTTATTAAGGAAAGTCAAAATATTATAATTTTTTCTAATAATGCTTAAAAATTATTTTGCTTTCAGATGTTTAAAATTTATACTTTTAATGCTAAATTAGGCTTGCATTGCTATTGAGTTTTTTTATTGTATCGGTCTAGCAGATAGCAAACTGTTAGATTTACAAGGAACTCTTGTCGGTTTCTCATTGTGGGGGAAATTATCATCCCTTTCAGCAAGAAAATGGATCCGAGATTGAAGAATTTGTTGTTCAAAACCAACACAGAATTTAAGGATGTTCGATTCGGTGTCTACAGGTATTGTTTTCACTGCAGTATTTTTATTAATTCTGTTGAATATGATTTTATAATCCAATCACATGACAAAGTCTTGATTTTGCTCGGACATTATACGTCGAATTTTGTGCAAGAAGTTCGGAAGTCTTTCCACGCATGCACATAATTACGTAGGATAGCATAGGATTCCTTTTTTATTCTGCGGGAGAGGAAAGCTGCGAATACAACTTAATCATATGGCGAACCACGACCTCTCTTGTAGACACCAGTTCCGAATTGGGGTGAAGGTTTTTTGGCTTATCATATTTCTCATCTTTCCTGTGCATGGACCTGGTTGGTGGGGGAAGTCGTAAGCAATGCTTACGTGAACCATCATGCACCGGTGAGGTGTCCAGCAGACCTCTTGCATATACCGGTAATCATTATCCCTTATGGGATTCGAACCTGCGTCATGACGGTCTGATATGTGTAGCAAAAATGTGTACAATAAGGCCAAACATCAGTAAATTAATTAATTAAATTGTCTGAAATGTTAAAACAAAACATTAGTCTATTTCTATAATGAATTTAGAGTGCAATTTAAATTAAACTATAAGAACAATCTAGTACTGGTACTGGTAATACCTAGGGGTAGTCGAAAGCGAATATCTTTTGAATTCAGGATAGAGTTGAATAATTTTTTCGAAAAAAAAAACTATTGAAGGCAACAAAATTTACATCTATTCTCTGAAATGTTTACTCATTTAAATCTGTTCATTTCGAATCGCTAGGAATATCAAATTCAGTAACAGATCAAATCTTTGTCAGTTCTGCTAATAACCTAAGTCCAACCATATTTTACAGAACTTCGTTGAAGCTTCGCCGGATTCAGAAGAGTCTGAAGTTGGATAAAATAGAAGTCTCGAATGCATTGTCTGTTTTATCACAACCACTGGAAGGATTGAGCTCAAGGTTTGTATTTTTCATTTTTTATTCATTTTTTTCTAGATTACAAACAGACCAGCAATTGCACTTTATGTGGTAAACATTGGTAAACATCCCAGAGCGAACTGGACCTCTATGGTATTGTGCGGTGACTCAATATTGAAGTCCAGTTCATTTGAATATTACGCAGAATATTTGAAAATTTGTGTTTGACCAATGCTCCGTGTAAATAGCGGAAATGTGCTTTAGGGTAATCCGAATGACCAATATTATTGTAAGCAAGCCAAATAAGTATTGGCCATTTTTGTGATCCGCTAATGAAAGTAAAAAATCTGACCTATACATAGATGTCTGCTATTCTGCTACTCAGACACCCGAAAAAAATGGGTCACATCAGAAGAAAATTCCGCAATTGGGCAATGGTTTAGTACATATGTCTTGCTGGAAAAATAAAATATTTCTTCTGAGTCTCTGGTAGCAACGAAACTGTAGGAAAAGCTTCAAAATCATCAATACTGCTATGAAATAGCAGTGTTGATGGTTTTGTAGCCTTTTGTTTATCTGCAGAAAATGACTTTTGACCATTTCAGACACCAAAAGAAAAACAAGATTCTGTCACCCTGTGATCTAACAGTAAAAGAATATCTTTATCAACATTAGAGAACTTGATTAATTCTTTCATGTTTCCTTTTCTGCAGTCCTGATGAATCTCATCCCAGTATCAATGCATCAGGGCTTCAAAGTGTCATCCAGAGAATATATACACAATCACCAACGCAACAAAATGATGAAGAAATTTTTCCAGAGGCACTGGCTGACCTCACTACAACTCTAGTGATGTATATTTATGATATGTAAGTTTTGTTGATGTTTAGTCCGAAAATCCCGATTGCGCTTCACAGTTCGAGAGTTTTACGACAGACAGGAATGGTTATTAACAGTACCGAATAACGGTATACAGTAACCGAATATTTCAATATTTCGAACACATTCTGACAAAGAAATTTCAAATATGGAATATCGATTCATTCTATATTTTTCAATGTACATTATTATATTTCAAAAAAAAAAGAACCCTATTAAAGTGTCATTGTTTCATTTACTCGCCAAAGACAATGTGAATTTTATGGAAACGATGAATTGTTCTTGTGTTTTATTTAATATTTTTTTTTTTGCCAAATCTTTAAAATATACCATTCTAAAATATAACTAATTTTTACTACATCGAATGTATTTATTTCCAAATGTATTCAATTTGCTTTAATATTGCTCTTTACAAATATTGTGTGTGTTATGAGAGGCGACTAAAAGAAAACATCGTTGTGGTGAATGGCAAGGATGTGCAATTCGGGCGGATTTGGATATTAAAGTATCCGAATTCAAAATGTATATTTGAATCAGATAATAGGTTTCATCTCTGATTTACATTCACCGAGTTCACGCAGACACCACATAGGGTTGGTGCCCGGTTAGCTCATTCGGTAAAGCGTTGGGAATATGCTTGGAGCTACGTATCTCTGATCGTCATGACGCAGGTTGGAATCCTGTGGGGATGATGATTATATGCGGGAGATCTGCTGGACGCCTCGCCTGTGCACGGTGGTTCACGTAAGCGCCCCTTACAGCTTACTCCACCAACCATGTCCATGCACAGGAAAAATGAAGATTAAGATAGTCCAAAAAAAAACCTTCACTCATATTCAGAACTTGTATCTGCACGAGAGGTTGTGGTTCACCATATGGTTAAACTGTATTCTCGGCTTTCCTCTCCCGCAGGATAAAAATGATATTCTATCCTATGCCTGTAGTTGAAAACGTTGTAAAAGCGTGATTTCAAACAGTTGTGCAATTGCGGGAACGCAGCTTGTTCGCATGCATTGGCAACAAATTAATCTCACCAGTGTCGTATGTGCAATGTCATTCACCACCGAGCGAGTAAGGAGGGAGTATGCCCAGATTGGAAAAAATAGAATTGGGAATAAAACCATAAAAAATTATGTCAATGTGTTTTAATACATTCATCAAAGTGTTTCATCTTACGATTTGTCATATTTTTTTACAGTAAAAATGAAGGCTTCATTTCACTTCAGGCTGCCAGGACATTCTTCATTGTGATGTGTGACAGAGAACTTGTCGCAAAGTACAAGTAAGTTGACAACTTCTTTTCTAGTAATTGACATGATCATGAGCGGCACGATCATGAGCTTCTTGATCTGAACTGGGTCGAAGAGTCACTTTTATTGATTGGTGATCGGTAGGGCTGACGAACGATTCGTGATTCTCGAATCATAAATTATTTGATTCAATTTCACCCCTATTCGAAATCAAGAATTTCAAAACGTGCGCATTTTCAAAAAATGTGTTCCAATTTTGATGTCTCTAGCGATTTTATGAGAAAATGTTTGGTTTGTATATTATAGCACCTCTGATTCTAATATTCGGTTCGATTTGCAAAAATTATTCATTTCGATTCTGAATTCAATAGATGTTCGATTTTGTTCACCGCCAGTGATTGGTTTGCCAAAATTGAATATCTTTTGATTTCAGAGCCGAATCGGATCAAATATTCGAATCAGAAGTCATACAATAAGACATCTTTTTATCATCTTATAATTTATGCAAAAAATTCACATCTATTTTTCATAAAAAATTCAAAATTGTCATCGAATGTTGATTGTAATTGAGGGATTGTTCAAATTGTTGCAGAAATCGAATGGAATAATTTTTCAAATATCCCAAATCGAACTGAATATTTTGCATGGCCCTAGTAATTGGATTGGTCAATCATAATTTTCTAAAATTCAGGGTGTCACAATCTTGGTTTTTTTGGGCATCTGAGATGTCCATGTCATTTTCTTCGAATGAACAAAAAGGCTGCATAATTATCAACACTGCTATTTTGCTACTATACACTCAAAAAACATTTCAATCCTTCAGCCAAAGGTATATAATGAAATATTGCGTATTTGTCATATTTCCTTTGATGGGAGTGTCTATATGGCAGAGTAGATGTCATTCTTCTACTCTGCTAAAAATATTCGCAAATTTCATAAAAATGTTTCTAATGCACAACTGAATATTAAAACATAACCACGCTGTTCAATCGCACCATACATACCACGCCACTTGGTCAGGGTGACCGCTTCAAGAAGTGGCTATGAAAAAACATTTCTCTGCAAAATTAATCAATTTAAGATTTTTTTTATTAAAATTCGCTCCTAGCAAGTCCATAGGAGACAAATCATACTTGAAGATTCTCCTGAAGCCACTAATATGCAAAGAGATACATGAAATGCAGGAATAGAACTAAGGAACCCCCATCCTTGATAGATGCCTATTAACGAGTTTAAAAGCCTCGTAGGTCAACACGACCAGGAAAGCGGTGAGAAGGCAAGGAATTCCAAAGTTTAAAGATTCTTGGAAAATAGCTTCTCGCATAATACTGTTCGTGACATACTTTTAATCAGGAGAATTCAAGAATAAATGAATATTATTAGGATAGAACATTCCTAGTTGTATTCGTGCATATTATTTTTTAATTCCTGTTTACAGATCCCTCTTTTGGTGTCACTGTGATCCTGGAAGCAAAACGCTGACTAAGCAAAATGTAGCAATATTGCTGAATCATGTTATTCAAATCACACGAGTCATTCTAGAATCGAATCATTTCGGAAAACTTGGTCCAGCTGTGGAAAGCTGTTTCAATGGGGTGAGTAAAGAAGCTGTGAGGTAGTGGTCTCCATAATAACTTTTATTTTGCCGAGCATGTGCCACAGATGGATCGCGTCGATGAGACACATGAGACACATCAGTGACACATGCTTGACAAAAAACTTTTGATACAAATTTTCCGGTGGGGTAGATAAACAGTAGGGATGTCCAAAATATTCATTTCATTCATGATTTGTGAATCATAAATTTTCAATAATATAATATAATATAATCTGAAACTGACACTGAAGCGCGTCTATGAAAATGGGCAACAAAAGCCCAACCCAATACATTAAATATAGATACTAGACAGTATCCCACAATTAAACCTGCTCCTCGTATATTTTTTACCGTAGAAAGCGTTATTGATTAAGAGAATACCATTCAATCCTATTGTGAAGCCACCTGGATCATTTTTTTATTAAAATTCACTCTAAACAAGGCTGGAAGCAGCTCCCGAAGGAAACCAACCAACGGCCATTTAATAGCAAAGAGCTACTAAAAGATTTTGTTCCAACAACTGCACATTTGGCTGAAATTTCCCAAATGGAACTAAACCGCCATGGTAAAGTGCAGTGAGTGGTATTTACCTTGGGCTATGGTAAAGCCATCTACCACTTCTTTGTTTCTTTTTAGTAGCCTCTTACGGCACATAGGAAATACGTTAGGACTATTCTAAGGCCCGTACCTACAGAGCTAATAATAATAATAATATTTTAATATGATAAAACTGAAGTCTGAAATCGAATCGAGGGAAATTTCAAACTTGAGATCTTCTAATTAATTAAAATATTCTCTGCAATTGAAATGAATAAAATAAAATTTGGGATACATTTATGATCATGCTTTTTTGGGTAAACTTGCTTGAAAAGCAGTAATTATCGCTTATATGAAATTTTGAAGCATAATTGATAAGGTCCCATTATTGTTTGAGTTCAATTCTCTTATTTCCAACTATAGTTATGCGTAGGTACAAATAACATTGAGTGTACAAGAGTATTACTCTCGTCTGTAGTCGAGTAAAGACATTTACGAGCGTATTCAAATACTCAAGTCAAATATCAAATTTTGAATTAAATGGGAGTATTTACATCTCTGAAATGTATTAATGAATTCTCCTACAATCATTTAAAACATACTTGATAGTTTCTGATGACGATAAATTAACACCAAGTCCTCAATGTTGAGCACAGAACTGAAATGAATTATTTGAGAAATACTCACATGTTGTAAAACTTGAGAGAATTCCTCATTCCCCTACAGAAATCCTCGTTTACCCCCAGGTTATGGATATAGAGAAATAATGTTTAAATGAATATGTTCATTTGTTTAAAATATATTCATTTGTTTAAATGAATATTTAAACAAATATGTTTGATGCAAAAGATTTGAATGTTCAGTTTTGTGATTTACCGTAGCATTCATCAAATTTCGTGTTGAAATTTAACTTATATTCTAAAATTTCACCAGTATATGTCGAAAATTGTCTCTTCGAATAAATATTTTTGAAATTTATATTATAATGTTAGATTAAGCAAAATTCGATTCCATGATTCAATTTTAAAACAAATATACATATATATCTGAAAGCATGCTGTAAACTTTAGTTATGAATCATCTGTGTTTCTAGTATTGTTTATCACTATCTTCTCTCGTTACAAGTGCTCTTCAATTGTATATTCTCTATGTTCTAGTACTATAACGATCATTGATCGGTATGCCTTCCCTTTGTTTTGATACTATGCGGTGGTATTATATTACAATAAAACCAGTGTATGAGATTTTACCAATAGTTTGAAGCCTATGTTTTCAAGTATGGGTGATGATTGAAAACATTCAAGTGTGGTCCATTATTGTCCCAAACTTGGCAAAGTATAATTGATATTTGAAAAGCAACTTTTGTCATAGCGATGGCCCTAGTGGTTAAACATGTTGGCATCGCAGGTTGAAGATCTCAGGTTCGAGTCTCCTCGCTTATCCATGCCCACCACTCGACCCAGGGTGTAATAACTTAGGTAGGCTGAGCCGAACATGAAAAGATCATATTTTCTTTTCAGCAATTGTAACCCTGTCTGTCTATAAGTGGCCGCTGTTACAGGGGCTTGGGCAGGGTGATCCACTCTAAGAAGTGGCCATAAAAAAAAGAATTTGAATCTTGTTCTTATTCTAGTGTCTGAAATTTACAATAATTTTCTTTCCGTAACAGCACCACAACTGTTATGAAACTAAAAACAAAGATTTCAAATTTTATACAAGAGAATTGTATCAAATTCAGTATTTTTAGACAACTAATCTAAATTTATTCACTATGAACCAATACTATAACAATTATCGATCGGTATGCCTTTTGTTTTGATACCCTATGATAGTATTATATTACCTTTAAACCGATCAGAGAAATTTTATAAAAAGTTTTGAGCATGTTTTATACAGTGCAAGAGTCTTATAATAATGGATCACATTTGTTGAGTGGCATCCATTATTGGTCCATATATTACAAAACATAAATAACAGTTGAAAAGCGCGGTAATGGAAGCTTGTTTTTATTCACTTGTCTTGTGCTTTATTAATAACTATAATTTCATTCTTTTTATTAAAAGCAAAGCATCCTCCATTATTAGGGGTATTTATGGTTTTGAAGACCTTAACAATACAACCTCCACCAGAAACTCAAAACAAGCGTTTCAATTTTTATTCAAGTGGTACATTAAAATGTTATATTTTGTTGAGTAGAGTGTAACATTATTTTTATTATACTTAATGGAATTTACTCTGTTCTAGTCGAAAAGGAATGAACCAACGATACATAGTTTGTAAGAAAGAGTAGGCCAAAAATCCATCCATTCCAAGCATTCCATACAGTACTGAGCCTCTATAGTAGAATGTAATGTGTGGGATTTGCTCTGGGTGCTCTTATTTCCTGGTTCAGCCAAGCCTAGTCAAGTTATAACAACATGGGTCAAGTGGTGGGCATGGGTTAACGAGCTGGATTTGTCAAGATTCGAACCTGTGATCTTCAACTTACGATGGTCACCGTGCCCATATACCATATATTCTGTTTACAGAAAATATATCTCCTTCCAGGTCTTTGGATATGGCATCTCAGAGCATGATTTCTTACGTTGGTTGTTACTCGAGCCCCAGTCTATCGTTTGGTTACCCACAATGCACAGAATCATTAGTGCGGAAAGGTCACGGCACCAAGTATCCTGCTCAATTTGTAAAACAAGGCCTATAATAGGACTGAGGTGAGCGATGGTAGTCAGTTACGTATGGCATTTTTTTTGTTTTTGCAATTTGCATATATTTTCAAGTATGGGTGATGATGGAAAACATTCAAGAGTTGTCCATTATTGTCCCAAACTTGGCAAAGTATAATTGATATTTGAAAAGCAAATTTTGTGGGCGCGATTGCCCTAGTGGTTGAACATGTTGACTTCACCGGTTGAAGAACTTGGGCAGCCTAAACCGAATAGGAAGAATCATATCTTTCCAGCAATTGTAATCCTGTCCGTTTATAAGTTTCCGCTGTTATGGGGCCTTGGACAGGGTGATCCACTGGCTAAAAAAATAAATAATTAGAGGTACATCAAGATCCCTCTTGCTTGATTAAACTTTTTCACATTTCAACATAATTGAATCTTAATTTTTCACCTAGTGCTACCCTTACTATATGCTTACTTTTGTGTCTTAACTCGATTTTCAACCCTATTGCATATTGCAATTGGACATTTTAGTGCAGTATTTCGCTGTGTGATAGGGAATTTAGCATTGGGATTCAATATTCTGGATTTGGATTGAGCATTCATGAGTAATAAAGTATTCTGAATTGCCCATCCCTACCGTCAAGTATGTTCTAAATCACTTGAATAAGAATAGCCTCAACATATTTCCTGCATGTTGTAAAAGACCACTGAAAGGAAGCAAAAAAATGGCAGATGATTTTATTATCGCCCAGGGCAGATAACACTCACTGCACCTTACCATGGCAGTTCACTTCCATTTGGGATGTTTTCCGTTCAGAGAGTGGTTGCTGGTACTACACCTTTTAGTAGCTCTTTGCTATTAAGTGGACGTTAGTTGGTTCCTTTTCGGCACTGCATTGGGCCTTGCTCAGAGTGAATTTTGATAATAAAAAACAAAAAAAAAATAAATAAAATATTTCGGAATCTGATTAAATACTTCCATGTGCTCGAATTTTCTTGAGTATTTGAATATCAATGTCTTTATATGAGTATGGGTATCTTTATATGAGATTATTACTCTTGCGTTATTTTCACTCTTGATGAGAGTTTATACTTTTCTTTCAGATTCCGCTGTTTGAGATGCGTGGATTACAATGCATGTCAAAATTGTTTCCTGACAAACACAAATTTCAAGAAATCGCACAAGCCAACTCATCCAGTACAGGAATATTGTATGCCAGTTAAGAGACGGTAGGTCAATCTTGATCGAAAAAATTTTGTCAAATCGTTTTTTGTTGAGTATAAGTCACAGATGGACCGCGCCGATGAGATGCGGTCCATCTGTGGCTCATGCTTGACAAAATGAAATTTTTTAATCGGATCAGTCGATGGGTGGATCGTGTCGATGGGACGTCGTCCATCTGTGGCTGATGCTCGACAAAATGAAATTTTTGACTGGATTGTGTCGATGGATGGATCGTGTCGATGAGACGGTTCCATCTGTGGCTGAGGCTTGACAAAATAAAATTTTTGATTGGGATTAGTTTCTAATAAATAGGGCTTGGAGTTTCCAAAAATGATATGTTTAACAAAACTGTAACATAGCTTTTTTCCATCTCAGTTTTAAAGCATTAGAAATATGCTAATTTAGCACTTTAGACTGGCAGAATTTTTTTTCTTTCGGTTCCTGAAACTTTCGTATTTCTTATTAAACTTTGTGTGACCGACAAGCTTCAAGACTATTAACTCTGCCATTGTATAGCAGTATTGATGGTTTTGAAACTCTTCACAGTTTGTCTGTTACCAGACACTAAAAACATAGGATAGGAAATCATTTTTATCCTGCGGGAGAGGAAAGCCGAGAATACGGCCTAATCATATGGCAAACCACGACCTCTCGTGCAGACACCAGTTCCAAATCGGGGTGGAGTTTTTTTTTTTTGATTATCGTATTTCTCATCTCATTTTTCCTGTGCATGGACTTGGTTGGCGTAGGAAGCCATAAGCAGTGCTTACGTGAACCACCGCAATAACAAGGTGCTGTAAACGGTTCGTTCCATAGTTGATGCTTAGTTCATCAATCAACTCTTGTCTTTCATTTAGTCCAGTTGTCTTTTTCCATTCAAACTTTAGGGTGTATTCTTATAAGCTGTACCAACAGAATGGGGCAGTGAACAGACCAACGGCCACTTATGGTTACTACAAAATATAGAACCATCAGCTTTGCTCTCCGGTGTAAAACACCACCAAACAGAACCGAGTGGTATCTGCCCTGCAAGATAGTAGAACCAACCATCTACCACTTCTTATATAGTCCTTTCTTGCAACGTGCAGGAAGTATTGACAATTCTAAGACTTTACATTTGTTTATTTCAGAGAAAGCATGAAAGACCTTGCTCGGACGTTCAGAAACATCGTCACAAAACGATACAAACGGAAAACTTTTTCCAGAAGCTTCCTGCCCATAGATCAATCTGGGAATGCCGGTGGAGTGTGAGTTTTTTAATAGTTTTAATAGTAATATAGTTTGCTCAGATTGCTTTTACAATACTAAATAGGTGTCTGTGTAAATTGTGTTTTTCCAAGCCTCTTTTTAAAGCCACACTGACCAAGGCCCTATACTAACGGCCACCTATAGACGGATAGGGTTAGAACTTCTGGAAAGATATAATTTTTTCTTGTTCGGCTTAGCCTACCCAAGTTATTAGACCTATGGTTGAGTGATGGGCATGGATTAATGAGCCTGACTCGATGGGGCTCGAACCCTAGATTTTCAACCTGCGATGCCAGCATGTTTAACCACTAGGCCATCAAGTCCACAAAAGTGGGTAATGTCTTTTTGGGTCGCCACTTCCAGACATATTTTTTTAAAAGCGAATCACAAAGCGAGCCATTTTGAATCGCTTTTTTATGATTCTGATCCGCATTTGAAATTTAGGGAAAATTACTTAAAAAGTGAAAATTTCGAAGTATATATATATATATATAATTCGAGGGTCCCAGGGCAAAAGGGCGAATCTTGAAATTTCGAAAAAAATTTTATTGAACAAAATTACAGAATTAAACATGATCTTTCAAATGGTCAATAAATCATTACAGTAGATATGTTATTTCCTGAGATAAATTTTGGAATAAGGGCGAATAGTATATTTTTATACCTAATGAAAGGGCGAAAATTGAGATTAGCCTTTTTGCCAAAGAGTAAAGTTTAGAATTAGATGAAAATTCTCAATATTCGCCTTCTCACTAAACCTTGTCGTCTGTTCACAAGGAAAATATTATTGTGCTTCGGCAAAATTATAGAGAGACAAGGGTTGAATAAGATGTTAATACAACGATTTTCTTAAATAACCTTGCCATACTGAACTTTCATGTCCAATTGGAGTCAAATATAAAAACGTTTCTGACACTGTTATGATCCTAATGTCAGCGCACCATAATTAGTTTCATTGTCTAATAACAAGTAAAATATTACTAGCATAACTCAACAATAAAAACAATTAGAACGAAACAACTTTCAAAGAAATAAGCTAAGTCAAAAGCCCTCAACTGAATTTCACTTAGTCCATAGCTCAGCCTTCACTCTTTCTCTGCTACATAGAAGGTTTAGGTAAACATGGTGATGTCGCTTGGGTATCACTCCTTGCTCACACAGTGACATTGTCTTGATATTTCTTTTTTTTGGAATTGGTATGGGTTAAATATATGCCATTGGCAAATCTAGGAGAGAACTTGGTACTTTTTCAAACCTTTTGATTGCTAATATCTTTTTAAATGGCTCTAAAATTGAATAGGAGTCATGTTTGTAAAAAATAGATTGCATGTGGCTCTTTTCTAATTTCAACTATGTTATTCCAGTTCTGCTTTTGTTAACTGATTTCCAATCTACAATATTTTGTTCAATGTGTGTTACAGCATACGTTTTTTGCTTTTTCTAGCCAAAGATGCCACAACCTCCTATTCATAAGGCACATTGATCCCTAAGTGATTAGCCCTGGTTTCGATGGCAGCATCCTATCAACTTCCATATGATAATGAACAGATGCCATAAAAATATAATCAATCTGCAATTGAGTGGATTGGAATTTTAGCCACTGCATACATGCATATCTTAGCAACATATTGATTCAGACTTTGGCCACCAAACTTGTCTGAAAAAAAACATTGCTCTTAATCTCTGGGTCCGCTTTAATTTCCCTTTGAATTAGCTGAAATAGAAAACTGGTCGTTTAGTTTGCCCCTCTTTTAGATGTGGTCTGGTCTCAAATATAACAATATCCATTAGTATTTCCTACATCATACATTGTCAAGTTGTAAGTGCTGAACTTTCGCTTAGGTGCTAACCTTGCCACGTGGTGTATACAAAACTGATTCTGAATCAAAGTTGAAACAGAAGAGGGAGGAATTATTTTGCGTGTGAGATCTCCCTTTGAAGACAAATGCTCCTTTATTCATTCTGAATTATCTGTTTTGTATTTTGCACAATACATGCATCGATCCTTTTTTGGTTTATGTATTGCTTAGTTCATTCCATGAAATTTGCTCGCGTATGTGGTATAGCCGGTAAATTTAGCTTTACCGAGTCTTCCTTCAGGATTTTTTGTTTGTAGTGATGCAGTACAAGTTGCTTGTATGTAAAGCTTCCATTTACCACGCCTGCAGTAATGACTTTCTGATTTTGAAAAGAATTGAGATGATCTATTACACCTTTCCAAATCACGTCATTATGCTTATTTGAAGGGGAAAGTTTACCTCTGAGGTCAGGTCTCCAAAGCCACCAAACACATTTTTGGATAGGTCCGTTCTGACCATTTTTTCTCCACATTGCAAAGTGGCAAGAAAAACTTTTCTGCACACTTCTTCTCTCCTGGTTGATGTGCCAGTCAAAAAAAACCGTGACCTCATTATTACTGTGCAAGTTATTAGTCTTCCTTCTTTTTGGTGGTTCATCATCAGAAGATAGCTCGTCTTCAGACGATTCATCAGCACTACATGGATGATACCCTGGCTCCTCATCTGAAATATCTTCAGATGATTCATTAGTGGCATCAACTGCTGAAGGTTTGTCATGAAAAATTGTCAAGAGTTTACACAAGTTCTATACAGCCATTATCGCATTCAACTTTTACCAGACTATCAATTTGTGACTGTACAGTTCCATTAACTTTTGAATTACCTGCACTGTAATGATTTGCTTTCTTTTGAATTGGATTATCGAAAAAAGTTCCATTTATCATAACACGTGCACCAGTTGCAAAGTGTATCTTGTTGTGTTGTCTTAATTTTATAATATCAGCCGTTATGGAATCAATGTTTAGTAATAATATTATTATCTTTCTTCAACCTTTATCGAAAAACAAACTCTCATCAATCTCATAAGAAAAACTTACCGTAATATCTTGTGCAACATCAAATTGTGTACAAATTTGCTGTTAGTTCTCTAACTTAGGTGTTTGCTAACTAGGCCATGATTGTTATTGCTCTCAGAATAATTTTTGTAATTTGTAAGCCTAGATGATCAATAGTCTGATTGCGATTGTTTTTCGATGTACATACTCTTAATACTCTCACTCTTACATAAACTTTTAAAGCTCAAGGTACTTTAGTGCCTACTAAAACTAGCTACTAGGATACAGTTTTAGTCATTTTTTAATAAGGATTATTGAGAATGATTCCATGAACTCGTGGTCTCAAGATGCAACCTAAGCACTCGCCCTCCCAATCAAAATAAGACTTTGCTTGACCTACTGAAGCAAAGCTTTGTTCAGAAGTCCTGGCCTACACACAATATCAAGGTTGAACTGAAACAAATCAGCAGAAAACATCATTAGCTGTATATTTCCTTTGTGATATCACAATGGAAAAAATAAACAAAACGGCGAAAAGCGCATATCAGACTATCTTGTGTGACAGAAAAAGGGCGAAAATTAAAAATGTCGTATTTTCAGAAAATATGGCTTTCATTGCAAACCAGTTTTTAATCAGAAAATAAGACCTTACTAATATCCATCTTGACCCAGAAGGAATATTTGCTACAATAAACGGAAAAAATGTTAGACAGGTTCAAAATTGAAAAAAATACGTTTTGCTTGATTTCTCAAAACAGCTTTTTCAGGATTCGCCTTTTTGGTCTGAGAGTGTCGAATTAGCTGAGAATTTTTGAACTATTTACAGAAATAACGCAATGTTTAAAACATTTCTCGATTCACAATGAATCATGCAAATGAGTGTTCGAACCATTGTCATTACTAGCGGAAGGGAACCCACATGGGAAACATGTGTACTGCTCCAGCAATCTCTCTTCTCGCCTTTTTCTCTTTTCCCCCATTTTCTCTCCTATTTTACCCCAATGTATTGGACACACACATCCCCTTATTGTATAAAATATGTCCCCAATCATAACATTAGGCCATTATATTGTTTTGTTAATATTATACTCCTACACACATGGGCTTTAGATAAAACAAACCACGTTGTTTCTTTTATCCATGATCCATGTAAGTTCTATAGATAAATGTTTTATGACATAAATTGGTATGTTCAGTTTATATTAAATTTGAAGAAAAATAGACCCTTAGATTCAACTATTAGCAAACAATGGTTATTCAGGTTGTTTTATGAGCTAACAATGCTATCCCATGCTTGTGTTTGTTATGTCATAAAACTTTAGCGTGATTTTTGTTTGTATTGTACTCTCTGATGGATTATAACTTATACTATCATTGTGATTTCATAGTGCTTGCTATTGTGAGGTAATAGTTGGGTATGGTTTGTTAGTTTTTGAATTCCATTCCGTTCTATAGCAGTAGCTAAGCTTTGGTGAGGGTTGATGTGAAATATAATAAACCTTACAGCCAATGATATATAGTATATTATAGATTTTAGATATATTTTATTAAGGAAACCGATATAATATCAATCATGCGAGAGAAAGTATTATGGGTTGACAGGTGGCAGTATTTTTTGTGCAGCTATAAATTATGAATCCACTTTCAAAACTACAATATTTTTTCATTTTATTTTCAACTTCATTTTTTTTGTGGGATCACATGATCAGATTAGTAACTAGATTGGTATCGAAGTTGCAAAGTCTTGTCTGACTTGGATTTCATGGCGCATCCAAGTCAGTTTTTTTCAAAACATAGTTGATGATGTTCAGGCTTTTTAATTCATAGTTACTGTTAGCCAGTGGCTTTGTATTTAGTATTCTGGAAAGTGGTTTATGATTGAATTATGACATCATTATGAGTATAGCAGGCAGTAATGCTACTATAAACTAGCATTTTATCATTGAATGATAAACAGCCAAAAATTCTCAAAAAAGCATATTTTATAACTCACTAAATGTTAAAAATTAAAAGTGGGTGCCTAAAGTGGATAAAAATGTAGGGATTTATTATACTTTCAATTTATTCCAAAGCCATGCAATTTTTTGTCGGTGAGAGGTAACGGGGTCATTCTAAATAAGTACGCTATAGATTTCTACTGTGTTTGTTAGTTTTTGAGCAATATTTTTTTAAAGTGAGACTTAACACTTGTATTTTTCCATCTTCCACTCTTTTTATATTTTCCATAGTTGTTTTATGTGATATTTTATCTGTTAAATGTAGTGTTGCTAATATTTCTGTGTGAAATATTTGTTTAGATGTTTTCGTAGTTTGGGTACGTGTGTTCCTGTTTTCTTCAACGTTTGAATTAAACTCCAGAAGAAGGTTGGTATTGTGTAAATATATAAATGTAATATTTATACACATCTTGTAGTAGTTCATGTAAATGTGGTTATCGATATTTTGTGTTTTTGGAAGCTTTTTTGTATGCTTTAAGTTTAACTTGCCCCTGCTTACTTGATTGTTCTGAATACGACATGTGCCAACTATTCCCAGCGATAGCCAATATCTGAGTACACCTATTTGCTTGTGTTTTAGCATTTGGCCATCTCTATAATATCTAGTATATTCCGAAATGAGAATATTCTATAAATAAATATTGAACAAGTTAATATTATTCTGGGTAAGATTTCGAATTCAGATTTAAATATATTTCAGAATAGTAGTTTATTGAGAAAGTTTGTTACTGAAATTCATACAAATCCAGAAGAAAACTATTGTTTTAGCTATCAGTACATACCGGTAATTAAGTTTCCATAAAGATACTGACTTACTGTCGTCTGATATTTTTTCTCTGAAGAGGTGGACATCTATTTTGGCACATACTTGATTAATCTATTTGATATTCCAAATTCTAATTCATTTTTTCCTCAGTAGCGCTTAGTATGTTTCTTATTAAAACAATATAGCTTAAAAAAATAAACCAACTTCTGCCCTCAATTTTTGCAGAATGACCGAAACATGGCAGCAACAAAACTTGGATGTGACAAGCTCATCCATGCCAGATATTGAGTACGGAAGATACAGAGAGCAGCAGAATAGCACGGTAAGTTGGAAATATAAGGGCCGAAAAGGAATATTCTCAACGTGTTTTTACCACTGGAGAATAAAATAAGCAGCCACTTCTAGCCAGACAGGGGTTAAACTTGCTGGAAAGATATCATCTTTTTCTGTTCAGCTTAGCCTACCTAAGTTATAACACCTTGGGTTGAGTGGGTTCAACTTGGCCCACCCAAGTTATTATACCCTGGGTTGAATGGTGGACATGGATTAACGAGCCGGACTCGTCGGGACTCGAACCTGAGATCTTCAACATCCGATGCCAGCATGTTTAAACACTAGGCCATAGCCCCACTATTGCAGACTTTTTGAATCTTCGTACGAACAAACAGAAGTATAATAAACGTTAATATAGAAATATTTTATCAAAAGTTAAATAAGACTTTAATCTGTTCAGATAAGATATGTAAAATCAGTTCTAAAGGATAGAATAATCTAAAGAAATCGAAACTTCGACAATATACCTTGTTCGTTTTCACTGGTTGTGCTTATCAGAAGTGCCATCATAAAAAATTTAGGGAAAGGGCAATGTTCCATGATATACCTCTCGCCAGAAAATTGAAATGTCTCTATTTCACTGTTTGGTCACAACCAAATCTATAGAAAACTTAAGATGATCAATACTGCTATGAAATATCAGTATTAACGGTTTTGAAACTTTTGCTCTTTGTTCGAAGAAAATGACCTGTGATTTTTTGAAACTCTGAGAAAAACTAGATTTTGTCAACCTGAGGCAGGTATTCCACAACTCTGATTAAAAGTAATTTCTATTTTTAATTAACGTTCTTAAATCTACTCATTTTGCAATGAAATCCAGATATGCTATTGGTCTGGGGGACATGGACTAACTACTTATTCTTCCCGTTTACCTCAATCGTTAGAGCGTTGGGAATACGCTTCGAGCTACGCATCTCTGATCGTCATGACGCAGGTTCGAATCCCGTGAGAGACGATGATTATATGCAAGAGGTCTGCTGGACACCTCACCGGTGAAAGGTGGTTCACGTAAGCGCTGCTTACGGCTTCCTCCACCAACCAGGTCCATGCACAGGAAAAATGCGAAATACCATATTCCAAAATCCTTCACACCGATTCGAACTGGTATCTGCACGAGAAGTCGTGATTCATCCTGTGGCTAAGTTGTATTCTTCGCTTCCCTCTCACACAGGATAAAAATGATATCCTATCCTCTGTGCCTCTGTGTGTGTGGATCCGTATGCAGTAAATGCAAGGATACAGTAGCAAGAGTAACTATGACTAACAAGAGAGGTTCAAAGTCTAGCCTCACACTTACACAAATTTATTTATGTTACAGAAATAAATTTGTGTAAGTGTGAAGCAAGACTTTGAACCCCTCTAGAAATCCTGAAATATGACAAATTTACGGTGTAAGATTCGACTTAAGTCATATATGGTAAAATATCAGAAATTTGTCTGAAGATTGAAAGGTTATTTTGTTAATGTATTGTTGTATATCCATGTTGGATTTTGACTACTGTTAAATCCAGACTTTGAGGACATTTCCAGTGCAGATTATAAGTTGATTCTTTCTCTACAGGACCTCAATGCAAGCAGAATGTCGGCTGGATTCGCAGACGTATCTCAGCTAGCAGATGAAGAAAAAGAAAAGTTGGATCTGTTGATCGAGAGATTAGAGGAAGAGAGAAGGTCAGTGTAAAGATATAATTGAGGCTGGAATTGGTCAAAATCAAATTCGATTTTGAATTGAATCGAATCAAATATCTGATTTGTATTCTTATAATGAACAAATAGGGGCAATGGGCTAGGGGTTATGATGTTGGCATCGCAAGTTGAGGATCTCGGGTTCATGTTTCAGCTCGTTAATCAATGCCCCTCCATACAACCATACTATAGTAATGTAAACCAAACCTGAATAGCTTTATCTTTCCAACAACTATATGCCTATGATTGGCCACTTGTACAGGGCCTTGGTCTGCTCTGAGTAGTAGGTTTAAAAAAATCAATAAAACTCCCAAGAAAACTGTGATAAACATCAAAATTTACAGACAAATATCTCAGAAAATTTACACATTTTCGAACTGGGTATTTTATGTCAGGCGGCCACTCGTGTGAGAGTGATTTTTTGGGTACGATGGCCCAACATGATAGTGGTTATGATGTTTGCATCGCAGATTAGAGATCTCAGGTTCAAGTCCGAGGGATGGCTGGACTCTGATGAACCCAAGAGATTCTTTGTTTTGGAATTCTTTTGGAATGATTCACTCAGATCGGCGACTATAAAAAAGCTACTACAAATGTAGTAACATCACCTGCACTCTAATCAAGAGACATCTGGAATAAGACTTGAATCACTATTCTAAATGAAAGTGACTGATATCTGCCCTGGGCAATCGTGAAACCCACAAAAAAGTTAAAAGTTTTATACTGGCAGGAATACAATATGGAGAAAAAAAAACAAGTTTTGAATATAATTTTGTCTTGTAATCGTAGCATTGTACTGAAAGCAGTGTTGTGTGCAAATTTGGCGTCTTCTTGTTGTGATTTTTATCCCGATATTTGGTATTGAAGTATGAGCAATGTTCTCTATTAAGATTATTTTCTATATTTGAAATGGTGAAATATTCAGGAATGTGTTCCTAGAATCATACCATCTGTTGCTAGTCAGTAGACTTATTTTAAAATGAGTGGGTGCGAGGGATGTTCAAAGCAAATCAAAAACTCGAAAATAAACATATTCAATATAGTAAACTTCTTTATTTTAGATATATTTAAAAATAGTTGGATATGAAAATATGTTCTATTTATTGCTTAAATTCTGATAGAAATACCAGAAAAATTCATTTTTAATCTCCAAATCAATACAGTTTCACAATTTTCGGGATTTGGTTCATTATTGTCTTTAGAAGTTAGTTAGATGCTACCTTTCACCAAAAACATGGATTTAGAATGTATTTGATATTTCTTATTTAGAATATATTAGAAATAGTCCTGTTGCATGCTAATCAGCAATGCTTTTATGTTTTGATTGTTCTACCACAAATAGTAGCATATATAACAACTATCTTACAAGAATCGTTATAGTCAGCATCCATAACCATAAATGGTAGCATAAATGAATAATTGTGATAAATTCCAAATTCATCTTTAATTATCGGTATCTAAATTTTTGGTATCAGTATCGGCCATTTTTAGACTGCCGGCAGGCGGTTCCGTCCGAGTTGTTTATCTGTTTTTTATTAGGATGCTGCAGCTTGTGTTACCGATTCATAGGATCCTGTAATTGTTCAAACTGGACAATATCTGTCTTGATGGGGCAATAATCTTTGTTGAGATGTTGATCTAGCTTTAACAATGCCACGGCGCTCAACTTAGCTTGTGATTTTCCATTGGAAATAATAATGACACAGAATAGCAATTAAAAGTTCGTGACAGTATAAATATTCTTTTTTTTGTAGGAACGCATTTAGGGAATGGCTCTAAAATAGTCCTAACGATTTTTCTGCACTTCAGAAGCGAGTAAGAGGAAATAAATGAGTGGTAGATGATTTTACCATTGCCCAGGGCAGATACCACTCGCTGCACTTTACCATAGCAGTTCAATTCCTTCAGGAATTGTTTTATGCTTGGGTGCAGTTGCTGGTACTATATCTTGTAGCAGATCTATGCAAAATAGACGGCCGCTAGTCGACCCTTCCTTTACGCACTGCTTGTTCAGAGTGAATTTCAATAAAAAAGAAAGTGTCTAAGCATAACACGTGCCTTGCTCTGCAGATGCCCTAACAAACGTCCTGAATGCTTTAAAAAGAAATAAAGAAGTGGTAGATGGTATTACTATTGCTGAGGGCTGCTAACACTTACTGCCCTTCTACTACAGTAGGGTTTGGCGAACTCTTTGTACTGCCGGGCCAAATCAACACACATCAGTAACATGCGGGCGCATAAATTTCAACCTATAGATTGTTTAGTATGAACAATTGCCACATTATCCTTATGGGTGGGGCTACTTACGGTCAAATTCGAACGTCAGACCATAATTTTAAGAGATTTTGTAGCGTACATGGGAGTTACCGATTAACGTCGGGACACATGTTAACAGGCTTTTTTGTTATGATATAAAATTATAAGTTCATGCATAGATAATGATGAAATATTATGCACTAAAAGTAAGATCAGTCGAAGGGCGCAGTTTGCCGACCCCCGTATTACAGCATAGTTCAATCCAGATTGTTGGATTACCAGCTACTCTGCTACTCGGACACCCGAAGAAAATGGATTCCATCAGAAGAAAATGTAGCAAATGGGTGGTATTTCATGATATAACTGTGACTCGAAAATTTAACAAGACTGGAAAAAAGTTCAAAATCATCAATTTATGAAATAGCAGTGTTGATGATTTTGAAGCTTTTTTATCAATCTGTAGAAAACGTCATGGCTATTTCAGACACCCGAAGAAACCCTAAATTCTGCCGTCCTAGTTTAATCATCTCCTGGACGATTTCCTCTTAGTCAGAGTGCAGTTATTGGTACTATATTTGTTATAAGTTGTTGGTTGTCCAAACGCTGCTTCAGTCTTGCTTAAAAGGAATAATAACACAAAAACTCATTATTAAAATCACCTTTTCCTTTGTCAGTATGATACATAATTATTGAATTTCATGTCATTTTAATTAAAATCATTATGAACACTTTTGTAGAATTTGTGGAAAATTTAACAATATAACTAACTCATTCAGTTTGCGAGTTTCTAAATACTGGTTTATGTATTTCTTGAGGGGTGGCCGAAATCTTATATCTTCTGGTTTCAGTTAGGGCTGGGCAAAACTGAAGCATTTGGAATTTGAATCCGATTCGAATAACTTTTTGGATCGTTGATTTCATAAAAATAACAAATATCCCGTTTTTACTATTACTATTGTAGTCTTCGTTATGATAATTAGGAAATATACAATTATGAATTACACATATTAGCATGAACTGACTTAAATTGTATTGTAAATTGTATTTAATTGTATTTTCATTTTAAAGTCGAAATACAATTGGTTTTGATCAAATTTGACTAAAATCTATTGCATTTTTTTTTGAAAAGGAAAAAAAAAAGATTTTATTTAGCATGTTTTTGTTCCTACGACCGATTCGTAGATTATTCGAATAACCTGTGCTCCGAATCACCGAATCGGATTGCCCAGGCCTTATTTCTGAATCTATCCGAATAATTTTCCCAGATTAAATATTCGAATCAGAAGTCATATAATAATAATAGACGAAGACATCCTTTTATCAGCTTATAATTTATGTGAAAATTCAAAATTATTTTTGAAAAAATTTCATAATTATCATTTTGTTAATACAGCATTCTTGCAGAAATTGAACCATGTTAACTATTTTTCGAAAATCTTGGTAGACATATGATTGCAAAATAGTTTGAATATCAATATTGTATTTATTTCATAAAAATCATTTTCTTTCAGACGAATGATGGCGACCACAGAATTATTGGAATCTTCTCAAAACCAGCCACATATTGAGCAACATGGGGGACAGGGTAGACCGGAGCAAGAAATGTTACAAGCTGAACTGGAAGATATAAAGCATTACAACCAGTGGGTCCTATTTTGTGATATTCACTCGTAATTTGACGAGGTTGGATGTAGTCAGTACCTTGGAAGAATGATCTAATAGGCTATGAAATCCGAAGATCTGCTTAGTAATGGATAATTAATAGTTCTCAAGTGGTTTCCACCAACAGTGGTGTATTTGGGGCCTTAAAAAAGGGGAAGGGGGGCGGGGAGGTCGCCGATTTAAAAAAATTTGAAAGTGAAATTAGGACATCATATTCTGTACCTCATGCAAAAAATTTCCATTTCTGAAAATCAGTTTTGTTTATAATGCTCATCTGCGGAAGTCCGACAAAATGTTTACAGAAATTAGGTTTGTATATGTGTGTAGAAAGGCTCTTCACCCTCTTGTCTAATAAATGTACATTTCTGGAAAAAAGTAGTTTATGCCAGACTTATTTATTTTTCAAATTTTCTCTTTATTTATTTTAGCGACCTTCAAAAAGAGTTGAATGAACTTCGTGCATCACTGCATCAAGATCCACTCCACCGCACACCGTCACAACATCAACAAAACTCTCATACAAACTTTCCGAAACCACTTGCTATTGAACCACGCACATCGACACCACATGCTTTAACCAGAGGTGGCTCTTTTGCACCACAAGGTCCAAAAAATATGTCATACAGCCCCGAAAGTGCCCGTTATTCACAAAATAGCCCTCAAAATCGTGATTTCAACCGAAATGTCCCTGAAAATCGGGAATACTCTTCAAATATCTCTGGAAATCGGTATTACGCACCCCAACCTACCCATCCTAGGCAAGTTTATCAGCATTATCCTCCTCAAAATTATAACCACTCTGTATCAATGTATGAAACACCCCCTGAATTTCAGACCACACCTCCACAATTTTCTCACCCACCACAAATGGGAGCAAAGTATTCACCCGACGAGCATCGTATAGATCCCCAATTTCATCAAAACCTATCAAGGCCCCATTATGAGCCTCTGAAAGGTGGGGAAATCCCTAATGGACACTCCCCGAAAATGTACCCTGTACGAAGAACCCCGGAATCCCAAAGAATGTCACCAAAGTCTACCAGAACGCCTATGAGAGTGCCAAGAGAGGCGCACCGTTCACTGGGAGCATCTCCTCAGCCAGGGGTTCACGAAACCCCAATTGAATTTCCAAAAAGATCTTACAGATCTCTAGGTAACTCTCCCAGAGCTATAGAAAATGATTTTGAAGATCCCATGAAAACAGGGCCATGGGGATCAAGGAAAGTGCTCCCAGATGTGCCATTCGGAATGTCACCCAAACACCCCCGGAGTTCACCATCACAAAGTTCACACAACTCCCAACATCGATCTCCTCAAATTGAAGCAGTTCCGCGCCCCAATTCTGGTCTGGCACAACGGAGCCTAACCCCGACTAATTTCAGCCACGAGTCACAGCGACGTATGTACCGCAAGGGGACAAGAGATTCGTTTAGCGAAAGTGGCTCTTTTAATGAAGCATCACGGAATCCCCGCAAAATATCTCCTCATGAAATTGAGAAATGGCATTCGTCTAGAGAAGGTTCCCCTAAACTGAGGCGCAGTGACTCGAAATCATTACAAGAGGCTTACTTGCGCCATCTAGAGGCAAATCAAACAACATCAGAATCTGTGCTAAGCACCTCACAATTTTCCCATACCTCAAACCCAACAGAAGTCGAAATGAACCATCAATTGGCGCCAAAGCCAAAACAGCGTCAGAAACGAAGCAACTCCTCCCAGCGTAGAATTTCCTCGGAAAATCATCACAAGGACGCGGAAATTGAGTACACATCTGACGCAAGCTCAAAATCAAGTTATAAGAAATCTAGCAAAATCCAGAAAACGCAGAAATATAGAGAAAGACCACAAAGCCATGATGGCTCACACCGATCTGTGGAACGACAAAGCCCGAAACCCCACAAACGGGGTCGATCACCACATCAAGAAGTTACTGGTTCCCAGGGTTTTTCAAAAGATAAAACAGCATCTCGCAAAGAAAAATTGAAATCTGAGCACCTGAAAAGTCCCATAAGCTCAAGTAATTCTGATAGTTCGAAAACATCTCAGAATTCCAGAAGCGGAAAGCGAGAAAAAGTTAAACAAAGTACAAAGCATAGTTCTAAAGGCTCACTTAGTAGTGGAAATAGAGAAAATTCGAAACGTCAAAACCAGCGACATATGTCAAGGAACGACACTCGGGGTTCGATTGTTCCTCCTCGGCAAGCTGTCTCATCCGAAAACTTAGACTACGAAGGGTCGCAGAGAGGGTCACTGGACTCGCTGGATACACTGCACGGCGCTGGGGCCTCACATCCTAGTTTGGAAGCTTATGGCACCTCAAATGCAGACACTATATCCCCAATACCGGATATGTCTCGTAGTTTTGACCCAAAACATAACTACACAGAAGAAATTGACCCATATTCAAACATACACTCAAGCAAAGGTGATGTAACAGAAAATTCGCACACAGATGTAGAATATGGACACCCTAACAAGAATCCCACCGACAAAGGGACAAGTTTTCTTTCCAAAGATGCACAAATAGTAATGCAAACTGGTCTACGAAGCTCTACGCATAGTTCAATGCAATCAAAGTCATCTGAAGACAAAATAAAGTCACAAAAGTCTTCAAAATCACAAATACATCCCAAATCAATGCGCCCAGAGTCACAAAATGGCTCTGCACAAAAGAAGTCTTCGATGTATCAAGACCATTCATCTTCCTCATCGTCCGATTCAGAGAGTGATTCAAGTGACCAGGTAATCTGGTTGAATATTTTGAACAGCCTTAGGTTGCAACATGAAACACAAAGAAAATTAGTTTTCATCTGAAGAAAATTCAGCTAATGAGCAATATTTTATGGTATATCTCTTGCTAGAAAAATATTTGAAGATAAGATTCTGTGGGCGCAATGGCCTAGTGGTTAGCATTTTGGCATTTCTGGTTGAACATCTCTGGATCGGGTTTCAGCGAGTATGGCTCTTTGATCCATGTCCACCACAAAACACAGGGTGTAATAACTTGGGTAGGCTAAGCCGAACCGAAAATATAATATCTTTCCAACCACTCTCTTGTCCATCTGTTAGTGGCTGCCGCTACAGGGCCTTGGCCAGGGCGATCAACTTCAAAGAGTTGTTATAAAAAATCAGTCGTATTTTATTCTTTGCATTAATTCTATGTTTTTTCATAGGAAAGCAATGAGAAAAGATCAAATAGAAGCTCCCCGAAGGGTTCTCGTCATCCAAGCCCGAAACCATCCAGAAGCAGGTCACAGAAAAATAGCAAGAATTCTCCTTCACCCAAAGGCTCTTGTAAGGGTATGGCAACAACCCCACAGAAGAAGGGGAATATGAAGCGAGACAAGAAACAGACTTCAGGTAGTAGCATGTTTTTTTTTCATCAAATTCACTCTTAAACATCGATGAGCCACTACAGAATGCAACACCAGCAACTAGGAATGGCCAAAACCGAATATTTTAATATTTTGAATACATTCTGATAAAATAATTTTGAATAGGAAATATCGAATACCTTCTAAATTCAGCCATGCCATAATTGAAGATGGCATTCAAACTTTTTAAAAAAGAAATATAAATTGCAAAGTCCAGAAAATGTTGACTATTGATACAGTTCCCCTTATTCCGTTAAACTACGTCAATTTGGAGAGCAAGCGTGAATTTTCTGTCAATTTTGTCCGGGTTTATGCAATAAAAATAGCATATTTTCATGTCCCACTGTTCTGAAATATATCTGAAATAAAAATTTTTATCGGCCACTTTTGTGATCTGCTTGATATACCGATAAACAGCGAAATTAAGCCAAGATATCGGCCAGGCTCTAGTTTGCATAAATTTTCTAATAATTCGAAATAAAAAAGATTATTTTTGGAAATAAATGTAAATCTGTTTATTTAACATTTTATATGTTTCTCATTATAGGTTCGATTTGATCCAAAAAAAATATTTGATTGTGAATTTAGCAGATATTTGATATTATTATTTTTCCAGATGGTGATTCCACACATTCACGAAGTTCACCAGAAGGTGATTTGGAGTCAAAATCATCAGAACAATCTGCTAGTGATCACAGGTACTTATGCTTTTTTCTATTGTCATTATATAAACAAAACTACCTGGCACAAAGCAGGCCGGCAGAATGTCCGATGCTTTGCTACTCAGATACCAGAGGAAATGGGTCCCATCAGCAGAAAATTCACCAAATGGGCATAATTTCATGATATACCTCTTGCTGTGAAGGGAAATGTTTCTTTAGGTGTTTGGTAGCTAAATCATAATCTAACATCTATAATTTCAAAAAAAAATGGCCAAATTTAGTACATTTCCTGCTTAGAGGACAGTTGCCGATACTACATCTTGTATTGGCCATTTGCTATTAATTGCTTTTGGTTGGTCCCTTCAAATTAGGCACTGCCTCCGGCTTTGCTTAGAGTGAATCTAATAAATAAAAAAAAACTTTTTGCAAATAAAATCAAATACCGGTAACATATTTAGGATATTTAAAATTGACCATTCTAAGCCCACTTTGGTCTTATTTTCCAGTTTTTCATCCCCGGAAGAGGAAATGAAATTTTTAGTTAAGAAGCTGCAAGGAATAATGCCGTCGATCCATGACCAACCAACGGATAGCCGCTCTAGTATTGATCTGAAGACTTTGAAACCAATGAATGAGGTAACTTAAACTTGCAGCAACTAGTAACATAATATGTGGCATATATATATTCATATATATGTTCATATAGTTTAGTTTCACTAAATTCACTATATAAATAGAATGTTTGAATATTTCAGATTAAAGAAGTTGCTGGTATTTGACCATATTTTTTCATATGCAGTACTTGCAAGGATACAAGAGTAATTATGACTAACTAGAGAGGTTCAAAGTCTTGGTTCACACTTAAACAAATTTATTTCTGTACGACGTCTCATCACTTTCCCACTGGACATACAGGACATACTTTATTTAATCAATTATTTACTTTGAAGCATTCCTCTCTTTATATTGCATGTAAATTTCTTTTTGTCACATTTTTAAAAATGCTTATCTGAAGAAGCTTGACTTCAGGCAGACGAAACGTTACAGAAATAAATTTGTGTGAGTGTGAAGCAAGACTTTGAAGCTCTCTAGGAAGTCATTATTTATGTCAAATTGGCATATATCATAATTTCAATGTAATATGAATCATTTAAAGAATATTGAAAAACAAAATTTCTTTTAATCTTTGTAAAACAACTCTTTGGATGGAGACTCCTCTTTATTTTTTTAAATGTATTCACTCCAATCACGATCGGATGCATCCCGCAAAAGAGCTTACTAACTAATTTGGGGCAAAGACCCAAACAAATTGTAAAAACGGACAACTGCATTTTTGAGGGTGGAGAACGTTCCATACACAACTTAACTGCTATAGTGAGGTGCAGTGAATTGTATCTCCCCTGGGCGTCTGTAGAAGCATTTACTTCAAATAATTATTTTTAATCTCACAGGTTCTTCTTGCTGCTCAACAAACCAGACAATCAATCAGATTATTTGCCGAGTACGCAATAGCTGTAGCAGCCGGGGAAGTGTGAAACCTAGGCTTGCAATTCACAGGATTACGGATTTTCATACTTTTGCACTGACTTTTGTAAAAGTCCTATTAGGCCAAAAATCAGTAGTAGTTTTAATAAACAAACAGAAACGCCTTTTATCTGGTTGTAATTTACATGAAAATTTAGACTTATTTCTGAAAAAAAAATCAAAGAACATATTTCTTTTGTTTATTTCGAATTGTTGCAGAAATTGAATCAAATAATTACCATGAAGCGAATATTTTGAACAACCCTATATAAAGCCATGACGAAAATTTAAAATATTCATATTATTTTATGTAATCTAATATTTATTCCATCTAGATTACAATATTACACTTACTATGATAAGTTTAAAAATTTTTTGGAATTTTGCAAATTGCAATGATTCTGCCAGCAAGGAAATCTTCCGAATTTGGAACGATTTTTGTCCATGACATGGGTTTGCGTGCTTGAATTGCTTGTCAAGAGGACTAGTAATTTGAACTGTCGCCCAATCCAAAACTGCAATCGTGCAGGAATGAAAAAAATTATTCTAATATCGCAATTTTGTTATATTGAGTGATAGAATCCTCGTTTCTCTTCGGGTGTCAGAAACATATCATTTTTTCGTATGGACAAAAAAGCTTCGAAACCATCAACACTGCTATTTCATAGCAGTATTGATGATTTTGAACCTTTTTCTACAGTTACTACACTTAAGACTTATCAATTTTAGACTTGTCAATTTTTTTTTTCACTGGGGAGTTGAAATTTTTCAGCCTCCAATTTGTTATGAAAATAAAAAAAAAAATCTGTTTTTACTTGGCACTGATGGAACATCATTTGCAACTCTAAAATTATCATTTGTTGTTAGATTTTGTATTTTTGGTATTGTCCAATGCTCGTTTGTATGAAAATATTAATCGCTAGCTATTATTGTTTTAATTATGTTGCTGTGTATCAATATAAATAAAGTATGTTTATATGGAAGTTAGTTCTTGATTGCGGATTTGGGAAAATCTCAACGTCGAGCAGTGTCTGGTCTGAAAGCTTCTGACCAATTATGTTAAGTATGTGCAGATATTTGTGAGTATAATAATATCAACTCCACTACTAAGACAAGAAAATAAAATATGCGAGGAAAATTTATTAAGCAACTGGGCAATTTTTCATGGTATATTCATTGCTGGAAGATTTCAATGCTCTTCTTTGGTGTCCGAACCAAACAGCCCACGGGTAAATATGTTGGCATCGTAGGTTGAAGATCTTGGGTTCGAGTCCAACTCGCTTATCCATGCCCACCACTCAACCCAGGGTGTCATATAATTATAATATATATTGGGTAAGCTACGCCGAACAGGAAAAGATCATGTCCTTATAGCAATTGTAACCCTGTCCGTCTATAAGTGGCCGCAGTTACAGGGTGATCCACTCCAAGAAGTGGCTATGAAAAATAAGAACACGCGAGTCCAAGTTTAGCAAAATTTTAGTGTTAAGTCTATGTACGCAAGTTGATAAGTCGATTCCTCAATCTATTCAACAGCAATGACATTAATTTGCCACTTCCCACATAGAATCGTGATCTGATCAATTTGGGCAGACAGATGCAGATTTCACAGTCGGGTAATAGTATGTTGCGTATATACTTTTGGGAGGTGGGTTTTCTTCTCTGATGACTCATGTTGTGGCAGACAACGTGATTTTTCAGAAGATGATTGCAGATTCCGGCTGAATTATATCAAGTCGCATTAACATTTCGTCAAAGTCGAACTATTCAGTTTAGACTACTGGAGTCAAGTCAGCGAAAAAGATACCTAAAGTAAAACACTTGAGTCTCCCCAACACTGGTGGTTTCAACTATTTTCATATAAATGTCAATTATTAATGAAAGAAACTTAATTTCTCAATATGCAATTCAATGTCCACATATTTTGAAACTATAATACTTATTGACATGACATTTTGAAGAAAGTATGTAAAATCGCTAAATATTCTGACATTATTATTCTGAATTCAGATTTCATTTAGATTCTGTGGGAGAGGAAACCTAGAATATGGCTTAATAGTAAGGTGAACAAATTGCAACCTCTTGTGCTGACACCAGGGTGGAGGTTTTACCTATGCATGCATGGCCTGGTTGTGGGCACGCTTATGTGAACCACTGTCCTCTCACAATTCGAACTTGCTTGTACAATCGGAGATGGCGGTAACCAGATTCACAAAAAAACGAAGCTGGATCCATCTAAAATTATTTATAAACCCACCCGGATACCGAACAATATGAATAAAATTCCTTAAAAACAATTTTTTCAAAAAAAATATGTTTCATTATTTCCAAAGACTTGAATATTTAATTCTCAAAAATCTTGCTTAAATATTATTAAAATCCGGATCCTATCAGACTGAGAAAAAAAGATGAATTTGCCAGATTCGGTGGGACTCTTCACGGCTTTAACTGGAAGTTACTTTCACTGACTGGACGGACACTCATAAAATGATCACACATGGTATTCATTATCAACTGATTTAAATATATTCAAAAAATCGACACACAAAAAATTACTACTTTTTTTCATAAACAACTTCCACCCCCTTTTTGGGTCGAACTTGTCCTGTTTTGAAATCCATTTCTACGTCTTTTCTCGCAGCGACAAATCGTTCTTCTCCCGGGTAGACCGGTATAAAATTATTTTGATGTATGTTGTCAGGATGATTCTTAAAACAATTTGTTCATGTGTTAATATTGTTAGTGTTGTTTTTTTTAGATTAGTTTCAAACAGAGTTGAGAACTCAAGCTTTAACTCAGTGAATTTCCGATAATTCAAACCCGAAAAAAAATACATCCTGCTGGAGAGGAACGCTGAGAATATGGGTTGACCTTATGGCAAACCACGACCTGACTCGCTTGCAGATACTAATTTCAACTGAGTATGAGGTTTGTTTTTACATAACTGTTTACACATTTTTTCTGTGGTGGTGTGGCTGATGGAGGAAACCGTAACCATGGGTTACATAAACCATAGCGCACAGGTGTTCAGCAATCATCAGCGCATGGCGGTTCACGTGAGCACTGCTCAGGGCTTCCTCCACCAACTATGTCCACAAAATACGAAAATGAGAAATATGACAAGGCAAAAATTTTCACCCCAATTTAGAACTGGTATCTTCGCAAGAGGTCATGGTTCACCATATAATTAAGCTGAATTCTCGACTTCCCTCTCCCGCAGGATAAGAATGAAACTCATCACCCTTCATGGAACTCAATTCCAAAATTTTAGTGATGTGCAGTTCGAAGCATATTTCCAAAGCTCTAATAGCTGAGTTAAATGGACAACCAGGGTGTTGTATCTGCCCTGTTAACATCAACTACCACTTCCAAAAGTATAAAAACTTACCTCCATCTGCATCTTCAGAAAAGCCATGAATGGAACCATCGGAATTAGAAAAAATGCAACGTATTTCCGAATCGAACGCTGTGCTTTATAGACCTGAGAGTAATAAATATATGCAAGTTCTTGGAACAGAACAGACTGGTAGAATCTCAAGACTCAAGTAGAATATGGATCAACACAAGAATAATATGGAATCAAAATAAGGTGGGAGTTGCGAAGGACGTATACGCCATCGAGTCAGCAACACCCAAAGTCTCATAACAATCGGCTCACAGGCATGGGCAGTCAGACACGACCACCCAGGCTCCGCAACACGATGGGCATAGGAGATCGAAAATAGGGCGAATAATAAACTACATACAATACATCATAACAGATATTACCCTTCTGCCAAGAACAGAAAAAAAAAATAATAGTAACTAGGAGGGGGCGACTGAGAGCAGGGAACGTTTTCATCCGCTACTCAGACAATCACGAAAATGGGTTTCACCCGAAGAAATTTAGTAAATGTTCAATATTTATGCTAAATGACTAAAATATCTCTTCTCGATGTCGGGTAGCAGAAAACTGTAGAAAAAGGGACAAAAATTATTATTATTTTTTTTGTTTATAGCCACTTCTTAGAGTGGATCATTCTGTCCAAGACCCTGTAACAGCAGCCACTTATAGACGGACAGGATTACAAATGCTGGAAAAATATGAGCTTTCCTGTTCGGCTTAGTCTACTCAAGTTATCACACTCTGGGTTGAGTGGTGGGCATGGATAAGCGAGCCGGACTCGCCAGGATTCGAACCAGAGACCTTCAACCTGCGATGCCAACATGTTTAACCACTAGGGCATCATAAAATGTTGATGATTTTTAGACGTTTTTATTCATCAGAAGGAAAAGAAGCTGGACATTTCACAAAGCCAAAATCTGTACCGTGGCTACTAAAACGTACCAAAAATGATATTTTAGCGTCACAAAATATATGAAACAGTTACTGCACGCTAGGGTTGTCCAGAATATTCGAATCATTAATTATTCTGTTCGATTTCTGCAACAATTTAAAATCAACAAAAAGATAATTTGAGTTTCTTTTTAAGATAAATGCTTTTTGCAGTGAAAAAGCCGATAAAAAGATGACTTCGTTTGTTCATTGTATGACTTCTGATTCGATTCGGCAAAATTATTCGTTCAGATTTTGAAACCAAAAGATATTAGATTTTGGTCACCCTTAATGCATGCTTACAGCGCACGAAAAATTTTGGACTATGTTTGTAAAATGGTGACCAAGATGGTGTACGACTCGCTTATAGAACATTGGTATGAACAATTTTAACTCTATCAGGCAGACTAAAAATTGCAACGGATCTGACGCAGACCGTAGGCTAAGAAGAACTGATCTGAATCATTCCAATCTTAATTTACCATTAACTTTGGGAATTCTTTTAAAAAGCCTGGTCCGTAGAGCATGTCAGCCACAGATTTATATTTTAAATTTCTTTCCCAGAACATTCCTTCTCTGCATCTCATTTTTTCCAACCACTGAAACAAAAAGAGAAAATATTACATTTTTAGGAGGAAATGTTACAATTTAGTGGGAAGGAATCATGCTATTTCGATTCACACTGCTTTTCCAATCGTGCGATTTGCAAGCTTTCAAAATTAGAGTCAACAAGTAGGTGGCCGTATTGAGAGCAGGCCGTGGTTTCTTTTAGGCACTCATTCCGGCCTTGCTTAAAGTGAATTTCAATAAAAAAATATTTTCAGAATGAAGATCTTTGCACAGTGGTTTCGGGCGACTCTCATTAGCAAATTCAGAACAGGGAATTGTTCATAATTTCACACTTTGATGCAGCTCGTTACTCTACTGCTTACAAGAATGAAATTAAATTGAAAAATATATTTAATGATCTGATTTCAATAAATGATATTTCATTCTTATCTGCGTTGTAAAATTTGACATAAATCATGACTTTACTGCAAAATATGACTATGTGATTCTATTTATATAATGAGTCGCTTGAACTAAACGATATGGCAATCCTACCGTTAGTGGAGGGTGGAGGGGTTCTCTCGGACTCAGGTGCTGATCTTGAATCCATTTCCTTCTAAGTTTCCATAACTGGTGTCGTCGTAATCTCTGCTCATCTACTTGACTCAGTAAACCGCCGGAAGATTTCTTAAAAAATAGATTCAAAGAGAAGTTGATCAGAGACATTCCACAATTACTAGAAATGTGTTACATTACCTGGTTAGCTCAATCAGTAAAGTTATGGGATTACACCTCAAGCACATCTTCAAATCTCGTAACGTAGGTTCAAATACCATAAGTGATGGTGAACCTATGTGAGGGGTCTACAGGACCCACGGTGGTTCACGTAAGAACTGCTGCCTCCTCCACAAATCTCGTCTGTGCATAGGAAAAATATAAAAAGCCAAAAAAACTTCACCCAGATTCGGAACTGATGAGGTTATGGTTCGCCATAAAAGCCATAAGCTCAGCTTCCCTCCCACAGAAAATAAAATTGAAATCCTTTTTTAATGATAACATACTCAGGGAGGTCTAAAAATATTGAATATCTGAATACATTCGAAAATGAACTCAAGAAAGCCTAATTAAATTCATGATTTAGGATTATTTTAAAATAGTGGAATATGAAAACATGTAGCAATCGAATAAAATACTATTTTGAAATTTGCAAATATTTGGAATAGACCTATTATCTGATATAATAACATGTGATAGTATTAAACTGCTAATCCATTGATTCAGTTGTTGCCAGAAGATTCATACTCTGGTAAATTCGAACCAGTATGTTTCTGGTCCGTTAATTTATACCCGAAAAAATAGCACACAGGTCTGCTTGTAAACTGAAAAAATTTGCAATGGAGAAACTGTGAAAAGTCAGGCATGGCTGATTCATCTCATAGGATGAAATAAAATCCGATTCCAACCAAGAGTGCAAATAACATGAGAGTACGAGAGTAATACCCTCATTTGTACTTGCGTGAAGACATTTATGAGAGTATTCAAACACTCCCACTGCCCGGTTAGCTCAATCGACAAAAGCGGTGGGAATGCGCTTCGAGCTACGCATCTCTGATCACCATGACGCAGGTTCGAATCCCGTGAGGGATGATGATTATATGCGAGTACGGCTTCCTCCACCAACCAGGTCCATGCACAGGAAAAATGAAAAATACGATAGTCCAAAAACCTTCACCCCGATTCGGAACTGGTATCTGCACAAAAGGTCAGGGTTCGCCATATGGTTAAGCTGTATTCTCGGCTTTCCTCTCCCGCAGGATAAAAATGATATTCTATCCTATCCCTCACGAAACGAGCAAATTTTGTATAAAATGTAGTAGAGTATTTGCATGTAGAGTATTCGCATCTTTAAAATGTTTTGTAGAATGTCCTACAATCATTTACAATGTACTTGATGACTTCTGATGGTGAGAAATTAACATGGAAGTCCTTAGTATTGAGCACAGAAGTGAAATGTTGAAAAACATGAAAGTATAGTGTATTCCCGTGCAGATATCCTCGCTTGCACCTCTGTCCAGAGCAGACGTTTTAGTTCAAATCGGAAAAAAGACTGGATTTCAAGTACCTATTAACGTTGGAATGACTATCGCGTTCATGTTTACCACTTCCACGAAATTTAGTATGAGCCACAGATTACAAAATTTAGGGGGTTTTGAACAGTGCGACTATTTTCACAAGTTTTTATTTAATCCACTTGCACTGTGCACTGCTGTAATGAAGTCCTTGAACAGTAAGTTCCCGCGAACATTCAGCAAGGGTATGAATTGACCAATCTCAATTTTTTCAGGGTACAAATAATCCAAATGCTCTTAGTAGAGTTTTATACCGATAAGAATTCATCGACAACAGATTGCAGGAACAAAACGCAACAAATTCAGAATGTGTTTGTCATTCATTCTGCATATTAGCACAAACTAAAACAATAATTGAAAAAAATAAAAAAGCAGGAGTTGCGAAACATTCGACACCGAATCAACAACGCGATACAAGATCTTTACAGCAATTGAGATAGGCTAGTTACACTAAGAAAATACCCAACTTCACATACGTTCAAAGCATATATTTCACGTCATTCTGTTCGGTGCTATACCAAATGACAGAGACTTTTTATTATCACAAAGCACAATACAATAAATGTAAGATGTTAGATAAAAATAGAGGAGTAAAAGTAAAAGTGTTTATAAAGTGAAACATTAATACTTTGGGCGTAGAGGGGTCCTTTAGAAAAACAAAACCCCATCAGGCAATACAGAATATACCGTACCCCTACTGCCTTATTCAGTATTAGTCTGTTTGACGACCGTCATATTCTGCATTGTAGAATAATATGAACATATCTTATATGCTGGATGAATGATTGTTCGAATACTTAAACTTTTTGAAAACTATCCTAATCCTTTAGACTAAAAGAAAAAACTTAAAACACTCACAATTTGCTGCAAACGATCCAGGTCGCTCATTTGAGTAATTTTGGGAGCAGACGGTCCCTGATTCGTAACCGACATGTTTTTGGCAATTTGGTGACTGTAGTCCTTATTCCAAACCCTAAGTTCGCATCCCAATGCCTGAAAAGTCGCAAAATTTCTAAGAAAATGATGAAAATACGAAGCTCAAGAACGACGAGAAAACCGAAAGTCAAAAACTTGGCTACTCTTGGCCAGTTCTGAGTTACATCACTGTCATCCTGGCAGAATTTTAGCAGAAATAAATACATTTTAGTGTTCCCATTTAAAAAATGATAACACCTTATATTTAATTGATTTATACAAAAGTAACACAGATTTGAAATATATTTCTGTTAGGGGCCATAATAAAAGTTTTGGATACAAGAGTTTCTAAAGATTCTAAATACCAGATTAAAAAACTCGTAATTTTGTTATGTAAAATTTCACAAAAAAGTCATAACCTAAAGCATGTAAATTAAATTTCCAAAGAATAATTGCGGATTTAAAATAAAAAATATTGTGTTCACGCCATATCATTTTGTGCATGGAAAAGAAATGAAAATTCGTATATAAGAAAATAAAAAATGCTGGGGACAAATATTTTCAAAGAATCGAAGGCTCACGTTCGAAAACTTCGAATTTTAAAGAAATCACAAAAAAGGCTTAATGGGTGATTTTAAATCGGACTTTTACAAGTGTTCCGGTCAGGAGCGCCCATATATCAATATGTATGTGGAAAGGAAATGTAATTTGGAATCTATCAAATTTCTGATTTCATTTGTTTTAAAATGCAAATAATACTTCTCAAACTTTCTAAGCTTTTATATTAAGTCAAAAGGCTTCTATGTTTTTTGGGATATTCTTGAGATACTTGAATAACTCACATATTTGAAAAATAATTCTAATTGCCTCAAGAATAGAGAGATGGGTTAAGATCATTATGAGCTAATCTGATTATAGGAATAAAATTATATTATTTTCCATAGTATGAGGTTCATATTTTTGTCAGAAAATGCCTCTGGCAACAATCTTAAGTTTGGACTACATAACTTTGAAGCAAACAAGCCAAGACGGATTCATTAGGTTTGTTACTCCTGTTCCCAATCGAAAAAACAAATCAAATAAGACATTAAAAGGTCCATGATTTCATATCTGGATTTTCAATCATTAAATATGATTCGGCGGTTATTCGGCGACTTATATGTCACAACAAGGCCATTTCTTTGGATTGGGTGCTCAGTTATTGCTGGTTTCCACTCCCGTTGATCACCTCTCAGATCCATGCATTTCCTATGTATAGTAAAAAGAATTTCAATGAGTATTTGTTCCGGGCCCACATTGTGAAAATTCCAACTGATTCCGAATCATTCAACTTTTTCATCATCCAAAATGTTATTTAACACAAATGTCCTAATAAAAAATAGAAAAATATTTTCACTGTGCAAAAGAGTTTGTTGTAATAAAAATCCTCAATATTTGAAGTTCTTCTCCTCTACGCTTTCGATGCTAGTGTTCGAGAATATACATAGTCAAACATTTCCACAAATGAATCGTTATATTGTAAAGATAAAATGCTAGTACCACATAGGAATGTATGATGTCAAGTCTACAATTGTCATGCACCAGAAAAGAGTATTTAAAGTATTTTTCGTTTTATTACAGGCGCGTCTCCAAGCACGGAGAAGCACTCATCCTCGTTTAATTTGCTCCGACAATTCTGTAATACTCCAGTAGTTATTCCGATTTTATTTTACAGTTTTGAAATTTCTAGGTTTGCCCATTTCCTCTCTACTTAAATCGGCTTTATTTATGATACGTGCATGGGTGATGCATGATAAGGAGTCTTGAAATTTCAATTAGTTTATTTATATTAGAATTCAGGATTATGTCAAATATCCTTCAAATTATATATTTACCTTCTTTTTAGTCAATTCAATGATATACGTATTGGACAGTTATGATGCAGAGTCTTGAATTGCAGTTAGATAATTTATTTAAAGACTATGTCCAATCAGTCGTAAAGCTTATATTTATACACTTTTTGATCTATCCAATGATCCATATGTGACCCATGGGACAGACGTGGTATGAAATCTATAAATTATATTCGGTTTATCAAACTCAAGATTGTTTCAAATTAGTATTACAACTCATTTTTGCATTTTTTTGATCTATCCAATGATATATGTATGGCCCAATCATAGGTAAGACAAGTTTGGAGTCCTGAAACTATATTTGAAGTATTCATCTCAGGAGTCAGCTCATCCTCACACTCTTTTTGATCTATCCAATGATATATTGTAATATCAAATGTATTGTCGTGCATGAGAAAGACAAGCAATGGTGTCATGAAAACATATATTTGAGTTATTCTTCTCGGAACTTGAGAGAAGACTGGATTTTCACAAGTTTCACTACCTTATGAACAAAAAATGTGAGAAAAAATCGAATAAAATTCATTCATTTACAACAAATTCCTCGATTGATTTTGGGATTTACACAGGTATATACTTTTCCAACATAAATTGCGATTAATATTAGAATAATGAAAACTCGTCGGAACCGATCCTCGAACTCAAGACATCTTGAATACCAGCGATGAATCAAACAATTGAGCCACAAATTCCTCGGTTGATTTCGTTTTTTAAACAGTTATATTATACCTGTCCAATATTATTTGCGAGTAATAAAAAAAGTAATGAAAAGTCGACTTACACGAGTCTAAAACTAAGGAATTTACCTTTCCAAATTATTTTGCAAGTACTAATAGAATAATGAAAACTCTACGGACCGGAGTCTCGAACTCAAGACATCTTGAATACAAGCGATGAATCTATCCATTGAGCCACAAATCCCTCCACTGATTTTTAGTTTAATCAGGTACCTACCTTTCCAATATTAACTGCGAGTAATAATAGAATAACGAAAACTCGACGGAACCGATTCTCGAACTCAAGGCGTCTTGAATACCAGCGATGAATCTATCCCTTGAGCCACAAATCCCTCCGCTGATTTTTTATTTTAAACAGGTACCTACCTTTCCAATATTAACTGCGATTAATAATAGAATAATTAAAACTCGACGGAACCGATTCTCGAACTCAAGGCATCTTGAATACCAGCGATGTATCTATCCACTCAGCCACAATTCCCTCGGTTGATTTTGGGATTTAAACAGGTATATACCTTTCCAATATTAATTGCGAGTAATAATAGAATAATGAAAACTCGTCGGAACCGAGTCTCGAACTTAAGAAATCTTAAATACCAGCGATGAATCTATCCATTGAGCCACAAATCCCTCCGCTGATTTTTTAATTTAATCAGGTACCTACCTTTCCAATAATAACTGCGAGTAATAATAGAATAACGAAAACTCGACGGAACCGATTCTCGAACTCAGGGCATCTTGAATACCAGCGATGTATCTATCCACTCAGCCACAATTCCCTCGTTTGATTTTGGGATTTAAACAGGTATATACCTTTCCAATATTAATTGCGAGTAATAATAGAATAATGAAAACACGGCGGAACCGAGTCTCGAAGTTAAGACATCTTAAATACCAGCGATGAATTTATCCATTGAGCCAATAATCCCTTGATTGATTTTGGGATTTAAACAGGTATAAACCTTTCCAATATTATTTGCGAGTAATAATATAATAATGAAACTCGGCGGAACCGAGTCTCGAACTCACGACACCTTGAATACCAGCGATGAATCTATCCATTGAGCCACAAATTCTTCGGTTGAATTGGCATTTTAAACAGGTATCTACCTATCCAATATTAATTGCAAGTAATAATAGAATAACGAAAAATCGACGGAACCTAGTCTCAAACTCAGGACATCTTGAATAACACCGATGAATCTATTCACTGAGCCACAAATCTCTAGCTTGATTTTGGGATTTAAACAGGTATCTACCTTTCCAATATTAACTTCGAGTAATAATAGAATGATGAAAACTCGACGGAACCGAGTCTCAAACCCAGGACATCTTGAATACCAGCGATGAATCTTTCCATTGAGCCACAAATCCCTCGGTGGATTTTGGCATTTAAACAGGTATATACCTTTCCAATATTAATTGCGAGTAATAATATAAGGATGAAAACTCGACGGAACCGAGCCTCGAACTCAAGACATCTTGAATACTAGCGATGAATATATCCATTGAGCCAAAAATCCCTCCGCTGATTTTTTAATTTAATCAGGTACCTACCTTTCCAATATTAACTGCGAGTAATAATGGAATTACGAAAACTCGACGGAACCGATTCTCGAACTCAGGGCATCTTGAATACCAGCGATGTATCTATCCACTCAGCCACAATTCCCTCGGTTGATTTTGGGATTTAAACAGGTATATACCTTTCCAATATTAATTGCGAGTAATAATAGAATAATGAAAACTCGACGGAACCGAGTCTCGAAGTTAAGAAATCTTAAATACCAGCGATTAATTTATCCATTGAGCCACTAATCCCTTGATTGATTTTGGGATTTAAACAGGTATATACCTTTCCAATATTATTTGCGAGTAATAATAGAATAATGAAAACTCGGCGGAACCGAATCTCGAACTCACGACACCTTGAATACCAGCGATGAATCTATCCATTGAGCCACAAATTCTTCGGTTGATTTGGCATTTTAAACAGGTATCTACCTATCCAATATTAATTGCGAGTTATAATAGAATAACGAAAAATCGACGGAACCTAGTCTCGAACTCAGGTCATCTTGAATAACACCGATGAATCTATTCACTGAGCCACAAATCTGTAGGTTGATTTTGGGATTTAAACAGGTATCTACCTTTCCAATATTAACTTCGAGTAATAATAGAATAATGAAAACTCGACGAAAACGAGTCTCAAACCCAGGACATCTTGAATACCAGCGATGAATCTTTCCATTGAGCCACAAATCCCTCGGTTGCTTTTGGCATTTAAACAGGTATATACCTTTCCAATATTAATTGCGAGTAATAATATAAGGATGAAAACTCGACGGAACCGAGCCTCGAACTCAAGACATCTTGAATACTAGCGATGAATCTATCCATTGAGCCACAAATCCCTCCGCTGATTTTTTAGTTTAATCAGGTACCTACCTTTCCAATATTAACTGCGAGTAATAATAGAATAACGAAAACTCGACGGAACCGATTCTCGAACTCAAGGCGTCTTGAAAACCCGCGATGAATCTATCCCTTGAGCCACAAATCCCTCCGCTGATTTTTTATTTTAAACAGGTACCTACCTTTCCAATATTAACTGCGATTAATAATAGAATAATTAAAACTCGACGGAACCGATTCTCGAACTCAAGGCATCTTGAATACCAGCGATGTATCTATCCACTCAGCCACAAATCCCTCGGTTGATTTTGGGATTTAAACAGGTATATACCTTTCCAATATTAATTGCGAGTAATAATAGAATAATGAAAACTCGACGGAACCGAGTCTCGAACTTAAGACATCTTAAATACCAGCGATGAATCTATCCATTGAGCCACTAATCCCTTGATTGATTTTGGGATTTAAACAGGTATATACCTTTCCAATATTATTTGCGAGTAATAATAGAATAATGAAAACTCGATGGAACCGAGTCTCGATGTTAAGACATCTAAAATACCAGCGATGAATCTATACATTGAGCCACAAATCCCTCGACCGATTTTGGGATTTAAACAGGTATATATCTTTTCAATAATAATTGCGAGTAATAATAGAATAATGAAAACTCGGCGGAACCGAGTCTCGAACTCACGACATCTTGAATACCAGCGATGAATCCAATCCATTGAGCCACAAATTCCTCGGTTGATTTGGCATTTTAAACAGGTATCTACCTATCCAATATTGATTGCGAGTAATAATAGAATAATGAAAACTCGACGGAACCGATTCTCGACCTCAAGACATCTTGAATACCAGCGATGAATCTATCCATTGACCCACAAATCGCCCGGTTGACTTGGGAATTTAAACAGGTATATACCTTTATAATATTGATTGCGAGTAATAATAATATAAAAATGAAAACTCGACGGAACCGAGTCTGGAACTCAAGACATCTTGAATACCTCCGATGAATCTATCCATTGAGCCACAAATTTCTCGGTTGATTTGGCATTTTAAACAGGTATCTACCTATCCAATATTAATTGCGATTAAAAATAGAATAACAAAAATCGACGGAAACTAGTCTCGAACTCAGGACATCTTGAATAACACCGATGAATCTATTCACTGAGCCACAAATCTCTAGGTTGATTTTGGGATTTAAACAGGTACCTACCTTACCAATATTAACTTCGAGTAACAATAGAATGAAGAAAACTCGACGGAACCGAGTCTCAAACCAAGGACATCTTGAATACCAGCGATGAATCGTTCCATTGAGCCACAAATCCCTCGGTTGATTTCGGCATTTAAACAGGTATATACCATTCCAATATTAATTGTGAGTAATAATATAAGGATGAAAACTCGACGGAACCGAGCCTCGAACTCACGACATCTTGAATACTAGCGATGAATCTATCCATTGAGCCACAAATCCCTCCGCTGATTTTTTAATTTAATGAGGTACCTACCTTTCCAATATTAACTGCGAGTAATAATAGAATAACGAAAACTCGACGGAACCGATTCTCGAACTCAAGGCATCTTGAATACCAGCGATGAATCTATTCCTTGAGCTACAAATCCCTCCGCTGATTTTTTAATTTAAACAGGTACCTACCTTTCCCATATTAACTGCGATTAATAATAGAATATTGAAAACTCGACGGAACCGATTCTCGAACTCAAGGCATCTTGAATACAAGCGATGTATCTATACACTCAGCCAAAAATCCCTCGGTTGTTTTTGGGATTTAAACAGGTATATACCTTTCCAATATTAATTGCGAGTAATAATAGAATAATGAAAACTCGACGGAACCGAGTCTCGAACTCAAGACATCTTAAACACCAGCGATGAAGCTATCCATTGAGCCACTAATCCCTTGATTGATTTTGGGATTTAAACAGGTATATACCTTTCCAATATTACTTCCGAGTAATAATATAATAATGAAAACTCGACGGAACCGAGCCTCGAACTCAAGACATCTTGAATACCAGCGATGAATCTATCCATTGAGCCACAAATCCCTCCGTTGGTTTTTTAATTTAAACAGGTACCCACCTTTCCAATATTAACTTCGAGTGATAATAGAATAATGAAAACTCGACGGAACCGAGTCCCAAACTCAGGACATCTTGAATACCAGCGATGAATCTATCCCTTGAGCCACAAATCCCTCCATTGATTTTTTAATTTAAACAGGTACCTACTTTTTCAATATTAACTGCGATTAATAATAGAATAATGAAAACTCGACGGAACCTATTCTCGAACTCAAGGCATCTTGAATACCAGCGATGTATCTATCCACTCAGCCACAATTTCCTCGGTTGATTTTGGGATTTGAACAGGTATATACCTTTCCAATATTATTTGCGAGTAATAATAGAATAATGAAAACTCGATGGAACCGAGTCTCGAACTTAAGACATCTTAAATACCAGCGATGAATCTATCCATTGAGCCACTAATCCCTTGATCGATTTTGGAATTTAATATTATTTGCGAGTAATAATAAAATAATTAAAACTCGAGGGAACCGAGTCTCGAAGTTAAGACATCTAAAATACCAGCGATGAATCTATACATTGAGCCACAAATCCCTCGAACGATTTTGGGATTTAAACAGGTATATATCTTTTCAATATTAATTGCGAGTAATAATAGAATAATGAAAACTCGGCGGAACCGAGTCTCGAAATCAAGACACCTTGAATACCGGCGATGAATCTATCCATTGAGTCACAAATTCCTCGGTTGATTTGGCATTTTAAACAGGTATCTACCTATCCAATATTAATTGCGAGTAATAAAAGAATAACGAAAAATCGACAGAACCTAGTCTCGAACTCAGGACATCTTGAATAACACCGATGAATCTATTTACTGAGAGACAAATCTCTAGGTTGATTTTGGGATTTAAACAGGTACCTACCTTTCCAATATTAACTTCGAGTAATAATAGAATAATGAAAACTCGACGGAATCGAGTCTCATACCCAGGACATCTTGAATACCAGCGATGAATCTTTCCATTGAGCCACAAATCCCTCGGTTGATTTTGGCATTTAAACAGGTATATACCTTTCCAATATTAATTGCGAGTAATAATATAAGGATGAAAACTCGACGGAACCGAGCCTCGAACTCAAGACATCTTGAATACTAGCAATGAATCTATCCATTGAGCCACAAATCCCTCCGCTGATTTTTTAATTTAATCAGGTACCTACTATTCCAATATTAACTGCGAGTAATAATAGAATAATGAAAACTAGACGGAACCGATTCTCGAACTCAAGGCATCTTGAATACCAGCGATGTATCTATACACTCAGCCACAAATCCCTCGGTTGATTTTGGGATTTAAACAGGTATAAACCTTTCCAATATTAATTGCGATTAATAATAGAATAATGAAAACTCGACGGAACCGAGTCTCGAACTTAAGACATCTTAAACACCAGCGATGAATCTATCCATTGAGCCACTAATCCCTTGATCGATTTTGGAATTTAATATTATTTGCGAGTAATAATAAAATAATTAAAACTCGAGGGAACCGAGTCTCGAAGTTAAGACATCTAAAATACCAGCGATGAATCTATACATTGAGCCACAAATCCATCGAACGATTTTGGGATTTAAACAGGTCTTTTCAATATTAATTGCGAGTAATAATAGAATAATGAAAACTCGGCGGAACCGAGTCTCGAAATCAAGACACCTTGAATACCGGCGATGAATCTATCCATTGAGCCACAAATTCATCCGTTGATTTGGCATTTTAAACAGGTATCTACCTATCCAATATTAATTGCGAGTAATAAAAGAATAACGAAAAATCGACAGAACCTAGTCTCGAACTCAGGACATCTTGAATAACACCGATGAATCTATTTACTGAGCCACAAATCTCTAGGTTGATTTTGGGATTTAAACAGGTACATACCTTTCCAATATTAACTTCGAGTAATAATAGAATAATGAAAACTCGACGGAATCGAGTCTCATACCCAGGACATCTTGAATACCAGCGATGAATCTTTCCATTGAGCCACAAATCCCTCGGTTGATTTTGGCATTTAAACAGGTATATACCTTTCCAATATTAATTACGAGTAATAATATAAGGATGAAAACTCGACGGAACCGAGCCTTGAACTCAAGACATCTTGAATACTAGCAATGAATCTATCCATTGAGCCACAAATCCCTCCGCTGATTTTTTAATTTAATCAGGTACCTACTATTCCAATATTAACTGCGAGTAATAATAGAATAATGAAAACTAGACGGAACCGATTCTCGAACTCAAGGCATCTTGAATACCAGCGATGTATCTATACACTCAGCCACAAATCCCTCGGTTGATTTTGGGATTTAAACAGGTATAAACCTTTCCAATATTAATTGCGATTAATAATAGAATAATGAAAACTCGACGGAACCGAGTCTCGAACTTAAGACATCTTAAACACCAGCGATGAATCTATCCATTGAGCCACTAATCCCTTGGTTGATTTTGGGATATAAACAGGTATATACCTTTCCAATATAATTTGCGAGTAATAAAAGAAGAATGAAAACTCGATGGAAACGAGTCTCGAAGTTAAGACATCTTAAATACCAGCGATGAATCTATACCTTGAGCCACAAATCCCTCGACTGATTTTGGGATTTAAACCTTTCCAATATTACTTCCGAGTAATAATATTATAATGAAAACTCGACGGAGCCGAGCCTCGAACTCAAGACATCTTGAATACCAGCGGTGAATCTATCCATTTAAACAGGTACCTACCTTTTCAATATTAACTGCGATTAATAATAGAATAATGAAAACTCGACGGAACCGATTCTCGAACTCAAGGCATCTTGAATACCAGCGATGTATCTATCCACTCAGCCACAATTCCCTCGGTTGATTTTGGGATTAAAACAGGTTATTATTTGCGAGTAATAATAGAATAATGAAAACTCGATGGAACCGAGTCTCGAAGTTAAGACATCTTAAATACCAGCGATGAATCTATACATTGAGCCACAAATCCCTCGAACGATTTCGGGATTTAAACAGGTATATATCTTTTCAATATTAATTGCGAGTAATAATAGAATAATGAAAACTCGACGGAACCGAGTCTCGAACTTAAGACATCTTAAATACCAGCGATGAATCTATCCATTGAGTCACTAATCCCTTGATTTATTGTGGGATTTAATATTATTTGCGAGTAATAATAGAATATTGAAAACTCGATGAAACCGAGTCTCGAAGTTAAGACATCTAAAATACCAGCGATGAATCTATACATTGAGCCACAAATCCCTCGACCGATTTTGGGATTTAAACATGTATATATCTTTTCAATATTAATTGCGAGTAATAATAGAATAATGAAAACTCGGCGAAACCGAGTCTCCAACTCACGACATCTTGAATACCAGCGATGAATCAATCCATTGAGCCACAAATTCCTCGGTTGATTTGGCATTTTAAACATGTATCTACCTATCCAATATTGATTGCGAGTAATAATAGAATAATGAAAACTCGACGGAACCGATTCTCGACCTCAAGACATCTTGAATACCAGCGATGAATCTATCCATTGAGCCACAAAATCGCTCTGTTGACTTGGGAATTTAAACAGGTATATACCTTTATAATATTGATTGCGAGTAATAATTATATAAAAAATGAAAACTCGACGGAACCGAGTCTCGAACTCAAGACATCTTGAATACCTCCGATGAATCTATCCATTGAGCCACAAATTCCTCGGTTGATTTGGCATTTTAAACAGGTATCTACCTATCCAATATTAATTGCGAGTAATAATAGAATAACGAAAAATCGACGGAACCTAGTCTCGAAATCAGGACATCTTGAATAACACCACGGATGAATCTATTCACTGAGCCACAAATCTCTAGCTTGATTTTGGGATTTAAAACAGGTACCTACCTACCTTTCCCAATATTAACTTCGAGTAATAATAGAATAATGAAAACTCGACGGAATCGAGTCTCAAACCCAGGACATCTTGAATACCAGCGATGAATCTTTCCATTGAGCCACAAATCCCTCGGTGGATTTTGACATTTAAACAGGTATATACCTTTCCAATATTAATTGCGAGTAATAATATAAGAATGAAAACTCGACGGAACCGAGCCTCGAACTCAAGACATCTTGAATACTAGCAATGAATCTATCCATTGAGCCACAAATCCCTCCGCTGATTTTTTAATTTAATCAGGTACCTACTATTCCAATATTAACTGCGAGTAATAATAGAATAATGAAAACTAGACGGAACCGATTCTCGAACTCAAGGCATCTTGAATACCAGCGATGTATCTATACACTCAGCCACAAATCCCTCGGTTGATTTTGGGATTTAAACAGGTATAAACCTTTCCAATATTAATTGCGATTAATAATAGAATAATGAAAACTCGACGGAACCGAGTCTCGAACTTAAGACATCTTAAACACCAGCGATGAATCTATCCATTGAGCCACTAATCCCTTGGTTGATTTTGGGATATAAACAGGTATATACCTTTCCAATATAATTTGCGAGTAATAAAAGAAGAATGAAAACTCGATGGAAACGAGTCTCGAAGTTAAGACATCTTAAATACCAGCGATGAATCTATACCTTGAGCCACAAATCCCTCGACTGATTTTGGGATTTAAACCTTTCCAATATTACTTCCGAGTAATAATATTATAATGAAAACTCGACGGAGCCGAGCCTCGAACTCAAGACATCTTGAATACCAGCGGTGAATCTATCCATTTAAACAGGTACCTACCTTTTCAATATTAACTGCGATTAATAATAGAATAATGAAAACTCGACGGAACCGATTCTCGAACTCAAGGCATCTTGAATACCAGCGATGTATCTATCCACTCAGCCACAATTCCCTCGGTTGATTTTGGGATTTAAATAGGTTATTATTTGCGAGTAATAATAGAATAATGAAAACTCGATGGAACCGAGTCTCGAAGTTAAGACATCTTAAATACCAGCGATGAATCTATACATTGAGCCACAAATCCCTCGAACGATTTCGGGATTTAAACAGGTATATATCTTTTCAATATTAATTGCGAGTAATAATAGAATAATGAAAACTCGACGGAACCGAGTCTCGAACTTAAGACATCTTAAATACCAGCGATGAATCTATCCATTGAGTCACTAATCCCTTGATTGATTGTGGGATTTAATATTATTTGCGAGTAATAATAGAATATTGAAAACTCGATGAAACCGAGTCTCGAAGTTAAGACATCTAAAATACCAGCGATGAATCTATACATTGAGCCACAAATCCCTCGACCGATTTTGGGATTTAAACATGTATATATCTTTTCAATATTAATTGCGAGTAATAATAGAATAATGAAAACTCGGCGAAACCGAGTCTCGAACTCACGACATCTTGAATACCAGCGATGAATCAATCCATTGAGCCACAAATTCCTCGGTTGATTTGGCATTTTAAACATGTATCTACCTATCCAATATTGATTGCGAGTAATAATAGAATAATGAAAACTCGACGGAACCGATTCTCGACCTCAAGACATCTTGAATACCAGCGATGAATCTATCCATTGAGCCACAAATCGCTCTGTTGACTTGGGAATTTAAACAGGTATATACCTTTATAATATTGATTGCGAGTAATAATTATATAAAAATGAAAACTCGACGGAACCGAGTCTCGAACTCAAGACATCTTGAATACCTCCGATGAATCTATCCATTGAGCCACAAATTCCTCGGTTGATTTGGCATTTTAAACAGGTATCTACCTATCCAATATTAATTGCGAGTAATAATAGAATAACGAAAAATCGACGGAACCTAGTCTCGAAATCAGGACATCTTGAATAACACCGATGAATCTATTCACTGAGCCACAAATCTCTAGCTTGATTTTGGGATTTAAACAGGTACCTACCTACCTTTCCAATATTAACTTCGAGTAATAATAGAATAATGAAAACTCGACGGAATCGAGTCTCAAACCCAGGACATCTTGAATACCAGCGATGAATCTTTCCATTGAGCCACAAATCCCTCGGTGGATTTTGACATTTAAACAGGTATATACCTTTCCAATATTAATTGCGAGTAATAATATAAGAATGAAAACTCGACGGAACCGAGCCTCGAACTCAAGACATCTTGAATACTAGCGATGAATCTATCCATTGAGCCACAAATCCCTCCGCTGATTTTTTAATTTAATCAGGTACCTACCTTTCCAATAATAACTGCGAGTAATAATAGAATAACGAAAACTCGACGGAACCGATTCTCGAACTTAGGGCATCTTGAATACCAGCGATGTATCTATCCACTCAGCCACAATTCTCTCGTTTGATTTTGGGATTTAAACAGGTATATACCTTTCCAATATTAATTGCGAGTAATAATAGAATAATGAAAACTCGGCGGAACCGAGTCTCGACGTTAAGACATCTTAAATACCAGCGATGAATTTATCCATTGAGCCACTAATCCCTGGATTGATTTTGGGATTTAAACAGGTATATACCTTTCCAATATTATTTGCGAGTAATAATAGAATAATGAAAACTCGATGGAACCTAGTCTCGAAGTTAAGACATCTTTAATACCAGCGATGAATCTATACATTGAGCCACAAATCCCTCGACCGATTTCGGGATTTAAACAGGTATATATCTTTTCAATATTAATTGCGAGTAATAATAGAATAATGAAAACTCGTCGGAACCGAGTCTCGAACTTAAGACATCTTAAATACCAGCGATGAATATATCCATTGAGCCACAAAATCCTCGGTTGATTTGGCATTTTAAACATGTATCTACCTATCCAATATTGATTGCGAGTAATAATAGAATAATGAAAACTCGACTGAACCGATTCTCAAACTCAAGGCATCTTGAATACCAGCGATGTATCTATACACTCAGCCACAAATCCCTCGGTTGATTTTGGGATTTAAACAGGTATATACCTTTCCAATATTATTTGCGAGTAATAATAGAATAATGAAAACTCGATGGAACCGAGTCTCGAAGTTAAGACATCTTAAATACCAGCGATGAATCTATACCTTGAGCCACAAATCCCTAGACTGATTTTGGGATTTAAACAGATATATACCTTTCCAATATTAATTGCGAGTAATAATAGATTAGGGAAATCTCGAGGGAACCGAGTTTCGACCTTAAGACATCTTGAATACCAGCGATGAATCTATGCATTGAGCCACAAATCGCTCGGTTGACTTCTCAATTTAAACAGGTATATACCTTTCCAATATTAATTGCGAGTAATATTATAATAATGAAAACTCGACGGAACCTAGCCTCGAACTCAAGACATCTTGAATACCAGCGATGAATCTATCCATTGAGCAACAAATCCCTCCGTTGATTTTTTAATTTAATCAGGTACCTACCTTTCCAATATTAACTTCGAGTAATAATAGAATAATGAAAACTTGACGGAACCGAGTCTCAAACTCAGGACATCTTGAATACCAGCGATGATTCTATCCATTGAGCCGCAAATCCCTCAGTTAATTTTTTGCATTTAAACAGGTATATACCTTTCCAATATTAATTGCGAGTAATATTATAATAATGAAAACTCGACGGAACCTAGCCTCGAACTCAAGAAATCTTGAATACGAGCGATGAATCTATCCATTGAGCCACAAATCCCTCCGCTGATTTTTTAATTTAATCAGGTACCTACCTTTCCAATATTAACTGCGATTAATAATAGAATAACGAAAACTCGACGGAACCGATTCTCGAACTCAAGGCATCTTGAATACCAGCGATGAATCTATCCATTGAGCCACAAATTTCTAGGTCGATTTAGCTATTTAAACAGGTATATAGCTTTCCAATATTAATTGCGAGTAATAATATAATGATGAAAACTCGACGGAACGAGCCTCGAACTCAAGATATCTTGAATACGAGCGATGAATCTATTCATTGAGCCACAAATCCCTCCGCTGATTTCTTAATTTAAACAGGTACCTACCTATCTTTCCAATATTAACAGCGATTAATAATAGAATAATGAAAAGTCGACGGAACCGATTCTCGAACTCAAGGCATCTTGAACACCAGCGATGTATCTCTCCACTGAGCCGCAAATCCCTCGGTTGATTTTGGGATTTAAACAGGTATATACCTTTCCAATATTAATTGCGAGTTATAATATAAGGATGAAAACTCGACGGAACCGAGCCTCGAACTCAAGACATCTTGAATACTAGCGAAGAATCTATCCATTGAGCCACAAATCCCTCCGCTGATTTTTTAATTTAATCAGGTACCTACCTTTCCAATATTAACTGCGAGTAATAATAGAATAACGAAAACTCGACGGAACCGATTCTCGAACTAAAGGCATCTTGAATACTAGCGATGAATCTATCCATTGCGCCACAAATTTCTAGGTTGATTGTGGGATTTAAACAGGTATATACCTTTCCAATATTAATTGCGAGTAATAATAGAATAATGAAAACTCGACGGAAACGAGTCTCGAAGTTAAGACATCTTAAATACCAGCGATTAATCTATACATTGAGCCACAAATTCCTCGGTTGATTTGGCATTTTAAACAGGTATCTACCTATCCAATATTAACTGCGAGTAATAATAGAATAACGAAAAATCGACGGAACCGAGTCACGAACTCAGGACATCTTGAATAACACCGATGAATCTATTCACTGAGCCACAAATCTCTAGGTTGATTTTGGGATTTAAACAGGTACCTACCGTTCCAATATTAACTTCGAGTAATAATAGAATAATGAAAACTCGACGGAACCGATTCTCGAACTCAAGGCATCTTGAATACCAGCGATGAATCTATCCATTGAGCCACAAATTTCTAGGTTGATTTAGCTATTTAAACAGGTATATAGCTTTCCAATATTAATTGAGAGTAATAATATAATGATGAAAACTCGACGGAACGAGCCTCGAACTCAAGATATCTTGAATACGAGCGATGAATCTATTCATTGAGCCACAAATCCGTCCGCTGATTTTTTAATTTAAACAGGTACCTACCTTTCCAATATTAACTGCGATTAATAATATAATAATGAAAACTCGACGGAACCGATTCTCGAACTCAAGGCATCTTGAACACCAGCGATGTATCTATCCACTGAGCCGCAAATCCCTCGGCTGATTTTGGGATTTAAACAGGTATATACCTTTCCAATATTAATTGCGAGTAATAATATAAGGATGAAAACTCGACGTAAACGAGTCTCGAAGTTAAGACATCTTAAATACCAGCGATTAATCTATACATTGAGCCACAAATTCCTCGGTTGATTTGGCATTTTAAACAGGTATCTACCTATCCAATATTAACTGCGAGTAATAATAGAATAACGAAAAATCGACGGAACCGAGTCACGAACTCAGGACATCTTGAATAACACCGATGAATCTATTCACTGAGCCACAAATCTCTAGGTTGATTTTGGGATTTAAACAGGTACCTACCGTTCCAATATTAACTTCGAGTAATAATAGAATAATGAAAACTCGACGGAACCGATTCTCGAACTCAAGGCATCTTGAATACCAGCGATGAATCTATCCATTGAGCCACAAATTTCTAGGTTGTTTTAGCTATTTAAACAGGTATATAGCTTTCCAATATTAATTGAGAGTAATAATATAATGATGAAAACTCGACGGAACGAGCCTCGAACTCAAGATATCTTGAATACGAGCGATGAATCTATTCATTGAGCCACAAATCCGTCCGCTGATTTTTTAATTTAAACAGGTACCTACCTTTCCAATATTAACTGCGATTAATAATATAATAATGAAAACTCGACGGAACCGATTCTCGAACTCAAGGCATCTTGAACACCAGCGATGTATCTATCCACTGAGCCGCAAATCCCTCGGCTGATTTTGGGATTTAAACAGGTATATACCTTTCCAATATTAATTGCGAGTAATAATATAAGGATGAAAATTCGACGGAACCGAGCCTCGAACTCAAGACATCTTGAATACTAGCGAAGAATCTATCCATTGAGCCACAAATCACTCCGCTGATTTTTTAATTTAAACAGGTACCTACCTTTCCAATATTAACTGCGATTAATAATATAATAACGAAAACTCGACGGAACCGAGCCTCGAACTCAAGACACTTGAATAGCAGCGATGATTCTATCCATTGAGCCACAAATCCCTCCGTTGATTTTGTCATTTAAACAGGTACCTACCTTTCCAATAGTAACTGCGAGTAATAATATAATAATGAAAACTCGACGGAACCGAATGTCGAAGTCAAGACATCATGGATACCACCGATGAATCTATCCATTGAGCCCCAAATCCCTCGGTTGATTTTGGGATTTAAACAGGTATATACCTTTCCAATATTATTTGCGAGTAATAATAGAATAATGAAAACTCGATGGAACCGAGTCTCGAAGTTAAGACATCTTAAATACCAGCGATGAATCTATACCTTGAGCCACAAATCCCTCGACTGATTTTGGGATTTAAACAGATATACACCTTTCCAATATTAATTCCGAGTAGTAATAAAATAAGGAAATCTCGACGGAACCGAGTTTCGACCTTAAGACATCTTGAATACCAGCGATGAATCTATGCATTGAGCCACAAATCGCTCGGTTGACTTCGCAATTTAAACAGATATATACCTTTCCAATATTAATTGCGAGTAATAATATAATGATGAAAACTCGACGGAACCGAGCCTCGAACTCAAGACACCTTGAATAGCAGCGATGATTCTATCCATTGAGCCACAAATCCCTCCGTTGATCTTGTCATTTAAACAGGTACCTACCTTTCCAATAGTAACTGCGAGTAATAATATAATAATGAAAACTCGACGGAACCGAATGTCGAAGTCAAGACATCATGGATACCACCGATGAATCTATCCATTGAGCCCCAAATCCCTCGGTTGATTTTGGGATTTAAACAGGTACCTACCTTTCCAATATTATTTGCGAGTAATAATAGAATAATGAAAACTCGATGGAACCTAGTCTCAAACTCAGGACATCTTAAATACCAGCGATGAATCTATACCTTGAGCCACAAATCCCTCGACTGATTTTGGGATTTAAACAGGTATATACCTTTCCAATATTGATTGCGAGTAATATTATAATGATGAAAATTCGACGGAACCGAGCCTCGAACTCAAGAAATCTTGCATACAGGCGATGAATCTATCCATTGAGCCACAAATCCCTCGGCTGATTTTTTAAATTAAACAGGTACCTACCTTTCCAGTATTAACTGCGATTAATAATAGAATAACGAAAACTCGACGGAACCGATTTTCGAACTCAAGGCATCTTGAATACCAGCGATGAATCTATCCCTTGAACCACAAATCCCTCCACTGATTTTTTAATTTAAACAGGTACCTACCTTTCCAATATTAACTGCGATTAATTATAGAATAATGAAAACTCGACGGAACCGATTCTCGAACTCAAGGCTTCTTGAATATCAGTGATGTATCTATCCACTCAGGCACAAATCCCTCGGTTGATTTTGGGATTTAAACAGGTATATACCTTTCCAATATTAATTGCGAGTAATAATAGAATAATGAAAACTCGACGGAACCGAGTCTCGAACTTAAGACATCTTAAATACAAGCGATGTATCTATACACTCAGCCACAAATCTCTCGGTTGATTTTGGGATTTAAACAGGTATATATCTTCCAATATTAATTGCGAATAATAATAGAATAATGAAAACTCGACGGAAACGATTCTCGAACTCAAGGCTTCTTGAATACCAGCGATGTATCTATCCACTCAGCCACAAATCCTTCGGTTGATTTTGGGATTTAAACAGGTATATACCTTTCCAATATTAATTGCGAGTAATAATAGAATAATGAAAACTCGACGGAACCGAGTCTCGAACTTAAGACATCTTAAATACCAGCGATGAATCTATCCATTGATCCACTAATCCCTTGATTGATTTTGGGATTTAAACAGGTATATACCTTTCCAATATTAATTGCGAGTAATAATAGAATAATGAAAACTCGATGGAACCTAGTCTCGAAGTTAAGACATCTTAAATACCGGCGAAGAATCTATAAATTGAGCCACAAATTCCTCGATTGATTTTTGGATTTAAACAGTTATATACCTTTCGAATATTAATTCCGAGTAATAATAGAATAATGAAAACTCGACGGAAGCGAGTTTCGACCTTAAGACATCTTGGATACCAGCGATGAATCTATGCATTGAGCCACAAATCCCACGGTTGACTTGGCAATTTAAACAGGTATATACCTTTCCAATATAAATTGCGAGTAATAATAAAATAATGAAAACTCGGCGGATCCGAGTCTCGAACTCACGACATCTTGAATACCAGCGATGAATCTATCCATTGGGCCACAAATTCCTCGGTTGATTTGGCATTTTAAACAGGTATCTACCTATCCAATATTAATTGCGAGTAATAATAGAATAACGAAAAAACGACGTAACCTAGTCTCGAACTCAGGATATCTTGAATAACACCGATGAATCTATTCACTGAGCCACAAATCTCTAGGTTGATTTTGGGATTTAAACAGGTACCTACCGTTCCAATATTAATATCGAGTAATAATAGAATAATGAAAATTCGACGGAACCAAGTCTCAAACCCAGGACATCTTGAATACCAGCGATGAATCTTTCAAGCCACAATTCCCTCGGTTGGTTTTGGCATTTAAACAGGTATATACCTTTTCAATATTAATTGCGAGTAATAATATAAGGATAAAAACTCGACGAAACCGAGCCTCGAACTCAAGACATCTTGAATACTAGCGATGAATCTATCCATTGATCCACAAATCCCTCTGCTGATTTTTTAATTTTATTAGGTACCTACCTTTCCAATATTAACTGCGAGAAATAATAGAATAACGAAAACTCGACGGAACCGATTCTTGAACTCAAGGCATCTTGAATACCAGCGATGAATCTATCCCTTGAGCCACAAATCCCTCCGCTGATTTTTTAATTTAAACAGGTACCTACCTTTCCAATATTAACTGCGATTAATAATAGAATAATGAAAACACGACGGAACCGATTCTCGAACTCAAGGCATCTTGAATACCAGCGATGTATCTATCCACACAGCCACAATTCCCTCGGCTGATTTTGGGATTTAAACAGGTATATATACCTTTCCAATATTAATTGCGAGTAATAATAGTTTAATGAAAACTCGACGGAACCGAGTCTCGAACTTAAGACATCTCAAATACCAGCGATGAATCTATCCATAGAGCCACTAATCCCTCGACCGATTTTGGGATTTAAACAGGTATATATCTTTTCAATAAAAATTGCGAGTAATAATAGAATAAAGAAAACTCGGCGGAATCGAGTCTCGAACTCACGACATCTTGAATACCAGCGATGAATCTATCCACTGAGCCACAAATTCCTCGGTTGATTTGGCATTTTAAACAGGTATCTACGTATCCAATATTGATTGCGAGTAATAATAGAATAATGGAAACTCGACGGAACCGATTCTCGACCTCAAGACATCTTGAATACCAGGGATGAATCTATCCATTGAGCCACAAATCGCTCGGTTGACTTGGCAATTTAAACAGGTATATACCTTTATAATATTGATTGCGAGTAATAATAATATAATAAGGAAAACTCGACGGAACCGAATCTCGAACTCAAGACATCTTGAATACCTCCGTTGAATCTATCCATTGAGCCACAAATCCCTCGGTTTATTTTGGCATGTAAACAGGTATATACCTTTTCAATATTAATTGCGAGTAATAATATAAGGATGAAAACTCGACGGAACCGAGCCACATACTCAAGACATCTTGAATACTAGCGATGAATCTTTCCATTGAGACACAAATCCCTCCGCTGATTTTTTAATTTAATCAGTTACCTACCATTCCAATATTAACTGCGAGTAATAATAGAATAACGAAAACTCGACGGAACCGATTCTCGAACTCAAGGCATCTTGAATACCAGCGATGAATCTATCCATTGAGCCACAAATCCCTGCGCTGATTTTTTAATTTAAACAGGTACCTACCTTTCCAATATTTACTGCGATTAATAATAGAATAATGAAAACTCGACGGAACCGATTCTCGAACTCAAGGCTTCTTGAATACCAGCGATGTATCTATCCACTCAGCCACAAATCCCTCGGTTGATTTTGGGATTTAAACAGGTATATACCTTTCCAATATTATTTGCGAGTAATAATAGAATAATGAAACCTCGATGGAACCGAGACTCGAAGTTAAGACATCTTAAATACCAGCGATGAATCTAAACCTTGAGCCACAAATAGATATATACCTTTCCAATATTAATTCCGAGTAGTAATAGAATAAGGAAATCTCGACGAAACCGAGTTTCGACCTTAAGACATCTTGAATACCAGCGATGAATCTATGCATTGAGCCACAAATCGCTCGGTTGACTTCGCAATTTAAACAGGTATATACCTTTCCAATATTAATTGCGAGTAATAATATAATAATGAAAACTCGACGGAATCGAGCCTCAAACTCAAGACATCTTGAATACCAGCGATGAATCTATCCATTGAGCCACAAATCCCTCCGTCGATTTTTTTAATTTAAACAGGTACCTACCTTTCCAATATTAACTTCGAGTAATAATAGAATAATGAAAACTCGACGGAACCGAGTCTCAAACTCAGGACATCTTGAATACCAGCGATGAATCTATCCATTGAGCCACAAATCCCGCGGTTGATTTTAGCATTTAAACAGGTATATACCTTTCCAATATCGATTGCGAGTAATATTATAATGATGAAAATTAGACGGAACCGAGCCTCGAACTCAAGAAATCTTGCATACAGGAGATGAATCTATCCATTGAGCCACAAATCCCTCGGCTGATTTTTTAAATTAAACAGGTACCTACCTTTCCAGTATTAACTGCGATTAATAATAGAATAACGAAAACTCGACGGAACCGATTATCGAACTCAAGGCATCTTGAATACCAGCGATGAATCTATCCATTGAGCCACAAATTTCTAGGTTGATTTAGCTATTTAAACAGGTATATAGCTTTCCAATATTAATTGCGAGTAATAATAGAATAACGAAAACTCGACGGAACCGATTATCGAACTCAAGGCATCTTGAATACCAGCGATGAATCTATCCATTGAGCCACAAATTTCTAGGTTGATTTAGCTATTTAAACAGGTGTATATCTTTTCAATATTAATTGCAAGTACTAATATAATGATGAAAATTCGGCGGAACGAGCCTCGAACTCAAGATATCTTGAATACGAGCGATGAATCTATCCATTGTGCCACAAATCCCTCCGCTGATTGTTTAATTTAAACAGGTACCTACCTTTCCAATATTAACTGCGATTAATAATAGAATAATGAAAACTCGACGGAACCGATTCTCGAACTTATGGCATTTTGAACACCAGCGATGTATCTATCCACTGAGCCGCAAATCCCTCGATTGGTTTTGGGATTTAAACAGGTATATACCATTCCAATATTGATTGCGAGTAATAATAATATAATAATGAAAACTCGACGGAACCGAGTCTCGAACTCAAGACATTTTGAATACCTCCGATGAATCTATCCATTGAGCCACTAATCCCTCGATTGATTTTGGGATTTAAACAGGTATATACCTTTCCAATATTAATTTCGAGTAATAATATAAGGATGAAAACTCCACGGAACCGAGCCTCGAACTCAAGACATCTTGAATACTAGCGATGAATCTATCCATTGAGACACAAATCCCTCCGCTGATTTTTTAATTTAATCAGGTACCTACCTTTCCAATATTAACTGCGAGTAATAATAGAATAACGAAAATTCGACGGAACCGATTCTCGAACTCAAGGCATCTTGAATACCAGCGATGAATCTATCCCTTTAGCCACAAATCCGTCCGCTGATTTTTTAATTTAAACAGGTACCTCGGTTGATTTTGGGATTTAAACAGGTATATACCTTTCCAATATTAATTGCGAGTAATAATAGAATAATGAAAACTCGGCGGATCCGAGTCTCGAACTCACGACATCTTGAATACCAGCGATGAATCTATCCATTGAGCCACAAATTCCTCGGTTGGTTTGGCATTTTAAACAGGTACCTACCGTTCCAATATTAATTGCGAGTAATAATATAAGGATAAAAACTCGACGGAACCGAGCCTCGAACTCAAGACATCTTGAATACTAGCGATGAATCTATCCATTGATCCACAAATCCCTCTGCTGATTTTTTAATTTTATTAGGTACCTACCTTTCCAATATTAACTGCGAGTAATAATAGAATAACGAAAACTCGACGGAACCAAGTCTCAAACCCAGGACATCTTGAATACCAGCGATGAATCTTTCAATTGAGCCACAATTCCCTCGGTTGGTTTTGGCATTTAAACAGGTATATACCTTTTCAATATTAATTGCGAGTAATAATATAAGGATAAAAACTCGACGGAACCGAGCCTCGAACTCAAGACATCTTGAATACTAGCGATGAATCTATCCATTGATCCACAAATCCCTCTGCTGATTTTTTAATTTTATTAGGTACCTACCTTTCCAATATTAACTGCGAGTAATAATAGAATAACGAAAACTCGACGGAACCGATTCTCGAACTCAAGGCATCTTGAATACCAGCGATGAATCTATCCCTTGAGCCACAAATCCCTCCGCTGATTTTTTAATTTAAACAGGTACCTACCTTTCCAATATTAACTGCGATTAATAATAGAATAATGAAAACACGACGGGACGATTCTCGAACTCAAGGCATCTTGAATACCAGCGATGTATCTATCCACTCAGCCACAATTCCCTCGGCTGATTTTGGGATTTAAACAGGTATATATACCTTTCCAATATTAATTGCGAGTAATAATAGTTTAATGAAAACTCGACGGAACCGAGTCTCGAACTTAAGACATCTCAAATACCAGCGATGAATCTATCCATAGAGCCACTAATCCCTCGACCGATTTTGGGATTTAAACAGGTATATATCTTTTCAATAAAAATTGCGAGTAATAATAGAATAAAGAAAACTCGGCGGAATCGAGTCTCGAACTCACGACATCTTGAATACCAGCGATGAATCTATCCACTGAGCCACAAATTCCTCGGTTGATTTGGCATTTTAAACAGGTATCTACGTATCCAATATTGATTGCGAGTAATAATAGAATAATGAAAACTCGACGGAACCGATTCTTGACCTCAAGACATCTTGAATACCAGGGATGAATCTATCCATTGAGCCACAAATCGCTCGGTTGACTTGGCAATTTAAACAGGTATATACCTTTATAATATTGATTGCGAGTAATAATAATATAATAATGAAAACTCGACGGAACCGAGTCTCGAACTCAAGACATCTTGAATACCTCCGTTGAATCTATCCATTGAGCCACAAATCCCTCGGTTTATTTTGGCATGTAAACAGGTATATACCTTTTCAATATTAATTGCGAGTAATAATATAAGGATGAAAACTCGACGGAACCGAGCCACATACTCAAGACATCTTGAATACTAGCGATGAATCTTTCCATTGAGACACAAATCCCTCCGCTGATTTTTTAATTTAATCAGTTACCTACCTTTCCAATATTAACTGCGAGTAATAATAGAATAACGAAAACTCGACGGAACCGAATCTCGAACTCAAGGCATCTTGAATACCAGCGATGAATCTATCCCTTGAGCCACAAATCCCCTGCGCTGATTTTTTAATTTAAACAGGTACCTACCTTTCCAATATTAACTGCGATTAATAATAGAATAATGAAAACTCGACGGAACCGATTCTCGAACTCAAGGCTTCTTGAATACCAGCGATGTATCTATCCACTCAGCCACAAATCCCTCGGTTGATTTTGGGATTTAAACAGGTATATACCTTTCCAATATTATTTGCGAGTAATAATAGAATAATGAAACCTCGATGGAACCGAGACTCGAAGTTAAGACATCTTAAATACCAGCGATGAATCTAAACCTTGAGCCACAAATAGATATATACCTTTCCAATATTAATTCCGAGTAGTAATAGAATAAGGAAATCTCGACGAAACCGAGTTTCGACCTTAAGACATCTTGAATACCAGCGATGAATCTATGCATTGAGCCACAAATCGCTCGGTTGACTTCGCAATTTAAACAGGTATATACCTTTCCAATATTAATTGCGAGTAATAATATAATAATGAAAACTCGACGGAATCGAGCCTCGAACTCAAGACATCTTGAATACCAGCGATGAATCTATCCATTGAGCCACAAATCCCTCCGTCGATTTTTTAATTTAAACAGGTACCTACCTTTCCAATATTAACTTCGAGTAATAATAGAATAATGAAAACTCGACGGAACCGAGTCTCAAACTCAGGACATCTTGAATACCAGCGATGAATCTATCCATTGAGCCACAAATCCCGCGGTTGATTTTAGCATTTAAACAGGTATATACCTTTCCAATATCGATTGCGAGTAATATTATAATGATGAAAATTAGACGGAACCGAGCCTCGAACTCAAGAAATCTTGCATACAGGCGATGAATCTATCCATTGAGCCACAAATCCCTCGGCTGATTTTTTAAATTAAACAGGTACCTACCTTTCCAGTATTAACTGCGATTAATAATAGAATAACGAAAACTCGACGGAACCGATTATCGAACTCAAGGCATCTTGAATACGAGCGATGAATCTATCCATTGTGCCACAAATCCCTCCGCTGATTTTTTAATTTAAACAGGTACCTACCTTTCCAATATTAACTGCGATTAATAATAGAATAATGAAAACTCGACGGAACCGATTCTCGAACTTATGGCATTTTGAACACCAGCGATGTATCTATCCACTGAGCCGCAAATCCCTCGATTGGTTTTGGGATTTAAACAGGTATATACCATTCCAATATTGATTGCGAGTAATAATAATATAATAATGAAAACTCGACGGAACCGAGTCTCGAACTCAAGACATTTTGAATACCTCCGATGAATCTATCCATTGAGCCACTAATCCCTCGATTGATTTTGGGATTTAAACAGGTATATACCTTTCCAATATTAATTTCGAGTAATAATATAAGGATGAAAAAACTCCACGGAACCGAGCCTCGAACTCAAGACATCTTGAATACTAGCGATGAATCTATCCATTGAGACACAAATCCCTCCGCTGATTTTTTAATTTAATCAGGTACCTACCTTTCCAATATTAACTGCGAGTAATAATAGAATAACGAAAACTCGACGGAACCGATTCTCGAACTCAAGGCATCTTGAATACCAGCGATGAATCTATCCCTTTAGCCACAAATCCGTCCGCTGATTTTTTAATTTAAACAGGTACCTCGGTTGATTTTGGGATTTAAACAGGTATATACCTTTCCAATATTAATTGCGAGTAATAATAGAATAATGAAAACTCGACGGAACCGAGTCTCGAACTTAAGACTTCTTAAATACATGCGATGTATCTATACACTCAGCCACAAATCTCTCGGTTGATTTTGGGATTTAAACAGGTATATATTTTTCCAATATTAATTGCGATTAATAATAGAATAATGAAAACTCGACGGAACCGACTCTCGAACTCAAGGCTTCTTGAATACCAGCGATGTATCTATCCACTCAGCCACAAATCCCTCGGTTGATTTTGTGATTTAAACAGGTATATGCCTTTCCAATATTAATTGCGAGTAATAATAGAATAATGAAAACTCGACGGAACCGAGTCTCGAACTTAAGACATCTTAAATACCAGCAATGAATCTATGCATTGAGCCACGAATCCCTTGATTGATTTTGGGATTTAAACAGGTATATACCTTTCCAATATTATTTGCGAGTAATAATAGAATAATGAAAACTCGATGGAACCAAGTCTCGAGGTTAAGACATCTTAAATACCAGCGATGAATCTATACCTTGAGCCACAAATCCCTCGACTGATTTTGGGATTTAAACAGATATATACCTTTCCAATATTAATTCCGAGTAGTAATAGAATAAGGAAATCTCGACGGAACCGATTTTCGACCTTAAGACATCTTGAATACCAGCGATGAATATATGCATTGAGCCACAAATCGCTCGGTTGACTTCGCAATTTAAACAGGTATATACCTTTCCAATATTAATTGCGAGTAATAATATAATAATGTAAACTCGACGGAATCGAGCCTCGAACTCTAGACATCTTGAATACCAGCGATGAATCTATCCATTGAGCCACAAATCCCTCCGTCGATTTTTTAATTTAAACAGGTACCTACCTTTCCAATATTAACTTCGAGTAATAATAGAATAATGAAAACTCGACGGAACCGAGTTTCAAACTCAGGACATCTTGAATACCAGCGATGAATCTATCCATTGAGCTACAAATCCCTCGGTTGATTTTAGCATTTAAACAGGTATATACCTTTCCAGTATTAACTGCGATTAATAATAGAATAACGAAAACTCGACGGAACCGATTCTCGAACTCGAGGCATCTTGAATACCATCGATGAAGCTATCCCTTGAGCCACAAATCCCTGCGCTTATTTTTTAATTTAAACAGGTACCTACCTTTCCAATATTAACTGCGATTAATAATAGAATAACGAAAACTCGACGGAACCGATTCTCGTACTCAAGGCATCTTGAATACCAGCGATGAATCTATCCCTTGAGCCACAAATCCCTGCGCTTATTTTTTAATTTAAACAGGTACCTACCTTTCCAATATTAACTGCGATTAATAATAGAATAATGAAAACTCGACGGAACCGATTCTCGAACACAAGGCTTCTTGAATACCAGCGATGTATCTATCCACTCAGCCACAAATCCCTCGGTTGATTTTGGGATTTAAACAGGTATATACCTTTCCAATATTAATTGCGAGTAATAATAGAATAATGAAAACTCGACGGAACCGAGTCTCGAACTTAAGACATCTTAAATACCAGCGATGAATCTATCCATTGAGCCACTAATCCCTTGATTGATTTTATGATTTAAACAGGTATATACCTTTCCAATATTATTTGCGAGTAATAATAGAATAATGAAAACTCGATGGAACCGAGACTCGAAGTTAAGACATCTTAAATACCAGCGATGAATCTTTACCTTGAGCCACAAATCCCTCGACTGATTTTGCGATTTAAACAGATATATACCTTTCCAATATTAATTCCGAGTAGTAATAGAATAAGGAAATCTCGACGGAACCGAGTTTCGACCTTAAGACATCTTGAATACCAGCGATGAATCTATGCATTGAGCCACAAATCCCTCGGTTGACTTCGCAATTTAAACAGGTATATTTATATACCTTTCCGATATTAATTGCGAGTAATAATATAATAATGAAAACTCGACGGAATCGAGCCTCGAACTCAAGACATCTTGAATACCAGCGATGAATCTATTCATTGAGCCACAAATCCCTCCGTCGATTTTTTAATTTAAACAGGTACCTACCTTTCCAATATTAACTTCGAGTAATAATAGAATAATGAAAACTCGACGGAACCGAGTCTCAAACTCAGGACATCTTGAATACCAGCGATGAATCTATCCATTGAGCCACAAATCCCTCGGTTGATTTTGGGATTTAAACAGGTATATACCTTTCCAATATTGATTGCGAGTAATATTAATATAATAATGAAAACTCGACGGAACCGAGTCTCAAACCAAGGACATCTTGAATACCAGCGATGAATCGTTCCATTGAGCCACAAATCCCTCGGTTGATTTCGGCATTTAAACAGGTATATACCTTTCCAATATTAATTGTGAGTAATAATATAAGGATGAAAACTCGACGGAACCGAGCCTCGAACTCACGACTTATTTAATACTAGCGATGAATCTATCCATTGAGCCACAAATCCCTCCGCTGATTTTTTAATTTAATCAGGTACCTACCTTTCCAATATTAACTGCGAGTAATAAAAGAATAACGAAAACTCGACGGAACCGATTCTCGAACTCAAGGAATCTTGAATACCAGCGATGAATCTTTTCCTTGAGCTACAAATCCCTCCGCTGATTTTTTAATTTAAACAGGTACCTACCTTTCCCATATTAACTGCGATTAATAATAGAATATTGAAAACTCGACGGAACCGATTCTCGAACTCAAGGCATCTTGAATACAAGCGATGTATCTATACACTCAGCCAAAAATCCCTCGGTTGTTTTTGGGATTTAAACAGGTATATATATACCTTTCCAATATTAATTGCGAGTAATAATAGAATAATGAAAACTTGACGGAACCGAGTCTCGAACTCAAGACATCTTAAACACCAGCGATGAAGCTATCCATTGAGCCACTAATCCCTTGATTGATTTTGGGATTTAAACAGGTATATACCTTTCCAATATTACTTCCGAGTAATAATATAATAATGAAAACTCGACGGAACCGAGCCTCGAACTCAAGACATCTTGAATACCAGCGATGAATCTATCCATTGAGCCACAAATCCCTCCGTTGGTTTTTTAATTTAAACAGGTACCTACCTTTCCAATATTAACTTCGAGTGATAATAGAATAATGAAAACTCGACAGAACCGAGTCCCAAACTCAGGACATCTCGAATACCAGCAATGAATCTATCCATTGAGCCACAAATCCCCCGGTTGATTTTTGCACTTGAACAGGTTTATACCTTTCCAATATTGATTGCGAGTAATAATAGAATAACGAAAACTCGACGGAACCGATTCTCGAACTCAAGGCATCTTGAATACCAGCGATGAATCTATCCCTTGAGCCACAAATCCCTCCATTGATTTTTTAATTTAAACAGGTACCTACTTTTTCAATATTAACTGCGATTAATAATAGAATAATGAAAACTCGACGGAACCTATTCTCGAACTCAAGGCATCTTTAAATACCAGCGATGTATCTATCCACTCAGCCACAAATTTCCTCGGTTGATTTTGGGATTTAAAACAGGTATATACCTTTCCAATATTATTTGCGAGTAATAATAGAATAATGAAAACTGGATGGAACCGAGTCTCGAACTTAAGACATCTTAAATACCAGCGATGAATCTATCCATTGAGCCACTAATCCCTTGATCGATTTTGGGATTTAAACAGGAATTTAATATTATTTGCGAGTAATAATAAAATAATTAAAACTCGAGGGAACCGAGTCTCGAAGTTAAGACATCTAAAATACCAGCGATGAATCTATACATTGAGCCACAAATCCCTCGAACGATTTTGGGATTTAAACAGGTATATATACTTTTCAATATTAATTGCGAGTAATAATAGAATAATGAAAACTCGGCGGAACCGAGTCTCGAAATCAAGACATCTTGAATACCAGGCGATGAATCTATCCATTGAGCCACAAATTCCTCGGTTGATTTTGGCATTTTAAACAGGTATATACCTATCCAATATTAATTGCGAGTAATAAAAGAATAACGAAAAATCGACAGAACCTAGTCTCGAACTCAGGACATCTTGAATAACACCGATGAATCTATTTACTGAGCCACAAATCTCTAGATTGATTTTGGGATTTAAACAGGTACCTACCTTTCCAATATTAACTTCGAGTAATAATAGAATAATGAAAACTCGACGGAATCGAGTCTCATACCCAGGACATCTTGAATACCAGCGATGAATCTTTCCATTGAGCCACAAATCCCTCGGTTGATTTTGGCATTTAAACAAGTATATACCTTTCCAATATTAATTGCTAGTAATAATATAAGGATGAAAACTCGACGGAACCGAGCCTCGAACTCAAGACATCTTGAATACTAGCAATGAATCTATCCATTGAGCCACAAATTCCTCCGCTGATTTTTTAATTTAATCAGGTACCTACTATTCCAATATTAACTGCGAGTAATAATAGAATAATGAAAACTAGACGGAACCGATTCTCAAACTCAAGGCATCTTGAATACCAGCGATGTATCTATACACTCAGCCACAAATCCCTCGGTTGATTTTGGGATTTAAACAGGTATAAACCTTTCCAATATTAATTGCGATTAATAATAGAATAATGAAAACTCGACGGAACCGAGTCTCGAACTTAAGACATCTTAAACACCAGCGATGAATCTATCCATTGAGCCACTAATCCCTTGATCGATTTTGGAATTTAATATTATTTGCGATTAATAATAAAATAATTAAAACTCGAGGGAACCGAGTCTCGAAGTTAAGACATATAAATACCAGCGATGAATCTATACATTGAGCCACAAATCCCTCGAACGATTTTGGGATTTAAACAGGTATATATCTTTTCAATATTAATTGCGAGTAATAATAGAATAATGAAAACTCGGCGGAACCGAGTCTCGAACTCAAGACATCTTGAATACCAGCGGTGATTCTATCCATTTAAACAGGTATATACCTTTCCAATATTAATTGCGAGTAATAATATAAGAATGAAAACTCGACGGAACCGAGCCTCGAACTCAAGACATCTTGAATACTAGCGATGAATCTATCCATTGAGCCACAAATCCCTCCGCTGATTTTTTAATTTAATCAGGTACCTACCTTTCCAATAATAACTGCGAGTAATAATAGAATAACGAAAACTCGACGGAACCGATTCTCGAACTTAGGGCATCTTGAATACCAGCGATGTATCTATCCACTCAGCCACAATTCTCTCGTTAGATTTTGGGATTTAAACAGGTATTTACCTTTCCAATATTAATTGCGAGTAATAATAGAATAATGAAAACTCGGCGGAACCGAGTCTCGACGTTAAGACATCTTAAATACCAGCGATGAATTTATCCATTGAGCCACTAATCCCTTGATTGATTTTGGGATTTAAACAGGTATAACCCTTTCCAATATTATTTGCGAGTAATAATAGAATAATGAAAACTCGGCGGAACCGAGTCTCGAACTCATGACACCTTGAATACCAGCGATGAATCTATCCATTGAGCCAAAAATTCTTCGGTTGATTTGGCATTTTAAACAGGTATCTACCTATCCAATATTAATTGCGAGTAATGTTAGAATAACGAAAAATCGACGGAACCTAGTCTCGAACTCAGGACATCTTGAATAACACCGATGAATCTATTCACTGAGCCACAAATCTCTAGCTTGATTTTGGGATTTAAACAGGTATCTACCTTTCCAATATTAACTTCGAGTAATAATAGAATAATGAAAACTCGACGGAACCGAGTCTCAAACCCAGGACATCTTGAATACCAGCGATGAATCTTTCCATTGAGCCACAAATCCCTCGGTGGATTTTGGCATTTAAACAGGTATATAACTTTCTAATATTAATTGCGAGTAATAATATAAGGATGAAAACTCGACGGAACCGAGCCTCGAACTCAAGACATCTTGAATACTAGCGATGAATCTATCCATTGTGCCAAAAATCCCTCCGCTGATTTTTTAATTTAATCAGGTACCTACCTTTCCAATATTAACTGCGAGTAATAATAGAATAACGAAAACTCGACGGAGCCGATTCTCGAACTCAGGGCATCATGAATACCAGCGATGTATCTATCCACTCAGCCACAATTCCCTCGGTTGATTTTGGGATTTAAACAGGTATATACCTTTCCAATATTAATTGCGAGTAATAATAGAATAATGAAAACTCGACGGAACCGAGTCTCGAAGTTAAGAAATCTTAAATACCAGCGACGAATTTATCCATTGAGCCACTAATCCCTTGACTGATTTTGGGATTTAAACAGGTATATACCTTTCCAATATTATTTGCGAGTAATAATAGAATAATGAAAACTCGATGGAACCGAGTCTCGAAGTTAAGACATCTTAAATACCAGCGATGAATCTATACATTGAGCCACAAATCCCTCGACCGATTTCGGTATTTAAACAGGTATATATTATTTCAATATTAATTGCGAGTAATAATAGAATAATGAAAACTCGACGGAACCGAGTCTCGAACTTAAGACATCTTAAATACCAGCGATGAATCAATCCATTGAGCCACAAATTCCTCGGTTGATTTGGCATTTTAAACATGTATCTACCTATCCAATATTGATTGCGAGTAATAATAGAATAATGAAAACTCGACGGAACCGATTCTCGAACTCAAGGCATCTTGAATACCAGCGATGTATCTATACACTCAGCCACAAATCCCTCGGTTGATTTTGGGATTTAAACAGGTATATACCTTTCCGATATTATTTGCGAGTAATAATAGAATCATGAAAACTCGATGGAACCGAGTCTCGAAGTTAAGACATCTTAAATACCAGCGATGAATCTATACCTTGAGCCACAAATCCCTAGACTGATTTTGGGATTTAAACAGATATATACCTTTCCAATATTAATTGCAAGTAATAATAGATTAAGGAAATCTCGAGGGAACCGAGTTTCGACCTTAAGACATCTTGAATACCAGCGATGAATCAATCCATTGAGCCACAAATTCCTCGGTTGATTTGGCATTTTAAACATGTATCCACCTATCCAATATTAATTGCGAGTAATATTATAATAATGAAAACTCGACGGAACCTAGCCTCGAACTCAAGACATCTTGAATACCAGCGATGAATCTATCCATTGAGCAACAAATCCCTCCGTTGATTTTTTAATTTAATCAGGTACCTACCTTTCCAATATTAACTTCGAGTAATAATAGAATAATGAAAACTTGACGGAACCGAGTCTCAAACTCAGGACATCTTGAATGCCAGCGATGTTACTATCCATTGAGCCGCAAATCCCTCGGTTGATTTTTTGCATTTAAACTGGTATATACCTTTCCAATATTGATTGCGAGTAATAATATAATGATGAAAACTCGACGGAACCGAGCCTCGAACTCAAGAAATCTTGAATACGAGCGATGAATCTATCCATTGAGCCACAAATCACTCCGCTGATTTTTTAATTTAAACAGGTTTCCAATATTAACTGCGATTAATAATAGAATAACGAAAACTCGACGGAACCGATTCACGAACTCAAGGCATCTTGAATACCAGCGATGAATCTATCCATTGAGCCACAAATTTCTAGGTTGATTTAGCTATTTAAACAGGTATATAGCTTTCCAATATTAATTGCGAGTAATAATATAATGATGAAAACTCGACGGAACGAGCCTCGAACTCAAGATATCTTGAATACGAGCGATGAATCTATTCATTGAGCCACAAATCCCTACGCTGATTTTTTAATTTAAACAGGTACCTACCTACCTTTCCAATATTAACAGCGATTAATAATAGAATAATGAAAAGTCGACGTAACCGATTCTCGAACTCAAGGCATCTTGAACACCAGCGATGTATCTCTCCACTGAGCCGCAAATCCCTCGGTTGATTTTGGGATTTAAACAGGTATATTCCTTTCCAATATTAATTGCGAGTAATAATATAAGGATGAAAACTAGACGGAACCGAGCCTCGAACTCAAGACATCTTGAATACTAGCGAAGAATCTATCCATTGAGCCACAAATCCTTCCGCTGATTTTTTAATTTAATCAGGTACCTACCTTTCCAATATTAACTGCGAGTAATAATCGAATAACGAAAACTCGACGGAACCGATTCTCGAACTAAAGGCATCTTGAATACTAGCGATGAATCTATCCATTGCGCCACAAATTTCTAGGTTGATTGTGGGATTTAAACAGGTATATACCTTTCCAATATTAATTGCGAGTAATAATAGAATAATGAAAACTCGACGGAAACGAGTCTCGAAGTTAAGACATCTTAAATACCAGCGATTAATCTATACATTGAGCCACAAATTCCTCGGTTGATTTGGCATTTTAAACAGGTATCTACCTATCCAATATTAACTGCGAGTAATAATAGAATAACGAAAAATCGACAGAACCGAGTCACGAACTCAGGACATCTTGAATAACACCGATGAATCTATTCACTGAGCCACAAATCTCTAGGTTGATTTTGGGATTTAATCAGGTATATACCTTTCCAATATTAACTTCGAGTAATAATAGAATAATGAAAACTCGACGGAACCGATTCTCGAACTCAAGGCATCTTGAATACCAGCGATGAATCTATCCATTGAGCCACAAATTTCTAGGTTGATTTAGCTATTTAAACAGGTATATAGCTTTCCAATATTAATTGAGAGTAATAATATAATGATGAAAACTCGACGGAACGAGCCTCGAACTCAAGATATCTTGAATACGAGCGATGAATCTATTCATTGAGCCACAAATCCGTCCGCTGATTTTTTAATTTAAACAGGTACCTACCTTTCCAAGTTTAACTGCGATTAATAATATAATATTGAAAACTCGACGGAACCGATTCTCGAACTCAAGGCATCTTGAACACCAGCGATGTATCTATCCACTGATCCGCAAAACCCTCGGCTGATTTTGGGATTTAAACAGGTATATACCTTTCCAATATTAATTGCGAGTAATAATATAAGGATGAAAACTCGACGGAACCGAGCCTCGAACTCAAGACATCTTGAATACTAGCGAAGAATCTATCCATTGAGCCACAAATCACTCCGCTGATTTTTTAATTTAAACAGGTACCTACCTTTCCAATATTAACTGCGATTAATAATATAATAATGAAAACTCGACGGAAACGAGCCTCGAACTCAAGACACCTTGAATAGCAGCGATGATTCTATCCATTGAGCCACAAATCCCTCCGTTGATTTTGTCATTTAAACAGTTACCTACCTTTCCAATAGTAACTGCGAGTAATAATATAATAATGAAAACTCGACGGAACCGAGTGTCGAAGTCAAGACATCATGGATACCACCGATGAATCTATCCATTGAGCCCCAAATCCCTCGGTTGATTTTGGGATTTAAACAGGTATATACCTTTCCAATATTATTTGCGAGTAATAATAGAATAATGAAAACTCGATGGAACCGAGTCTCGAAGTTAAGACATCTTAAATACCAGCGATGAATCTATACCTTGAGTCACAAATCCCTCGACTGATTTTGGGATTTAAACAGATATACACCTTTCCAATATTAAATCCGAGTAGTAATAAAATAAGGAAATCTCGACGGAACCGAGTTTCGACCTTAAGACATCTTGAATACCTGCGATGAAACTATGCATTGAGCCACAAATCGCTCGGTTGACTTCGCAATTTAAACAGATATATACCTTTCTAATATAAATTGCGAGTAATAATATAATGATGAAAACTCGACGGAATCGAGCCTCGAACTCAAGACATCTTGAATACCAGCGATGAATCTATCCATTGAGCCACAAATCCCTCCGTTGATTTTTTAATTTAAACAGGTACCTACCTTTCCAATATTAACTTCGAGTAATAATAGAATAATGAAAACTCGACGGAACCTAGTCTCAAACTCAGGACATCTTGAATACCAGCGATGAATCTATCCATTGAGCAACAAATCCCTCGGTTGATTTTGGCATTTAAACAGGTATATACCTTTCCAATATTGATTGCGAGTAATATTATAATGATGAAAATTCGACGGAACCGAGCCTCGAACTCAAGAAATCTTGCATACAGGCGATGAATCTATCCATTGAGCCACAAATCCCTCGACTGATTTTTTAAATTAAACAGGTACCTACCTTTCCAGTATTAACTGCGATTAATAATAGAATAAAGAAAACTCGACGGAACCGATTCTCGAACTCAAGGCATCTTGAATACCAGCGATGAATCTATCCCTTGAACCACAAATCCCTCCACTGATTTTTTAATTTAAACAGGTACCTACTTTTCCAATATTAACTGCGATTAATTATAGAATAATGAAAACTCGACGGAACCGATTCTCGAACTCAAGGCTTCTTGAATATCAGCGATGTATCTATCCACTCAGCCACAAATCCCTCGGTTGATTTTGGGATTTAAACAGGTATATACCTTTCCAATATTAATTGCGAGTAATAATAGAATAATGAAAACTCGACGGAAACGATTCTCGAACTCAAGGCTTCTTGAATACCAGCGATGTATCTATCCACTCAGCCACAAGTCCTTCGGTTGATTTTGGGATTTAAACAGGTATATACCTTTCCAATATTAATTGCGAGTAATAATAGAATAATGAAAACTCGACTGAACCGAGTCTCGAACTTAAGACATCTTAAATACCAGCGATGAATCTATCCATTGATCCACTAATCCCTTGATTGATTTTGGGATTTAAACAGGTATATACCTTTCCAATATGAATTGCGAGTAATAATAGAATAATGAAAACTCGATGGAACCTAGTCTCGATGTTAAGACATCTTAAATACCGGCGAAGAATCTATAAATTGAGCCACAAATTCCTCGATTGATTTTTGGATTTAAACAGTTATATACCTTTCGAATATTAATTCCGAGTAATAATAGAATAATGAAAACTCGACGGAAGCGAGTTTCGACCTTAAGACATCTTGGATACCAGCGATGAATCTATGCATTGAGCAACAAATCCCTCGGTTGACTTGGCAATTTAAACAGGTATATACCTATCCAATATAAATTGCGAGTAATAATAGAATAATGAAAACTCGGCGGAACCGAGTCTCGAAACTCACGACATCTTGAATACCAGCGATGAATCTATCCATTGAGCCACAAATCCCTCGGTTGATTTTTTTTATTTTTAAACAGGTATCTACCTATCCAAATATTAATTGCGAGTAATAATAGAATAACGAAAAACTCGACGGAACCTAGTCTCGAACTCAGGATATCTTGAATAACACCGATGAATCTATTTCACTGAGCCACAAAATCTCTAGGTTGATTTTGGGATTTAAACAGGTACCCCTACCTTTCCAATATTAATTTCGCGAGTAATATAGAGAATAATGAAAACTCGACGGAACCAAGTCTCAAACCCAGGACATCTTGAATACCAGCGATGAATCTTTCAAGCCACAATTCCCTCGGTTGGTTTTGGCATTTAAACAGGTATATACCTTTTCAATATTAATTGCGAGTAATAATATAAGGATAAAAACTCGACGGAACCGAGCCTCGAACTCAAGACATCTTGAATACTAGCGATGAATCTATCCATTGATCCACAAATCCCTCCGCTGATTTTTTAATTTTATTAGGTACCTACCTTTCCAATATTAACTGCGAATAATAATAGAATAACGAAAACTCGACGGAACCGATTCTCGAATTCAAGGCATCTTGAATACCAGCGATGAATCTATCCCTTGAGCCACAAATCCCTCCGCTGATTTTTTTATTTAAACAGGTACCTCGGTTGATTTTGGGATTTAAACAGGTATATATACCTTTCCAATATTAATTGCGAGTAATAATAGCATAATGAAAACTCGACGGAACCGAGTCTCGAACTTAAGACATCTTGAATACCAGCGATGAATCTATCCATTGAGCCACAAATCCCGGACCGATTTAGGGATTTAAACAGGTATATACCTTTCCAATATTAATTGCGAGTAATAATAGAATAAAGAAAACTCGACGGAACCGAGTCTCGAACTCAGGACATCTTGAATACCAGCGATGAATCTATCCACTTGAGCCACAAATCCCTCGGTTGATTTTTTATTTTAAACAGGTATCTACCTTTCCAATATTGATTGCGAGTAATAATAGAATAATGAAAACTCGACGGAACCGATTCTCGAACTCAAGACATCTTGAATACCAGGGATGAATCTATCCATTGAGCCACAAATCCCTCGGTTGATTTTGGCAATTTAAACAGGTATATACCTTTATAATATTGATTGCGAGTAATAATAATATAATAATGAAAACTCGACGGAACCGAGTCTCGAACTCAAGACATCTTGAATACCTCCGATGAATCTATCCATTGAGCCACAAATCCCTCGGTTGATTTTTGGAATTTAAACAGGTATATACCTTTTCAATATTAATTGCGAGTAATAATATAAGGATGAAAACTCGACGGAACCGAGCCTCATACTCAAGACATCTTGAATACTAGCGATGAATCTATCCCTTGAGCCACAAATCCCTGCGCTGATTTTTTAATTTCGAATTTAATTTAATCAGTTACCTACCTTTCCAATATTAACTGCGATTAATAATAGAATAACGAAAACTCGACGGAACCGAGTCTCGAACTCAAGGCATCTTGAATACCAGCGATGAATCTATCCATTGAGCCACAAATTCCCTCGGTTGATTTTTTAATTTAAACAGGTACCTACCTTTCCAATATTAACTGCGATTAATAATAGAATAATGAAAACTCGACGGAACCGATTCTCGAACTCAAGACATCTTGAATACCAGCGATGAATCAATCCACTGAGCCACAAATCCCTCGGTTGATTTTGGGATTTAAACAGGTATATACCTTTCCAATATTAACTGCGAGTAATAATAGAATAATGAAAATTCGATGGAACCGAGACTCGAAGTTAAGACATCTTAAATACAAGCGATGAATCTATACCTTGAGCCACAAATCCCTCGACTGATTTTGCGATTTAAACAGATATATACCTTTCCAATATTAATTGCGAGTAATAATAGAATAAGGAAAACTCGACGAAACCGAGTCTCGAATCAAGACATCTTGAATACCAGCGATGAATCTATGCATTGAGCCACAAATCGCTCGGTTGATTCTTCGCAATTTTAAACAGGTATATACCTTTCCAATATTAATTGCGAGTAATAATATAATAATGAAAACTCGACGGAACCGAGCCTCGAACTCAAGACATCTTGAATACCAGCGATGAATCTATCCATTGAGCCACAAATCCCTCCGTTGATTTTTTAATTTAAACAGGTACCTACCTTTCCAATATTAACTTCGAGTAATAATAGAATAATGAAAACTCGACGGAACCGAGTCTCAAACTCAGGACATCTTGAATACCAGCGATGAATCTATCCATTGAGCCACAAATCCCTCGGTTGATTTTAGCATTTAAACAGGTATATACCTTTCCAATATCGATTGCGAGTAATATTATAATGATGAAAATTAGACGGAACCGAGCCTCGAACTCAAGAAATCTTGCATACAGGCGATGAATCTATCCATTGAGCCACAAATCCCTCGGCTGATTTTTTAAATTAAACAGGTACCTACCTTTCCAATATTAACTGCGAGTAATAATAGAATAACGAAAACTCGACGGAACCGATTCTCGAACTCAAGGCATCTTGAATACCAGCGATGAATCTATCCATTGAGCCACAAATCCCTCGGCTGATTTTTTAAATTAAACAGGTACCTACCTTTCCAATATTAACTGCGATTAATAATAGAATAATGAAAACTCGACGGAACCGATTCTCGAACTCAAGGCTTCTTGAATACCAGCGATGTATCTATCCACTCAGCCACAAATCCCTCGGTTGATTTTGGGATTTAAACAGATATATACCTTTCCAATATTAATTGCGAGTAATAATAGAATAATGAAAACTCGACGGAACCGAGTCTCGAACTTAAGACTTCTTAAATACCAGCGATGAATCTATCCATTGAGCCACTAATCCCTTGATTGATTTTGTGATTTAAACAGGTATATACCTTTCCAATATTATTTGCGAGTAATAATAGAATAATGAAAACTCGATGGAACCGAGACTCGAAGTAAGACATCTTAAATACCAGCGATGAATCTTTACCTTGAGCCACAAATCCTTCGACTGATTTAGCGATTTAAACAGATATATACCTTTCCAATATTAATTCCGAGTAGTAATAGAATAAGGAAATCTCGACGGAACCGAGTTTCAACCTTAAGACATCTTGAATACCAGCGATGAATCTATGCATTGAGCCACAAATCGCTCGTTTGACTTCGCAATTTAAACAGGTATATTTATATACCTTTCCAATATTAATTGCGAGTAATAATATAATAATGAAAACTCGACGGAATCGAGCCTCGAACTCAAGACATCTTTAATACCAGCGATGAATCTATTCATTGAGCCACAAATCCCTCCGTCGATTTTTTAATTTAAACAGGTACCTATACCTTTCCAATATTGATTGCGAGTAATATTATAATGATGAAAATTCGACGGAACCGAGCCTCGAACTCAAGAAATCTTGCATACAGGCGATGAATCTATCCATTGAGCCACAAATTCCTCGGCTGATTTTTTAAATTAAACAGGTACCTACCTTTCCAGTATTAACTGCGATTAATATTAGAATAACGAAAACTCGACGGAACCGATTATCGAACTCAAGGCATCTTGAATACCAGCGATGAATCTATCCATTGAGCCACAAATTTCTAGGTTGATTTAGCTATTTAAACAGGTATATAGCTTTCCAATATTAATTGCGAGTAATAATAGAATAATGAAAACTCGACGGAACCGAGTCTCGAACTTAAGACTTCTTAAATACATGCGATGTATCTATACACTCAGCCACAAATCTCGCGGTTGATTTTGGGGATTTAAACAGGTAT
>OZ023147.1:4574514-4623731 GCA_963675895.2 Styela plicata
CTCAAGACATCTTGAATACTAGCGATGAATCTATCCATTGAGCCACAAATCCCTCCGCTGATTTTTTAATTTAATCAGGTACCTACCTTTCCAATATTAACTGCGAGTAATAATAGAATAACGAAAACTCGACACAACCGATTCTCGAACTCAAGGCATCTTGAATACCAGCGGTGAATCTATTCCTTGAGCCACAGATGCCTCCGTTGATTGTTTAATTTAAACAGATACCTACCTTTCCAATATTAACTGCGATTAATAATAGAATAATGAAAAGTCGACGGAACCGAATCTCGAACTCACGACTTCTTGAATACCAGCGATGAATCTATCCATTGAGCCACAAATTCCTCGGTTTATTTTGCATTTTAAACAGGTATCTACCTATCCAATATTAATTGCGAGTAATAATAGAATAACGAAAAATCGACGGAACCGAGTCTCGAACTCAGGACATCTTGAAATAACACCGATGAATCTATTCACTGAGCCACAAATCTCTAGGTTTGATTTTGGGATTTAAACAGGTACCTACCATTTCAATATTAACTTCGAGTTATAATAGAATAATGAAAACTCGACGGAACCGAGTCTCGAAGTTAAGACATCTTAAATACCAGCGATGAATCTATACCTTGAGCCACAAATCCCTCGACTGATTTTGGGATTTAAACAGATATATACCTTTCCAATATTAATTCCGAGTAATAATAGATTAAGGAAATCTCGACGGAACCGAGTTTCGACCTTAAGACATCTTGAATACCAGCGATGAATCTATGCATTGAGCCACAAATCGCTCGGTTGACTTCTCAATTTAAACAGGTATATACCTTTCCAATATTAATTGCGAGTAATAATATAATAATGAAAACTCGACGGAACCGAGCCTCGAACTCAAGACATCTTGAATACCAGCGATGAATCTATCCATTGAGCCACAAATCCCTCCGTTGATTTTTTAATTTAAACAGGTACCTACCTTTCCAATATTAACTTCGAGTAATAATAGAATAATGAAAACTCGACGGAACCGAGTCTCAAACTCAGGACATCTTGAATACCAGCAATGAATCTATCCATTGAGCCACAAATCCCTCGGTTGATTTTGGCATTTAAACAGGTATATACCTTTCCAATATTGATTGCGAGTAATAATATAATGATGAAAACTCGACGGAACCGAGCCTCGAACTCAAGACATCTTGAATACGAGCGATGAATCTATCCATTGAGCCACAAATCCCTCCGCTGATTTTTTAATTTAAACAGGTACCTACCTTTCCAATATTAACTGCGATTAATAATAGAATAACGAAAACTCGACGGAACCGATTCTCGAACTCAAGGCATCTTGAATACCAGCGATGAATCTATTCCTTGAGCCACAAATTTCCTCCGTTGATTTTTTAATTTAAACAGGTACCTACCTTTCCAATATTAACTGCGATTAATAATAGAATAATGAAAAGCTCGACGGAACCGATTCTCGAACTCAAGGCATCTTGAATACCAGCGATGTATCTTTACATTCAGCCACAAATTCCCTCGGTTGATTTTGGGATTTAAACAGGTATATACCTTTCCAATATTAACTTGCGAGTAATAATAGAATAATGAAAACTCGATGGAACCGAGTCTCGAAGTTAAGACATCTTGAATACCATCGATGAATCTATCCACCTTGAGCCGCAAATCCCTCGGTTGATTTTGCGATTTAAACAGATATATACCTTTCCAATATTAATTCCGAGTAATAATAGATTAAGGAAATCTCGACGGAACCGAGTTTCGACCTTAAGACATCTTGAATACCAGCGATGAATCTATGCATTGAGCCACAAATCGCTCGGTTGACTTCTCAATTCAATTAAACAGGTATATACCTTTCCAATATTTATAGCGAGTAATAATATAATAATGAAAACACGACGGAACCGATCCTCGAACTCAAGACATCTTGAATACCAGCGATGAATCTATCCATTGAGCCACAAATCCCTCCGTTGATTTTTTAATTTAAACAGGTACCTACCTTTCCAATATTAACTTCGAGTAATAATAGAATAATGAAAACTCGACGGAACCGATTCTCGAACTCAAGGACATCTTGAATACCAGCGATGAATCTATCCATTGAGCCACAAATCCCTCGGTTGATTTTTTATTTAAACAGGTATATACCTTTCCAATATTAACTGCGAGTAATAATAGAATAAAGAAAACTCGACGGAACCGAGTCTCGAACTTAAGACATCTTGAATACCAGCGATGAATCTATACATTGAGCCACATATCCCTCGACCGATTTTGGGATTTAAACAGGTATATATCTTTTCAATATTAATTCCGATTAATAATAGATTAAGGAAAACTCGACGGAACCGAGTTTCGAACTCAGGACACCTTGAATACCAGCGATGCATCTATCCATTGAGCCACAAATCCCTCGGTTGATTCTGCAATTTAATCAGGTATATACCTTTCCAATATTAATTGCGAGTAATAATATTATAATGAAAACTCGACGGAACCGAGCCTCGAACTCAAGACATCTTGAATACCAGCGATGAATCTATCCATTGAGCCACAAATCGCTCGGTTGATTTGGCAATTTAAACAGGTATATACCTTTATAATATTGATTACGAGTAATAATAATAGAAATAATGAAAACTCGACGGAAACGAGTCTCGAACTCAAGACATCTTGAATACCTCCATGAAACTATCCATTGAGCCACAAATCCCTCGGTTGATTTTGACATTAAACAGGTATCTACCTTTCCAATATTAATTGCGAGTAATAATAGAATAATGAAAACTCAACGGAACCGAGTCTCGAACTCAAGACATCTTGAATACCAGCGATGAATCTATCCATTGAGCCACAAATCCCTCGACCGATTTTGGGATTTTAAACAGGTATATACCTTTCCAATAAAATTTGCGAGTAATAATAGCATAATGAAAATTCGGCGGAACCGAGTCTCGAACTCACGACATCTTGAACACCAGCGATGAATCTATCTATTGAGCCACAAATTCCTCGGTTGATTTGGCATTTTAAACAGGTATCTACCTTTCCAATATTGAAAATAATCGACGGAACCTCGACGGAACCGAGTCTCAAGGCACATCTTGAATACCAGCGATGAATCTATCCATTGAGCCACAAATTTCTAGGTTGATTTAGCTATTTAAACAGGTATATAGCTTTCCAATATTAATTGCGAGTAATAATATAATGATGAAAACTCGACGGAACGAGCCTCGAACTCAAGATATCTTGAATACGAGCGATGAATCTATCCATTGAGCCACAAATCCCTCCGCTGATTTTTTAATTTAAACAGGTACCTACATTTCCAATATTAACTGCGATTAATAATAGAATAATGAAAACTCGACGGAACCGATTTTCGAACTCAAGGCATCTTGAACACCAGCGATGAATCTATCCACTGAGCCGTAAATCCCTCGGTTGATTTTGCGATTTAAACGGGTATATACCTGTCCAATATTAATTGCGAGTAATAATAGAATAATGAAAACTCGACGGAAACGAGTCTCGAACTTAAGACATCTTAAATACCAGCGATGAATCTATCCATTGAGCCACAAATCCCTCGATTGATTTTGGGATTTAAACAGGTATATACCTTTCCAATATTAATTGCGAGTAATAATAATAATAAATAATGAAAACTTGACGGAAACGAGTCTCGAACTTAAGACATCTTAAATACCAGCGATGAATCTATCCATTGAGCCACAAATCCCTCCGCTGATTTTTCAAGTTAATCAGGTACCTACCTTTCCAATATTAACTGCGAGTAATAATAGAATAACGAAAACTCGACGGAAACGATTCTCGAACTCAGGGCATCTTGAATACCAGCGATGAATCTATCCCTTGAGCCACAAATCCCTCCGCTGATTTTTTAATTTAAACAGGTACCTTCCTTTCCAATATTAACTGCGATTAATAATAAAATAATGAAAAATACGACGGAACCGATTCTCGAACTCAAGGCATCTTGAATACCAGCGATGTATCTATCCACTCAGCCACAAATCCCCTCGGCTGATTTTGAGATTTAAACAGGTTTTTTTTTTTTTTTAATAGAATATAAAACTCGACGGAACCGAGTCTCGAACTTCAGACATTTGAGAATACCAGCGTCAATCCTATCCAAGGCCACTGTAATTTAAACGGTATATACGTTTAGGCGGACAGGGAGTACAATTACTGGAAAGATATGATCTTTTCCAGTTCGGCTTAGCCTACCCAAGTTATTACACCCTGGGTTGAGTGAGTGGGGGCGTGGATAAGCGAGCCGGACTCGCCGGGGCTCGAACCCGAGGTCTTCAACCTGCGATGCCAACATGTTTAACCACTAGGCCATCGCGCCCACAAACAGGAACCGAAACCGAGTCTCGAACTCAACACATCTCGAATACCTCCGATGAATCTATCCATTGAGCCACAAATCCCTCGATTGATTTTGGCATTTAAACAGGTATATACCTTTCCAATATTAATTGCGAGTAATAATAGAATAAAGAAAACTCGATGGAACCGAGAGTCTCGAAGTTAAGACATCTAAATACCAGCGATGAATCTATACATTGAGCCACACATATCCCTCGACCGATTTTGGGATTTAAACAGGTATATATACCTTTTCAATATTAATTGCGAGTAATAATAGAATAATGAAAACTCGACGGAACCGAGTTCTCGAACTCAGGACATCTTGAATACCACCGATGAATCTATTCACTGAGCCACAAATCCCTCGGTTGATTTTGGGATTTAAAACAGGTACCTACCTTTCCAATGTTAACTTCGAGTAATAATAGAATAATGAAAACTCGACGGAACCGAGTCTCGAACTCAAGACATCTTGAATACCAGCGATGAATCTATCCATTGAGCCACAAATCCCTCGCTTGATTTTGGGCATTTAAAAAGGTATATACCTTTCCAATATTAATTGCGAGTAATAATATAATAATGAAAACTCGACGGAACCGAGCCTCGAACTCAAGGCATCTTGAATACCAGCGATGAATCTATCCATTGAGCCACAAATCCCTCCGCTGATTTTTTAATTTAAACAGGTACCTACCTTTCCAATATTAACTGCGATTAATAATAGAATAACGAAAACTCGACGGAACCGATTCTCGAACTCAAGGCATCTTGAATACCAGCGATGTATCTATACACTCAGCCACAAATCTCTCGGTTGATTTTGGGATTTAAACAGGTATATATCTTTCCAATATTAATTGCGAGTAATAATAGAATAATGAAAACTCGACGGAACCGAGTCTCGAACTCAAGACATCTTAAATACCAACGATGAATCTATCCATTGAGCCACTAATCCCTCCGATTGGTTTTGGGATTTAAACAGGTATATACCTTTCCAATATTATTTGCGAGTAATAATAGAATAATGAAAACTCGATGGAACCGAGTCTCGAAGTTAAGACATCTTAAATACCAGCGATGAATCTATACCTTGAGCCACAAATCCCTCGACTGATTTTGGGATTTAAACAGATATATACCTTTCCAATATTAATTCCGAGTAATAATAGATTAAGGAAATCTCGACGGAACCGAGTTTCGACCTTAAGACATCTTGAATACCAGGGATGAATCTGTGCATTGAGCCACAAATCGCTCGGTTAACTTCTCAATTTAAACAGGTATATACCTTTTCAATATTAATTGCGAGTAATAATATAATAATGAAAACACGACGGAACCGAGCCTCGAACTCAAGACATCTTGAATACCAGCGATGAATCTATCCATTGAGCCACAAATCCCTCCGTTGATTTTTTAATTTAAACAGGTACCTACCTTTCCAATATTAACTTCGAGTAATAATAGAATAATGAAAACTCGACGGAACCGAGTCTCAAACTCAGGACATCTTGAATACCAGCAATGAATCTATCCATTGAGCCACAAATCCCTCGGCTGATTTTGGCATTTAAACAGGTATACCTTTCCAATATTGATTGCGAGTGATAATATAATGATGAAAACTCGACGGAACGAGCCTCGAACTCAAGGCATCTTGAATACCAGCGATGTATCTATCCATTCAGCCACAATTCCCTCGGCTGATTTTGGGATTTAAACAGGTAACCGAACCGAGTCTCGAACTCAAGACATCTCGAATACCTCCGATGAATCTATCCATTGAGCCACAAATCCCTCGATTTATTTTGGCTTTTAAACAGGTATATACCTTTCCAACATGAATTACCAGTAATAATAGAATAAAGAAAACTCGATGGAACCGAGTCTCGAAGTTAAGACATCTAAAATACCAGCGATGAATCTATACATTGAGCCACATATCCCTCGACCGATTTTGGGATTTAAACAGGTATATATCTTTTCAATATTAATTGCGAGTAATAATAGAATAATGAAAACTCGGCGGAATCGAGTCTCGAACTCACGACATCTTGAATACCAGCGATGAATCTATCCATTGTGCCACAAATCGCTCGGTTGACTTGGCATTTTAAACAGGTATCTACCTATCCAATATTAATTGCGAATAATAGAAATAATGAAAAACTCGACGGAACCGATTCTCGAATTCAGGTCATCTTGAATAACACCGATGAATCTATTCACTGAGCCACAAATATCTAGGTTGATTTTTTAATTTAAACAGGTACCTACCTTTCCAATGTTAACTTCGAGTAATAATAGAATAATGAAAACTCGACGGAACCGAGTCTCAAACCCAGGACATCTTGAATACCAGCGATGAATCTTTCCATTGAGCCACAAATCCCTCGCGTGATTTTGGCATTTAAAAAGGTATATACCTTTCCAATATTAATTGCGAGTAATAATATAAGGATGAAATCTCGACGGAACCGAGCCTCGAACTCAAGACATCTTGAATACTAGCGATGAATCTATCCATTGAGCCACAAATCCCTCCGCTGATTTTTTAATTTAATCAGGTACCTACCTTTCCAATATTAACTGCGAGTAATAATAGAATAACGAAAACTCGACACAACCGATTCTCGAACTCAAGGCATCTTGAATACCAGCGGTGAATCTATTCCTTGAGCCACAGATGCCTCCGTTGATTGTTTAATTTAAACAGATACCTACCTTTCCAATATTAACTGCGATTAATAATAGAATAATGAAAAGTCGACGGAACCGAATCTCGAACTCACGACTTCTTGAATACCAGCGATGAATCTATCCATTGAGCCACAAATTCCTCGGTTTATTTTGCATTTTAAACAGGTATCTACCTATCCAATATTAATTGCGAGTAATAATAGAATAACGAAAAATCGACGGAACCGAGTCTCGAACTCAGGACATCTTGAATAACACCGATGAATCTATTCACTGAGCCACAAATCTCTAGGTTGATTTTGGGATTTAAACAGGTACCTACCATTTCAATATTAACTTCGAGTTATAATAGAATAATGAAAACTCGACAGAAACGAGTCTCGAAGTTAAGACATCTTAAATACCAGCGATGAATCCATACCTTGAGCCACAAATCTCTCGACTGATTTTGGGATTTAAACAGATATATACCTTTCCAATATTAATTCCGAGTAATAATAGATTAAGGAAATCTCGACGGAACCGAGTTTCGACCTTAAGACATCTTGAATAACAGCGATGAATCTATGCATTGAGCCACAAATCGCTCGGTTGACTTCTCAATTTAAATAGGTATATATCTTTCCAATATTAATTGCGAGTAAAAATATAATAATGAAAACTCGACGGAACCGAGCCTCGAACTCAAGACATCTTGAATACCAGCGATGAATCTATCCATTGAGCCACTAATCCCTCCGTTGATTTTTTAATTTAAACAGGTACCTACCTTTCCAATATTAACTTCGAGTAATAATAGAATAATGAAAACTCGACGGAACCGAGTCTCAAACTCAGGACATCTTGAATACCAGCAATGAATCTATCTATTGAGCCACAAATCCCTCGGTTGATTTTGGCATTTAAACAGGTATAAACCTTTCCAATATTGATTGCGAGTAATAATATAATGATGAAACTCGACGGAACCGAGCCTCGAACTCAAGACATCCTGAATATGAGCGATGAATCTATCCATTGAGCCACAAATCCCTCCGCTGATTTTTTAATTTAAACAGGTACCTACCTTTCCAATATTAACTGCGATTAATAATAGAATAACGAAAACTCGACGGAACCGAATCTCGAACTCAAGGCATCTTGAATACCAGCGATGAATCTATCCATTGAGCCACAAATTTCTAGGTTGATTTAGCTATTTAAACAGGTATATAGCTTTCCAATATTAATTGAGAGTAATAATATAATTATGAAAACTCGACGGAACGAGCCTCGAACTCAAGATATCTTGAATACTAGCGATGAATCTATCCATTGAGCCACAAATCCCTCCGCTGATTTTTTAATTTAAACAGGTACCTCCTACCTTTCCAATATTAACTGCGATTAATAATAGAATAATGAAAACTCGACGGAACCGATTCTCGAACTCAAGGGATCTTGAACACCGGCGATGTATCTATCCACTGAGCCGCAAATCCCTCGGTTGATTTTGAGATTTAAACAGGTATATACCTTTCCAATATTAATTGCGAGTAATAATAGAATAATGAAAACTCGACGGAAACGAGTCTCGAACTTAAGACATCTTAAATACCAGCGATGAATCTATCCATTGAGCCACTAATCGCTCGATTGATTTTGGGATTTAAAAACAGGTATATACCTTTCCAATATTAATTGCGAGTAATAATAGATAAGGATGAAAACCTGACGGAACCGAGCCTCGAACCCAAGACATCTTGAATACTAGCGATGAATCTATCCATTGAGCCACAAATCCCTCCGCTGATTTTTTAATTTAATCAGGTACCTACCTTTCCAATATTAACTGCGAGTAATAATAGAATAACGAAAACTCGACGGAACCGATTCTCGAACTCAAGGCATCTTGAATACCAGCGATGAATCTATCCCTTGAGCCACAAATCCCTCCGCTGATTTTTTAATTTAAACAGGTACCTACCTTTCCAATATTAACTGCGATTAATAATAAAATAAGGAAAATACGACGGAACCGATTCTCGAACTCAAGGAATCTTGAATACCAGCGATGTATCTATCCACTCAGCCACAATTCCCTCGGTTGATTTGGGGATTTAAACAGGTAACCGAACCGAGTCTCGAACTCAAGACATCTTGAATACCAGCGATGAATCTATCCATTGAGCCACTAATCCCTTGATTGATTTTGGGATTTAAACAGGTATATACCTTTCCAATATTATTTGCGAGTAATAATAGAATAAAGAAAACTCGATGGAACCGAGTCTCGAAGTTATGACATCTAAAATACCAGCGATGAATCTATACATTGAGCCACATATCCCTCGACCGATTTTGGGATTTAAACAGGTATATATCTTTTCAATATTAATTGCGAGTAATAATAGAATAATGAAAACTCGGCGGAACCGAGTCTCGAACTCACGAAATCTTGAATACCAGCGATGAATCTATCCATTGAGCCACTAATCCCTTGATTGATTTTGGGATTTAAACAGGTATATACCTTTCCAATATTATTTGCGAGTAATAATAGAATAAAGAAAACTCGATGGAACCGAGTCTCGAAGTTAAGACATCTAAAATACCAGCGATGAATCTATACATTGAGCCACATATCCCTCGACCGATTTTGGGATTTAAACAGGTATATATCTTTTCAATATTAATTGCGAGTAATAATAGAATAATGAAAACTCGACGGAATCGAGTCTCGAACTCAAGACATCTTGAATACCAGCGATGAATCTATCCACTGAGCCACAAATCGCTCGGTTGATTTGGCATTTTAAACAGGTATCTACCTATCCAATATTGATTGCGAGTAATAATAGAATAATGAAAACTCGACGGAACCGATTCTCGACCTCAAGACATCTTGAATACCAGCGATGAATCTATCCATTGAGCCACAAATCGCTCGGTTGACTTGGCAATTTAAACAGGTATATACCTTTATATTATTGATTACGAGTAATAATAATAAATAATGAAAATGAAAATTCGAGGGAAACGAGTCTCGAACTCAAGACATCTTGAATACCTCCAATGAAACTATCCATTGAGCCACAAATCCCTCGGTTTATTTTGACATTTAAACAGGTATATACCTTTCCAATATAAATTGCGAGTAATAATATAATAATGAAAACTCGACGGAACCGAGTCTCGAACTCAAGACATCTTGAATACCTCCGATGAATCTATCCATTGAGCCTCAAATCCCTCGGTTAATTTTGGAATTTAAACAGGTATATACCTTTCCAATAAAATTGCGAGTAATAATAGCATAATGAAAATTCGGCGGAACCGAGTCTCGAACTCACGACATCTTGAACACCAGCGATGAATCTATCTATTGAGCCACAAATTCCTCGGTTGATTTTGGCATTTTAAACAGGTATCTACCTTTAGCGAAAACTCGACGGAACCGATTCTCGAACTCAAGGCATCTTGAATACCAGCGATGAATCTATCCATTGAGCCACAAATTTCTAGGTTGATTTAGCTATTTAAACAGGTATATAGCTTTCCAATATTAATTGCGAGTAATAATATAATGATGAAAACTCGACGGAACGAGCCTCGAACTCAAGACATCTTGAATACGAGCGATGAATCTATCCATTGAGCCACAAATCCCTCCGCTGATTTTTAAATTTAAACAGGTACCTACCTTTCCAATATTAACTGCGATTAATAATAGAATAATGAAAACTCGACGGAACCGATTCTCGAACTCAAGGCATCTTGAACACCAGCGATGTATATATCCACTGAGCCGCAAATCCCTCCGTTGATTTTGCGATTTAAACAGGTATATACCTTTCCAATATTAATTGCGAGTAATAATAGAATAATGAAAACTCGACGGAAACGAGTCTCGAACTTAAAACATCTTAAATACCAGCGATGAATCTATCCATTGAGCCACTAATCCCTCGATTGATTTTGGGATTTAAACAGGTATATACCTTTCCAATATTAATTGCGAGTAATAATATAAGGATGAAAACTTGACGGAACCGAGCCTCGAACTCAAGACATCTTGAATACTAGCGATGAATCTATCCATTGAGCCACAAATCCCTCCGCTGATTTTTCAATTTAATCAGGTACCTACCTTTCCAATATTAACTGCGAGTAATAATAGAATAACGAAAACTCGACGGAACCAATTCTCGAACTCAAGGCATCTTGAATACCAGCGATGAATCTATCCCTTGAGCCACAAATCCCTCCGCTGATTTTTTAATTTAAACAGGTACCTACCTTTCCAATATTAACTGCGATTAATAATAAAATAAGGAAAATACGACGGAACCGATTCTCGAACTCAAGGCATCTTGAATACCAGCGATGTATCTATCCACTCAGCCACAATTCCCTCGGCTGATTTTGGGATTTAAACAGGTAACCGAACCGAGTCTCGAACTCAAGACATCTCGAATACCTCCGATGAATCTATCCATTGAGCCACAAATCCCTCGATTTATTTTGGCATTTAAACAGGTATATACCTTTCCAACATAAATTACGAGTAATAATAGAATAAAGAAAACTCGATGGAACCGAGTCTCGAAGTTAAGACATCTAAAATACCAGCGATGAATCTATACATTGAGCCACATATCCCTCGACCGATTTTGGAATTTAAACAAGTATATATCTTTTCAATATTAATTGCGAGTAATAATAGAATAATGAAAACTCGGCGGAATCGAGGACCAGGACATCTTGAATAACACCGATGAATCTAGTCACTGAGCCACAAATATCTAGGTTGATTTTGGGATTTAAACATGTACCTACCTTTCCAATGTTAACTTCGAGTAATAATAGAATAATGAAAACTCGACGGAACCGAGTCTCAAACCCAGGACATCTTGAATAGCAGCGATGAATCTTTCCATTGAGCCACAAATCCCTCGCTTGATTTTGGCATTTAAAAAGGTATATACCTTTCCAATATTAATTGCGAGTAATAATATAAGGATGAAAAATCGACGAAACCGAGCCTCGAACTCAAGACATCTTGAATACTAGCGATGAATCTATCCATTGAGCCACAAATCCCTCCGCTGATTTTTTAATTTAATCAGGTACCTACCTTTCCAATATTAACTGCGAGTAATAATAGAGTAACGAAAACTCGACGGAACCGATTCTCGAACTCAAGGCATCTTGAATACCAGCGGTGAATCTATTCCTTGAGCCACAAATGCCTCCGCTGATTGTTTAATTTAAACAGATACCTACCTTTCCAATATTAACTGCGATTAATAATAGAATAATGAAAACTCGACGGAACCGATTCTCGAACTCAAGGCATCTTGAATACCAGCGATGTATCTATACACTCAGCCACAAATTCCTCGGTTGATTTTGGGATTTAAACAGGTATATACCTTTCCAATATTAATTGCGAGTAATTATAGAATAATGAAAACTCGACGGAAACGAGTCTCGATCTTAAATACCAACGATGAATCTATCCATTGAGCCACTAATCCCTTGATTGGTTTTGGGATTTAAACAGGTATATACCTTTCCAATATTATTTGCGAGTAATAATAGAATAATGAAAACTCGATTGAACAGAGTCTCGAAGTTAAGACATCTTAAATACCAGCGATTGATCTATACCTTGAGCCACACATCCCTCCACTGATTTTGGGATTTAAACAGATATATACCTTTACAATATTAATTCCGAGTAATAATAGATTAAGGAAATCTCGACGGAACCGAGTTTCGACCTTAAGACATCTTGAATACCAGGGATGAATCTGTGCATTGAGCCACAAATCGCTCGGTTAACTTCTCAATTTAAACAGGTATATACCTTTCCAATATTAATTGCGAGTAATAATATAATAATGAAAACACGACGGAACCGAGCCTCGAACTCAAGACATCTTGAATACCAGCGATGAATCTATCCATTGAGCCACAAATCCCTCCGTTGATTTTTTAATTTAAACAGGTACCTACCTTTCCAATATTAACTTCGAGTAATAATAGAATAATGAAAACTCGACGGAACCGAGTCTCAAACTCAGGACATCTTGAATACCAGCAATGAATCTATCCATTGAGCCACAAATCCCTCGGCTGATTTTGGCATTTAAACAGGTATACCTTTCCAATATTGATTGCGAGTAATAATATAATGATGAAAACTCGACGGAACCGAGCCTCGAACTCAAGACATCTTGAATACGAGCGATGAATCTATCCATTGAGCCACAAATCCCTCCGCTGATTTTTTAATTTAAACAGGTACCTACCTTTCCATTATTAACTGCGATTAATAATAGAATACCGAAAACTCGACGGAACCGATTCTCGAACTCAAGGCATCTTGAATACCAGCGATGAATCTATCCATTGAGCCACAAATTTCTAGGTTGATTTAGCTATTTAAACAGGTATATAGCTTTCCAATATTAATTGCGAGTAATAATATAATGATGAAAACTCGACGGAACGAGCCTCGAACTCAAGGCATCTTGAATACCAGCGATGTATCTATCCATTCAGCCACAATTCCCTCGGCTGATTTTGGGATTTAAACAGGTAACCGAACCGTGTCTCGAACTCAAGACATCTCGAATACCTCCGATGAATCTATCCATTGAGCCACAAATCCCTCGATTTATTTTGGCTTTTAAACAGGTATATACCTTTCCAACATGAATTACCAGTAATATTAGAATAAAGAAAACTCGATGGAACCGAGTCTCGAAGTTAAGACATCTAAAATACCAGCGATGAATCTATACATTGAGCCACATATCCCTCGACCGATTTTGGGATTTAAACAGGTATATATCTTTTCAATATTAATTGCGAGTAATAATAGAATAATGAAAACTCGGCGGAATCGAGTCTCGAACTCACGACATCTTGAATACCAGCGATGAATCTATCCATTGTGCCACAAATCGCTCGGTTGACTTGGCATTTTAAACAGGTATCTACCTATCCAATATTAATTGCGAATAATAGAATAATGAAAACTCGACGGAACCGATTCTCGAATTCAGGTCATCTTGAATAACACCGATGAATCTATTCACTGAGCCACAAATATCTAGGTTGATTTTTTAATTTAAACAGGTACCTACCTTTCCAATGTTAACTTCGAGTAATAATAGAATAATGAAAACTCGACGGAACCGAGTCTCAAACCCAGGACATCTTGAATACCAGCGATGAATCTTTCCATTGAGCCACAAATCCCTCGCGTGATTTTGGCATTTAAAAAGGTATATACCTTTCCAATATTAATTGCGAGTAATAATATAAGGATGAAATCTCGACGGAACCGAGCCTCGAACTCAAGACATCTTGAATACTAGCGATGAATCTATCCATTGAGCCACAAATCCCTCCGCTGATTTTTTAATTTAATCAGGTACCTACCTTTCCAATATTAACTGCGAGTAATAATAGAATAACGAAAACTCGACACAACCGATTCTCGAACTCAAGGCATCTTGAATACCAGCGGTGAATCTATTCCTTGAGCCACAGATGCCTCCGTTGATTGTTTAATTTAAACAGATACCTACCTTTCCAATATTAACTGCGATTAATAATAGAATAATGAAAAGCCGACGGAACCGATTCTCGAACTCAAGGCATCTTGAATACCAGCGATGTATCTTTACACTCAGCCACAAATTCCTCGGTTGATTTTGGGATTTAAACAGGTATATACCTTTCCAATAATATTTGCGAGTAATAATAGAATAATGAAAACTCGATGGAACAGAGTCTCGAAGTTAAGACATCTCAAATACCATCGATGAATCTATACCTTGAGCCACAAATCCCTCGACTGATTTTGGGATTTAAACAGATATATACCTTTCCAATATTAATTCCGAGTAATAATAGATTAAGGAAATCTCGACGGAACCGAGTTTCGACCTTAAGACATCTTGAATACCAGGGATGAATCTGTGCATTGAGCCACAAATCGCTCGGTTGACTTCTCAATTTAAACAGGTATATACCTTTCCAATATTTATAGCGAGTAATAATATAATAATGAAAACACGACGGAACCGATCCTCGAACTCAAGACATCTTGAATACCAGCGATGAATCTATCCATTGAGCCACAAATCCCTCCGTTGATTTTTTAATTTAAACAGGTACCTACCTTTCCAATATTAACTTCGAGTAATAATAGAATAATGAAAACTCGACGGAACCGAGTCTCAAACTCAGGACATCTTGAATACCAGCAATGAATCTATCCATTGAGCCACAAATCCCTCGGTTGATTTTGGTATTTAATCAGGTATATACCTTTCCAATATTATTTGCGAGTAATAATAGAATAAAGAAAACTCGATGGAACCGAGTCTCGAAGTTAAGACATCAAAAATACCAGCGATGAATCTATACATTGAGCCACATATCCCTCGACCGATTTTGGGATTTAAACAGGTATATATCTTTTCAATATTAATTCCGATTAATAATAGATTAAGGAAATCTCGACGGAACCGAGTTTCGACCTTAAGACATCTTGAATACCAGGGATGAATCTGTGCATTGAGCCACAAATCGCTCGGTTAACTTCTCAATTTAAACAGGTATATACCTTTCCAATATTAATTGCGAGTAATAATATAATAATGAAAACACGACGGAACCGAGCCTCGAACTCAAGACATCTTGAATACCAGCGATGAATCTATCCATTGAGCCACAAATCGCTCGGTTGACTTGGCAATTTAAACAGGTATATACCTTTATATTATTGATTACGAGTAATAATAATATAATAATGAAAACTCGAGGGAAACGAGTCTCGAACTCAAGACATCTTGAATACCTCCAATGAAACTATCCATTGAGCCACAAATCCCTCGGTTTATTTTGACATTTAAACAGGTATATACCTTTCCAATATAAATTGCGAGTAACAATATAATAATGAAAACTCGACGGAACCGAGTCTCGAACTCAAGACATCTTGAATACCTCCGATGAATCTATCCATTGAGCCTCAAATCCCTCGGTTAATTTTGGAATTTAAACAGGTATATACCTTTCCAATAAAATTGCGAGTAATAATAGCATAATGAAAATTCGGCGGAACCGAGTCTCGAACTCACGACATCTTGAACACCAGCGATGAATCTATCTATTGAGCCACAAATTCCTCGGTTGATTTGGCATTTTAAACAGGTATCTACCTATAGCGAAAACTCGACGGAACCGATTCTCGAACTCAAGGCATCTTGAATACCAGCGATGAATCTATCCATTGAGCCACAAATTTCTAGGTTGATTTAGCTATTTAAACAGGTATATAGCTTTCCAATATTAATTGCGAGTAATAATATAATGATGAAAACTCGACGGAACGAGCCTCGAACTCAAGACATCTTGAATACGAGCGATGAATCTATCCATTGAGCCACAAATCCCTCCGCTGATTTTTAAATTTAAACAGGTACCTACCTTTCCAATATTAACTGCGATTAATAATAGAATAATGAAAACTCGACGGAACCGATTCTCGAACTCAAGGCATCTTGAACACCAGCGATGTATATATCCACTGAGCCGCAAATCCCTCCGTTGATTTTGCGATTTAAACAGGTATATACCTTTCCAATATTAATTGCGAGTAATAATAGAATAATGAAAACTCGACGGAAACGAGTCTCGAACTTAAGACATCTTAAATACCAGCGATGAATCTATCCATTGAGCCACTAATCCCTCGATTGATTTTGGGATTTAAACAGGTATATACCTTTCCAATATTAATTGCGAGTAATAATATAAGGATGAAAACTTGACGGAACCGAGCCTCGAACTCAAGACATCTTGAATACTAGCGATGAATCTATCCATTGAGCCACAAATCCCTCCGCTGATTTTTCAATTTAATCAGGTACCTACCTTTCCAATATTAACTGCGAGTAATAATAGAATAACGAAAACTCGACGGAAACGATTCTCGAACTCAGGGCATCTTGAATACCAGCGATGAATCTATCCCTTGAGCCACAAATCCCTCCGCTGATTTTTTAATTTAAACAGGTACCTTCCTTTCCAATATTAACTGCGATTAATAATAAAATAAGGAAAATACGACGGAACCGATTCTCGAACTCAAGGCATCTTGAATACCAGCGATGTATCTATCCACTCAGCCACAATTCCCTCGGCTGATTTTGGGATTTTTTTTTTTTTTTTTTTTTTTTTTATAGCCACTTCTTTGAGTGGGTCACCCTGTCCAAGGCCCTGTAACAGCGGCCACGTTTAGGCGGACAGGGTTACAATTACTGGAAAGATATGATCTTTTCCTGTTCGGCTTAGCCTACCCAAGTTATTACACCCTGGGTTGAGTGGTGGGCGTGGATAAGCGAGCCGGACTCGCCGGGGCTCGAACCCGAGGTCTTCAACCTGCGATGCCAACATGTTTAACCACTAGGCCATCGCGCCCACAAACAGGTAACCGAACCGAGTCTCGAACTCAACACATCTCGAATACCTCCGATGAATCTATCCATTGAGCCACAAATCCCTCGATTTATTTTGGCATTTAAACAGGTATATACCTTTCCAACATAAATTACGAGTAATAATAGAATAAAGAAAACTCGATGGAACCGAGTCTCGAAGTTAAGACATCTAAAATACCAGCGATGAATCTATACATTGAGCCACATATCCCTCGACCGATTTTGGGATTTAAACAAGTATATATCTTTTCAATATTAATTGCGAGTAATAATAGAATAATGAAAACTCGGCGGAATCGAGGACCAGGACATCTTGAATAACACCGATGAATCTATTCACTGAGCCACAAATATCTAGGTTGATTTTGGGATTTAAACAGGTACCTACCTTTCCAATGTTAACTTCGAGTAATAATAGAATAATGAAAACTCGACGGAACCGAGTCTCAAACCCAGGACATCTTGAATACCAGCGATGAATCTTTCCATTGAGCCACAAATCCCTCGCTTGATTTTGGCATTTAAAAAGGTATATACCTTTCCAATATTAATTGCGAGTAATAATATAAGGATGAAAAATCGACGGAACCGAGCCTCGAACTCAAGACATCTTGAATACTAGCGATGAATCTATCCATTGAGCCACAAATCCCTCCGCTGATTTTTTAATTTAATCAGGTACCTACCTTTCCAATATTAACTGCGAGTAATAATAGAGTAACGAAAACTCGACGGAACCGATTCTCGAACTCAAGGCATCTTGAATACCAGCGATGTATCTATACACTCAGCCACAAATTCCTCGGTTGATTTTGGGATTTAAACAGGTATATACCTTTCCAATATTAATTGCGAGTAATTATAGAATAATGAAAACTCGACGGAAACGAGTCTCGATCTTAAATACCAACGATGAATCTATCCATTGAGCCACTAATCCCTTGATTGGTTTTGGGATTTAAACAGGTATATACCTTTCCAATATTATTTGCGAGTAATAATAGAATAATGAAAACTCGATGGAACAGAGTCTCGAAGTTAAGACATCTTAAATACCAGCGATGAATCTATACCTTGAGCCACAAATCCCTCCACTGATTTTGGGATTTAAACAGATATATACCTTTCCAATATTAATTCCGAGTAATAATAGATTAAGGAAATCTCGACGGAACCGAGTTTCGACCTTAAGACATCTTGAATACCAGGGATGAATCTGTGCATTGAGCCACAAATCGCTCGGTTAACTTCTCAATTTAAACAGGTATATACCTTTTCAATATTAATTGCGAGTAATAATATAATAATGAAAACACGACGGAACCGAGCCTCGAACTCAAGACATCTTGAATACCAGCGATGAATCTATCCATTGAGCCACAAATCCCTCCGTTGATTTTTTAATTTAAACAGGTACCTACCTTTCCAATATTAACTTCGAGTAATAATAGAATAATGAAAACTCGACGGAACCGAGTCTCAAACTCAGGACATCTTGAATACCAGCAATGAATCTATCCATTGAGCCACAAATCCCTCGGCTGATTTTGGCATTTAAACAGGTATACCTTTCCAATATTGATTGCGAGTGATAATATAATGATGAAAACTCGACGGAACCGAGCCTCGAACTCAAGACATCTTGAATACGAGCGATGAATCTATCCATTGAGCCACAAATCCCTCCGCTGATTTTTTAATTTAAACAGGTACCACCTACCTTTCCATTATTAACAGCGATTAATAACAGAATACCGAAAACTCGACGGAACCGATTCTCGAACTCAAGGCATCTTGAATACCAGCGATAAATCTATCCATTGATCCACAAATTTCTAGGTTGATTTAGCTATTTAAACAGGTATATAGCTTTCCAATATTAATTGCGAGTAATAATATAATGATGAAAACTCGACGGAACGAGCCTCGAACTCAAGGCATCTTGAATACCAGCGATGTATCTATCCACTCAGCCACAATTCCCTCGGCTGATTTTGGGATTTAAACAGGTAACCGAACCGAGTCTCGAACTCAAGACATCTCGAATACCTCCGATGAATCTATCCATTGAGCCACAATTCCCTCGATTTATTTTGGCTTTTAAACAGGTATATACCTTTCCAACATGAATTACGAGTAATAATAGAATAAAGAAAACTCGATGGAACCGAGTCTCGAAGTTAAGACATCTAAAATACCAGCGATGAATCTATACATTGAGCCACATATCCCTCGACCGATTTTGGGATTTAAACAGGTATATATCTTTTCAATATTAATTGCGAGTAATAATAGAATAATGAAAACTCGGCGGAATCGAGTCTCGAACTCACGACATCTTGAATACCAGCGATGAATCTATCCATTGTGCCACAAATCGCTCGGTTGACTTGGCATTTTAAACAGGTATCTACCTATCCAATATTAATTGCGAATAATAGAATAATGAAAACTCGACGGAACCGATTCTCGAATTCAGGTCATCTTGAATAACACCGATGAATCTATTCACTGAGCCACAAATATCTAGGTTGATTTTTTAATTTAAACAGGTACCTACCTTTCCAATGTTAACTTCGAGTAATAATAGAATAATGAAAACTCGACGGAACCGAGTCTCAAACCCAGGACATCTTGAATACCAGCGATGAATCTTTCCATTGAGCCACAAATCCCTCGCTTGATTTTGGCATTTAAAAAGGTATATACCTTTCCAATATTAATTGCGAGTAATAATATAAGGATGAAATCTCGACGGAACCGAGCCTCGAACTCAAGACATCTTGAATACTAGCGATGAATCTATCCATTGAGCCACAAATCCCTCCGCTGATTTTTTAATTTAATCAGGTACCTACCTTTCCAATATTAACTGCGAGTAATAATAGAATAACGAAAACTCGACACAACCGATTCTCGAACTCAAGGCATCTTGAATACCAGCGGTGAATCTATTCCTTGAGCCACAGATGCCTCCGTTGATTGTTTAATTTAAACAGATACCTACCTTTCCAATATTAACTGCGATTAATAATAGAATAATGAAAACTTGACGGAACCGAGTCTCGAACTTAAGACATTTTAAACACCAGCAATGAATCTATCCATTGAGCCACTAATCCCTTGATTGATTTTGGGATTTAAACAGGTATATACCTTTCCAATAATATTTGCGAGTAATAATAGAATAATGAAAACTCGATGGAACAGAGTCTCGAAGTTAAGACATCTTTAATACCAGCGATGAATCTATACATTGAGCCACAAATCCCTCGGTTGATTTTGGCATTTAAACAGGTATATACCCTTCCAATATTAATTGCGAGTAATAGAATAATGGAAACTCGTCGGAATCGAGTCTCAAACTCAAGACTTCTTGAATATCAGCGATGAAGCATTAAGCCTAGAATTCCTCGGTTGATTACGCTATTTAAACATGTATATACATTTCCAAATGAAATTGCGAGTAATACTAGAATAATGAAAATCCTAGGGACCGGAGTTTCGAACTTAAGATATCTCGAATGCCAGCGATGAATCTATCCATTGAGCCACAAACTATTCACTTGATTTTGGGATATAAACAGTTATATACCTTTCCATCATAAATTGCGAGTAATAATAGAATAATGGAAACTCTACGGAAGGGAGTCTCGATCTCAAGACAATTGTGGCTCAATGGGTAGATTCATCGCTGGTATTCAAGATGTCGTAAGTTCGAGACTCGGTACCGTCGAGTTTTCATTATTCTATTATTACTCGCATTTAATATTGGAAAGGTATATACCTGTTTAAATCCCAAAATCAACCGAGGGATTTGTGGCTCAATGGATAGATTCATCGCTGGTATTCAAGATGTCTTGAGTTTGAGACTCCCGTTAGTAGGATTTTCCCTATTCTATTATTACTCGCAATTTATTTTGGAAAGGTGTATACCTCCGTCGAGTTTTCATTATTCTTTTATTACTCGCAATTAACATTGGAAAGGTAGGTACCTGTTTAAATCATAAAATAAACCGAGGGATTTTTGGCTCAATGGATAGATTCATCGCTGGTATTCAAGATGTCTTGAGTTCGAGACTCGCTTCCGTCGAGTTTTCATTATTCTATTATTACTCGCAATTAATATTGGAAAGGTATATAACTGTTTAAACACAACGGACGTCACAGCGTACATCGGTTCAAATAAACGTTATGCGTTATTATCGAATCCCCGAACTTCCCACTTAAGGCATCGGCGCACTTAGTGGACCAACTGTAATGAACACAGCAGTATGTATTGAATAATTCTATTCATACATTGTGAATTTCTTTTCTTGACTGATATCACCCAAGCGTCATATGCGGATCGTGCTCGACTAAACGCAGGCAATGCAACGCCTGTGGAATGCAACGTCGCAACGTATTTTTTCTATTTGTCCATATTTTCTAGATATTGACCCTTCTCCTGTGATATTAGGGCTCGAGTCTAATTATTTCAAACTAGCCAAGCAAAATAGTTACGACAGGATTTGATACCAGATACTGTACTATATTCGGAAAACATAAAAAAATGTACTGAACCGCTATGGTAGAGTGCAGTAGACAGTATCTTCCTTGGGCGATGGTAATGCATCTATCCTCTTTTTTTCAGTTGTCTTTAACGACACGCAAGAAATGCGTTGGGTCTAAGGCCATGAATACCATGTTTCACGCAACGGATGGTTACAGCTTCCTCCACCAACCATGCACATGCAGAGGAAAAATCTGCAATCTTTGAACTGAAGCAAAATTTCATGCTTTAGCAATCATGCAAGCCCTAAGTTTCAGAATTCCAGCACTACAACTTTTTAAATATTTTGTATAATTTTTTTTTTAAATAATTAAATTCAAATATAATAAAATATGAAATAATATGATTAGAATATGAAATTAATTTATTAAACTTGGTTCCTCTGTATTACGTAGTCCAATAAAACTCTATGAAATATGATCTAGTTGGCATCCCCTAAACTACGCGATTACGTCATGCGTTTCCTCCTTTTGATACTAGCCTACACGTACAATTGGTGAAATGATGATGCCAGCAATATTCATTTTATTTTTGCTATAGGCTACTTGTCGAGCGAGGCGTTGTTCTATAGTGTAGCATTATTTATTCCAGAGACTCCCAGCCATTCGCAGAAGTGTAGTAGGATAATTTTTATATTTCCAAGTAGGAAAGTGAAGTCATAGGTGTGGAACCCTCAAGTGCGTAGATCTCTTGCCATTTCTGATATAGGCTACGGAAGGGTTTGAAAGTAAGAGAAGTCTAAAATGTAGCGATTCAATGCTCGGTTTTGGAGAAATTTGAACTTTTCATTTTATGTATTTATTCGCAAATAAGTAGTAGTCAGTCGCGTATTCAGAACTTTGTGCAGGGGGGCGGGCAAACTTTGAATATTTTCCGACGCTCGATTATGGCGTCATAATAGAAACTTGACGGAGCAGCGTTTTCATTCTATTTTACTTGAAAATATACTAAGATCTCGCCGACGCGAAAATCTTTCGAAAAAGGGTTATTTTAGGACCTAAAATAGGCTAAATAAATGAAATTTTCTATGCGCTAGAAGTGCACAAAATTTTAAAGATTTCCTTCGTTTTAAAGCAATTTAAAATTAATTTTGGAATTTTTTTCAATCGACGAGAGGGGGACATAGCACCATGCCTCCCCCTAAATACTCTAGTGTAGGGGATACCTACTTTGTCCCTTTTAGGTGCTGCTTCCAACCTTGGTTATTGATTTTTAGTGAAAGCAATAATAGCCCAAGATAACGGCATAATTATTTAAAGTTAGAGAAAAAGGAATCAATAAGTTGTGTATATTGATACGTGTAAAAAATTGGGGAACTTCACGTCCTGAAAATGACTAAATGGAATGACTTGGATATAACTAATCGAATTTTTGGGATTACATATGTTTAAACGGTTAAAAGACTTTTGTGGATTTTTTGTTAGTGAGGTGCTATATATAGCACAGCATGTTTCTCTCAACTACACTATTGCCGGGGTTTATTACACAAATAGGCTTATAAAAATAAGGAGACCATGTAGCCACGCTGGAAACTTTCCACAGTAGTATTCTGAAAAGTGGAACGACCATTATCCAGGTTAGAGACTATTGCATCTTCTAAAATTCGGACTGTATTTAAATTCGGAATTTTTTAAAGAGGACAGCCGTGCATCTCGCCAGGACTCAAACCCGCACGTTTAAGATCTCGGGTTCGAGTCCGGCTCGTTAATCTATGCACACCGCTCAACCCAGGGTTTAATAACTTGGGTAGGCTAAGCCGAAAGGGCTAACACAATAAAAAAAAAGCTTTATGTAAGTATGTGTCACTGATCGATCGCGTCGATTAGACGCGGTTCATCTGTGGCACATGCTTAACTAAAAGAAATTTCTGACTGAATATATATATATATATATATATATATATATATATATATATATACGATCTCTCAGCTTTTCTAGGTGAAACATATTGCGACATCACATTAAATATTGCTCTGTCATCGAGACCAAAGCACCCGAGGGTTTTGCAATTGAATTTGTTGATCAAGGTGACTCGAACCACAAACGCTGATGGAGTCGAGACCACCCATGAAGTCTCAGGTTTTATAAATAGATCATCCTTGTGAAGATCGCCTTGATTGATAGACTAGGTGAATGGTTGTAACATTTGATCGCAATTTCCAAAATACGCAGGGAGGATGGGGATGAAAAATTAAGAAAAAAGTTTTGAGGTCTTGAGTTTTAAAGCACTTAAACTCCATTTAGCGATCTTACGGTCGACCAATGGGGATGGTGCCACGCCCTCTCTAAATACAGTTTTTTTTATAATAGGCAAAATTTTCGCGCGTAGCTGGGCTATATACACACTTCTTTCTTCATTTTTGTGAAAATATTTTAGGCTCGTTTTCTTTGTTTGTGGCGATTACTGCAAAGCGAAAATGATTCAATTTTTATTCGAATACAGTTTGGAATGAAATAGCTGAATCCTGACACGTTTCCATCAATAATATTTGTTCAATAATCAAGATGTTAGATTAGATAGCTTGTATTTCTTCAGTTAAAATCTAAAGTTCCGCTTCATTTTTGTTACATTTTGCACCTACACATTGAGAAAAATTTGGCAAAAAATCTTCTGCTGAGTATGGGATATCGATGGATCGTGCCGTAAAGGTGCTAGTTTTGTCGCTGGGTGTAATATATTGATAATGATATATAGATTATTATAGGCCTATTTACTTGATTGTAAGCCGCCCTTGATTGTAAGCCACATGTGGTAAAAAATTGATTGTAACCCGCATATACCGGTACTGTGCCGGTGCCTATATGGGTTTATGACTGATAAAGCTGACCGATAAAGTTTAGACAGAGTACCAGCATCGCAAAGAAAAAATGTAAGCCGCCCTTGAATTTAAGCCACAACCAACATGGAAAAAACTTTATGAGCCGCGGCTTACAATCGAGTAAATACGGTAAGTAATGACGTAGGTATACAAGTCTATTTTCTAAATCTAATTTGTCAATCAAATTTGATTTGGCCCGCAAAGATGATTGAACGAAATCCTGGAATTTATAAATAGATCTAAGATCTGCGTGGATAACCTTGATCGACAGAAATAAACAAAATGACAGAGCTGTGTGACTTTTACTTATGGTGGTATATAAAATTTTGTGCTGATAGTGTTGTTTTCAGTACCGACTTCATAATTGCTGTTAAGTTCCCTTTTATTGTAAGTTTCCTCAAAGATAAGACCGCACTGCACGTTTGCGTAGGTTGCGTTTTTTCTAGGTTTGTTTTATTTTATCTTAAATGCTCTGCATGTATTTACTTGCGTTTTCCCATGAAACCGAACAGTTTGCTATGAAAGCTAACGCAGAGTGCTCGTTTCGTTGCCTGTGTTGTAGTGTGTATTGTAGGCATAAGAACACGATTAACGCAAAGCAATGCAGGCGTATATTGCCGTTTTTATTTTATTATCCGAAACGTAAGGAATGCAACGCATCGGTACAACAACCTCTACCTCAACCTTTGAAGCCGCGAAGTAGTCTTACCCATGCACTGCCTTGCGTTTTAGGCAACAAAACAAAAACGGCAATACACGCCTGAATTGTTCTGTGGTAATCTTGTTCACATGCCTACAAAGCACAGACGCACGCAACGAAACGAACACTCTCCTTTAGCTTGTACGGTTTGTATGGCAAACCGCTCAGTTTCGATGCGCAGAGTTGAGCAAGAATAAAGCGCGAGGTTAAAATAAGACAGCCTAATCAAACGTAGCCAGAAATTTTTATGATATTTCTGATCATCCTGACGTTGGGTTGATTCCCGTAAGGACCGATGTATATATGCAAGAGATCTGCTGGACGCCTGTCCGATGCACGGTGGTTCAAATTAGTACCGGCTTCTTCCTCCAACCATGTCCATGAACAAAAACAATGAGAAATGTATTAAAACAAGAATTTTTACTCCGATTCAGGTGTCTGCACGAGAGGTCGTGGTTTGCCATATGATTAAGTCGTATTCTCGGCTTTCTTCTTCCGTAGGACAAAAATGGAATCCTCTCCCTATCACAATATGGAGAACACTTCGAAAACAAAGAGTTCCATTTGGTACGAAACGCCCGTGTTACTCCATGTGGTGCAATGATACTCAGACACCTTTCTCTTCTACATGAATCATTTATTAATAGAACAGTCGTTTCATCACCTTGTAGACGATGAACTCAAGAGTTACCAAGGTCGATAAACAAGTACGTTCTGCTGCTTAGTCATCAGTAGGGCTGAGCAATTTAATCCGAAGCACAAATTATTCGAATTAATCGTTAATCGTTTATATATAGGAACAAAAACTTGCTAAATTAACGAGAATTTTCATTTTTACCGCCAAAATGCAATCGATTTTGGTCAAAATGACCAAAATCGATTGTATTTTGTAATTAGAAAATCAACATTTTCTCTTTTATACATGGAACGTGAATAATATAGTGTCCTTGTATGTTCTATTCTATGTTGTATTTTTCCGTTTTTCAAAATATTTTTTCTCGAACTTCCAAAATCTTATAAGTTATTGTTTCACCCTTCTCAATATTAGAGGGAAACTTGTTCTCACCGCCCTCTCCCGCGGTTTCACAGCCTCTGATTGCAGTTTGTCAAATGCCTCATTTTGTGGAAAAACATCAATCTCAAAACCACCAGAGAATAGGAAGCATCATTGCCAAGTATCAGTCGTTGAAAAAGCAAGCGTACAATAGGTCGGCCCCGTCCAGTTGGCGCAGTTTCAATAAATATTAAAGCACAAACCGCTCCCATGAGGCACATCGGCCATGCGCTAGTGAAGACTGTTGGCAACCCTGGCTTCGCGGAAATTTCAAGTTCCGTCATAGAATATCTGCTCTGCATAGTTGGACAAACTAGAAACGCATAGACTTCAGAATTTCGAAACCCTTTTTTCCGGCGTATCGTATCAGACGACTGAAAGACAAAAAAAGAGAAGTGGTAAAGGGTTTTACCATTTTCCAGGACAGGTATCACTCAGTGCACTTTACCATGGTGGTTCAGTTTTAGTTGAAATATCTTTCACTTAGTACAGTAGCTGGTAGTCCATTTTCTAGTAATATCTCTATGCCGTACAAGTGGCTTTAAGTTGGTTTCTTTTATGCGTTGCTTTCGGTCTTGTAATTAAGACTGGGAAATCGATTCGAAGCACAGTTTATTCGAATCAATCGAGAATCGTACAGTGGAATAGAAACTTGCTAGCTGAATTAGAATTTTCAAATTTCAAATTAGACCAAAACCGATATTATGTCGTCGTTGAAATATGTAAATTGTTGCTCTTAGATATGTAGTGTCAATTGAAAATACACAATAATATATAAATTTCCTCATTTTCACGATAGAGACAAGTTGAAATAGTAAAAATGGGATCTTTGTTATTTATCTGAAATTTATGATCCATTACGATCCGAAAAAATATTCAAATTGCATTCGAATTTCAAATGATTTGGTTTTTCCCAGCCCTTCTTGGTTCGGCCAAAGTTGAATAAAAAAAAGATGTCACTCATGATATTCCGCTACAGCAGTTCAGTTTTGTTTAAGTTGATGTTTTTGTTTAAGTTGTTGATGTCATATTTTGTAGTTCCACTTTCAGTGTAAATGAGTTTCTTTCAAGAGCTACTTCCGGCCTTGCTGAAAATGATAACTAAAAAATTACACTGCTTCTAAAACCGAAGCTTCAGGGAACGTTTGTCGCATGATACCGAACAACTAAATTGCCTATTCTAATCTTTCGAACACTCGTAAAAAAATTCTTCATCAGCTTCTTCTTCGGAAATTAAATTATATTCTCGAATCAGTACAGACATACGAAATGAATATCCGAATCAATCTTGCACCGTATTTGGATCCGATCTTGATTCTGAGAGTCCCCAGTCGTTGGTTCGATTTCAAGTAACATGCAACCGCTTCCACGGGACGAATCGCCCATGCGTTGATATAGGCATATAATATTTGTTAATAATTTGGCTGATATCCTCATCACCCAGTGCAGATACCATTTGCTGCACCTTACCATAGCCGGTCAGTTCTCTATAGAATGCTTTCCGCTCAGAATATAGTGGATGTTTCTACTTTTTCATAATATTAGTGAAGTTCTTACCTAATTCATTTTATGTGATGCTTTAAAACCTTGAGACTAATATGTATTTCAACAGTTTTTTTTATTTTTTTAAAGCATGAAATATTACTGACGGATCGCGCCGTCTAACAGCTGATAATTAACACACAGTTACAGTTGTACACCAATCAGAGATTAAACTTGTACCAGATAGATCGCGCGGGCGTAATGAATCATAATAGACGACAAACGCTTCGGCAAACCTTCAATGCCTAGGTTCGAATGAATAAAGCATAATAATAATAGCAAGCGCGATGTTAAACACGAGTTTTATAGAGTATAAATTCTGTAAAGTATAAATTCTGTTCTCCAAGCATAGATTTTATATCAAGGATATCTTTTTACCGTATAACATTTCGATGCTTGAGGCCAGTCTGCGTTTGCGTATTTGAAGAATGGAGACAAAGAAAGTTGTGGCCGAATTATGACGTCAAAGAAGTCATCAAAATCAGACCGTATCGAGAATAATTTTTGAAAAATATAATTTCAGGGCTTAAAATCGGCTGTACTTGCACTTCGAACAAGTATTCAATGCCGAATGAGCGAAAATTTTTAATATTTTACACGTCTTTAACCACCAAATACACTAGAACCGATATGTATGGTGATCGGATTGGGCTAAACAGATTGGGCTAAACACTTGAGCTGCCCAGATCATAATTTTATTTTGAAGCCCTGTATGTACGGTTTTAGAATAGCCTCAACGCATTTCCTGCGTGTCGTAGAGGTGACTAGAAGGAAACAAAGAAGTGGTAGGTGGGTTTATCATCGCCCAGGACGGATACCACAAGCTGCACTTTGCCATAGCAGTTCAGTTCCGTTTGGAATTTTTTCCACTAACTAGAGTGGTGCTACATCTTGTAGTAGCTCTTTGCTATTATGTCGTCGTTGGTTGGTTCCATTGAGGCACTGCTTCAAGCCTTGCTTATGGGGAATTTCAGTAAAAAGTATACTGTAACAAAAATGCAGTAAAATAACTGTTCTGTAAGTAATTTTGCTTTATGATTTTGAAACAAACTATAAAATCTACTGTTTTCGACCAAGTATGGGCGGCTGATCGAACGCCCTGCCCAAGGCGCGGTCAATCAACAGCCCATACTTGGCATAAACCATATCAACATGGCGACTTCTATTTTGAATATTTACAATTACTGTAATTGCGCGTTAAATTTACTGCACTTTTATTACAATGCATAATGGTTCCTGCACTCATAGCAGCCCGATTTTTCTATGGGTCATGTTTGGTAGTGAGTGAAACAGAAACAGAAATTTCTGACGAACAACAAGGGATCTGCGGTTCTATGCATTATTCACACCAATGTGACGTCATACAGTCCATTGAATACACAATTCGCAGTTCATTGTGACGATTCATATCGATGAATAGTTATTGATTTCCGCTGTCGACAGTCGCTCGATGCAGGCGAGACAGGGAATGTTTCTCTCTTTCTAGAACTGAGATAGTTGTCAGGTTGTTACTTAGATTATTAATTTAGAGCCGGGCTGGGCAATTCGATTCGGGGATTCGAAGCACAGTATATTCGAATCAATCGTGAATCGTTGATAGGAACAAGTACTTATTAAATGGACTGGAAGTTTCCTTTTAAAGAGAAAATATAATCGATTTTGGTCAAATTTGACCGAAATCGATAATATATTGTCGTTGAAACATGATAATTGTTGCTCTTAGATATGGAGTGTGAATTGAATATACACTATGAACTGTTAGTATCTTGATTTTCACAATGGCGATAAGTTGTCATAGAAAAAATGGGATATTTTTCATTTACATCGAATTCGTGATTCGATCCGATTCTAGAAAATTATTCGAATCAAATTCGAATTCCAGATGATTCGGTTTTGGCCAGCCCTAATTAATATAAGATATGCAGTTTGTTAGAACTGATTCAGGTACATTTCTGATTCGGATGATTCGAATTAGCAGTTCTGTGATTCGGTATTATTCGACAAAAATTGTGTTCTAATTGTTGGGAATTTTACACAAATTTCGATTTTTGGACATATAAGGAAGAAGTTTACTATATGCGCATCTGTATTGCATCTTTGAAAATTCCCCATATATATTCATAACAGAATCAGATTCGGTTCGAAATGACAGGGTTCGAGATTTAATTTGAATATGAAAGTATTCAAAAATTTAATACCGACGAATGATTATTGATTTCACAGACTACAGTCGATTATTGCAGGCGAGACCAGAAAATATCTCTGTTCAGACAATTGAGAGTCAAATTGTTGCCTCAGTTTTTAGTATCGATTGTATTCTTAGATATCAAGATTCAAATCGAGTTACAAATATTTTAGTTTGGAAGTTTTAGTTTTAGAAGTTTTAGGAAAACATTTCATCAAGTTTTTTATTGTGTCAGGTATTGAAAAAAATTGAAACGGAATTTTCCAATAATTTTTTTTTTTTTTGAGTCACATTGTAACAACAATGCAATAAATTCACCAAACTTTGACAGTAATTTTACTTGGCGGTATTAAAAAAATTAAAAATGATTTTTTTTTTGTTTTTTTGCCAAATATGGGTTGCCCGATGGGACGCATCGGGAAGGTGCGGTTTATCAACAGCCCATAATTGGCATAAATATCATCAACCTTGCAATTTTTCGAATTTGGAAACAGGCAATTACTGCACAGGACCAGTAACTTTACTGTGCTTTTGTGCACTGATTGATCGCGCCGTTGAGGCGCGCTCCGTCGGTGTCTCATGATTGATAAAATAATACTTCTGATCGGGATATGCTAATTATGTTTATATGCTGCCTGTCAGCAGGGTCATCTAAGTCCACTTTGTAACAAACAACTCAGTGTTCTATCGGTAATTGCTGACAGCACTGTAACAAAAGTACAGTAAATTTACTGGTTATTTGGAGTAATTGTATATTTCCAAAGTTGAAAAAACGCCATGTTGATGAGATTTATGCCAATTATGGGCTGTTGATGAACCGCACCTCCGGCTGCGTTCCATCAACCCATATTTGGCCAAAAGAGGCACTTTTGAATTTTTTTTTCAATACCAACGAGTACAATTATTGTCAAGGACCATAGATTTTGTTGCATTTTTGCTACAGTATGATCTCGCAGTCCGTGCCCTATTTATATATCGATTGTTTGTTTATTTTACGATGTCCGTGTCTGTTTTGTGTGAATTTGCTGAAAGAGGTTTTAACATTCGAAGTGCGTTTCTGTTGAAATTCACTCCAAGCAAAGCGGAAAGCAGTTACGAAAAGGAACCAACCAACGACAAACAGCTATTGAAAAATACAATAACAGGCAGCGTGTCTCAAGTGTGAGTGAGAGGGAGGGGGGCGTCAAAAATCAAAATCAATATTTTTTCACTTTTTTACCTTAGGAATAATTGCACGCCGAAGACGCACCACTTTATGACTTCTTTAAACAGTAGTCATTTTGGACAAAAAAAGTACAAAAAATATATTTATTAGTACAATGCGCAGAATTTTTGCTATTTTAATGGGATTTGGAAATAATATCCATACCTTCGAGGGGGAGGAGGACTTCTGATCAAATTTGGCCAAACTCCATTATGTCATTTTGTCGTTAAAATGTAAAAAATGTTGCTCTTACTGCTTAAGCGTGGAGTGTGAATTGAAACTACACAATAAACTGTGAATTTCTCGACTTTCACAATGGAGACAAGTTCTAACAGTAAAAATTAGGTATTTGTTATTTACATAGAATTGGTGATTCGACCCGTTCGGAAAAAATATTCGAACCAAATTTGAATTCGAAATGATCCGGTTTTGCCCAGGGTTAGACTTGCAAAGTTATAAGAAAATGGGCCAGCGTATATATTGACTCAGAGAAAAGCTTAACTAACTTATTATGCCCATGTTAAGTATGAAACACTTATAGATCGTGACGCCAAGGCTTGACCATCAAAGGCTCATTCTTGATATATTACTCAATACACTGTAACAAAAATCCAACAAAATCACTGGTCTTTGACAGTAATTTTACGTGGCGGTATCGAAAAATATTTGAATTGATTTTTTTCGACAAATATGAGACGTTGATGGAACGCAACACGAAGGTGCGGTGCCCATAATTGGCATAAATCTAATCAACATGGCGTTTTTTTAACTTTAGAAATATGCAATTACTGCAAATAACCAGTAAATTTACTGCACGTTTGTCACAGTGTTTATTCAATGTATCTGGAAGCGCCAAATCTATATTAGTATGAGACCCTTGCGCATCGTCATTGGCCCTTACTTATCGGCATTCAGTATCTAAAAATGTTTACTCTCTCTTTCATGTGGTCTGATACATGGTTTACAGATATGCTTTGAAATTAATCGCGGTCGTCTTAAGGATTGTGTGCTATGTGATGTCCCGACCAGACTGTTAATTTTTTCAAGCATGAGCCACTGATAGACCGCGTCTCGGCGGCGCGATCCATCAGTGACTCATGCTTAACAAAACACGCGTGTTCAAAGTATTTCTGACGCGGATTAAAGATTTTGATGTGAACAATTCTAAACGTTGATGTTTTGAGGCATTCGTTTTTGGACACATCTTGGTCATTTGACATCACAAGCACGGACGATTGTTATCCAATTTTAATAATTTTTAGCATGATCGTTCAATTTCAGACAAGGAGTGGTTTGAAGGTTTCAGCATCGCCCAGAGCAGTTACGACTCATTGCAATTCATTATAGTGATTTAATTGTTTGGAATGTCTTCCACTTAGAGTGCAACTGCTAGGATGTTGGAACTAAATTTTGAGGATTCTCGTTGGCGGTTATAAGTAGCCGTCAATGGATTCATTTTAAGCACTGCTTCCGCCCTTGCAAGTGTAAGTCAAATTTCAAAAATGGACAAAATATGTCATAAAAAATTCCGCTTAATTTTCTTCTGTATAATTTTTTTCCGTTCTTAAAACTTAACTTATAGTTTTGCTAAATATTTGGAAAAAACTATTCGTCGAGTTTTACCAAAAATCGATTCGTTCTATAAATGATAAAGGATTAGAAGCTCTTAGTGTTAGTTGAGAAATATATCAACTGAACAATTTTGATGTGAAACTTCAACAGCTGAAGAATTTTCATAAAACTTTGAGAACTACTGAACCCCGTTTCAGTCATATTAATGGTAATGGTCCTTTGAATCGAGTATCTTTTTCAATAGCCACTTCTTAAAGTGGATCACCTTGTCCAAGACCCTGTAACAGCGGACACTTACTGACGGACAGGGTTACAATTGCTGGAAAGATATGAATCTTAACCTGTTCGACTTAGCCTACCCAATTTATTACACCCTGGGTTGAGTGGTGGACATGGATAAGCGAGCCGGACTTGCCGGGACACGAACCCGAGATCTTCAACCTGCGATGCTCAAATGTTTGACCACTAGGCCATTGCGCCCACTTAACATCAAAAATATATTTTGAGCAATCCCGGGAGCAGCACCTAAGAAGAACCAAAATATGGTTACAAACAAATTGCAAAGAGTTACCAAGAACTTATATTGAAAAGAGCTATTACACTGTAACAAAAGTACAGTAAATTTACTGGTCATTTGCAGTAATTGCATATTTCCAAAGTTGAAAAACGACATGTTGTTGAGATTTATGCCAATTATGGGCTGTTGACGGACCGCAAATGCGTTCCATCAACATCCATATTTGACCAAAAAAGTCAATTTTAAATTTTTTTTCAATACCGCCAAGGAAAATTACTGTCAAAGACCAGTGATTCCGTTGCATTTTTTGCTACAGTGTACAAATTGTAGTACCAGCAGCTGCACACCGAGTAGAAGACATTTCAAACAGAAATGAACCACTCTAAATATAAAAGAGTGCAGTGACTATAAAAAGGATATTCGGAGATATGAACGTTGTGCCTGGAGATAACTTGATGTAGTATAGTATATATACACCGTAGCGAAAATTCAATAAAATCACTGTTCTTTGACAGTAATCTTAGTCGGTGATATTGGAATCAAACTAAAAAATCGACTTTTCGGCCAATTATGGACTGTCGATGGAACGCACCGCCAAGGTGCGTTCCATCAACAGTCCATACTTGGTATTAATATCACCAGTAAAACAATTCTGATTTTCTAATTACTGGAAGTGAACAGTGAATTCACCGCACATTTTTTACAGTACAACGGGATATGTATATATTCTTCCGAACCTTTAATATCATCTTCATAGTTACATAAACACAGTTAATGAAAGTTGACCTCCTTAACGCATGTAAAGGTTACTAGTGATTAAAGATTTATTTGTAGTAACACATATAGTCATATTGATATAATTTGCTTGTTTCTGACTACTACTTAACATCATTGGTAACTGAGTGCCTACTTGACATACATCTCGTCAATAACACGTTATGAAATTTTGGAATTTTACAATTACTGCAAATGGGCAGTGATTTCACTATACTTTCGTCAAAGTGGGAAGGGAGATTCAATGTGTTTTGATTTCCAACCGGACAGCATATACACATATTATAAGAGCTAGCAAGGTCACTACTGATGGTACGACGCACAGTCTGCTGGCGTTAATTAAAATAACATTAGTTCCGAATTTGTATACTGTGACCAACATATGATAAATTTACTGATCTTTTCCAGTACTTACGTACACTATAACAAAAGTACAGTAAAGTTACTGGCCATTTTGCAGTAAGTGCATATTTCAAAAGTTAAAAAAAACACCTGGTTGATGAGATTTTAGCCAATTATGGGCTGCTGATCTACCGCACCTTTGCGGTGCGTTCCATCAACACCCCATATTTGTCCGAAAAACTCAGTTTTGTATTTTATTTCGATACCACCAAGTAAAATTACTGTGAAAGGCCAGTGATTTTGTTGCATTTTTGTTACAGTGTATGACCTATATAATATAGCATCTATAGTTTAATACGGCCCTGTGAATAAGATTCATGCTACGTATGGGCTGTTGATGATCAATAGGCGATAAAGTCAATCTAATGCTTTAATTTCAATATCATCAAATATAAATACAGCCTGAAAGAGTTAATTTCGCTTCATTTTTGTTACAGTGTACAGATGTGAGACATGAGAGAAATCTTTTTATTTGAAAGCGTTTTGTAGTTTAGAATAAATAACGCAAGTTACTTACTCCGGACCTATATATTACACCCATGTGTGAGTGAGAGCAGGGAGAAGTCGTTGGTTTCAATATCGTCCACGACAGGTATCACTCATTGCACTTTATCAACAAGTGCTAGATAGTTTTACCATCGCCCCAGGCAGATACCACTCAATGTACTTTATCATGGTGGTTCAGTTCTGTTTGAGATGTTTTACGCTTATGGTGCAGTTGCTGGTATTACATCTTGTAGTAGCTCTTTGCTTTTAAGTGGACGTTAGTTGGTTGTACTGCAAGTACTGCTCCCTGCCTTGCTCAGATTGAATTTCAAGAAAGAAAGAAAGTGCTAGAAAGCCCACAGTTACTGAATTCATAGTTTTTCCGGAGCATTGGTTGTTGGTTAGTTCCTTCTATGTGCTGGTCCCGATTAGGGCTGGGCAAAACCGAATCACTTAAAATTCGAATATGATTCGACTAATTTTTTGAATCGGATCGAATCACTAATTCTTTGTGAATTACAGATATCCCTTTTTACTATTACAACTTGCCCGCATTGTGAAAATAAAGAAATTAATAGTTTGTAGTGTATTTTCAATTCACACTAGGAGCAACAATTTTTATATTTTACCGACGAAATATAATCGACTTTGGTCAAATTTGTCCAAAACCGATTGCTTTTCGGCGTTAAAATGAAAATCCTAGTTCACTTAACAAGTTTTTGTCCATTTGACGATTCAAGACTAATTCGAATAAATTGTGGTTCGAATCGATTCGAATCCCCGAATCGAATTACACAGCTCTACTCCCAATTCTACTAATATTCAGTATCCATTTGATTTCGCGTTTTTTTTTTTTTATTTCAAAAGATGTTTAGCAAGTGCAGCCGAATTGAGCCCAGAAGCAGTGCCTAAAGGAAATCAACTAAAGGCCACATAACTGTTTTGCCGACCATGAGTCACGTAACGGACAATTAGGTTTGGTATCGATGACGCCAACGCAGCAAAGGGGTGTTTTGGACGCGAGAAAACATTGTGATACTTCCTTTATCTGGCTTTATAACGGAATTCTACTTTTATTGTAATACCTATGGATGTTTCCATTGCGGAAATGACGTTGGTGGTCGACGTGCGTTATATTGTTTCAGTAACAATTACACCACTAAGCTAGAAGCTAGAATAGATACATATCGAGACAGGCAGCTTCCGGCTTCGCTTAGAACGTATTTCCTCAGAAGAACAATTATATGAGTCGGTCACAGAAGGTAATTTTCCGTTTGGTTAAAAATGTGGCGATTTAGTTCAGTCGCGTCATCACGGGTTGGTTGAAAAGTTGTATCCTTAATGTTTGGTTGAAGTTTTGTAATTCCGATACGAAAATGACGTAAGTGGAACGCATTGCGTCATCAGTTTTTTCGATTGGTCTGTAAACACCGTAAAATAGGTCACTCAGTAAACACTTTCAAATTACCATATCATTAAACCTAGATTTCTCAGGCATTGGAAATACGGGGTTTAAAATTTTTATTTAATCCAAATTCACTCTACACTGTATCAAAAGTACAGTGAATTTACTGGTCTTTTGCAGTAATTACACATTTCGAAAGTTAAAAAAACGTCATGTTGATGAGATTTATGCTAATTATGAGCTTTTGATGGACCGCACCTTTGGGGTGCGTTCCATCAACACCCCATATTTGGCCAAAAAAGTCAATTTTAATTTTTTTCATTATGGCAAAGCAAAATTACTGTCAAAGACCAGTGATTTTGTTGCCTTTTTGTTACAGGGTAAGCAAGATTAGAACACAGAGAAATGAAACAACTAGTATATGGCAGAGAGCTCTTTAACAGAATAGGCAGCAACGAGCCTTGTTTCGCCATTTTACTTAGATATGCGTACTTTTATGTGCTGCTGTTGCGACATAGCGAGCAAAAATTTTCAGGTAAAAAATTGACTTCAAGAAAGCTTTTTTTGAATGAATATATGATTTACATACTTTTTCATTCGGAAACTAGTTTTTGAACTAGGAACCCAGTTGAAATTAGGTACCCGGTAGGTATAAAGCTTTAAATAGAAAACTTGTTAAAAATAAAACTTGGTAAATCAGATATCCTTGCCCCTAGTGTAAAAATAAAGAAAGTAATAGTTTCTAGTGTATTTTCAATTCACATTATAAGCAATTTTTATATTTAAACGACGAAATATAATCATTTGGCATTTGGCCGTTAAAAATAAACGTTAATTCCTAGTTTTGAACCAGGTACGCAGTTGAAATCAGGTACCCGGTAGGTATAAAGCTTTAAATAGAAAACTTGTCAAAAATTAAACTTGGTAAATCAGATATCCTCGAAACTGAACGTAAAATTATTTTAAAAAATAAACTATCTATATTACGTAAACTCTGTACTTTTAGCCAGAATTGACCACACTCGAGCATTAGTACTAATTTCTATTTGTTTCCACCAATCCAGGTTAGAGTTAGAAAACAATTAATAAAATTGAAAATGAAAATTACTTTAAATGGATCTATATTACCGTTGGTTGCGCTGATATGTTTGGTTATCTTGTGTGGATGTGAAGCTAAAAGGCACCGAAGTGGTGAGTAAAATTTTTTTGTTTTATTTCATGGGATTATGTACACTGTAACAAAAACACAGTAAATTCACTAGCCATTTACAGTAATTGCATACTTCCAAAGTTTTTAAAAAACGCCATGTTGATGAGATTTATGCCGATTATGGGCTGTTGACGGACCGCACCTGCGCGGTGCGTTCCGTCAACCCCCATATTTGAAAAAAAAAGCTAATTTTGAATTTTATTTCAATACCGCCAAGCAGAATGAACTGTTACTGCTTGTCAAAGACCAGTGTTACAGTGCAGGAACGGTCAATTCAGAATACGTCGCCGCTCCAAATTTGATCTGGAATACTAAAATCAAATCCAGAATATCGAATCCTATTAATATATTTATGACATAGCATACCGAAACAAGTATTAAAATGTGTGATTGTTCATATAAAAATGGAGGTAGTAAAAAAACAAGTCAGTTACGGAAGGATTTACATTTTCGAACTTAACATTTTTCATGTCACATGATTTAGTATAAATGGAATGACGTATGACATTGAAGTTTCGAATTCGGGTATCTTTTATTATTTGTTTTATTTGATATTTTTATTTGAAATTCACTCTTTGCGGATCTGTTTCCTAGAAGCAGCACCCAAAGGATCAAGCTAGCCACCGCTGATATACTAACACTGGCGGCAGAACCAGGGGGAGGGGTCAGAGTGCAGTTGCTGCCACTACATCTTGTAGTAGCCATTTGAGTGACCGTTGGTTGGTTCCTTATGAGAGCTGCTTGAGGCCTTCCACGAAGCGACTTTCTGTGAATAAAAACAATCACTAGGCCATCACACCAACATTTTTGGGAAAGAAAAAAAAATTTGTTCAGTACGCTCTCGGCATGCTCAGTGATCCGTAGTATGCGAAGCGCAAAATTAGCAAAAATGTATCTGGATTAAAATGGCCACTTTATCTCTGCCGCTTTTGAAAGACGTCAACTTACGAGCGCCGAGTCGTTAACATACAACCCTACAGCGCTGTGTTAATAAGTTTGATCCTTATGGGAATCCAAACTGCATTGGTACTTCAAACCCAGTATAAAATTGTATTTTGTCAAGCATGGGTCACAGATGGACCGCACCTCTATGGCGCGATCCATCAGTGACCCTTGCTTAACAAAATCTTTTACTTCGATATTTTTCCGATAAGCACAATGACGTAATTGTACCATTCCCAAGTGTCTTACATTGTTCTGGCCCGCTGTAAAGGAATTTATAATGTTAATGGCCTTCATTCAGATAATCTTATTACGATACGAGATTGTGGTTCATGGAACGGGCAGTGTGGTCTGTGTTGGGCTGCGGAGTGTTGAAATTCGTCACCATGATATTATAGTCGCTGATCTATTGCTGATGGTGGCTGTGTTCTTTTTATACTTGCTCATATATCTGAGTGGATTACCCAAAGCAAGGCCCTGTGTCATCCATTACGATTTGTTTTATTTTCACAAGCATGAGCCGTGGATCGATCGCACTTAGGAAGCATGGACCACCGTGAGCAAGGCCCTATACGAAATTATATTTACTCAAGCATGAGGCGCGGATCGAGGCGCGAGAAAGGCCCTGTCGCATTCAATAAGAAGTTTTTTATATTCAAGCATGAGTCGAAGATGAACCGCGCCTCCATCGCATGGATCACCCTGTGGAAGGCCCTGTGCTCTCAATACAATTTTTCGTCGACTATGAATCGCGATCCATCAGCGACTCATACTCGACAAAACTGTGTTGGTTCGAGTTTTCCGATTCGACAAGGTCTTTTTTGTTTTAACGCTGCTCATTCGAGTTGTTCACTCCTAGGAAGACATCGTACCAGAATCCACTAACAGGCGTACAAGGTTTTTATTATAGCCACTTCTTGAAGTGGAAAACCCTGACCAAGGTCCTGTACCAGTGGCTACTTATAGGCGGACAGGCTAAGTATTGCTGGAAGGATATTATTATTTTCTATTCGGCTTAGCCGACCCAAGTTAGTACACCCCGGGTTGAGTGGTGGGCATGGATTGAAGAACTGAACTCGTCGAGACTCGAACCCGAGATCTTCAACTTGCGATGTCCAAATTTTTATTCACAAGGCCATCGCGCCAACGAATGGACCAGCCTGCATGGGTTTAGTTATGTTCGGAAGATATGAACTTCCCGGTTTGGCAGAGCCAACGCAAGATATAACACTTTGGATTGAGTATAGGCGAACGGGATTTTAGTGTTGTTGGGGAGCCATGCGCTTCCCCATTTGGCCTATACCGCCTAAGTTCTACCCTCTCGGGTTGATTACGAGGAGCTTTGGATTGAAAAATCGTCTTGCCTACCCCAAAATTAGCCTTCCACAAAATATGGAGAAAACACTGGCATATTTGGGAGTGGGCATGGTGCCATACTGCCCTCTCGCCAACCAAAAAAAAAATGCAGAATACCTATTTAAGTGCTTAAAACGTATAGAGTCTCAAAATGTTCCACACGCCTTCGGCTCACAGTGGGTTTTCACTAATATATATGTACAGATGCAATGGAAAAAAATAGAAGCCTTTTACTTGCTTTAAAAAACAAGAAGTCAAACATTTTCCAATAGTTAGCTAGCTGTAGGCTCAGGTGTTTCGCTTTGAGAGAATTTACTTTGTTTTTTCGCCAATTCTCCATATTAAGCAAACAATTGACATTTGTTTTGCGTCTCTTGTACTTTTTGCGGTTTTATCCGATTTGTGTCTGTATATTATCCTTGTGGAGCCTTGCTCATGATATTGGATTAAAACGATGTTTTGTTTAAAAAAATTGTCTCGTCCGTTCTTCCGGAGCGCTTGTTCGAGAAGAATCTAAAGTCAATGACGTGTTAAATGTTACACGCGCTCAAAACCATTGTCACAAGCAGCCAGGCATTCCCCAAATCCCGCAGGGCCATGATATCACTATTCTAATACACCAGGGAAATTCTATTGTCATCTGGTTTATTAGGAGGAGCCATTCTTATCTTTCATAAATTTTTTTCTGTCAAGCATGACCCACACAGATAGACCTCGACTCTGTGGCGCGATCCATCACTGACTCGAACTTGATTAAACAGCGTTTAAGATGAATATTCCGGAATGTGATGGGGAAAAATTCGTCATAGTATTGTTTGTTAAGCTTTAGTCACTGATGGATCGCGCCATCGAGGCGCGGTCCGTCTGTGGCTAATGCTTAACAAAATTAAATAGCGAATAAATATGAGTATTTTTAAGTATGTCACTCGATTCGAATAAGGGAGAGGGAAATAATATTGTCAAACCGTTTATTGGAACCTACCCAATTCGAAAAAGCGGACAAAACATGTTCCGTTAACATAGGTCACTGTTATATCGCGCCGTCAAGGCGCGGCCCATATGTGACCCATGCCTAACATAATAAAATAGTCAATTGAGATTGAGATTTCTAAGGATGTTGCACGATTCGATTAAGGAAGACGGAAATCTTGCTGTTATTATTTTTCTCCGTTTTTTGTCTGAAGTACAAATCAAGAAATGCGTCAAAACCCGGTAAACATGAGTTACAGTTAAATCGCGCCGTCGATCAGTGACACATGCTTGAAAAAATAGAATTTATACTGGGTTTGAAGTACCAACGCAGATTGGATTCCAATAAGGATCAAACTTATTAACACAGCGATGTAGGGTTGGATGTTAACGACTCGGCACTCATACGTTAACGTCTCTCAAAACCGGCAGAAATAAAGGCATCGGTGACTCATGTTGGACAAAATACAATGTTCGTCTGGGATGGAGAAACAGGCATACTTGCTGCTTCAATCTACTGGCAGTCATGTAGTCGCTTTGGAATTCACATTTAATTTGATTTAAAATAAACAGCTGCATATCTGAGATTAGAATTTGTTAAGAACGATTCATGTTTTCTAATATACTACGGAATACAATTGGAGAAAAATATTAAACGATGATTCGGGAAACCCATATGGTCGAATGGTTAACGGAGAAGGCCATTGCAGAAAATTTTATTATTTTTAGTGAATTCTGAAGAAGTAATTGAGAATATGTGATATCAAATACATTCTTTAAACATGATTTGGATGAAAATCTTCACTTCAACTGCTTTTTAAAAAAAAATGGCCATTGTCGAATATCTTGCTATCTCGAGTTGTTTAATGAAAACTTGCACTCTAAATTTATAAGGAAAAAACTAGAAAAAACAAAAGCTAGAAAACTAAAAAATAAAATTGAAAATGGGGTTTTAGTGTCTAAAATTGGCTGAGCCAGTGTGATGCCTATTGCGTGCGAGACATTTCGAGATTTCCAACGTTTTTCTGCGTTTTTTCGGTCTATGAGGAGGGGTAGATAATGCCATGGCCTCCAAATACGCTATTGTTATTGAGCCAAATAACGACATCGATATTACATTCTTTCTCTAAAGACCCATTTTTTACCATATTTACATCGTATTTAAATGTATTTTCAATCACACATAATCAATAGCGGCCGTCGCACAATTGCCCGTATAGTTTTACATTGTTAAAATTTTAATGAGGCCACTATAGCTCATAATGGAAGGGAATCTGAGGTCGTAAATATATATATATATAAAACACAACTGCGAAACGATTAGGCAACGTTAGATGGATCGTCATCGCCCGAGGCAGATATCGCCCATTGCACTTTACTGATGATTCAGTTGTGCGTGGAATGCTTCGGCTTAAGGAGCACTGATTGTTCGCATAGCCATAATAGGGAGAATGATGCCATAACAAGAAATATAGTAGACTTTTTTTATAACCACTTCTTAGAGTTTTTAGCTACCCTGTCCAAGGCCCAGTAATAGTGGCCACTCATAGACGAACAGGGTTACAATTGCTGGAGAGATATGATCTTTTCCTGTTCGGCTTAGCCTACCTAAGTTATTACACCCTGGGTTGAGTGGTGAGCACGGATAAGCGAGCCGGGACTGGAAACCGAGATCTTCAACCTGCGATGCCCACATGTTTAACCACTAGACCCTCGCGCCCACTTGATTGTCAAACAATTGGGTATCTTTTGAATCGTCATCACCTAGAGCAGGTGCCACTTACTGCACTTTACTGTTAATTCTGTTTTGTATCGGACGTTCTTGCCCGGTGAATGCAATTGCTCGCATAGTATTACGATGTTAAAATTTTAATGAGGTCGATAGGCAATAATGAAGGGAATGAGGTCTGAAATCCTCAATGCGCGTTCGGGAATATCTTAAAAAAGGGCCAAAGCGCAATTTAGATGAGTCTTGCTCCACGTATGGACTATTGCTGGGCCATACCTCTAGTGACGAGTTTTATCAACAGTCCATGATTGGTCATGAGGTCAAGCCCTGTAGGCACGGGCTTTATAATAGTCCTAACGTATTTCCTGGGTGTCACAAGACTAAAAGAAAGCAAAAATGTAGTAGATGGTTTTATCATCTCCCGGGACAGATACCACTCACTGTGCTTTACCATGACGGTTCAGTTCCGTTTAGAGTGCAGTTGCTGGTACTACATCTTTTAGTAGCTCTTTACTATTGAGTGGCTGTTTGTTGGTTCCTTTAGAAGCTTCTCCCGCCTTGCTTAGAGTGAATTTCTATAAAAAAAATAAACTTTATTAGAAAATCTATTTTGCTAAGCATGGGCCACAGTTGAATCGCGTCTGATCGACGAGATCCATCACTGGTCCATTCTTAGCTAAAGATAATTTGAAATACTTTTTCCGATTGGGTCACTGGCTTGCCCAGGGTGAGGCATTGGAAAATTACTTCAAGCTCTTTTTCTCTTTTTTTTAGTTCGTCAATATGATGCCAGAATTATGGATCGACCTGATGACGTACCAGAGATAAAATGCGGAGAAGATATCAAGTTAACTTGTGTTGCCGAGGTAATGATTACGTGATATGTTATGACGTAATCGAAACATAATTTTGAATGATGGAGATGTGGAATGTGGGGTTTTTAGCTTTGTAGTACATTCCCACGGTCGTAATATTTCAAATAAGTGGCACAGGGGATATTATGTCATAGAATCGCGCATATCTGGCCGCCTGCTGTGGTAGATACTTATATAAAAATAAAAACTGCAAGACAGGTCGTGGTCGTGCATATGGGAAAGATTCATTCTTTTTTTTCCTTTTCACAACATAAAAGTGGCAGGCTATCCTACTTCTTTATTTTACTTCTAAATTTTTATTCCACCTTTCCAGGGCTCACCTTCTCCAGAGATCCAGTGGCGATACTACAGTCAGGAAACGAATACAGACGATGAAAGAAGCAGGGTGATGATCAAAAATGCTGGCAGAGATGGAAGAATAAAAATAAAAACAGAGGTCTGTTGCTATTGCTAACAACGGGAATGTCTTTTTCCCTATTGTATTCTGTAAACAGAGCTGGGCAATTCGATTCGGTGATTCGAAGCATGATTTATTCGAATCAATCTAGAGTCGTTCATAGAAACAAAAACTTGTTAAATGAACTAGGATTTTCATTTTTAACGACGAAATGCAATCGATTTTGGTCAAATTTGACCAAAATCGATTATATTTCTTCGTTAAAATATGAAAATTGTAGCTCTTAGTGTGGATTGAAAATATGAACGCTATAAAGTATAAATTTCCTCAATTTCACAACAAGACAAGTTATAATAGCAAAAATAGAATATTTTTATTTACGTAGATTTAGTGATTCGATTCGATTCAAACAAATTATTCGAATCAGATTCGAATTCCAAATGATCCGGTTTTTCCCAGCCCTAGCTGTAAATCATGACTTTTTTCCAAATGTGCGCATCTGGTCGAATACCAACAATTGGTTCACCTGAAATGATGAAACTTCCTGTTTATATAGCGAATTTTAATATAGTTTATACTGAACTATAACAACAGCTCCAGTTGTTACGGGGCTTGGAATTGTCCTTTAATATATACCCTGCGGATCGTAAGAGGCGAGTTATGAGAAGCAGAAATAGTAGACAGTTTCACCATCACTCAGGGCAGATACCAATAGCTGCATTTTTTACAATCATTAATCTATTCCTTTCAGGTGCTAGTTTCGTTTTTTACTCAGAGTTAATTTTAATGAATAAAAACTTGGGAAATTTCTTTCCTATTTCAACATACAGTGTGTGGTATCTGCCCTGAACGCGACTGAGGCTCTAGGGAGGACGTTTTCCGGATAAAATGTAGTTGCTGGTGATACATTTTGTAGCATCTCTTTTCTATTTGTTGTTTGAAGTTAAGTCCTTTAAGTTGTTTAAAGTTAAGCCCTTCATGGCTTTACTTTTGGCCTTGCTCAGAGCAAATTCCGTAAAATATATTAGATACCCGGCCCAAAACTCTAACATTTAGATAATTTCGTATCCCAGGACCTCCACGCTGTCCGCATCACTCTAATAATCAGTGATGGTGACCTTGCAAGCGTTATGTACTACTCAGATTTTGTTACTGGTATTATACGCCATGTAGCACTCTGCTATATAAGTGCGCTTTTCCAGTCAGAAACACATTGACCAGATATGTTTTGTTAGGCATGGGTCACTGATGGATCGCGCCGCCGAGGTGCGATCCACCTGTGAGTCAAGCTTGACAAAATAGTTGTTTTTACGGGCTTCGACTTTTAATGAAAAGAACTCTCCAAACTGAGTTTCTATAACGGCATGCAGTATGTTGTATCTGCTCTGGGCGAGTGTGAAGTACTCTACAACTTCATCAAAGCGCACCCTAAACTTCTTTCAAACTTAATTAATTTCACATTGCAGGAAATCTATGTTGTCCGCAGTACTCTTATAATTCGTGATGCAGATCCAGCAGATGAAGGAATGTATCAGTGTAGAGCCAGTAATTATGTGAACAGGAATAATCGCGGAATCAACATTCACCAACATTGGCGAATTGAAGAAGTTCCCGTTGGAAAAGTTATGTGCAAAGAGGAAGGTTAGTAGAAGTTAATAATGGAACTAGGGCTGGGAGATTCGTTCCGGCGATTCGAATCGATTCGCAGCACTATATATTCGAATCAATCGTGGATTGTTCATTGAAACAAATACCAAATAAATGAACTAGAATTTTCATTTTAACTACAAAATGCAATCGATTTTATTTAGTTGTTAAAATATGATAATTGTTGCTCTCAGACATGGAGTGTGAATTGAATAAACACAAGTTGTAATAGTAAAAACGGTATATATGTTATTCACATGAAATTCGTGATTCGATTCGATTTGAATAAATTATTCGAATCAAATTCAAATTCCAAATGATTCGGTTTTGCCCAGCGATAAGTGGAACCTCTATAGTATAGTGCAGTGAGTGATATCTGTCCTGGCCTATGATAAAACCATTCATCCATCAAATAAATCGTCATCCATTTACTTCGTCAAATATTTTCCCTTCAAGTTCCCCTTGCAAAAGTTATGTGCAAGGGGAAATAATTATCATACTTTTCAAATTATCGCCTTGTCATATCAGAAGCTCACAATACTGTACAAAATATTCCCTTAATGCAAAGTGTGAGATATGTGAGGGGTACACTGTAACAATAAATGCAACAAAATCACTGGTCTTTGAGAGTAATTTTTCATAGCGGTATTAAAAAAATTCAAATTTGACTTTTTTAGCCGAATATGGGGTGTTGATGGAACGCACCGCAAAGATGCGGTCTATTAACAGACCATAATTGACATAAATCGCCTCAACGTGGCGTTTTTCTAACTTTGGAAATATGCAATTACTGCAAATGGCCAGTAAATTTACTGTTCTTTTGTTACAGTGCATAAACAATTTGTTTTCATATTTTTTTTCGAATTCTCAGATACAATCCTAACACATACCGATGTTTACCCGGCTTCGGCGTACAACCGAAGCGTGTTCGAGGAGGCGGTCGATCGGATTGTGACGTCAGCAAATACTGTGTCATCAACAACAGATTTGAAAAAGCTTATGTCATCAATGGCGTCATCAAGTACTGAGACCCCACTAACATTGCAAAAGCCAAGAAAAACTCACCATAAATCGAAGAATGATAATGCGAAGAAAAACTCCAAAAATATGGTCGGGAAGGGAACGAAAAGTCAGAATATTTTTAATTTTACTGTGAAAAAAAATCGTTAACTTGCTGTTGTTAAACAGTAATTTTACTGATGATTTCCCAAAGGAAAATGTTTTGTCAAAGTATCTTCTCTGAAGTATGCTTCACTGATGGATGACTTCGATGAAACGCGGTCTATCTTTTATATTTAATTTTTTTTTTCGTAATTCCCTTAAAGCAAAGCTTAAAGTAGAAACAACAATTTAAGTGGCGAAGAGATAGTACACAATACTGTAACAAATAATGCAACAACATCACTGGTCTTTAACAGTAATTGTACTTGGCAGTATTGAAATAAATTCAAAAATCCTTATTGTATATACTTAAAATTCCGACTGGCTGGTTTTCATATCTCCTTCTTCTTGAGATCTGGAACAGCCACAATCATTAATTGACAAAATATGCGACTTGGGCGGTCATTCCTCGAAAAACTTCTTCCATTGTTTTTTTTTTCAATCAAAAAGACTAAAAGCTGTTTATGAAAATTTTTGTTTTCACCGATATTTTACTGCATTTTCCAGAGCCCATGACAGCAATAATGGTAAAAAAAGTTCAGATGAACGAACAAAAAGAGACGCCCGTTAAAGGGACTGGATTGGACCAGAATGACGATGACGGAAGTTCAGGTATATTTAGTGAACCATTTGTCTATCGAGTGAATTCAGAATATCTATAAAAAGCAAAATTTTCGTTCTCAATTGCATTTAAAACAAAGCATTTTTTGGTCCCAAAGTTGCACATTTTTGGAACAAAAAAAAAACACGCGACTTCGCCGCGCAATTTTTAATACAAGAAATGAAAATCAGCGCAACCGTGTTGCAACCACTTGCAAAGTGCATTTATGAACGGCGAACCATCAAAACTTTGACTGTCAGATCTGCAACTCCATCTAATCTTCTGATAGCACCTGCCCAACTACGTCATCTAACGGGTGATTTATTTAACTACATTTTATTTCCAGGTCTTGGGATACATCAACAGCCTTGGATATTAATGCTGCTTCAGTTTCCTCTCGCAATTGCGCTGCTGTTGATGTCATCTTGGTAAAATGAGTCATGAATGACGTCACTATTTTACATATTCCGTAAATATCTACTGTATTATAACGTATTCTTGAGTTTGAAATGAATATTTTTTATTTTGGTACTTTTTGTCCGCTGTGTGACGTCATCATAAGTGACATCACTATTTCGAGGTGAGTGCTAGTGTTTTAGATTGATATTCTTGGATTCTATCAGATTTTGACAGGTAGTTTGTGTTGCAAAATCATGATATATGTCAAATTTAAGTTTTAAAATCTGGCATATGTCATGATATTCTACAAAATAAACACAATCGGGATTCCTCCAATGGTAATTCAAATCATGATTTCTCTGCGCCATAAGTTGTAATTTGAACTGCAGTTGCTTCCGCCCCAATATCAAACATTGGAGCGATCCTAAGTTCCGGAGATTATTTACAAATAAGATTTGAAAAAAATTGGTATTTAAAATGATATTTCTTGGTACCAGATTACCAAAACTCCGGGTTTTAGCATAACATGAAAATTTTAAAGTAAATTCACAACGTAAATTGAAACTGAATCAATAAGAAAATTATATCTTCACGCAGAATGTTGAAAAGATAAAATTACTATCGTTTGGGAAAAAATTACAGAATATATAGCAATTTTTCACCACGTAAAATTTGTCTTATATCGGGATTTTCTTTCAAAAATTATTAAATTTCGAAAATAATTAAAAATAAAATATTTTAACCACGATTCAAGAATATCGGAATTATTTTCATTTGGAATACCTTACTTATACCGCAATATTTTCCGTTACGCCAGATATTACAGCGTAAAAATATTTCATAATCATTTCAAGAATAATCAAAAAACAAAAGATTTTTGACCAGAAATCTATGGATTAAATCAGTCACGTTGCAATTTTTATGTTTTAATCTGAAGTAACTAACGCATTGCTATTGAATTTTGAGTAGCAAGGATTTTTTTTTTACTTTTTTAAATGCACAATTCCAAAATAAGTTTCCCGCCCGCCAAAATTCAACAACGTATCTGACATTTTTATCTTCGACTCACAG
>OZ023147.1:4623831-4679880 GCA_963675895.2 Styela plicata
CGAATAGGATCGAATCGTTGATTTCATATATCCCTTATTTACTATTACTATTATAGTCGCCATTATGATGATTAGGAAATATACAGTTACAAATTACAAATATTAGCATAAACTGACTTAAAAGCGATGTATTTTCATTTTAACGACAAAATACAACCGATTTTGGTCAAATTTGACCAAAATCGATTGCATTTTGTCGTTAAAAATGAAACAAAAAGAAAAAAATGCACCCAAGTTATCATGCTTTTATTCCTTCTATTAATCTTCTATTCGAATCGATTCGAATCACCGAATCGAATTGCCCAGCCCTAGTCGACAAAATTCTGACTGTGAGTCGAAGATGAAAAAAAGGTAGAAACGCTGTTGAATTTTGGCGGGCGGGAAACTTATTTTGGAATTGTGCATTTAAAAAAGTAAAAAAAAAAATCCTTGCTACTCAAATTAAATAGCAGTGCGTTAGTTACTTCAGATCAAAAACATAAAAATTGCAACTTGACTAATATATTTCATAGATATTCCATATTTTGTTTTTTGATTATTCTTGAATTGATTGTTTCCATATGAATCGTAACATATGAAATATTTTTACGCTATATATCTGACGTAAATGAAAAATGATGTAGAATCTGTAAGGTATTCCGAACGAAAATAATTCCGATATTCTTGAATAGTGGTTAAAATATTTTATTTTTAATTATTTTTGGAATTTAATCATTTTTCAAAGAAAACCCTGATATAAGACAAATTCTACGTGGTAAAATTGCTATATATTCTGGAAGTTTTTCCCAAAGGAACGTAATTTTAGCTTTTCAACATTCTGGGTGAAGATATAATATTCTTATTGATTTATTTTCAATTTACGTTGTGAATTTACTTTAAAATTTACATGTTATGCTAAAACTCGGAGTTTTGGTAATCTGATACCATAAAATATCATATTAAATAACATTTTTTTTCAAATCTTATTTGTAAATAATCTCCGGGACTCTGGGATCGCTCCAATGTTTGATATTGGGGCGGAAGCAACTGCAGTTCAAATTACAACTATCCTGATATATGCCAGATTTTACAACGTAAATTTGACATATATCATGTTTTTCCAACACAAACTACCTGTCAAAATCCGATAGAATCCAAGAATATCAATCTAAAACACTAGCACTCACCTCGAAGTAGTGATATCACTTATGATGACGTCACACAGCGGACAAAAAGTACCAAAATAAAAAATATTCATTTCAAACTCAAGAATACGTTATAATACAGTAGATATTTACGGAATATGTAAAATAGTGACGTCATTCATGACTCATTTTACCAAGATGACGTCAACAGCAGCGCAATTGCGAGAGGAAACTGAAGCAGCATTAATATCCAAGGCTGTTGATGTATCCCAAGACCTGGAAATAAAATGTAATTAAATAAACCACCGTTAGATGGCGTAGTTGGTAGGTCCTGTCAGGAGATTAGATGGAGTGAGTTGCAGATCTGACGGCCAAAGTTTTGATGATTCGCCGTTCATAAATGCACTTTGCAAGTGGCTGCAACGCAGTCGCTATAAAGATCCGTGGATAAAGTTACTGGGCATACCCCCCCCCCCCCCCCCCCCTTCTTAGTTTATCCAAAGCGCCCAGACACAAAACCATGCATACTCGTGCACAACAATTCGCTGAAATCGCGCTGATTTTCATTTCTTGTATTAAAAATTGCGCGGCGAAGTCGCGTGTTTTTTTGTTGCAAAAATGTGCAACTTTGGGAGCAAAAAACGCTTTGTTTTAAATGCAATTGAGCACAAAAATTTTGCTTTTTATAGATATTCTGAATTCACTCGATAGACAATTTGTTCACTAAATATACCTGAACTTCCGTCATCGTCATTCTGGTCCAATCCAGTCCCTTTAACGGGCGTCTCTTTTTGTTCGTTGATTAGAACTTTTTCTACCATTATTGCTGTCATGGGCTCTAGAAAATGCAGTAAAATATCGGTGATAACAAAAATTTTCATAAACAGCTTTTAGCCTTTTTGATTGAAAAAAAAAACAATGGAAGAAGTTTTTCGAGGAATGATCGCCCAAGTCGCATATTTTGTCAATTAATGATTGTGGCTGTTCCAGATCTCGAAAAGAATGAGATATAAAAACCAGCCATTCGAAGTTCTAAGTATATACAATAAGGATTTTTCTTAAAATAATCACTGGGAACAAAAACAATAAAGAGATGTATATATTATTGCGTACTAAAAACGTGTTAAACTTCTACTTTATTCATTGAAATGGTCAAATAAAATTTTCAAGCACTTGGGAAAGCGGCGGGTAAGCACGATCAAGTAACAGCTGAATCTAGACAAATAAAAAATCATTTTGTCCTGTAGATGCGTGGTTTAAAATTAACCTGACGTATTTACTTCGTGCTGTAAGAGGCGAAAAAAAAAGAAACAAATAAGTGGCAGATGATCTCACCTTCGCTCATGGCAATAATAATACCTCATTTTTTGGGCGCGATGGCCTAGTGGTTAAACATGTTGGCAGCGCAGCTTGAAGATCTCGGGTTCGGGTCCCGGCAAGTCAGGCTCGCTTATCCATGTCTACCACTCAACCCAGGGTTTAATAACTTGGGTAGGCTAAGCCGAACAGAAAAAGATCACATCCTTCCAGCAATTGTAACCCTGTCCGACTATAAGTGGCCGCTTTTACAGGGCCTTGGGCAGGGCGATCCACTCTAAGAAGTGTCATAAAAAAAATCACTTTAATATAGTGGTTCAGTTATTTTCTACTCAAGGTGCAGTTACTACACTGTAACAAAAGTACAGTAAATTTACTGGTCATTTGCAGTAATTGCATATTTCCAAAGTTAAAACACGCCATGTTGATGAGATTTTATGCCAATTATGGTTTGTTGATGAACCGCAGCATTGCGGGGTGTTCCATCAACACCCAACATTTGACCAAAAAATGAATTTTGAATTTATATCAATACTGCCAAGTAAAATTACTGTTAAAGACCAGTGATTTTGTTGCATTATTTGTTACAGTATTGTGTCCCAGCTCTTCGCCACTTAAATTATTGTTTTTACTTTAAGCTTTGCTTTAAGGGAATTTAAAAAAAAAATTAAATATAAAAGATAGACCGCGTTTCATCGAAGTCATCCATCAGTCACACATAATTCAAAAAAGATATTTTGACAAAACATTTTCCTTTGGGAAATCATTAGTAAAATTACTGTTAAACAACACCAAGTTAACGAATTTTTTTCACAGTAAAATTAAAAATATTCTCACTTTTCGTTCCCTTCCCGACCATATTTTTGGAGTTTTTCTTCGCATTATCATTCTTCGATTTATGATGACTTTTTCTTGGCTTTTGCAATGTTAGTGGGGTCTCAGTACTCGATAACGGCATTAATGACACAAGCTTTTTCAAATCTGTTGTTGATGACGCAGTATTGGCTGACGTCACAATCCGATCGACCGCCTCCTCGAAAACGCTTCGGTTGTACGCCGAAGCCGGGTAAACCTCAGTGTGCGTTAGGATTGTATCTGAGAATTCGTAAAAAAATATGAAAAAAATTGTGTATGCCCTGTAACAAGAGAACAGTAAATTCCCTGGTCATTTGCAGTAATTGCATATTCCCAAAGTTAGAAAAACGCCACGTTGAGGCGATTTATGTCAATTATGGGCTGTTGATGAACCGCACCTCCGCGGTGCGTTCCATCAACACCCCATATTCGGTCAAAAAAGTCAAATTTGATTTTTTTCAATACCGCCATGCAAAATTACTTTCAAAGACCAGTGAGTTTGTGGCATTTTTTGTTACATTGTGTCCCTCAGATATATTTCACACTTTGCATTAAGGGAAGATTCCTACATTTGTAATTTGTACAGTTTATAATTAAGTCGAGTAAAATGAATTTTTTTAAGTTGTTTAAAATATTTAAAAAATATTGGAAGCTTCTGATATGATAAGGCGATAATTTAAAGAATATAATAATTATTTGCTGCTGCTTATTAGCCTTCTTCTTAGCACATAACGTTTGCAAAGGAAACTTGAAAGGAAAAATATTTGATGAAGTGAATGGATGACGATTTATTCGATGGATAATATATTATTATAATATATAATATATATTAATAATAATAATAATATATTATAATAGGCCATGACAGATACCACTCACTGGAACATAATACAGAGGTTCCCATAGGGCTGGGCAAAACTGAATCATTTGGAATTCAAATTTGATTCGAATAATTTTTTCGAATAGGATCGAATCACGAATTCCATGTAAATAACATATATACCGTTTTTACTATTACAACTTGTCTTCATTATGAAAACCAAAAAATTCATAGTTCATAGTGTATATTCAATTCACACTACATGTCTGAGAGCAACAATTTTCATATTATAACGACAAAATATAAACGATTTTGGTCAAATTTGACCAAAATCGATTTCATTTTGTAATTAAAAATGGAAATTCTACTTCATTTATTAAGTATTTGTTCCTATGAACGATCCACGATTGATTTGAATATATTGTGCTTCGAATCACCGAATCGAATTGCCCAGCTCCTAGTTCCAATATTAACTTCTACTAACCTTCCTTTTTGCACATAACTTTTCCAACAGGAACTTCTTCAATTCGCCAATGTTGGTGAATGTTGATTCCGCGATTATTCCTGTTCACATAATTACTGGCTCTACACTGATACATTCCTTCATCTGCTGGATCTGCATCGCGAATTATAAGAGTACTGCGGACAACATAGATTTCCTGCAATGTAAAATTATTCAAGTTTAGGAGAAGTGGCATAGTGCCCCACACTCGCCCAGAGCAGATACCACATACTGCATGCCGTTATAGAAACTCAGTTCGGTGAGTTCTTTTCATTATTTCAAAAACAATTATTTTGTCAAGCTTGACCAACAGATGGATCGCACCTCGGCGGCGCGATCCATCAGTGACCCATGCTTAACAAAAATGTCTGGTCAATGTGTTTCTGACTGGAAAAGCCCACTTATATATCAGAGTGCTACATGGCGTATAATACCAGTAACAACATCTGAGTAGTACATAACGCTTGCAAGGTCACCAACACCGATATTAGATTGATGCGGACAGCGTGGAGGTCCTGGGATACAAAATTATCTAAATGTTAGAGTTTTGGGCCGGGTATCTAATATATTTTACGGAATTTGCTCTGAGCAAGGCCAAAAGTAAAGCCATGAAAGGCTTAACTTTAAACAACTTAAGGGACTTAACTTCAAACAACAAATAGAAAAGAGATGCTACAAAATGTATCACCAGCAACTACATTTTATCCGGAAAACGTCCTCCCTAGAGCCTCAGTCGCGTTCAGGGCAGATACCGCACACTGTATGTTGAAATAGGAAAGAAATTTCCCCAGTTTTTTTCATTAAAATTAACTCTGAGTAAAAAACGAAACTAGCACCTGAAAGGAATAGATTAATGATTGTAAAAAATGCAGCTATTGGTATCTGCCCTGAGTGATGGTGAAACTGTCTACTATTTCTGCTTCTCATAACTCGCCTCTTACGATCCGCAGGGTATATATTAAAGGACAATTCCAAGCCCCGTAACAACTGGAGCTGTTGTTATAGTTCAGTATAAACTATATTAAAATTCACTATATAAACAGGAATTTTCAACATTTCAGGTGACATATTGCTGGTATTCGACCAGATGCGCCCATTTGGAAAAAAAGTCATGATTTACAGCTAGGGCTGGGCAAAACCGGATCATTTGGAATTCGAATCTGATTCGAATAATTTGTTCGAATCGGATCGAATCACTAATTCTACGTAAATAAAAATATCCTATTTTTACTATTATAACTTGTCTTGTTGTGAAATTGAAGAAATTTATACTTTATAGCATAATTTCAATTCACACTAAGAGCAACAATTTTCATATTTTAACGAAGAAATATAATCGATTTTGGTCAAATTTGACCAAAATCGATTGCATTTCGTTGTTAAAAATGAAAATCCTAGTTCATTTAATAAGTTTTTGTATGAACGACTCTAGATTGATTCGAATAAATCCTGCTTCGAATCACCGAATCGAATTGCCCAGCCCTGTTTACAGAATTCAATAGGGAAAATGACATTCCCGTTGTTAGCAATAGCTACAAACCTCTGTTTTTATTTTTATTCTTCCATCCCTGCCAGCATTTTTGATCATCACCCTGCTTCTTTCATCGTCTGTATTCGTTTCCTGGCTGTAGTAACGCCACTGGATCTCTGGAGAAGGTGAGCCCTGGAATGGTGGAATAAAAATTTAAGAAGTAGGATAGCTTGCCACTCTTGTGAAAGGAAAAAAAAGAATGAATCTTTCCCATATGCACGACCACGACCTGTCTTGCAGTTTTTATTTTTATTTAAGTATCTATCACAGCAGGCGGCCAGATATGCGCGATTCTATGACATAATATCCCTTGTGCCACTTATTTGAAATATTACGACCGTGGGAATGTACTACAAGGTTAAAAACCCCACATTCCACAACTCCATCATTTAAAATTATTTTTCGATTACGTCATGACATATCACGTAACCATTACCTCGGCAACACAAGTTAACTTGATATCTTCTCCGCATTTTATCTCTGTTACGTCATCAGGTCGATCCATAATTCTGGCATCATATTGACGAACTAAAAAAAAAGAGAAAAAGAACTTGAAGTAATTTTTCAATGCCGCACCCTGAGCAAGCCAGTGACCCAATCGGAAGAATCATTTCAAAATATCTTTGACTAAGAATGGGCCACCAACTATGGCTCATGCTTAGCAAAACAGATTTTCTGAAAAAGTTTATTTTTTTTATTGAAATCAACTCTTTATCAAGACCGGATACAGCTCCCAAAGGGAACCAACCAACAGCCATTCAATAGCAAAGAGCTACTAAAAGATGTAGTACCAGCAACTGCACTCTAAACGGAAAAAATCACAAACGAAACTGAACCACTATGGCAAAGTGAGCGGTATCTGCCATGGGAAATGGTAAAACCATCTACCACTTCTTTGCCCTTTTTAAGTCGCCTCTTACGACACGCAGGATATACGTCAGGACTATTCTGAAGCCCGTACCTACAGGGCTTGACCTCATGACCAATCATGAACTGTTAATGAAACTCGTCACTAGAGGCATGACCCAGCAATAGTCCATACGTGGAGTAAGACTCATCTAAATCGCGCTTTGGCGCTTTTTTAAGATATACACAAGCGCGCATTGAGGATTTCAGACCTCATTCTCTTCATCATTGGCTATCGACCTCATTAAAATTTTAACATCGTAATACTATACGAGCAATTGCGTTCACCGGGCAAGAACGTCCGATACAAAACTGAATTAACAGTAAAGTGCAGTAAGTGGCACCTGCTCTAGGCGACGAAGTTGCCCAATAGTTTAACAATCAAGTCTTCTATATTTCTTTTTATGGCATCATTCTCCCCATTATGGCTATGCGAACAATTAGTGCTCCCTAAGCCGGAACATTCCACGCACAACTGAATCACCAGTAAAGTGCAATGGGCGATATCTGCCCCGAGCGATAAGGATTCATTTAACGTTGCCTAATCGTTTCGCAGTTGTGTTTTATATATATATATATATATATATTTACGACCTCAGATACCCTTATATTATGAGCTATAGTAGCCTCATTAAAATTTTAACATTGTAAAACTATAGGGCAATTGTGCGACGGCCGCTATTGATTATGTGTGATTGAAAATACATTTAAATACGATGTAAATATGGTAAAAAATGGGTCTTTAGAGAAAGAATGTAATATCGATGTCGTTATTTGGCTCAATAACAATAGCGTATTTGGAGGCCATGGCATTATCTACCCCTCCTCATAGACCGAAAAAACGCAGAAAAACGTTGGAATCTCGAAATGTCTCGCACGCAATAGGCATCACACTGGCTCAGCCAATTTTAGACACTAAAACCCCATTTTCAATTTTATTTTTTAGTTTTCTAGCTTTTGTTTTTTCTAGTTTTTTCCTTATAAATTTAGAGTGCAAGTTTTTATTAAACAACTCGAGATAGCAAGATATTCAACAATGGCCATTTTTTTTTCAAAACGCAGTTGAAATGAAGATTTTCATCCAAATCATGTTTAAAGAATGTATTTGATATCACATATTCCCAATTACTTCTTCAGAATTCATTAAAAATAATAAAATTTTCTGCAATGGCCTTCTCCGTTAACCATTCGACCATATGGGTTTCCCGAATCATCGTTTAATATTTTTCTTCAATTGTATTCCGTAGTATATTAGAAAACATGAATCGTTCTTAACAAATTCTAATCTCAGATATGCAGCTGTTTATTTTAAATCAAATTAAATGTGAATTCCAAAGCGACTACATGACTGCCAGTAGATTGAAGCAGCAAGTATGCCTGTTTCTCCATCCCAGACGAACATTGTATTTTGTCCAACATGAGTCACCGATGCCTTTATTTCTGCCGGTTTTGAGAGACGTTAACTTATGAGTGCCTAGTCGTTAACATCCAACCCTACATCGCTGTGTTAATAAGTTTGATCCTTATTGGAATCCAATCTGCGTTGGTACTTCAAACCCAGTATAAATTCTATTTTTTCAAGCATGTGTCACTGATCGACGGCCGATTTAACTGTAACTCATGTTTACCGGGTTTTGACGCATTTCTTGATTTGTACTTCAGACAAAAAACGGAGAAAAATAATAACAGCAAGATTTCCGTCTTCCTTAATCGAATCGTGCAACATCCTTAGAAATCTCAATCTCAATTGACTATTTTATTATGTTAGGCATGGGTCACATATGGGCCGCGCCTTGACGGCGCGATATAACAGTGACCTATGTTAACGGAACATGTTTTGTCCACTTTTTCGAATTGGGTAGGTTCCAATAAACGGTTTGACAATATTATTTCCCTCTCCCAAATTCGAATCGAGTGACATACTCAAAAATACTCATATTCATTCGCTATTCAATTTTTTAGGCATTAGCCACAGATGGACCGCGCCTCGATGGCGCGGTCCATCAGTGACTAAAGCTTAACAAACAATATTATGACGAATTTTTCCCCATCCCATCCCGGAATATTCATCTTAAACGCTGTTTACTCAAGTTCGAGTCAGTGATGGATCGCGCCACAGAGTCGAGGTCCATCTGTGTGGATCATGCTTGACAGGAAAAAAATTCTGATAGATAAGAATGGCTCCTCCTAATAAACCAGATGACAATAGAATTTCCCTGGTGTATTAGAATAGTGATATCATGGCCCTGCGGGATTTGGGGAATGCCTGGCTGCTTGTGACAATGGTTTTGAGCGCGTGTAACATTTAACACGTCATTGACTTTAGATTCTTCTCGAACAAGCGCTCCGGAAGAACGGACGAGACAATTTTTTTAAACAAAACATCGTTTTAATCCAATATCATGAGCAAGGCTCCACAAGGATAATATACAGACACAAATCGGATAAAACCGCAAAAAGTACAAGAGACGCAAAACAAATGTCAATTGTTTGCTTAATATGGAGAATTGGCGAAAAAACAAAGTAAATTCGCTCAAAGCGAAACACCTGAGCCTACAGCTAGCTAACTATTGGAAAATGTTTGACTTCTTGTTTTTTAAAGCAAGTAAAAGGCTTCTATTTTTTTCCGTTGCATCTGTACATATATATTAGTAAAAACCCACTGTGAGCCGAAGGCGTGTGGAACATTTTGAGACTCTATACGTTTTAAGCACTTAAATAGGTATTCTGCATTTTTTTTTTGGTTGGCGAGAGGGCAGTATGGCACCATGCCCACTCCCAAATATGCCAGTGTTTTCTCCATATTTTGTGGAAGGCTAATTTTGGGGTAGGCAAGACGATTTTTCAATCCAAAGCTACTCGTAATCAACCCGAGAGGGTAGAACTTAGGCGGTATAGGCCAAATGGGGAAGCGCATGGCTCCCCAACAACACTAAAATCCCGTTCGCCTATACTCAACCCAAAGTGTTATATCTTGCGTTGGCTCTGCCAAACCGGGAAGTTCATATCTTTCGAACATAACTAAACCCATGCGGGCTGGTCCATTCGTTGGCGCGATGGCCTTGTGAATAAAAAATTTTGTCATCGCAAGTTGAAGATCTCGGGTTCGAGTCCTGACGAGTTCAGTTCTTCAATCCATGCCCACCACTCAACCCAGGGTGTACTAACTTGGGTCGGCTAAGCCGAATAGGAAATAATAATACCTTTCCAGCAATACTTAGCCTGTCCGCCTATAAGTAGCCACTGGTACAGGACCTTGGTCAGGGTTTTCCACTTCAAGAAGTGGCTATAATAAAAACCTCGTACGCCTGTTAGTGGATTATGGTACGATGCGTTTCTAAGGGTGAACAACTCTAATGAGCAGCGTTTAAACAAAACAAGACCTTGCCCGATCGGGACATTCGAACCAACACATTTTTGTCGAGTATGAGTCGCTGCTGGATCGCGGCGCTCAGTCGCGGACCATCGCGACTGATATTCGACGAAAAATTGTATTGAGAGCACAGGACCTTCCTCATGGTGATCCTTGCGACGGAGGCACTGTTCCTATCCGACTTATGCTTGAAAAAAATTCTTATTGAGTGAGACAGGGCCTTGCCCGTGCGGTCGATCCGCGCCACATGTTTAAGGAAATACAATTTCTTAATGAATGAGACAGGACCTTTCTCGCGCCTCGATCCGCGCCTCATGCTTGAGAAAATATAATTTCGTATAGGGCCTTGCTCACGGTGGTCCATGCTTCCTAAGATCCACGGCTCATGCTTGTTAAAATAAAACAAATCGTAATGGGTGAAACAGGGCCTTGCTTTGGGTAATCCACTCAGACATATGAGCAATTATAAAAAGAACACAGCCACCATCAGCAATAGATCAGGGACTTAAATATCATGGTCACGAATTTCAACACTCCGCAGCCCAACACAGACCACACTGCCCGTTCCATGAACCACAATCTCGTATCGTAATGAGATTATCTGAATGAAGGCCATTAACATTATAAATTCCTTTACAGCGGGCCAGAACAATGTAGGGCACTTGGGAATGGTAGAATTACGTCATTGTGCTTATCAGAAAAATATAGAAGAAAAGATTTTGTTAAGCAAGGGTCACTGATGGATCGCGCCATAGAGGTGCGGTCCATCTGTGACCCATGCTTGACAAAATACAATTTTATACTGGGTTTGAAGTACCAATGCAGTTTGGATTCCCATAAGGATCAAACTTATTAACACAGCGCTGTAGCGTTGTATGTTAACGACTCGGCATTCACAACGTCTTTCAAAAGCGACAGCGATAAAGTGGCCATTTTAATCCAGCTACATTTTTGCTAAGTTTGCGCTTCGCATATCTCACTGAACATGCCGAGAGCGTACCAGTCGGAATATTTCTGCCTTTCCAGCACATATCGGTATGCTGGCCTAGTGTTTGTTTTTTTTCATAAAAGTTCGCTTCAAGGAAGATCTCACCGCTAAGGTGCGTTCCCCTCGACAGCCAAGAATTGGCAAACACCTCATCAATATGGCGCTTTTTTAACTTTTGAAGTATGTAATTACTGCGAATGACCAGAAAATTTACTGTCATTTTGTTACAGTGTACATAATCCCATGATATAAAATAAAAAAAATTTACTCACCACTTCGGTGCCTTTTAGCCTCACATCCACACAAAATAACCAAACATATCAGCGCAACCAACGGTAATATAGATCCATTTAAAGTAATTTTCATTTTCAATTTTATTTATTGTTTTCTAACTCTAACCTGGATCGGTAGAAACAAATAGAACTTAGTACTCGAGTGTTGTCAATTCTGGCTAAAAGTACAGAGTTTATGTAATATAGATAGTTTATTTTTTAAAATAATTTTACGTTCAGTTTCAAAGATATCTGATTTACCAAGTTTAATTTTTAACAAATTTTCTATTTAAAGATTTATACCTACCGGGTACCTGATTTCAACTGGGTACCTGGTTCAAAAACTAGGAATTTTCATTTTTAACGGCAAAATGCCAAATGATTATATTTCGTCGTTTAAATATAAAAATTGCTTATAATGTGAATTGAAAATACACTAGAAACTATTAATTTCTTTATTTTTACACTAGGGACAAAGATATCTGATTTACCAAATTTAATTTTTGACAAGTTTTCTATTTAAAGCTTTATACCTACAGGGTACCTAATTTCAACTGGGTACCTAGTTCAAAAACTAGTTGTCGAATAAAAAAGTAGGTAAATCATATACTCATTTAAAAAAAGCTTTCTTGAAGTCAATTTTTTTACCTGAAAATTTTTGCTCGCTATGTCGCAATAGCAGCACATAAAAGTACGCATATCTAAGTAAAATGGCGAAACAAGGCTCGTTGCTGCCTTTTCTGTTAAAGGACTCTCTGCCATATACCAGTTGTTTCTTTTCTGGCTCTGTTTCTAGTCTTGCTTACCCTGTAACAAAAATGCAACAAAATCACTGGTCTTTGACAATAATTTTGCTTTGCCATAATGAAAAAATTTAAAATCAACTTTTTTGGCCAAATATGGGGTGCGTTGGCGGTGCGTTCCATCAACAGCTCATAATTAGCATAAATTTCATCAACATGAAGTTTTTTTAACGTTCGAAATGTGTAATTACTGCAAAAGACCAGTAAATTCACTGTACTTTTGATACAGTGCGGAGTGAATTTGGATTAAATAAAAATTTTAAACCCGTATTTCCAATGCGTAAGAAATCTAGGTTTAATGATATGGTATTTGAAAGTGTTTACTGAGTGACCTATTTAACGGTGTTTACAGACCAATCGAAAAAACTGATGACGCAATGCGTTCCACTTACGTCATTTTCATATTGGAATTAAAAAACTTCAACCAAATATAAAGGTTACAACTTTTCAACCAACCCGTAATGACGCGACTGAACTAAATCGCCACGTTTTTAACCAAATGGAAAATTACCTTCTGTGACCGACTCATATAATTGTTCTTTTGAGGAAATACGTTCTAAGCGAAGCCGGAAGCTGCCTGTCTCGATATGTATCTATTCTAGCTCCTAGCTTAGTGGTGTAATTGTTACTGAAACAATATAACGCACGTCGACCACCAACGTCATTTCCGCAATGGAAACATCCAGGTATTACAATAAAAGTAGAATTCTGTTTTAAAGCCAGATAAAGGAAGTATCACAATGTTTTCTCGCGTCCAAAACACCCCTTTGCTGCGTTGGCGTCATCGATACCAAACCTAATTGTCCGTTACGTGACTCATGGTCGGCAAAACAGTTATGTGGCCTTTAGTTGATTTCTTTGAGGCACTGCTTCTGGGCTCAATTCGGCTGCACTTGCTAAACATCTTTTGAAATAAAAAATAAAAAAACGCGAAATCAAATGGATACTGAATATTAGTAGAATTGGGAGTAGAGCTGTGTAATTCGATTCGGGGATTCGAATCGATTCGAACCACAATTTATTCGAATTAGTCTTGAATCGCCAAATGGACAAAAACATGTTAAGTGAACTAGGATTTTCATTTTAACGACGAAAAGCAATCGATTTTGGTCAAATTTGACCAAAGTCGATTATATTTCGTCTGTAAAATATAAAAATTGTTGCTCTTAGTGTGAATAGAAAATACACTACAAACTATAAATTTCTTTATTTTCACAATGCGGGCAAGTTGTAATAGTAAAAAGGGGATATCTGTAATTTAAAAAGAATTAGTGATTCGATCCGATTCAAAAAATTAGTCGAATCATATTCGAATTTTAAGTGATTCGGTTTTGCCCAGCCCTAATTGGGAAGGAACTAACCAACAACCAATGCTGCGGAAAAAAACTATGAATTCAGTAACTGTGGGCTTTCTAGCACTTTCTTTCTTTCTTGAAATTCAATCTGAGCAAGGCAGGGAGCAGTACTTGCAGTGCAACCAACTAACGGCCACTTAAAAGCAAAGAGCTACTACAAGATGTAATACCAGCAACTGCACCATAAGCGTAAAACATCCCAAACAGAACTGAACCACCATGATAAAGTATATTGAGTGGTATCTGCCTAGGGCGATGGTAAAACTATCTAGCACTTGTGGATAAAGTGCAGTGAGTGATATCTGTCGTGGACGATATTGAAACCAACGACTTCTTCCTGCTCTCACTCACACATGAGTGTAATATATAGGCCCGGAGTAAGTAATCTGCGTTATTTATTCTAAACTACAAAACGCTTTCAAATAAAAAGATTTCTCTGATGCCTCACATCTGTACACTGTAAAAAAAGGAAGTAAAATCAACTCTTTCATGCGTACTTATACTTTACGGTATTGCGATTAAATATAAGATTGGCTTTACCGCCAAAAGGCAGTTGATCATCAACAACCCATACTTAGCATGAATCTTATTCATAGGGCCGTATTAAACTATAGATGCTATATTATGTAGGTCATACACTGTAACAAAAAATGCAACAAAATCACTGGCCTTTGACAGTAATTTTACTTGGTGGTATCGAAATAAAATACAAAACTGAGTCTTTCGGACAAATATGGGGTGTTGATGAAACGCACCGCGAAGGTGCGGTCGATCAACAGCCCATAATTGGCTCAAATCTCATCAACCAGGTGTTTTTTTAACTTTTGAAATATGCACTTACGGCAAATGACCAGTAAATTTACTGTATTTTTGTAATAGTGTACGTAAGTACTGGAAAAGATCCGTAACTTTATCATATGTTGGTCACAGTATACAAATTCGGAACTAATGTTATTTTAATTAACGCCAGCAGACTGTGCGTCGTACCATCAGTAGTGACCTTGCTAGCTCATATAATATGTGTATACCCTGTCCATTTGGAAATCAAAACACATTGAATCTCCCTTCCCACTTTGACGAAAGTATAGTGAAATCACTGCCCATTTGCAGTAATTGTAAAATTCCAAAATTTCAAAACGTGTTATTGACGAGATGTATGTCAAGTAGGGACTCAGTTACCAATGATGTTAAGTAGTAGTCAGAAACAAGCAAATTATATCAATATGACTATATGTGTTACTACAAACGAATCTTTAATCACTAGTAACCTTTACATGCGCTAAGGAGGTCAACTTTCATTAACTGTGTTTATGTAACTATGAAGATGATATTAAAGGTTCGGAAGAATAGATACATATCCCGTTGTACTGTAAAAAATGTGCGGTGAATTCACTGTTCACTTCCAGTAATTAAAAAATCAAAATTGTTTTATTGGTGAGATTAATACCAAGTAAGGACTGTTGATGGAACGCACCTTGGCGGTGCGTTCCATCGACAGTCCATAATTGGCCGAAAACTCGATTTTTTTTTTTATTTTGATTCCAATATCACCTACTAAAATTACTGTCAAGGAACATTGATTTTATTGAATTTTTGTTAGTGTATATACTATACTACATCAAGTTATCTTCAGGCACAACGTTCATATCTCCGAATATCCCTTTTATAGTCACTGCACTCTATTAAAATTAGAGTGGTTCATTTCTGTTTAAAATGATTTCTACTCGGTGTGCAGCTGCTGATACTACATTTAATGTAGTATATGTAACAACTACATGTAACAAAAATCACTGGTCTTTGACAGTAATTTTCCTTGGCGGTACTGCTACAGGGCCTTGGACAAGGTGATCCACTCTAAGAAGTGGATATAAAAAAAGTACTCGAAAAGACCATTACCAATAAGTTGGAGAGGGGGTTCAATGGGTCCTAAAGTTTTATGAAAATCGTCTTCAGCTGTTAAAGTTTCACATCAAAATTGTTCAGTTGATATATTTCTTAACTAACACTAAGAGCTTCTAATCCTTTATCATTTATAGAACGGATCGATTTTTGGTAAAACTCGACGAATAGTTTTTTCCAAATATTTAGCAAAACTATAAGTTAAGTTTTAAGAACGGGAAAAAATTATACAGAAGAAAATTTAGCGGAATTTTATATGACATATTTTGTCCATTTTTGAAACTTGACTTACACTTGTAAGGGCGGAAGCAGTGCTTAAAATGAATCCATTAACGGCTACTTATAACCGGCAACGAGCATCCTCAAAATTTAGTTCCAACATCCTAGCAGTTGCACTCTAAGTGGAAGACATTCCAAACAATCAAATCACTATAATGAATTGCAATGAGTCGTAACTGTCCTGGGCGATGCTGAAACCTCCAAACCACTTTCAACTCCTTGTCTGAAATTGAACGATCATGCTAAAAATTATTAAAATTGGATAACAATCGTCCGTGCTTGTGATGTCAAATGACCAAAATGTGTCTAAAAACGAGTACATCAAAACATCAACATTTAAAATTGTTCACATCAAAATCTTCAATCCGCGTCAGAAATACTTTGAACACACGTGTTTCGTTAAGCATGAGTCACTGATGGATCGCGCCGCCGAGGCGCGGTCTATCTGTGGGTCATGCTTGGCAAAATTAACTGTCTAATCGAGATATATATATCACACAGCACATAGTCCTTAAGACGACCGCGATTAATTTCAAAGCATATCTGTAAACCATGTATCAGACCACATGAAAGAGAGAGAAAACATTTTTAGATACTGAATGCCGATAAGTAAGGGCCAATGACGATGCGCAAGGGTCGTATATATATATAGAATTAACGCTTCCAGAAACATTGAATACACTGTAACAAAAGGGCAGTGAATTTACTGGTTATTTGCAGTAATTGCATATTTCTAAAGTTAAAAAAACGCCATGTTGTTGAGATTTATGACAATTATGGGCACCGCACCTTCGCGGTGCGTTTCATCGACATCCAATATTTGGCTGAAAAAGTCAATTTTGAATTTTTTCGATATTGCCACGTAAAATTACTGTCAAAGACCAGTGATTTTGTTGCATTTTTGTTACAGTATATTGAGTTATATATCGAGTATGAGTCATTGATAGGCCGAGACTTGGTGGCGACATCTAGAAGTGATTCATACTTAACATGAACATAATAAGTTAGTTAAGCTTTTCTCTGAGTCAATATATACACTGGCCCATTTTCTTATAACTTTGCAAGTCTAACCCTGGGCAAACCGGCAAACCGGCAAAACCGGATCATTTCGAATTCAAATTTGGTTAGAATATTTTTTCCGAACGGGTCGAATCACCAATTCTATGTAAATAACAAATACCTAATTTTTACTGTTATAACTTGTCTCCATTGTGAAAATCGAGAAATTCACAGTTTATTGCGTAGTTTCAATTCACACTCCACGCTTAAGCAGTAAGAACAACAATTTTTACATTTTAACGACAAAATGACATAATGGAGTTCGGACAAATTTGATCAAAAGTCCTCCTCCCCCTCAAAGGTATGGATATTATTTCCAAATCCCATTACAATAGCAAAAATTCTGCGCATTGTTCTTATAAATACATTTTTTGTACTTTTTTTGTCCAAAATGACTACTGTTTAAAGAAGTCATAAAGTGGTGCGTCTTCGGCGTGCAATTATTCCTAAGGTAAAAAAGTGAAAAAATATTGATTTTGATTTTTGACGCCCCCCTCCCTCTCACTCACACTTGAGACACGCTGCCTGTTATTGTATTTTTCAATAGCTGTTTGTCGTTGGTTGGTTCCTTTTCGTAACTGCTTTCCGCTTTGCTTGGAGTGAATTTCAACAGAAACGCACTTCGAATGTTAAAACCTCTTTCAGCAAATTCACACAAAACAGACACGGACATCGTAAAATAAACAAACAATCGATATATAAATAGGGCACGGACTGCGAGATCATACTGTAGCAAAAATGCAACAAAATCTATGGTCCTTGACAATAATTGTACTCGTTGGTATTGAAAAAAAAATTCAAAAGTGCCTCTTTTGGCCAAATATGGGTTGATGGAACGCAGCCGGAGGTGCGGTTCATCAACAGCCCATAATTGGCATAAATCTCATCAACATGGCGTTTTTTCAACTTTGGAAATATACAATTACTTCAAATAACCAGTAAATTTACTGTACTTTTGTTACAGTGCTGTCAGCAATTACCGATAGAACACTGAGTTGTTTGTTACAAAGTGGACTTAGATGACCCTGCTGACAGGCAGCATATAAACATAATTAGCATATCCCGATCAGAAGTATTATTTTATCAATCATGAGACACCGACGGACTGCGTCTCAAAGACGCGATCAATCAGTGCACAAAAGCACAGTAAAGTTACTGGTCCTGTGCAGTAATTGCCTGTTTCCAAATTCGAAAAATTGCAAGGTTGATGATATTTATGCCAATTATGGGCTGTTGATAAACCGCACCTTCCCGATGCGTCCCATCGGGCAACCCATATTTGGCAAAAAAACAAAAAAAAATCATTTTTAATTTTTTTAATACCGCCAAGTAAAATTACTGTCAAAGTTTGGTGAATTTATTGCATTGTTGTTACAATGTGACTCAAAAAAAAATAAAAATTATTGGAAAATTCCGTTTCAATTTTTTTCAATACCTGACACAATAAAAAACTTGATAAAATGTTTTCCTAAAACTTCTAAAACTAAAACTTCCAAACTAAAATATTTGTAACTCGATTCGAATCTTGATATCTAAGAATACAATCGATACTAAAAACTGAGGCAACAATTTGACTCTCAATTGTCTGAACAGAGATATTTTCTGGTCTCGCCTGCAATAATCGACTGTAGTCTGTGAAATCAATAATCATTCGTCGGTAATAAATTTTCGAATACTTTCATATTCAAATTAAATCTCGAACCCTGTCATTTCGAACCGAATCTGATTCTGTTATGGATATATATGGGGAATTTTCGAAGATGCAATACCATTGAGGGTAAACTTCTTCATTAATTGTCCAAAAATAGAAATTTGTGTAAAATTCCCAGCAATTAGAACAAAATTTTTGTCGAATAATACCGAATCACAGAACAGCTAATTCGAATCATCCGAATCAGAAATGTACCTGAATCCGTTCTAACAAACTGCATATCTTATATTAATTAGGGCTGGCCAAAACCGAATCATCTGGAATTCGAATTTGATTCGAATAATTTTCTAGAATCGGATCGAATCACGAATTCGATGTAAATGAAAAATATCCCATTTTTCCATGACAGCTTATCGCCATTGTGAAAATCAAGATACTCACAGTTTATAGTGTATATTCAATTCACACTCCATGTCTAAGAGCAACAATTATCATGTTTCAACGACAATATATTATCGATTTCGGTCAAATTTGACCAAAATCGATTATATTTTGTCGTTAAAAGGAAACTTCTAGTCCATTTAATAAGTACTTGTTCCTATCAACGATTCACGATTGATTCGAATATACTGTGCTTCGAATCACCGAATCGAATTGCCCAGCCCGGCTCTAAATTAATAATCTAAGTGACAACTTGACAACTATCTCAGTTCTGAAAAGAGAGAAACATTCCCCGTCTCGCCTGCATCGAGCGACTGTCGACAGCGGAAATCAATAACTATTCATCGATATGAATCGTCACAATGAGCTGCGAATTGTCTATTCAATGGACTGTATGACGTCACATTGGTGTGAATAATGCATAGAACCGCAGATCCCTTGTTGTTCGTCAGAAATTTCTGTTTCTGTTTCACTCACTACCAAACATGGCTCATAGAAAAATCGGGCTGCTATGAGCAACGCGTGCAGGAACCATTATGCATTGAAATAAAATTGCAGTAAATTGAACGCGCAATTGCAGTAATTGTAAATATTCAAAATTAGAAGTCGCCATGTTGATGAGGTGTGTGCCAAGTATGGGCTATTGATGGACCGCGCCTTGGGCAGGGCATTCGATCAGCAGCCGATAATTGGCCGAAAACAGTAGATTTTATAGTTTGTTTCAAAATCACAAAGCAAAATTACTTACAAAACGGTTATTTTACGGCCTTTTTGTTGCCGTATTATTTTTTTCATTGAAGCAGAGCCTTAATGGAACCAACTAACGACGACATCATAGCAAAGAGCTACTACAAGATGTAGTACCACTCTAGTTAGTGGAAAAAATTCCAAACGGAACTGAACTGCTATGGCAAAGTGCAGCGGGTGGTATCCGTCCTGGGCGAGGATAAAACCATCTACCACTTCTTTGTTTCCTTCTAGTCACCTCTTACGACACGCAGGAAATGCGTTGAGGCTATTCTAAAGCCGTACATACAGGGCTCAAAAATAAATTATGATTTGGGCAGCTCAAGTGGAACATTACGTTTAGCCCAATCCGATCACCATACATATCGGTTCTAGTGTATTTGGTGATTTAAGACATGTAAAATATTGAAAATTTTGCGCGCATTCGGCGCACAAAATTATTTTTGAAACATTACGTTTAGCCCAATCCGATCACCATACATATCGGTTCTAGTGTATTTGGTGATTTAAGACGTGTACAATATTAAAAATTTTGCGCGCATTCGGCATTGAATACTTGTTCGAAGTGCAAGTATAGCCGATTTTAAGCCCTGAAATTCTATTTTTCAAAAATTATTCTCGACTCGGTCTGATTTTGACGTCTTTTTTGACCTCATAATTCGGCCACAACTTTCTTTGTCTCCCTTCTTTAAATATGCAAACGCATATTGGCCTCAAGTATCGAAATGGTATACGGTAAAAAGATATCCTTGATATGAAAACTATGCTTGGAATGAAACAGAATTTATACTTTATAAAACTCGTGTTTGACATCGCGCTTGCTACTATTATTATGCTTTATTCATTCGAACCTAGGCGTTGAAGGTTTGCCGAAGCGTTTGTCGTCTATTATGAATCATTACGCCCGCGCGATCTATCTGGTACAAGTTTAATCTCTGATTGGTGTACAACTGTAACTGTGTGTTAATTATCAGCTGTTAGACGGCGCGATCCGTCAGTAATATTTCATGCTTTAAAAAAATAAAAAAACTGTTGAAATACATATTAGTCTCAAGGTTTTAAAGCATCACATAAAATGAATTAGGTAAGAACTTCACTAATATTATGAAAAAGTAGAAACACCCACTATATTCTGAGCGGAAAGCATTCTATACAGAACTGAACCGCTATGGTGAGGTGCAGCAAATGGTATCTGCACTGGGTGATGATGATATCAGCCAAATTATTAACAAATATTATATGCCTATATCAACGCATGGACGATTCGTCCCGTGGGAGCGATTGCATGTTACTTGAAATCGAACCAACGATTGGGCACTGGTGACTCTCAGAATCAAGATCGGATCCAAATACGATGCAAGATTTATTCGGATACTCGTTTCGTATGTCTGTACTGATTCGAGAATATAATTTAATTTCCGAAGAAGAAGCTGATGAAGAATTTTTTTACGAGTGTTCGAAAGATTAGAATAGGCAATTTAGTTGTTCGGTATCATGCGACAAACGTTCCCTGAAGCTTCGGTTTTAAAAGCACTGTAATTTTTTAGTTATCATTCTAAGCAAGGCCGGAAGTAGCTCTTGAAAGAAACTCATTTACACTGAAAGTGGAACTACAAAATATGACATCAACAACTTAAACAAAAACATCTTAAACAAAACTGAACTGCTACAGTAGATATCATGAGTGTCATATTTTTTTTCATCATTTAACTTTGACTAAACCAAGAAGGGCTGGGAAAAACCGAATCATTTGAAATTCGAATGCGATTTGAATATTTTTTCGGATCGTAATGGATCATAAATTTCAGATAAATAACAAAGATCCCATTTTTACTATTTCAACTTGTCTCTATCGTGAAAATGAGGAAATTTATATATTATTGTGTATTTTCAATTGACGCTACATATCTAAGAGCAACAATCTACATATTTACATAATATATACAATATAATATATAATATAATATAAATATATAATATATTTACATAATTACATACATATATACACAATATCGGTTTTGGTCTAATTTGAAATTTGAAAATCCTAATTCAATGTACGATTCTCGATTGATTCGAATAAATTGTGCTTCGAATCGAATCAATTTCCCAGTCCTAATTACAAGACCGAAAGCAACGCCTAAAAGGAACCAACTTAAGGCCACTTGTACGGCATAGATATATTACTAGAAAACGGACTACCAGCTACTGTACTAAGTGAAAAACATCTCAACTAAAACTGAACCACCATGGTAAAGTGCACTGAGTGATACCTGTCCTGGAAAATGGTAAAACCCTTTACCACTTCTCTTTTTTTCTCGTTCAGTCGTCTGATACGATACGCCGGAAAAAAGGGTTTCGAAATTCTGAATCGCATACGTTTCTAGTTTGTTCAACTATGCAGAGCAGATATTCTATGACGGAACTTAGAATTTCCGCGAAGCCAGCGTTGCCAACAGTCTTCACTAGCGCATGACCGATGGGCCCCTGGGAGCGGTTTTGTGCTTTAATATTTATTGAAACTGCGCCAACTGGACGGCGCCGACCTATTGTACGCTTGCTTTTTCAACGACTGATACTTGGCAATGATACTTCCTATTCTTTTATCGTTTTGACATTGATACTTTTCCAGAGAATGAGGCTATGTGGCAAACTGCAATCAAAGGCTGTGAAACCGCGGCGGGCAGTAAGAACAAACTTCCCTCTAATATTGAGAAGGGGGAAACAATAACTCCCAAGATTTTGGAAGTTCAAGAAAAAAAAATCGCGCAATACTATATCCTATAAATTTACATTGTTTTTGCCGCAAAATGGTGTATTTTTTCAGAAAGAGGAAGTTAGTGACAGATTATTTAATAATCAAATTCGTTTAGATTCGACTTCAATGATCTACTTCGTTGAATCGATACGAAAACAGATGCGTTTTAAAGGTCCCGACAAACCCGAACAGCATCACTGCCTCCATAAAAAATAAAATATCGCATTCTTACTATTACAGCTTGTCTCCATTGTGATAATCAAGTTTTATAGTCACGAATTATCGGTTCGAATCACGAAATCTGTAAAAATAATAAATGTCCCATTTTTACCATTACAGCTTGTCTTTATTGCGAATAGTCGCTAATTATTATATTAGAACATACAAGGACACTATATTATTCACGTTCCATGTATAAAAGAGAAAATGTTGATTTTCTAATTACAAAATACAATCGATTTTGGTCATTTTGACCAAAATCGATTGCATTTTGGCGGTAAAAATGAAAATTCTCGTTATTTTAGCAAGTTTTTGTTCTTATATATAAACGATTAACGATTAATTCGAATAATTTGTGCTTCGGATTAAATTGTTCAGCCGTCCTGATGACTAAGCAGCAGACCGTACTTGTTTATCGACCTTGGTAACTCTTGAGTTCATCGTCTACAAGGTGATGAAACGACTGTTCTATTAATAAATGATTCATGTAAAAGAGAAAGGTGTCTGAGTATCATTGCACCATATGTAGTAACTGGGGCGTTTCGCAAGAAATGGAACTCTTTGTTTTCGGACTGTTCTCCATAATGTGATAGGAAGAGGATTTCATTTGCGTCCTACGGAAGAGGAAAGCCGAGAATACGACTTAATCCTATGGCAAACCACGACCTCTCGTGCAGACACCTGAATCGGGAAAAATTCTTGTTTTTAACACCTTTCTCATTGTTTTTGTTCATGGACATGGTTGGAGGAAGAAGCCGGTACTAATTTGAACCACCGTGCACCGGCCAGGCATCCAGCAGATCTCTCACATGTATACATCAGTCCTCACGGGATTCAACCCAACGTCAGGATGATCAGAAATATCATAAAAATTTCTGGCTACGTTTGATTAGGCTGTCTTATTTTAACCTCGCGCTTTATTCTTGCTCAACTCTGCGTATCGAAACTGAACGGTTTGCCATACAAACCGTACAAGCTAAAGGAGAGTGTTCGTTTCGTTGCGTGCGTCTGTGCTTTGTAGGCATGTGAACAAGATTACCACAGAACAATTCAGGCGTGTATTGCCGTTTTTGTTTTGTTGCCTAAAACGCAACGCAGTGCATGGGTAAGACTACTTCGCGGCTTTAAAGGCCACAATACACGCGAGGTTGTCGTACCGATGCGTTGCATTCCTTACGTTTCGGATAATAAAATAAAAACGGCAATATACGCCTGCACTGCTTTGGGTTAATCGTGTTCTTATGCCTACAATACACACTACAACACAGGCAACGAAACGAGCACTCTGCGTTAGCTTTCATAGCAAACTGTTCGGTTTCACGGGAAAACGCGAGTAAATACATGCAGAGCATTTAAGATAAAATAAAACAAACCTAGAAAAAACGCAACCTACGCAAACGTGCAGTGTCGTCTTAATTTTGAGGAAACTTACAATGAAAGGGAACTTAACAGCAATTATGAAGTCGGTACTGAAAACAACACTATCAGCACAAAATTTCATATACCACCATAAGTAAAACTCACACAGCTCTGTCATTTTGTTTATTTCTGTCGATCAAGGTTATCCACGCAGGTCTTAGATCTATTTATAAATTCCAGGATTTCGTTCAATCATCTTTGCGGGCCAAATCAAGTTTGATTGACAAATTAGATTTAGAAAATAGACTTGTATACCTACGTCATTACTTACCGTATTTACTCGATTGTAAGCCACGGCTTATAAAGTTTTTTCCATCATGTTTGCGGCTTGAATTCAAGGGCGGCTTACATTTTTTCTTTGCGATGCCGATACTCTGTCTAAACTTTATCGGTCAGCTTTATCAGTCCTAAACCCATATAGGCACCGGCACAGTACCGGTATATGCGTTACATTCAATTTTTTATCACATGTGGTTTACAATCCAGGGCGGCATACAATCAATACAATCAAGTAAATAGGGCTATAATAATCTATGTATCATTATCATAAATTACACCCAGCTATAAAACTAGCCCCTTTACGGCACGATCCATCGATATCCCATACTCAGCAGAAGATTTTTTGCCAAATTTTTCTCAATGTGTAGGTGCAAAATGTAACAAAAATGGAGCGGAACTTTAGATTTTAACTGAAGAAATACAAGCTATCTAATCTAACATCTTGATTATTGAACAAATATTATTGATGGAAACGTGTCAGGATTCAGCTATTTCATTCCAAACTGTATTCGAATAAAAATTGAATCATTTTCGCTTTGCAGTAATCGCCACAAACAAAGAAAACGAGCCTAAAATATTTTCACAAAAATGAAGAAAGAAGTGTGTATATAGCGCAGCCACGCGCGAAAATTTTGCCTATTATAAAAAAAACCTGTATTTATAGAGGGCGTGGCACCATCCCCATTGGTCGACCGTAAGATCGCTAAATGGAGTTTAAGTGCTTTAAAACTCAAGACCTCGAAATTTTTTTTTAATTTTTCATCCCCATCCTCCCTGCGTATTTTAGAAATTGCGATCAAATGTTACAACCATTCACCTAGTCTATCAATCAAGGCGATCTTCACAAGGATGATCTATTTATAAAACCTGAGACTTCATGGGTGGTCTCGACTCCATCAGCGTTTGTGGTTCGAGTCACCTTGATCAACAAATTCAATTGCAAAACCCTCGGGTGCTTTGGTCTCGATGACAGAGCAATATTTAATGTGATGTCGCAATATGTTTCACCTAGAAAAGCTGAGAGATCGTATATATATATATAAATATATATATATATTCAGTAAGGAATTTCTTTTAGTTAAGCATGTGCCACAGATGAACCGCGTCTCATCGACGCGATCGATCAGTGACACATACTTACATAAAGCTTTTTTTTTATTGTGTTAGCCCTTTCGGATTAGCCTACCGCGATGGCCTAGTGGTTAAACATGTTGGCATCGCAGGTCACCACTCAACCCAGGGTTTAATAACTTGGGTAGGCTATGCCGAACAGGAAAAGATGATATCTTTCCAGTAATTGTAACCCTGTCCGTCTACAAGTGGCCGCTATTACAGGGCCTTGGACAGGGTGATCCACTCTAAGAAGTGGCTATAGAAAAAGAAAAAAAAGTTATTAAACCCTGGGTTGAGCGGTGTGCATAGATTAACGAGCCGGACTCGATGCCGGGATTTTAAACCTGCGGGTTCGAGTCCTGGCGAGATGCGCGGCTGTTCAAGATATCCTGTTTAAAATTCCGAATTTAATTATAGTATGAATTTTAGAAGATGCAATAGTCTCTAACCTGGATAATGGTCGTTTTACTTTTCAGAATACTACTGTGGGAAGTTTCCAGCGTGGCTACATGGTCGCCTTATTTTTATAGGCCTATTTGTGTAATAAACCCCGGCAATAGTGTAGTTAAGAGAAACATGCTGTGCTATAGCACCTCACTAACAAAAACTCCACAAAAGTCTTTTAACCGTTTAAACATATGTAATCCCAAAAATTCGATTAGTTATATCCAAGTCATTCCATGTAGTCATTTTCAGGACGTGAAGTTCCCTAATTTTTTACACGTATCAATATACACAACTTATTGATTCCCTTTTCTCTAACTTTTAATAATTATGCCGTTATCTTGGGCTATTATTGCTTTCACTAAAAATCAATAACCAAGGTTGGAAGCAGCACCTAAAAAGGACAAAGTAGTGATCACCTACACTAGAGTATTTAGGGGGAGGCATGGTGCCATGTCCCCCTCTCGTCGATTGAAAAAATTCCAAAATGAATTTGAAATTGCTTTAAAACGTAGGAAATCTCAAAAATAGAAAACTACATAGAAAATTACATTCATTTAGCTTATTTTAGGTCCTAAAATAACCATTTTTCGAAAATATTTCGCGCCGGCAAGTAAAATACGATAAAAACGCTGCTCCTTGAGGTGATCATTATGACGTCATGATTTTCAAAGTTTGCCCACCCCCCCTGTACAAAGTTCTGAATACGCGACTAGCTACTACCTATTTGTGAATAGATACATGAAATGAAAAGTCCAAATTTCTCCTCAACCGAACATTGAATCGCTCCATTTTAGACTTCTCTTACTTTCAAACCCTTCCGTAGCCTCAGAAATGGCAGAAATATCAGAAATGGCAAGAGATCTATGTACTTGGGGAGTTCCACACCCGTGACTTCACTTTCCTACTTGGAAATATAAAAATTACCCTACTAAACTTCTGCAATTGGCTGGGTTTCTCTGGAATAAACAATGCTACACTATAGAACAACGACTCGCTCGACAAGTAGCCTATAGCAAAAAGTCAATGAATATTGCTGGCATCATCATTTCACCAAATGTACGTGTAGGCTAGTATCAATAGGAGGAAACGCATGACGTAATCGCGTAGTTTAAGGGATGCCAACTAAGTCATATTTCATAGAGTTTTATTGGACTACTTAATACAGAGGAACCAAGTTTAATAAATTAATTTCATATTCTAATCATATTATTTCATATTTTATTATATTTGAATTTAATTATTTAAAAATCAAAAAAATTATATACAAAATATTTAAAAAATTGTAGTGCTGGAATTCTGAAACTTAGGGATTGCTTGATTGCTAAAGCATGAAATTTTGCTTTAATTTAAAGTGTGCAGATTTTTCCTCTGCATGTGCATGGTTGGTGGAGGAAGCTGTAACCATCCGTTGCGTGAAATATGGTGTTCAAGGCCTTAGACCTAACGCATTTCTTGCGTGTCGTTAAAGACAACTGAAAAAAAGAGGATAGATGCATTACCATCGCCCAAGGAAGATACTATCTACTGCACTCTACCATAGCGGTTCAGTTCATTTTTTTATGTTTTCCGAATATAGTACAGTATCTAGTATCAAATCAAAAAGGACAAATTGAAAAAATACGTTGCGACGTTGCATTCCACAGGCGTTGCATTGCCTGCGTTTAGTCGAGCACGATCCGCATATGACGCTTGGGTAATATCAGTCAAGAAAAAAAACTCACAATGTATGAATAAAATTATTCACTACATACTGCTGTGTTCAATACAGTTGGTCTACTAAGTGCGCCGATGCCTTAAGTGGGAAGTTCGTGGATTCGATAATAACGCATAACGTTTATTTGAACCGATGTACGCTGTGACGTCCGTTGTGTTTAAACAGTTATATACCTTTCCAATATTAATTGCGAGTAATAATAGAATAATGAAAACTCGACGGAACCGAGTCTCGAACTCAAGACATCTTGAATACCAGCGATGAATCTATCCATTGAGCCAAATATCCCTCGGTTGATTTTATGATTTAAACAGGTACCTACCTTTCCAATATTAATTGCGAGTAATAATAGAATAAGGAAAATCCTACGAACGGGAGTCCCAAACTCAAGACATCTTGAATACCAGCGATGAATCTATCCATTGAGCCACAAATCCCTCGGTTGATTTTGGGATTGAAATAGGTATATACCTTTCCAATATTAAATGCGAGTAATAATAGAATAATGAAAACTCGACGGAACCGAGTCTCGAACTTACGACATCTTGAATACCAGCGATGAATCTATCAATTGAGCCACAAATGTCCTGAGATCGAGACTCCCTTCCGTAGAGTTTCCATTATTCTATTATTACTCGCAATTTATGTTGGAAAGGTAAATACATGTTTAAATGCCAAAATCAAGTGAATAATTTTTGGCTCAATGGATAGATTCATTGCTGGCATTCGAGATATCTTAAGTTCGAAACTCCGGTGCCTAGGATTTTCATTATTTTATGATTACTCGCAATTTAATTTGGAAAGATATAATATACCTGTTTAAATTCCAAAATCTTCCGAGGGATTTGTGGCTCAATGGATAGATTTATCGCTTGTATTCACGATGTCTTGAGATTGAGACTCCCGTCCGTAGGATTTTCCTTATTCTATTATTACTAGAAATTAATATTGGATAGGTATATACCTATTTAAATTCCAAAATAAACCGAGGAATTTGTGGCTCAATGGATAGATTTATCGCTGGTATTCAAGATGTCATGAGTTCGTCACTCGGTTTCTTCGCGTTTGCATTATTCTATTATTACTCGCAATTAATATTGGAAAGGTAGGTACCTGTTTAAATCCCGTAATCAAACGGGGAATTTGTGGCTCAATGGATAGATTCATCGCTTGCATTCAAGATGCCTTGAGTTCGAGTCAAAGGTCCGTAGGGTTTTCATTATTCTAGTATTACTCGCAATTTCATTTGGAAAGGTATATACATGTTTAAATAGCGAAATCAACCGAGAAATTCTAGGCTTAATGCTTCATCGCTGATATTCAAGAAGTCTTGAGTTTGAGACTCGATTCCGACGAGTTTCCATTATTCTATTACTCGCAATTAATATTGGAAGGGTATATACCTGTTTAAATGCCAAAATCAACCGAGGGACTTGTGGCTCGATGTATAGATTCATCGCTGGTATTCAAGATCGCTTGAGTTCCAGGCTCGGCTCTGTCGAGTTTTCATTATTATATTATTACTCACAATTGATATTGGAAAGGTATATACCTGTTTAAACCATAAAATCAAGTGAGGGATTTGTGGCTCAATGGATAGATTCATCGCTGGTATTCAAGATGTCTTGAGTTCGAGGCTCGGTTCCGTCGAGTTTTCATCCTTATATTATTACTCGCAATTAATATCGGAAAGGTATATTCCTGTTTAAATGCCAAAATTAACCGAGGGATTTGTGGCTCAATGGAAAGATTCATCGCTGGTATTAAAGATGTCCTGGGTTTGAGACTCGGTTCCGTCGAGTTTTCTTTATTCTATTATAACTCGAAGTTAATATTGGAAAGGTAGGTACCTGTTTAAATCCCAAAATAAACCTAGGGATTTGTGGCTCAGTGAATAGATTCATCGGTGTTATTCAAGATGTCCTGAGTTCGAGACTCGGTTCCGTCGATTTTTCGTTATTCTATTATTACTCGCAATTAATATTGGATAGGTAGATACCTGTTTAAAATTCAAAATAAACCGAGGAATTTGTGGCTCAATGGATAGATTCATCGCTGGTATTCAAGATGTCGTGAGTTCGAGATTTGGTTCCGCCGAGTTTTCATTATTCTATTATTACTCGCAATTTATATTGGAAAGGTATATACCTGTTTAAATGCCAAAATAAACCGAGGGATTTGTGGCTCAATGGATAGTTTCATCGGAGGTATTCAAGACGTCTTGAGTTCCAGACTCGATTCCGTCGAGTTTTCATTATTATATTATTATTACTCCTAATCAATATTATAAAGGTATATACCTGTTTAAATTGCCGAGTCAACCGAGCGATTTGTGGCTCAATGGATAGATTCATCGCTGGTATTCAAGATGTCTTGGGGTCGAGAATCGGTTCCGTCGAGTTTTCATTATTCTATTATTACTCGCAATCAATATTGGATAGGTAGATACCTGTTTAAAATGCCAAATCAACCAAGGAATTTGTGGCTCAATGGATAGATTCATCGCTGGTATTCAAGATGTCGTGAGTTCGAGACTCGGTTCCGCCGAGTTTTCATTATTCTATTATTGCTCGCAATTAATATTGAAAAGATATATACCTGTTTAAATCCCAAAATCGGTCGAGGGATATGTGGCTCAATGTATCGATTCATCGCTGGTATTTTAGATGTCCTAACTTCGAGACTCGGTTCCATCGAGTTTTCATTATTCTATTATTACTCGCAAATAATATTGGAAAGGTAGATACCTGTTTGAATCCCAAAATCAATCAAGGGATTAGTGGCTATATGGATAGATTCATCGCTGGTATTTAAGATGTCTTTAGTTCGAGACTCGGTTCCGTCGAGTTTTCATTATTCTACGATTACTCGCAATTAATATTGGAAAGGAATACCTGTTTAAATCCAAAAATCAACCGAGGGAATTGTGGCTGAGTGGATAGATACATCGCTGGTATTCAAGATGCCTTGAGTTCGAGAATCGGTTCTGTCGAGTTTTCATTATTCTATTATTAATCGCAGTTAATATTGGAAAGGTAGGTACCTGTTTAAATTTAAAAAATCAGCGGAGGGATTTGTGGCTCAAGGGATAGATTCATCGCTGGTATTCAAGATGCCTTGAGTTCGAGAATCGGTTCCGTCGAGTTTTCGTTATTCTATTATTACTCGCAGTTAATATTCGAAAGGTAGGTACCTGATTAAATTAAAAAATCAGCGGAGAGATTTGTGGCTCAATGGATAGATTCATCGTTAGTATTCAAGATGCCTTGAGTTCGAGTCTCGGTTCCGTCGAGTTTTCATCCTTATATTATTACTCGCAATTAATATTTGAAAGGTATATACCTGTTTTAATCCCAGAATCAATCGAGGGATTAGTGGCTCAATGGATAGATTCATCGCTGGTATTTAAGATGTCTTAAGTTCGAGACTCGTTTCCGTCGAGTTTTCATTATTCTATTATTATTCGCAATTAATATTGGACAGGTATATACCTGTTTAAATCGCAAAATCAACCGAGGGATTTGCGGCTCAGTGGATAGATACATCGCTGGTGTTCAAGATACCTTGAGTTCGAGAATCGGTTCCGTCGAGTTTTCATTATTCTATTATTAATCGCAGTTAATATTGGAAAGGTAGGTACCTGTTTAAATTAAAAAATCAGCGGAGGGATTTGTGGCTCAATGGATAGATTCATCGCTCGTATTCAAGATATCTTGAGTTCGAGGCTCGTTCCATCGAGTTTTCATCATTATATTATTTACTCGCAATTAATATTGGAAAGCTATATACCTGTTTAAATAGCTAAATCAACCTAGAAATATGTGGATCAATGGATTGATTCATCGCCGGTATTCAAGATGCCTTGAGTTCGAGAATCGGTTCCGTCGAGTTTTCGGTATTCTGTTATTAATCGCAGTTAAAATTGGAAAGGTAGGTGGTACCTGTTTAAATTAAAAAATCAGCGGAGGGATTTGTGGCTCAATGGATAGATTCATCGCTCGTATTCAAGATGTTTTGAGTTCGAGGCTCGGTTCCGTCGAGGTTTCATCATTATATTATTACTCGCAATCAATATTGGAAAGGTATATACCTGTTTAAATACCAAAATCAACCGAGGGGTTTGTGGCTCAATGGATAGATTCATTGCTGGTATTCAAGATGTCCTGAGTTTGAGACTCGGTTCCGTCGAGTTTTCATTATTCTATTATTACTCGAAGTTAATATTGGAAAGGTAGGTACCTGTTTAAATTAAAAAATCAACGGAGGGATTTGTGGCTCAATGGATAGATTCATCGCTGGTATTCAAGATGTCTTGAGTTCGAGAATCGGTTCCGTCGAGTTTTCGTTATTCTATTATTACTCGCAGTTAATATTCGAAAGGTAGGTACCTGATTAAATTAAAAAATCAGCGGAGAGATTTGTGGCTCAATGGATAGATTCATCGTTAGTATTCAAGATGCCTTGAGTTCGAGTCTCGGTTCCGTCGAGTTTTCATCCTTATATTATTACTCGCAATTAATATTTGAAAGGTATATACCTGTTTTAATCCCAGAATCAATCGAGGGATTAGTGGCTCAATGGATAGATTCATCGCTGGTATTTAAGATGTCTTAAGTTCGAGACTCGTTTCCGTCGAGTTTTCATTATTCTATTATTATTCGCAATTAATATTGGACAGGTATATACCTGTTTAAATCGCAAAATCAACCGAGGGATTTGCGGCTCAGTGGATAGATACATCGCTGGTGTTCAAGATACCTTGAGTTCGAGAATCGGTTCCGTCGAGTTTTCATTATTCTATTATTAATCGCAGTTAATATTGGAAAGGTAGGTACCTGTTTAAATTAAAAAATCAGCGGAGGGATTTGTGGCTCAATGGATAGATTCATCGCTCGTATTCAAGATATCTTGAGTTCGAGGCTCGTTCCATCGAGTTTTCATCATTATATTATTACTCGCAATTAATATTGGAAAGCTATATACCTGTTTAAATAGCTAAATCAACCTAGAAATATGTGGATCAATGGATAGATTCATCGCCGGTATTCAAGATGCCTTGAGTTCGAGAATCGGTTCCGTCGAGTTTTCGGTATTCTGTTATTAATCGCAGTTAAAATTGGAAAGGTAGGTGGTACCTGTTTAAATTAAAAAATCAGCGGAGGGATTTGTGGCTCAATGGATAGATTCATCGCTCGTATTCAAGATGTTTTGAGTTCGAGGCTCGGTTCCGTCGAGGTTTCATCATTATATTATTACTCGCAATCAATATTGGAAAGGTATATACCTGTTTAAATACCAAAATCAACCGAGGGGTTTGTGGCTCAATGGATAGATTCATTGCTGGTATTCAAGATGTCCTGAGTTTGAGACTCGGTTCCGTCGAGTTTTCATTATTCTATTATTACTCGAAGTTAATATTGGAAAGGTAGGTACCTGTTTAAATTAAAAAATCAACGGAGGGATTTGTGGCTCAATGGATAGATTCATCGCTGGTATTCAAGATGTCTTGAGTTCGAGGATCGGTTCCGTCGTGTTTTCATTATTATATTATTACTCGCAATAAATATTGGAAAGGTATATACCTGTTTAAATTGAGAAGTCAACCGAGCGATTTGTGGCTCAATGCACAGATTCATCCCTGGTATTCAAGATGTCTTAAGGTCGAAACTCGGTTCCGTCGAGATTTCCTTAATCTATTATTACTCGGAATTAATATTGGAAAGGTATATATCTGTTTAAATCCCAAAATCAGTTGAGGGATTTGTGGCTCAAGGTATAGATTCATCGATGGTATTTAAGATGTCTTAACTTCGAGACTCTGTTCCATCGAGTTTTCATTATTCTATTATTACTCGCAAATATTATTGGAAAGGTATATACCTGTTTAAATCCCAAAATCAATCAAGGGATTAGTGGCTCAATGGATAGATTCATTGCTGGTGTTTAAAATGAGACTCGGTTCCGTCGAGTTTTCATTATTCTATTATTACTCGCAATTAATATTGGAAAGGTATATACCTGTTTAAATCCCAAAATCAACCGAGGGATTTGTGTTTCAATGGAAAGATTCATCGCTGGTATTCAAGATGCCTTGAGTTCGAGAATCGGTTCCGTCGAGTTTTCATTATTCTATTAATAATCGCAGTTAATATTGGAAAGGTAGGTATCTGTTTAAATTAAACAATCAACGGAGGCATCTGTGGCTCAAGGAATAGATTCACCGCTGGTATTCAAGATGCCTTGAGTTCGAGAATCGGTTCCGTCGAGTTTTCGTTATTCTATTATTACTCGCAGTTAATATTGGAAAGGTAGGTACCTGATTAAATTAAAAAATCAGCGGAGTAATTTGTGGCTCAATGGATAGATTCATCGCTAGTATTCAAGATGTCTTGAGTTCGAGGCTCGGTTCCGTCGAGATTTCATCCTTATATTATTACTCGCAATTAATATTGGAAAGGTATATACCTTTTTAAATGCCAAAATCAAGCGAGGGATTTGTGGCTCAATGGAAAGATTCATCCCTGGTATTCAAGATGTCCTGGGTTTGAGACTCGGTTCCGTCGAGTTTTCATTATTCTATTATTACTCGAAGTTAATATTGGAAAGGTAGGTACCTGTTTAAATCCCAAAATCAACCTAGATATTTGTGGCTCAGTGAATAGATTCATCGGTGTTATTCAAGATGTCCTGAATTCGAGAATCGGTTCCGTCGAGTTCTCATTATTCTATTATTCGCAATTAATATTGGATAGGTAGATACCTGTTTAAAATGCCAAGTCAACCGAGCGATTTGTGGCTCAATGGATAGATTCATCGCTGGTATTCAAGATGTCGTGAGTTCGAGACTCGATTCCGCCGAGTTTTCATTATTCTATTATTACTCGCAAGTAATATTGAAAAGATATATACCTGTTTAAATCCCAAAATCGGTCGAGGGATATGTGGCTCAATGTATAGATTCATCGCTGGTATTTTAGATGTCTTAACTTCGAGACTCGGTTCCATCGAGTTTTCTTTATTCTATTATTACTCGTAATTCATGTTGGAAAGGTATATACCTGTTTAAAAGCCAAAATAAATCGAGGGATTTGTGGCTCAATGGATAGATTCATCGGAGGTATTCGAGATGTCTTGAGTTCGAGACTCGGTTCGGTTACCTGTTTAAATCCCAAAATCAGCCGAGGGAATTGTGGCTGAGTGGATAGATACATCGCTGGTATTCAAGATGTCGTGAGTTCGAGGCTCGTTCCGTCGAGTTTTCATCATTATATTATTACTCGCAATTAATATTGGAAAGCTATATACCTGTTTAAATAGCTAAATCAACCTAGAAATTTGTGGATCAATGGATAGATTCATCGCTGGTATTCAAGATGCCTTGAGTTCGAGAATCGGTTCCGTCGAGTTTTCGGTATTCTGTTATTAATCGCAGTTAATATTGGAAAGGAAGGTGGTACCTGTTTAAATTAAAAAATCAGCGGAGGGATTTGTGGCTCAATGGATAGATTCATCGCTCGTATTCAAGATGTCTTGAGTTCGAGGCTCGGTTCCGTCGAGTTTTCATCATTATATTATTACTCGCAATCAATATTGGAAAGGTATACCTGTTTAAATGCCAAAATCAGCCGAGGGATTTGTGGCTCAATGGATAGATTCATTGCTGGTATTCAAGATGTCCTGAGTTTGAGACTCGGTTCCGTCGAGTTTTCATTATTCTATTATTACTCGAAGTTAATATTGGAAAGGTAAGTACCTGTTTAAATTAAAAAATCAACGGAGGGATTTGTGGCTCAATGGATAGATTCATCACTGGTATTCAAGATGTCTTGAGTTCGAGGCTCGGTTCCGTCGTGTTTTCATTATTATATTATTACTCGCAATTAATATTGGAAAGGTATATACCTGTTTAAATTGTGAAGTCAACCGAGCGATTTGTGGCTCAATGCACAGATTCATCCCTGGTATTCAAGATGTCTTAAGGTCGAAACTCGGTTCCGTCGAAATTTCCTTAATCTATTATTACTCGAAATTAATATTGGAAAGGTATATATCTGTTTAAATCCCAAAATCAGTGGAGGGATTTGTGGCTCAAGGTATAGATTCATCGCTGGTATTTAAGATGTCTTAACTTCGAGACTCTGTTCCATCGAGTTTTCATTATTCTATTATTACTCGCAAATAATATTGGAAAGGTATATACCTGTTTAAATCCCAAAACCAATCAAGGGATTAGTGGCTCAATGGATAGATTCATCGCTGGTGTTTAAGATGTCTTAAGTTCGAGACTCGGTTCCGTCCAGTTTTCATTATTCTATTATTACTCGCAATTAATATTGGAAAGATATATACCTGTTTAAATCCCAAAATCAACCGTGGAATTTGTGGCTGAGTGTATAGATACATCGCTGGTATTCAAGATGCCTTGAGTTCGAGAATCGGTTCCGTCGAGTTTTCATTATTCTATTATTAATCGCAGTTAATATTAGAAAGGTAGGTATCTGTTTAAATTAAACAATCAGCGGAGGCATTTGTGGCTCAAGGAATAGATTCACCGCTGGTATTCAAGATGCCTTGAGTTCGAGAATCGGTTCCGTCGAGTTTTCGTTATTCTATTATTACTCGCAGTTAATATTGGAAAGGTAGGTACCTGATTAAATTAAAAAAGCAGCGGAGGGATTTGTGGCTCAATGGATAGATTCATCGCTAGTATTCAAGATGTGTTGAGTTCGAGGCTCGGTTCCGTCGAGATTTCATCCTTATATTATTACTCGCAATTAATATTGGAAAGGTATATACCTTTTTAAATGCCAAAATCAAGCGAGGGATTTGTGGCTCAATGGAAAGATTCATCGCTGGTATTCAAGATGTTCTGGGTTTGAGACTCGGTTCCGTCGAGTTTTCATTATTCTATTATTACTCGAAGTTAACATTGGAAAGGTAGGTACCTGTTTAAATCCCAAAATCAACCTAGATATTTGTGGCTCAGTGAATAGATTCATCGGTGTTATTCAAGATGTCCTGGTCCTCGATTCCGCCGAGTTTTCATTATTCTATTATTACTCGCAATTAATATTGAAAAGATATATACTTGTTTAAATCCCAAAATCGGTCGAGGGATATGTGGCTCAATGTATAGATTCATCGCTGGTATTTTAGATGTCTTAACTTCGAGACTCGGTTCCATCGAGTTTTCTTTATTCTATTATTACTCGTAATTTATGTTGGAAAGGTATATACCTGTTTAAATGCCAAAATAAATCGAGGGATTTGTGGCTCAATGGATAGATTCATCGGAGGTATTCGAGATGTCTTGAGTTCGAGACTCGATTCGGTTACCTGTTTAAATCCCAAAATCAGCCGAGGGAATTGTGGCTGAGTGGATAGATACATCGCTGGTATTCAAGATGCCTTGAGTTCGAGAATCGGTTCCGTCGTATTTTCCTTATTTTATTATTAATCGCAGTTAATATTGGAAAGGTAGGTACCTGTTTAAATTAAAAAATCAGCGGAGGGATTTTTGGCTCAAGGGATAGATTCATCGCTGGTATTCAAGATGCCTTGAGTTCGAGAATCGGTTCCGTCGAGTTTTCGTTATTCTATTATTACTCGCAGTTAATATTGGAAAGGTAGGTACCTGATTAAATTGAAAAATCAGCGGAGGGATTTGTGGCTCAATGGATAGATTCATCGCTAGTATTCAAGATGTCTTGAGTTCGAGGCTCGGTTCCGTCAAGTTTTCATCCTTATATTATTACTCGCAATTAATATTGGAAAGGTATATACCTGTTTAAATCCCAAAATCAATCGAGGGATTAGTGGCTCAATGGATAGATTCATCGCTTGTATTTAAGATGTCTTAAGTTCGAGACTCGTTTCCGTCGAGTTTTCATTATTCTATTATTACTCGCAATTAATATTGGAAAGGTATATACCTGTTTAAATCGCAAAATCAACGGAGGGATTTGCGGCTCAGTGGATATATACATCGCTGGTATTCAAGATGCCTTGAGTTCGAGAATCGGTTCCGTCGAGTTTTCATTATTCTATTATTAATCGCAGTTAATATTGGAAAGGTAGGTACCCGTTTAAATTTAAAAATCAGCGGAGGGATTTGTGGCTCAATGGATAGATTCATCGCTCGTATTCAAGATGTCTTGAGTTCGAGGCTCGTTCCGTCGAGTTTTCATCATTTATATTATTACTCGCAATTAATATTGGAAAGCTATATACCTGTTTTTAAATAGCTAAATCAACCTAGAAATTCGTGGCTCAATGGATAGATTCATCGCTGGTATTCAAGATGCCTTGAGTTCGAGAATCGGTTCCGTCGAGTTTTCGCTATAGGTAGATACCTGTTTTAAAATGCCAAATCAACCGAGGAATTTGTGGCTCAATAGATAGATTCATCGCTGGTGTTCAAGATGTCGTGAGTTCGAGACTCGGTTCCGCCGAATTTTCATTATGCTATTATTACTCGCAATTTTATTGGAAAGGTATATACCTGTTTAAATTCCAAAATTAACCGAGGGATTTGAGGCTCAATGGATAGATTCATCGGAGGTATTCAAGATGTCTTGAGTTCGAGACTCGGTTCCGTCGAGTTTTCATTATTATATTATTACTCGCAATTTATATTGGAAAGGTATATACCTGTTTAAATGTCAAAATAAACCGAGGGATTTGTGGCTCAATGGATTGTTTCATCGGAGGTATTCAAGATGTCTTGAGTTCGAGACTCGTTTCCCTCGAGTTTTCATTATTATATTATTATTACTCGTAATCTGTTGCCAAGTCAACCGAGCGATTTGTGGCTCAATGGATAGATTCATCGCTGGTATTCAAGATGTCTTGAGGTCGAGAATCGGTTCCGTCGAGTTTTCATTATTCTATTATTACTCGCAATCAATATTGGTTAGGTAGATACCTGTTTAAAATGCCAAATCAACCGAGCGATTTGTGGCTCAGTGGATAGATTCATCGCTGGTATTCAAGATGTCGTGAGTTCGAGACTCGATTCCGCCGAGTTTTCATTATTCTATTATTACTCGCAATTAATATTGAAAAGATATATACCTGTTTAAATCCCAAAATCGATCGAGGGATATGTGGCTCAATGTATAGATTCATCGCTGGTATTTTAGATGTCTTAACTTCGAGACTCGGTTCCATCGAGTTTTCTTTATTCTATTATTACTCGCAAATAATATTGGAAAGGTATATACCTGTTTAAATCCCAAAATCAATCAAGGGATTAGTGGCTCAATGGATAGATTCATCGCTGGTATTCCAGATTTCGTGAGTTCGAGACTCGGTTCCGCCGAGTTTTCATTATTCTATTATTACTCGCAATTAATATTGGAAAGGTATATACCTGTTTAAATCGCAAAATCAACGGAGGGATTTGCGGCTCAGTGGATATATACATCGCTGGTGTTCAAGATGCCTTGAGTTCGAGAATCGGTTCCGTCGAGTTTTCATTATTCTATTATTAATCGCAGTTAATATTGGAAAGGTAGGTACCCGTTTAAATTTAAAAATCAGCGGAGGGATTTGTGGCTCAATGGATAGATTCATCGCTCGTATTCAAGATGTCTTGAGTTCGAGGCTCGTTCCGTCGAGTTTTCATCATTATATTATTACTCGCAATTAATATTGGAAAGCTATATACCTGTTTAAATAGCTAAATCAACCTAGAAATTTGTGGCTCAATGGATAGATTCATCGCTGGTATTCAAGATGCCTTGAGTTCGAGAATCGGTTCCGTCGAGTTTTCGCTATAGGTAGATACCTGTTTAAAATGCCAAATCAACCGAGGAATTTGTGGCTCAATAGATAGATTCATCGCTGGTGTTCAAGATGTCGTGAGTTCGAGACTCGGTTCCGCCGAATTTTCATTATGCTATTATTACTCGCAATTTTATTGGAAAGGTATATACCTGTTTAAATTCCAAAATTAACCGAGGGATTTGAGGCTCAATGGATAGATTCATCGGAGGTATTCAAGATGTCTTGAGTTCGAGACTCGGTTCCGTCGAGTTTTCATTATTATATTATTACTCGCAATTTATATTGGAAAGGTATATACCTGTTTAAATGTCAAAATAAACCGAGGGATTTGTGGCTCAATGGATTGTTTCATCGGAGGTATTCAAGATGTCTTGAGTTCGAGACTCGTTTCCCTCGAGTTTTCATTATTATATTATTATTACTCGTAATCTGTTGCCAAGTCAACCGAGCGATTTGTGGCTCAATGGATAGATTCATCGCTGGTATTCAAGATGTCTTGAGGTCGAGAATCGGTTCCGTCGAGTTTTCATTATTCTATTATTACACGCAATCAATATTGGATAGATACCTGTTTAAATCCCAAAATCAATCAAGGGATTAGTGGCTCAATGGATAGATTCATCGCTGGTATTCAAGATTTCGTGAGTTCGAGACTCGGTTCCGCCGCGTTTTCATTATTCTATTATTACTCGCAATTAATATTGAAAAGATATATACCTGTTTAAATCCCAAAATCGGTCGAGGGATATGTGGCTCAATGTATAGATTCATCGCTGGTATTTTAGATGTCTTAACTTCGAGTCTCGGTTCCATCGAGTTTTCTTTATTCTATTATTACTCGCAAATAATATTGGAAAGGTATATACCTGTTTAAATCCCAAAATCAATCAAGGGATTAGTGGCTCAATGGATAGATTCATTGCTGGTATTCAAGATGTCTTGAGTTCGAGACTCGGTTCGGTTACCTGTTTAAATCCCCAAATCAACCGAGGGAATTGTGGCTGAGTGGATAGATACATCGCTGGTATTCAAGATGCCTTTAGTTCGAGAATCGGTTCCGTCGTATTTTCCTTATTTTATTATTAATCGCAGTTAATATTGGAAAGGTAGGTACCTGTTTAAATTAAAAAATCAGCGGAGGGATTTGTGGCTCAAGGGATAGATTCATCGCTGGTATTCAAGATGCCTTGAGTTCGAGAAACGGTTCCGTCGAGTTTTCGTTATTCTATTATTACTCGCAGTTAATATTGAAAAGGTAGGTACCTGATTAAATTAAAAAATCAGCGGAGGGATTTGTGGCTCAATGGATAGATTCATCGCTAGTATTCAAGATGTCTTGAGTTCGAGGCTCGGTTCCGTCAAGTTTTCATCCTTATATTATTACTCGCAATTAATATTAGAAAGGTATATACGTGTTTAAATCCCAAAATCAATCGAGCGATTAGTGGCTCAATGGATAGATTCATCGCTGGTATTTAAGATGTCTTAAGTTCGAGACTCGTTTCCGTCGAGTTTTCATTATTCTATTATTACTCGCCATTAATATTGGAAAGGTATATACCTGTTTAAATCTCAAAATCAACCGAGGGATTTGCGGCTCAGTGGATAGATACATCGCTGGTGTTCAAGATCCCTTGAGTTCGAGAATCAGTTCCGTCGAGTTTTCATTATTCTATTATTAATCGCGGTTAATATTGGAAAGGTAGGAGGTACCTGTTTAAATTAAAAAATCAGCGGAGGGATTTGTGGCTCAATGGATAGATTCATCGCTAGTATTCAAGATATCTTGAGTTCGAGGCTCGTTCCGTCGAGTTTTCATAATTATATTATTACTCGCAATTAATATTGGAAAGCTATATACCTGTTTAAATAGCTAAATCAACCTAGAAATTTGTGGCTCAATAGATAGATTCATTGCTGGTATTCAAAATGCCTTGAGTTCGAGATTCGGTTCCGTCGAGTTTTCATTATTCTATTATTACTCGAAGTTAATATTGGAAAGGTAGGTACCTGTTTAAATTAAAAAATCAACGGAGGGATTTGTGGCTCAATGGTTAGATTCATCACTGGTATTCAAGATGTCTTGAGTTCGAGGCTCGGTTCCGTTGTGTTTTCATTATTATATTATTACTCGCAATTAATATTGGAAAGGTATATACCTGTTTAAATTGAGAAGTCAACCGAGCGATTTGTGGCTCAATGCACAGATTCATCCCTGGTATTCAAGATGTCTTAAGGTCGAAACTCGGTTCCGTCGATATTTCCTTAATCTATTATTACTCGAAATTAATATTGGAAAGGTATATATCTGTTTAAATCCCAAAATCAGTGGAGGGATTTGTGGCTCAAGGTATAGATTCATCGCTGGTATTTAAGATGTCTTAACTTCGAGACTCTGTTCCATCGAGTTTTCATTATTCTATTATTACTCGCAAATAATATTGGAAAGGTATATACCTGTTTAAATCCCAAAACCAATCAAGGGATTAGTGGCTCAATGGATAGATTCATCGCTGGTGTTTAAGATGTCTTAAGTTCGAGACTCGGTTCCGTCGAGTTTTCATTATTCTATTATTACTCGCAATTAATATTGGAAAGATATATACCTGTTTAAATCCCAAAATCAACCGAGGAATTTGTGGCTGAGTGTATAGATACATCGCTGGTATTCAAGATGCCTTGAGTTCGAGAATCGGTTCCGTCGAGTTTTCATTATTCTATTATTAATCGCAGTTAATATTGGAAAGGTAGGTTTCTGTTTAAATTAAAAAATCAGCGGGGGGATTTGTGGCTCAAGGAATAGATTCATCGCTGGTATTCAAGATGCCTTGAGTTCGAGAATCGGTTCCGTCGAGTTTTCGTTATTCTATTATTACTCGCAGTTAATATTGGAAAGGTAGGTACCTGATTAAATTAAAAAAGCAGCGGAGGGATTTGTGGCTCAATGGATAGATTCATCGCTAGTATTCAAGATGTGTTGAGTTCGAGGCTCGGTTCCGTCGAGATTTCATCCTTATATTATTACTCGCAATTAATATTGGAAAGGTATATACCTTTTTAAATGCCAAAATCAAGCGAGGGATTTGTGGCTCAATGGAAAGATTCATCGCTGGTATTCAAGAAGTTCGGGGTTTGAGACTCGGTTGCGTCGAGTTTTCATTATTCTATTATTACTCGAAGTTAACATTGGAAAGGTAGGTACCTGTTTAAATCCCAAAATCAACCTAGATATTTGTGGCTCAGTGAATAGATTCATCGGTGTTATTCAAGATGTCCTGGTCCTCGATTCCGCCGAGTTTTCATTATTCTATTATTACTCGCAATTAATATTGAAAAGATATATACTTGTTTAAATCCCAAAATCGGTCGAGGGATATGTGGCTCAATGTATAGATTCATCGCTGGTATTTTAGATGTCTTAACTTCGAGACTCGGTTCCATCGAGTTTTCTTTATTCTATTATTACTCGTAATTTATGTTGGAAAGGTATATACCTGTTTAAATGCCAAATAAAATCGAGGGATTTGTGGCTCAATGGATAGATTCATCGGAGGTATTCGAGATGTCTTGAGTTCGAGACTCGATTCGGTTACCTGTTTAAATCCCAAAATCAGCCGAGGGAATTGTGGCTGAGTGGATAGATACATCGCTGGTATTCAAGATGCCTTGAGTTCGAGAATCGGTTCCGTCGTATTTTCCTTATTTTATTATTAATCGCAGTTAATATTGGAAAGGTAGGTACCTGTTTAAATTAAAAAATCAGCGGAGGGATTTGTGGCTCAAGGGATAGATTCATCGCTGGTATTCAAGATGCCTTGAGTTCGAGAATCGGTTCCGTCGAGTTTTCGTTATTCTATTATTACTCGCAGTTAATATTGGAAAGGTAGGTACCTGATTAAATTGAAAAATCAGCGGAGGGATTTGTGGCTCAATGGATAGATTCATCGCTAGTATTCAAGATGTCTTGCGTTCGAGGCTCGGTTCCGTCAAGTTTTCATCCTTATATTATTACTCGCAATTAATATTGGAAAGGTATATACCTGTTTAAATCCCAAAATCAATCGAGGGATTAGTGGCTCAATGGATAGATTCATCGCTTGTATTTAAGGTGTCTTAAGTTCGAGACTCGTTTCCGTCGAGTTTTCATTATTCTATTATTACTCGCAATTAATATTGGAAAGGTATATACCTGTTTAAATCGCAAAATCAACGGAGGGATTTGCGGCTCAGTGGATATATACATCGCTGGTGTTCAAGATGCCTTGAGTTCGAGAATCGGTTCCGTCGAGTTTTCATTATTCTATTATTAATCGCAGTTAATATTGGAAAGGTAGGTACCCGTTTAAATTTAAAAATCAGCGGAGGGATTTGTGGCTCAATGGATAGATTCATCGCTCGTATTCAAGATGTCTTGAGTTCGAGGCTCGTTCCGTCGAGTTTTCATCATTATATTATTACTCGCAATTAATATTGGAAAGCTATATACCTGTTTAAATAGCTAAACCAACCTAGAAATTTGTGGCTCAATGGATAGATTCATCGCTGGTATTCAAGATGCCTTGAGTTCGAGAATCGGTTCCGTCGAGTTTTCGCTATAGGTAGATACCTGTTTAAAATGCCAAATCAACCGAGGAATTTGTGGCTCAATAGATAGATTCATCGCTGGTGTTCAAGATGTCGTGAGTTCGAGACTCGGTTCCGCCGAATTTTCATTATGCTATTATTACTCGCAATTTTATTGGAAAGGTATATACCTGTTTAAATTCCAAAATTAACCGAGGGATTTGAGGCTCAATGGATAGATTCATCGGAGGTATTCAAGATGTCTTGAGTTCGAGACTCGGTTCCGTCGAGTTTTCATTATTATATTATTACTCGCAATTTATATTGGAAAGGTATATACCTGTTTAAATGTCAAAATAAACCGAGGGATTTGTGGCTCAATGGATAGTTTCATCGGAGGTATTCAAGATGTCTTGAGTTCGAGACTCGTTTCCCTCGAGTTTTCATTATTATATTATTATTACTCGTAATCAATATTATAAAGGTATATACCTGTTTAAATTGCCAAGTCAACCGAGCGATTTGTGGCTCAATGGATAGATTCATCGCTGGTATTCAAGATGTCTTGAGGTCGAGAATCGGTTCCGTCGAGTTTTCATTATTCTATTATTACTCGCAATCAATATTGGATAGGTAGATACCTGTTTAAAATGCCAAATCAACCGAGCGATTTGTGGCTCAGTGGATAGATTCATCGCTGGTATTCAAGATGTCGTGAGTTCGAGACTCGATTCCGCCGAGTTTTCATTATTCTATTATTACTCGCAATTAATATTGAAAAGATATATACCTGTTTAAATCCCAAAATCGATCGAGGGATATGTGGCTCAATGTATAGATTCATCGCTGGTATTTTAGATGTCTTAACTTCGAGACTCGGTTCCATCGAGTTTTCTTTATTCTATTATTACTCGCAAATAATATTGGAAAGGTATATAACTGTTTAAATCCCAAAATCAATCAAGGGATTAGTGGCTCAATGGATAGATTCATCGCTGGTATTCCAGATTTCGTGAGTTCGAGACTCGGTTCCGCCGAGTTTTCATTATTCTATTATTACTCGCAATTAATATTGAAAAGATATATACCTGTTTAAATCCCAAAATCGGTCGAGGGATATGTGGCTCAATGTATAGATTCATCGCTGGTATTTTAGATGTCTTAACTTCGAGACTCGGTTCCATCGAGTTTTCTTTATTCTATTATTACTCGCAAATAATATTGGAAAGGTATATACCTGTTTAAATCCCATAATCAATCAAGGGATTAGTGGCTCAATGGATAGATTCATCGCTGGTATTCAAGATGTCTTGAGTTCGAGACTCGGTTCGGTTACCTGTTTAAATCCCCAAATCAACCGAGGGAATTGTGGCTGAGTGGATAGATACATCGCTGGTATTCAAGATGCCTTGAGTTCGAGAATCGGTTCCGTCGTATTTTCCTTATTTTATTATTAATCGCAGTTAATATTGGAAAGGTAGGTACCTGTTTAAATTAAAAAATCAGCGAAGGGATTTGTGGCTCAAGGGATAGATTCATCGCTGGTATTCAAGATGCCTTGAGTTCGAGAATCGGTTCCGTCGAGTTTTCGTTATTCTATTATTACTCGCAGTTAATATTGGAAAGGTAGGTACCTGATTAAATTAAAAAATCAGCGGAGGGATTTGTGGCTCAATGGATAGATTCATCGCTAGTATTCAAGAGGTCTTGAGTTCGAGGCTCGGTTCCATCAAGTTTTCATCCTTATATTATTACTCGCAATTAATATTAGAAAGGTATATACGTGTTTAAATCTCAAAATCAATCGAGCGATTAGTGGCTCAATGGATAGATTCATCGCTGGTATTTAAGATGTCTTAAGTTCGAGACTCGTTTCCGTCGAGTTTTCATTATTCTATTATTACTCGCAATTAATATTGGAAAGGTATATACCTGTTTAAATCTCAAAATCAACCGAGGGACTTGCGGCTCAGTGGATAGATACATCGCTGGTGTTCAAGATCCCTTGAGTTCGAGAATCGGTTCCGTCGAGTTTTCATTATTCTATTATTAATCGCAGTTAATATTGGAAAGGTAGGAGGTACCTGTTTAAATTAAAAAATCAGCGGAGGGATTTGTGGCTCAATGGATAGATTCATCGCTAGTATTCAAGATATCTTGAGTTCGAGGCTCGTTCCGTCGAGTTTTCATAATTATATTATTACTCGCAATTAATATTGGAAAGCTATATACCTGTTTAAATAGCTAAATCAACCTAGAAATTTGTGGCTCAATGGATAGATTCATCGCTGGTATTCAAGATGCCTTGAGTTCGAGAATCGGTTCCGTCGAGTTTTCGCTATAGGTAGATACCTGTTTAAAATGCCAAATCAACCGAGGAATTTGTGGCTCAATAGATAGATTCATCGCTGGTTCAAGATGTCGTGAGTTCGAGAATCGGTTCCGCCGAATTTTCATTATGCTATTATTACTCGCAATTTTATTGGAAAGGTATATACCTGTTTAAATTCCAAAATTAACCGAGGGATTTGAGGCTCAATGGATAGATTCATCGGAGGTATTCAAGATGTCTTGAGTTCGAGACTCGGTTCCGTCGAGTTTTCATTATTATATTATTACTCGCAATTTATATTGGAAAGGTATATACCTGTTTAAATGTCAAAATAAACTGAGGGATTTGTGGCTCAATGGATAGTTTCATCGGAGGTATTCAAGATGTCTTGAGTTCGAGACTCGTTTCCCTCGAGTTTTCATTATTATATTATTATTACTCGTAATCAATATTATAAAGGTATATACCTGTTTAAATTGCCAAGTCAACTGAGCGATTTGTGGCTCAATGGATAGATTCATCGCTGGTATTCAAGATGTCTTGAGGTCGAGAATCGGTTCCGTCGAGTTTTCATTATTCTATTATTATTACTCGTAATCAATATTATAAAGGTATATACCTGTTTAAATTGCCAAGTCAACTGAGCGATTTGTGGCTCAATGGATAGATTCATCGCTAGTATTCAAGCGGTCTTGAGTTCGAGGCTCGGTTCCATCAAGTTTTCATCCTTATATTATTATTCGCAATTAATATTAGAAAGGTATATACGTGTTTAAATCTCAAAATCAATCGAGCGATTAGTGGCTCAATGGATAGATTCATCGCTGGTATTTAAGATGTCTTAAGTTCGAGACTCGTTTCCGTCGAGTTTTCATTATTCTATTATTACTCGCAATTAATATTGGAAAGGTATATACCTGTTTAAATCTCAAAATCAACCGAGGGACTTGCGGCTCAGTGGATAGATACATCGCTGGTGTTCAAGATCCCTTGAGTTCGAGAATCGGTTCCGTCGAGTTTTCATTATTCTATTATTAATCGCAGTTAATATTGGAAAGGTAGGAGGTACCTGTTTAAATTAAAAAATCAGCGGAGGGATTTGTGGCTCAATGGATAGATTCATCGCTAGTATTCAAGATATCTTGAGTTCGAGGCTCGTTCCGTCGAGTTTTCATAATTATATTATTACTCGCAATTAATATTGGAAAGCTATATACCTGTTTAAATAGCTAAATCAACCTAGAAATTTGTGGCTCAATGGATAGATTCATCGCTGGTATTCAAGATGCCTTGAGTTCGAGAATCGGTTCCGTCGAGTTTTTCGCTATAGGTAGATACCTGTTTTAAAATGCCAAATCAACCGAGGAATTTGTGGCTCAATAGATAGATTCATCGCTGGTTCAAGATGTCGTGAGTTCGAGAATCGGTTCCGCCGAATTTTCATTATGCTATTATTACTCGCAATTTTATTGGAAAGGTATATACCTGTTTAAATTCCAAAATTAACCGAGGGATTTGAGGCTCAATGGATAGATTCATCGGAGGTATTCAAGATGTCTTGAGTTCGAGACTCGGTTCCGTCGAGTTTTCATTATTATATTATTACTCGCAATTTATATTGGAAAGGTATATACCTGTTTAAATGTCAAAATAAACTGAGGGATTTGTGGCTCAATGGATAGTTTCATCGGAGGTATTCAAGATGTCTTGAGTTCGAGACTCGTTTCCCTCGAGTTTTCATTATTATATTATTATTACTCGTAATCAATATTATAAAGGTATATACCTGTTTAAATTGCCAAGTCAACTGAGCGATTTGTGGCTCAATGGATAGATTCATCGCTGGTATTCAAGATGTCTTGAGGTCGAGAATCGGTTCCGTCGAGTTTTCATTATTCTATTATTACTCGCAATCAATATTGGATAGGTAGATACCTGTTTAAAATGCCAAATCAACCGAGCGATTTGTGGCTCAGTGGATAGATTCATCGCTGGTATTCAAGATGTCGTGAGTTCGAGACTCGATTCCGCCGAGTTTTCATTATTCTATTATTACTCGCAATTAATATTGAAAAGATATATACCTGTTTAAACCCCCAAAATCGGTCGAGGGATATGTGGCTCAATGTATAGATTCATCGCTGGTATTTTAGATGTCTTAACTTCGAGACTCGGTTCCATCGAGTTTTCTTTATTCTATTATTACTCGCAAATAATATTGGAAAGGTATATACCTGTTTAAATCCCAAAATCAATCAAGGGATTAGTGGCTCAATGGATAGATTCATCGCTGGTATTCAAGATTTCGTGAGTTCGAGACTCGGTTCCGCCGAGTTTTCATTATTCTATTATTACTCGCAATTAATATTGAAAAGATATATACCTGTTTAAATCCCAAAATCGGTGGAGGGATATGTGGCTCAATGTATAGATTCATCGCTGGTATTTTAGATGTCTTAACTTCGAGTCTCGGTTCCATCGAGTTTTCTTTATTCTATTATTACTCGCAAATAATATTGGAAAGGTATATACCTGTTTAAATCCAAAATCAATCAAGGGATTAGTGGCTCAATGGATAGATTCATCGCTGGTATTCAAGATGTCTTGAGTTCGAGACTCGGTTCGGTTACCTGTTTAAATCCCCAAATCAACCGAGGGAATTGTGGCTGAGTGGATAGATACATCGCTGGTATTCAAGATGCCTTGAGTTCGAGAATCGGTTCCGTCGCATTTTCCTTATTTTCCCCCTCTCGTCGATTGAAAAAATTCCAAAATGAATTTGAAATTGCTTTAAAACGTAGGAAATCTCAAAAATAGAAAACTACATAGAAAATTACATTCATTTAGCTTATTTTAGGTCCTAAAATAACCATTTTTCGAAAATATTTCGCGCCGGCAAGTAAAATACGTTATTTTAAAAAAACGCTGCTCCCGTTGAGGTGATCATTATGACGTCATGATTTTCAAAGTTTGCCCCACCCCCCCTGTACAAAGTTCTGAATACGCGACTAGCTACTACCTATTTGTGAATAGATACATGAAATGAAAAGTCCAAATTTCTCCTCAACCGAACATTGAATCGCTCCATTTTAGACTTCTCTTACTTTCAAACCCTTCCGTAGCCTCAGAAATGGCAGAAATATCAGAAATGGCAAGAGATCTATGTACTTGGGGAGTTCCACACCCGTGACTTCACTTTCCTACTTGAAATATAAAAAATTACCCTACTAAACTTCTGCAATTGGCTGGGTTTCTCTGGAATAAACCCATGCTACACTATAGAACAACGACTCGCTCGACAAGTAGCCTATAGCAAAAAGTCAATGAATATTGCTGGCATCATTCATTTCACCAAATGTAACGTGTAGGCTAGTATCAATAGGAGGAAAACGCATGACGTAATCGCGTAGTTTAAGGGATGCCAACTACAGTCATATTTCATTCATAGAGTTTTATTGGACTACTTACTATACAGAGGAACCCAAGTTTAATAAATTAATTTCATATTCTAATCATATTATTTCATATTTTATTATATTTGAATTTTAATTATTTAAAAAATCAAAAAAAATTATATACAAAATGTTTAAAAAATTGTAGTGCTGGAATTCTGAAACTTAGGGATTGCTTGATTGCTAAAAGCATGAAATTTTGCTTTAATTTAAAGTGTGCAGATTTTTCCTCTGCATGTGCATGGTTGGTGGAGGAAGCGTAACCATCCGTTGCGTGAAATATGGTGTTCAAGGCCTTAAGACCTAACGCATTTCTTGCGTGTCGTTAAAGACAACTGAAAAAAAGAGGATAGACTGCATTCACCATCGCCCAACGGAAGATACTATCTACTGCACTCTACCATAGCGGTTCAGTTCATTTTTTTATGTTTTCCGAATATAGTACAGTATCTAGTATCAAATCAAAAAGGACAAATTGAAAAAAATACGTTGCGACGTTGCATTTCCACAGGGCGTATGCATTGCCTGCGTTTAGTCGAGCACGATCCGCATAATGACGCTTGGGTAATATCAGTCAAGAAAAAAAACTCACAATGTATGAATAAAAATTAGTCACTACATACTGCTGTGTTCAATACAGTTGTCTACTAAGTGCGCCCGATGCCTTAAGTGGGAAGTTCGTGGATTCGATAATAACGCATAACGTTTATTTGAACCGATGTACGCTGTGACGTCCGTTGTTTTTAAACAGTTATATATACCTTTCCAATATTAATTGCGAGTAATAATAGAATAATGAAAACTCGACGGAACCGAGTCTCGAACTCAAGACATCTTGAATACCAGCGATGAATCTATCCATTGAGCCAAATATCCCTCGGTTGATTTTATGATTTAAACAGGTACCTACCTTTCCAATATTAATTGCGAGTAATAATAGAATAAGGAAACCCCCTACGAACGGGAGTCCCAAACTCAAGACATCTTGAATACCAGCGATGAATCTATCCATTGAGCCACAAATCCCTCGGTTGATTTTGGGATTGAAATAGGTATATACCTTTCCAATATTAAATGCGAGTAATAATAGGAAGAGAATATGAAAACTCGACGGAACCGAGTCTCGAACTTACGACATCTTGAATACCAGCGATGAATCTATCAATCACTTGGCCACAAATGTCCTGAGATCGAGACTCCCTTCCGTAGAGTTTTCCATTATTCTATTATTACACTCGCAATTTATGTTGGAAAGGTAATATACATGTTTAAATGCCAAAATCAAGTGAATAATTTTTTGGCTCAATGGATAGATTCATTGCTGGCATTCGAGATATCTTAAGTTCGAAACTCCGGTGCCTAGGATTTTCATTATTTATTATTACTCGCAATTTAATTTGGAAAGATATAATATACCTGTTTTAAATTCCAAAATCTTCCGAGGGATTTGTGGCTCAAATGGATAGATTTATCGCTTGTATTCACGATGTCTTGAGATTGAGACTCCCGTCCGTAGGATTTTCCTTATTCTATTATTACTAGAAAATTAATATTGGATAGGTATATACCTATTTAAATTCCAAAATAAACCGAGGAATTTGTGGCTCAATGGATAGATTATCGCTGGTATTCAAGATGTCATGAGTTCGTCACTCGGTTTCTTCGCGTTTGCATTATTCTATTATTACTCGCAATTAATATTGGAAAGGTAGGTACCTGTTTAAATCCCGTAATCAAACGGGGAATTTGTGGCTCAATGGATAGATTTCATCGCTTGCATTCAAGATGCCTTGAGTTCGAGTCAAAGGTCCGTAGGGTTTTCATTATTCTAGTATTACTCGCAATTTCATTTGGAAAGGTATATACTGTTTAAATAGCGAAATCAACCGAGAAATTCTAGGCTTAATGCTTCATCGCTGATATTCAAGAAGTCTTGAGTTTGAGACTCGATTCCGACGAGTTTTCATTATTCTATTATTACTCGCAATTAATATTGGAAGGGTATATACCTGTTTAAATGCCAAAATCAACCGAGGGACTTGTGGCTCGAATGTATAGATTCATCGCTGGTATTCAAGATCGCTTGAGTTCCAGGCTCGGCTCTGTCGAGTTTTCATTATTATATTATTACTCTCACAATTGATATTGGAAAGGTATATACCTGTTTAAAACCATAAAATCAAGTGAGGGTATTTGTGGCTCAATGGATAGATTCATCGCTGGTATTCAAGATGTCTTTGAGTTCGAGGCTCGGTTTCGTCGAGTTTTCATCCTTATAATTATTACTCGCAATTAATATCGGAAAGGTATATTCCTGTTTAAATGCCAAAATTAACCGAGGGATTTGTGGCTCAATGGAAAGATTCATCGCTGGTATTAAAGATGTCCTGGGTTTGAGACTCGGTTCCGTCCGAGTTTTCTTTATTCTATTATAACTCGAAATTAATATTGGAAAGGTAGGTACCTGTTTAAATCCCAAAATAAACCTAGGATTTTGTGGCTCAGTGAATAGATTCATCGGTGTTTATTTCAAGATGTTTCCTGAGTTCGAGACTCGGTTCCGTCGATTTTTCGTTATTTCTATTATTACTCGCAATTAAAATTGGAATAGGTAGATACCTGTTTAAAAATTCAAAATAAACCGAGGAATTTGTGGCTCAAATGGATGAGATTCATCGCTGGTATTTCAAGATGTCGTGAGAGTTCGAGATTTGGTTCCGCCCGAGTTTTCGATTCATTATTCTATTATTACTCGCAATTTATATTGGAAAGGTATATACCTGTTTAAATGCCAAAATGCCAAAATAAACCGAGGGATTTGTGGCTCAATGGATAGTTTTCATCAATCGGTATTCAAGATGTCTTGAGTTCCAGACTCGATTCCGTCAGAGTTTTCATTATTATTTATTATTACTCGCCTAATCAATATTATAAAGGTATATACCAGTTTAAATTGCCAAAATCAACCGAGCGATATGTGGCTCAATGGATAGATTCATCGCTGGTATTCAAGATGTCTTGGGTTCGAGAATCGGTTCCGTCGAGTTTTCATTATTCTATTATTACTCGCAATCAATATTGGATAGGTAGATACCTGTTTTAAAATCCAAAAATCAACCGAGGAATTAGTGGCTCAATGGATAGATTCATCGCTGGTATTCAAGATGTCGTGAGTTCGAGACTCGGTTCCGCCGAGTTTTCATTTATTCTATTATTGCTCGCAATTAATATTGGAAAGATATATACCTGTTTTAAATCCCAAAATCGTTCGAGGGATATGTGGCTCAATGATCGATTCATCGCTGGTATTCAAGATGTCCCTAAGTTCGAGACTCGGTTCCCATCGAGTTTTCATTATTCTATTATTACTCGCAAATAATATTGGAAAGGTAGATTACCTGTTTGAATCCCAAAAATCAATCAAGGATTTAGTGGCTATAATGAATAGATTCATCGCTGGTATTTAAGATGTCTTTAGTTCGAGAACTCGGTTCCGTCGAGTTTTCATTATTCATACGATTACTCGCAATTAATATTGGAAAGGAATACCTGTTTAAATCCAAAAATCAACCGAGGGAATTGTGGCTGAGTGGATAGATACATCGCTGGTATTCAAGATGCCTTGAGTTCGAGAATCGGTTTCTTCGAGTTTTCATTATTCTATTATTAATCGCAGTTAATATTGGAAAGGTAGGTACCTGTTTAAATTTTAAAAAATCAGCGAGGGATTTGTGGCTCAAGGATAGATTCATCGCTGGTAATTCAAGGATGCCTTGAGTTCGAGAATCGGTTCCGTCGAGTTTTTTCGTTATTCTATTATTACTCGCAGTTAATATTCGAAAGGTAGGTACCTGATTTTAAATTAAAAAATCAGCGGAGAGATTTGTGGCTCAATGGATTGATTCATTCATCGTTAGGTATTCAAGATGCCTTGAGTTCGAGTCTCGGTTCCGTACGAGTTTTTTCATCCTTTATATTATTACTCGCAATTAATAATTTGAAAAGGTATATACCTGTTTTTAATCCAGAATCAATCGAGGGATTAGTGGCTCAATGGATAGAATCATCGCTGGTATTTAAGATGTCTTAAGTTCGAGACCTCGTTTTTCCGTCGAGTTTTCATTTATTCTATTATTATTCGCAATTAATATTGGACAGGTATATACCTGTTTAAATCGCAAAATCAACCGAGGGATTTGCGGCTCAGTGGATAGATACATCGCTGGTGTTCAAGATACCTTGAGTTTCGAGAATCGGTTTCCGTCGAGTTTTTCATTATTCTATTATTAATCGCAGTTAATATTGAAAGGTAGGTACCTGTTTAAATTAAAAAATCAGCGAGGGATTTGTGGCTCAATGGATAGATTCATCGTGCTCGTATTCAAGATATCTTGAGTTCGAGGCTCGTTTCCATCGAGTTTTTCATCATTATATTATTACTCGCAATTAATATTGGAAAGCTATATACCTGTTTTAAATAGCTATAAATCAACCTAGAAATATGTGGATCAATGGATATATTCATCGCCGGTATTCAAGATGCCTTGAGTTCGAGAATCGGTTTCCGTCGAGTTTTCGGTATTCTGTTATTAATCGCAGTTAAAATTGGAAAGGTAGGTGGTACCTGTTTAAATTAAAAAATCAGCGGAGGGATTTGTGGCTCAATGGATAGATTCATCGCTCGTATTCAAGATGTTTTTTGAGTTCGAGGCTCGGTTCCGTCGAGGTTTCATCATTATATTATTACTCGCAATCAATATTGAAAAGGTATATACCTGTTTAATACCAAAATCAACCGAGGGGTTTTGTGGCCTCAATTGGATAGATTCATTGCTGGTATTCAAAGATGTCCCTGAGTTTGAGACTCGGTTCCCGTCGAGTTTTCATTATTCTATTATTACTCGAAGTTAATATTGGCAAAGGTAGGTACCTGTTTAAATTAAAAAAATCAACGGAGGGATTTGTGGCTCAATGGATAGATTCATCGCTGGTATTCAAGATGTCTTGAGTTCGAGAATCGGTTCCGTCGAGTTTTTTCGTGTATTCTATTATTACTCGCAGTTAATAATTCGAAAGGGTAGGTACCTGATTAAATTAAAAAATCAGCAACGGAGAGATTTGTGGCTTCAATGGATAGATTCATCGTTAGTATTCAAGATGCCTTGAGTTCGAGTTCTCGGTTCCCGTCGAGTTTTCAATCCTTATATTATTACTCTCGCAATTTAATATTTGAAAGGTATATACCTGTTTTAATCCCAGAATCAATCGAGGGATTAGTGGCTCAATGGATAGATTTCATCGCCTGGTATTTAAGATGTCTTATAGTTCGAGACTCGTTTCCGTCGAGTTTTTCATTATTCTATTATTATCCGCAATTAATAATTGAAAGGTATATACCTGTTTAAATCGCAAAATCAACCGAGGATTTGCGGCTCAGTGGATAGATACATCGCTGGTGTTCAAGATACCCTTGAGTTTCGAGAAATCGGTTTCCGTCGAGTTTTTCATTATTCTATTATTAATCGCAGTTAATATTGGAAAAGGTAGGTACCGTGTTTAAATTAAAAAAATCAGCGGAGGGATTTGTGGCCTCAATGGATAGATTCATCGCTCGTATTCAAGATATCTTTGAGTTCGAGTCTCGTTCCATCGAGTTTTCATCATTATATTATTACTCTCGCAAAATAAATATTGGAAAGCTATATACCTGTTTAAATAGCTAAATCAAACCTAGAAATATTGGATCCAATGGATAGATTCCATCGCCGGTAATCAAGATGCCTTGAGTTCGAGAATCGGTTCCGTCGTAGTTTTTTCGGTATTCTGTTATTGAATCGCAGTTAAAATTGGAAAGTAGGTGGTACCTGTTTTAAATTACAAAACAGGCGGAGGGATTTTGGTGGCCTCAAATGATAGATTCATCGCTCGTATTTTCAAGATGTTTTGATTTCCGAGCCTTCGGTTCCGTCGAGGTATTCCATCATTATATACTTACTCGCAATCAATATAGGAAGGTATATACCTGTTTTAAATACCAAAATCAACCG
>OZ023147.1:4679980-4698542 GCA_963675895.2 Styela plicata
GCCAACGTGGGGGAACCGGTAAGGATAGGTCCCTCTCAAGTTTTGAAAAATGAGGACAGTTAAATTCAACCTATTGAAATTTAAATTTCATACATAAAATTTTTAAAGAAACAAAATTTTTGCGCACCTCCGCCCGAAATGGCATGTCTTGCTTATTTATATTGTTTTACGTCACAATGGTTTATTTTCTAACCACAAACCTCGAAATAATGGCCGCTGGAAAAATTTGAATTTCATTTTTATGAATCCCTCTAAGATTTGACGCCTTCCGCTGCCGATCGACTTTCATCCGCGCGAACATTTCCTTGCCGAAGGTCGTCTTTCCTTGCTGAAGGACGTTTGTCAAAATAACTACTTGGGGAACCTTTGTTCTTTCAGCTACGTCCTGTCATCCCGAGTCCGTACAGGTCGAAGCGTCCGTGGATTCCGACTTCCACCCGCCTGTAACAGAGCAGAGAGAAATGAAGTTGAGAGGATCGTTGCCAGTGCATTGAGTAACTTGAAAGGTAGGTACTTAATCAGAAGCGTTTCAAACAAGTAGAGGGTGGGTAGATGAAAACGCGTGTTGGGTGACTGATTTTTGACGTATATTGTTGACCGGAAATTTAGAGGTCTTGAGTTTCTTTAGTCTTTTACAGAGATTGAAATATATCCACAAGCCAAGAAGGTTAGGATTGGATTTCATTCCTACTAGGGCTGGGCAAAACCGTACCACTTAAAATTCGAATTTGGTTCGAATAATTTTTTCGAATCAGATCGAATCGCTGATTCCATAAAAATTACAATTATTCCATTTTTACTAATACTGATATTGTCTCCAATATGATAATCGAGTATTTTACAGTTACGAATTACAAACATTAGCTTAAACAGAATTAAGCGCGATGTATTTTCAGTTACACTCAAGTCCAAAAGCGAAAATTTCAATTTTAACGACAAAATGCAATCGATTTTGGTCGACCAAAATCGATTGCATTTTGTCGTTAAAATGAAAAATTCCACTCTACTGAGCAAGTTTTGTTCCTATGAACGATTCACGATTGATTCTAATAATTTGTGCTTCGAATCACCGAATCGAATTGCCCAGCCCTAATTCCTATCCTGCGGGAGAGGAGAAGTCAAGAATACTAGATGGTCATTTGGTTATGGTTAGATGGTTATTGAAAAATCTTCTTGGTATTTCACTTGTGATGCTTGTACTCTTGCATGGTGGAAATAAATCAATTGTCTATTGTTCCGAGAATACTGATTAACCATACGGCGAACCACGACCTCTCGTGCAGATACCAGTTCCGAATCGGAAGAGGGGGAGGATTTGGCTTAACATTTTTCTCATTTTTCCTTTGCATAGACATGGTTGGTGCATGGAAGTCGTAAGCTGCAACGATTACGTGAACCACCGTGTACCGGCGTTTTTATCAAATTTTTAGGTCTCGTCGTACCGTTATTCTCTCGTAAGATTGACATAATTTCCGAATCCTTCATGTTGCACGGTCTTTGTAAAAATGGATCGACATGTGACTTGAAACTCGCTCCTCGAAAAAGAAAGAAGTAGGGCGTTGGTAAAACCAGATTCGAATTCCAGATTTTCACGGCATTTCATTGAATCAACATTTTATTTGCTCTAACCAAGCGGTTCTCAACCAGTGGGCCATGAGGACATTTTGAAGTGGGTCACAGACCAATTAAAAAAAAAGCTAGATTTATTGAAGAATTTAGTTTCATTTGTGCAACTATACTTTATTTTACAGGAATAATGGCCTGGGGCGGAAAAATTTATGTATTGGTCGATAATGTTCAGCAACTCACTAATGCCCAGTTGAATAAATATTCTGTTTTGAAATGTGTGTTGCTGTTTTTTGTTCTAAACGTATTTTATAGGTTCTTGCTTTCATAAAATTTATTGGGCCACATAATTTTTGTGCAACGAAAATGGTCACGAAAATTGTCATGAACGGCCTCAAGCGATTAGGTTCACAAAATTCTTTAATCTTTCCACAGGTGATCTCAAAGGAAAGTACTATGCACTGAAAACTATGACCGACGCTGAACAGCAAACATTAATCGACGATCATTTCTTGTTCGATAAACCTGTCTCCCCTCTCCTTACATGTGCAGGAATGGCTCGGGACTGGCCAGATGGCAGAGGTAAGGCTGGACAATTCGATTCGGTGATTCAAATCGATTCGAAGCACAATTTATTCGAATCAGTCGTGGATCGTTTATAGGAACAAATACTTACTAATCGGCAAGGGTGGCAGTACGGTACGGTACGAAATTTTTATCGTACTTCGAACTAGCAAAATAATTTCGTACCGAACTTCGTACCGTACCTTTCGAAAAATTTTCGTACCGTACCGTACGATATTATTTTTTCCGTACATCGTACCGAACTTCGTACCAGTACGAAATTAAGTTCGATTAATATTTTTCATTTATCGTACCAAATTTCGTACCAGTACGAAAACAGGTACGATTCGCTGGGCAGCAATCTCGTACCGTACCAACTACCAATGTCCAAATCAGCTTTATTTGTAAGATCTGGCCACCGCAAGAAACGTCACCAACATCTTACATCAAAGTGATGCAGTTTATGATATCAGGTTTAAAATCCAGGACAGTGAAACATGCGCGTAATTAAGCATATGTCACCCCAATATCATTGTTCACATTTGCGTATAATATGAGAATGGTAGACCGGTGGTGATAAATGGTGGTAGGATGAGCACAGTTTTTCGCGAAAAAATCTTGCATTGTGTCGTCACAAGAAATGCTATCTCGACAAAAAGAATGTTCGTTGTGTACCACACACATGGGTTTCGTGCGGTCTCATTCGAAGGCATGGTCATAAGTACACAGTCTGAATCTGGTATTTCTGGTGCAATTTACGTTCTCTTTCACATTACTGAATAATGCTATTTATTTTTTCCTACCAGACAGACGTATTCCCGACATGCCATTGTCTATATTCTGACTTGGCTGTGTTTTTACAAAATATATCTTCTATTTAAGATGGACATCAGCTAACATTCAACTCAAAACAGCCTAAATATATCTTTATATTCTGATGTTTCTGCTCTGATAATATACTGCGTGTCAGGGTACAAACAAAACGTAATAGCGGTGGTTACTGGATAGCTTAGTTGCATAGTTGGTCAGGGGGAGAGAGTTTTTAATTTAATTTTCATAAAATTTTCGCGCGCCTGCGTTGCGCAATATTCCCTAATTAATTTTGTATATTTCGTTTCGTTAGCCTTTAAAGTGAAAATTTTTATTCAATTTCTACAAAAATTTCAGCGGGCTTCCGGCTCGCAGATACATTTTCCGGTCTGGTAATGTTTATTTCACACTCTTAAAACATGTATTTTTGTTTCGTTTCTCAATAAAATTTTGCGCGCTTCCAGCACCCTAATTTTTTTGTAAATTTGAAAGCCTGTGTTTGCATGTTGGAAAAAATGTGCCCCCCCCCCCCCCAATTTTTTTTTTTCTGTATCCGCCATTGTAGTTGACATATTCGGGCACCGTTTATAACACCGTGATTTTTAGTATTATGAATGCTGCTTATCTTTGTCGATTTTAATTGGGCTATCACAACTTTCGTTATTACAGAAAAATGCATTCAGATTAGGACGTCATATATCAGCGGCCTATACGTGTTTCCACGCAATCACAAAGTTTTACACCACTACAGTAAAACCGATATACGACATAGCTCATCTAATCAGCTTAAGTGAATCAGTTGCATTTTTATTACCACACCTGCGCCGCTTTTAATCATTTTAAAATTGCCCTTTAGTTAAAACATTCTTTGATAGACACAATTGATATTATCAGCGCCCCGTTCTGAAACGGCATAGATGTTAAATGCAATTATTTTTTCAAATTCATTTGAGAAGAATAAAGTGTAATGCGAAGGTACGAAATAGAGTACGGTACGGTACGAAATAAATACCGAACTTCGTACCGTACCGTACCAAGTACGAAAATTGAAAAATGAATCGTACCGTACTATCGTACCGGAAAATTCAATCGTACCGTACCGAACTTCGTACCGTACCGTACCGTACTACCAGCCTTGCTAATCGGACAAGAAAATTGTTGCTCATAGAGTGAATTGGAAATACACTATGAACTATGAATTTCTTCATTTTCACAATGGGTACACCGGCAACTGCACTTTAAACGGAAAACATCCCAAGCAGAACTTAACCGCCATGGTAAAGTGCAATGGTAAAACCATCTACCACTTCCTTGCTTCCTTTTAGTCGCCTGTTACCACACGCAGGAAATACGTTAGGACTATTCTAAAACCCGCATATGTAAGAGAAATCCTTTTTATGGTACGTTTCAAGGCCGAAAGCAGTACCTAAAAGGAACCAACCAGTGAACTAACGGCCACCCAAGTGGCAAGATGCCAACACGAAACCTGGTACCAGAAACTTAGCTCTTTGTCTTTTGAGCTGCCGTTAGCTGGATCATTTGAGGTTCTGCTTTCGGTTTTGCTTGGAGCGAACTTCTAAACAAAAAACTTTACCCTACGTGGAAATTATCCCCGGGATAGGGCTGGGTAAATCGATTCGGAGATTCGAGGCACAATTTATTCGAATCAATAGTCAATTGTTTACAGGAACAAATACTTGCTAAATAACTAACATATTTGACTAAAATCGATTATATTTTGTCGTTAAAATATGAAAATTGTTGCTCTTACACATGTGGTAGGAATTGAAAATACAAAAAAAACTATAAATTTCTTGATTTTCACAATGGAGACAATTTGTGATACTAGAAATGGGAAAAACTGGTATTTACATGGAATTAGTAGTGATTCACATCCTATATGATTCGCTTTTGCTCAGCCCTGCCCCGAAAGCACTAAAGCTCGACAATAAAAGGTAGTGAGTGGTATCTGCCCTGGGTGGCATGAAATATACCGCTTCTTTGTTTTCTTTTAATCTCCTCCTACGACGTGAAATATGTTAGGACAGTATTAAAGTGGGCGCGATGGCCTTGTAGTTAAACATGTTGGCATCGCAAGTTGAAGATCTTGGGTTCGACCCCCGGCGAGTCCGGCACGCTTATCCATGCCCACTACTCAACCCATAAGCCGAACAGAAAGAGATCATATCTTTCCAGCAATTGCTCTGCAAACTCTGTCCGTCTATAAGTGGCCGCTACGACAGGGTCTTGGTCAGGGTGATCCACTCTAAGAAGTGACTATAAAAAAATCAAATACGATTCTAATCATGCATCTAAAAGTGGATTTTTATCTCTAATCGGTAAACAATATCTTGTGAATCTTGGATGTAAACTGCGACATCCTTAACTTCCTGATTAGGGGAACAATGCCTTATTTTCTGCACAGGCATCTTCCATAACGACCGCAAGAACTTCCTTGTCTGGGTGAACGAAGAAGATCATACCCGGGTTATATCCATGCAGAGAGGAGGAAATATGAGGGCGGTGTTTGAGAGGTTCTGCAGAGGATTGAATGAGGTATGCCTAGTTATTTGTTGACAATTTTGTAAATTGGGGATTACGGGTTTTTTAGGGGAGCCATAGAGTGTGAAAATTGGCGAATTAAAATTGATCGTCGTGTAAAAATATCTCATTTTTGTCCCGAAAATGACGTCTTCTACACAATCATCCCCTTATTCACGTCTCGTGAGTTTCGCGCTCTTTATTTATTAAATTCACTCTAAGCAAGGCCAGAAAGAACCAACCACCGACCACTCAATAGCATAGAGCTACTAAAAGATTTTGTACCAGCAACTACACTCTAAACGGAAAACGTCCGAACCGCCATGGTAAAGTACCGTAGAAATTTAGACCTGTCATCGCTGCCTTTGTCTATCTTTCTGCGACGCGTTTTACACACATCAAAAGCTAAACCGGAATACCGGGGTCTGATACTCTTCATATCTCTACGTGCACTTCCGCAAGGCACCTCGGGGCAGCTCAAAATAGGCAAATGTATTATAAATAATTAAATGCCCTAAGCGGGGCGAGCTGCATTTTTTCAGTTATATTCACTCATTTAGGAGTGGATCACACCGAACAAAGGCGCCCTATAACGGCGGCCACTCATTTTTGAATAACAGCAGATTGGCTCGCCGGTCTTACTGAAATTCGAACCCGGAATTTCTGACCTACGATGCCAACCACCAGGCCACGGAGGTCTGATTAATAAAATAAAAAGTATTTGAGTTAAAGAGAATAGGAAAGGATATCATTTTTATCATGCGGGAGAGGAAAGCCGAGAATACAGCTTAACCATTTGGCGAACCAGATACCAGTTCCGAATCGGGGCGAAGGTTTTTGGATTAACGTATTTCTCATTCTTCCTGTGCATGCACCTGGTTGGTGAAGGAAGCCGTAAGCGGCGCTTGCGTGGACCACCGTGCAGCGACGAGGCGTCTGCATATAATCAGCATTCACCACGGGATTCGAACCTGCGTCATGACGATCAGAGATGAGTAGCTCGAAGCGTATTCCCAACGCTTTACCAATTGAGCTAACCGGGCAAAATCACAAATTCTTTCTGTTTTTCCAGGTCGAACAAGAGATGCGAAAACAAGGCACCCAGTTCATGCACTCAGATAATCTCGGATACATTCTGACATGCCCCTCCAACTTGGGCACCGGACTGCGCGCGGGGGTGCACGTGAAGCTCCCTCTCTTGTCAGTGGAACCGAGATTTGATAAAATTCTATCCGCCATGAGATTGCAGAAACGCGGAACTGGCGGAGTTGATACGGAAGCTGTTGGAGGAGTGTTTGATATCAGGTGAAATAATTAGATTCAATATTTTAAAACTTTACAACTTGGGTAAATATTTATTCTAGTTATTCTATGATGTCAATTATAGCTGCGAAGGTGCACGTTTTAAAATTGTCCTTATATATTTCCTGATTGTCTTGAGCGGCGGTGGGAGGGGATAAAAAGTGGTAAACAGTTTTACCACCGCCCAGGGCAGATACCATGCACCAAAATCAATTGCATTTTGTCGTTAAAAATGGAAGTATTTAGCATGCTTTTGCTCCTATGACCGATTCACTTTATTGACATTCTTGCAGAAGGATTTTAGAATGCAAATCAAAATTCCTTTTTTTGACGTAAGGGTTTTCAATCCTAACGCATCTAGTAATTTGTCAACCATTCTTCTTTCAAGTTTTGAAATCAATTTTTATTTATATTTTTTAATCTCACAGCAACGCCGACCGAATCGGTAAAAGTGAAGTTCAACTCGTACAAATGGTCGTTACCGGAATCAGCCGATTAATCGAAATGGAAAAGCGATTGGAAAAGAAAGAATCAATTTCCGATTTACTGCCAAATTTATCTTAATTTTACTGAACCTTTTTAATACTGTGTGGCGATTTATTTATTTTTTAGAACATTGTGAGATTTTATAGATGATTTATAATACAGTGAAACGCATAATTTTACATGAAAATTTAAAAATATAGATAAAATATTTATAAATTATTTATGTATTTATATCGCAAGTCTTGTAATCTGGGTTGGCATTTTCTGTTATATTTTTTTTACTGGTAGCGGGAGGGGCTGGGAATCCGACCTACTGCCACAGAATGCTTGAACGTTTTGATGGAACCACGATATAGTTTTGAAGTAGGTCTGTTGATTATTCATGATTCTACGTGAAAATTTAAAAATATAGATAAAATATATTTTAAGTCATTTATGTATTCTTATCGCAAGTCTTGTAATTTGGGTTGGCATTTTCTGGTATATTTTTTTTACGAGTAGCGGGAGGGGCTGGGAATCCGACCTGTTGCCACTTATACACAGAATGCTAGGACATATTGATTGAACGGAACCACAATATAGTTTTGGAGTAGAACTGTGGATTTTCATCGTCGGGTGTTTCGTAAAAAATCGATGACTTCAAGACTTCTCAGAATATGTGTTCACCATCGCCCAGTGCAGATCCCTCTCACTGTACTTTACTGTGGCAGTTTCGTTTGGGATGTCTCCTGTTTTGAATGCAGTTGCTGGTACTACATTTTTAGTAGCTCTTTGCTATTAAGTGGCCGTTAGTTTTTTTTTTCAGGCTTTGCTCAGAATGAATTTCAATAAAGAATTGAACCAGGACAGTTTCACAATTGGATTTAAAATCATGAAATGAAACTCTTATTAGCGAAAGTGGAAAAGGAAAACCGAGAGTGCAGCTCAACCACAAGACGACCCACAACCGTAGACAATGACGTTTGTAGTGAGTGTGTATCTGTTCTATTTTACAGCTACCCGCGAAGTGCCTTGCTGAAAGGCTCGCTTGGTGGTCAAACGGTCATTCATCGAACTATCAGCCTTCCGGACGATACGTTCGCGTTTAACCGACTGAGTCACCGAGCAGTGCCGACATGGTTAGTGAATGAAACCGAAATTCACGGTCACCGAGCGTTGGGGAGGTGTCAAGCAACCTCTTACATATAAACGTCCTTCCCGGGTGAAGTACCCAGGACGTTAGATACACTTAGCCCGAAACGCATTCACAATGCTTTTACCGTCTGAGCCAACCGACTACCCTTGACTTCGTCAACTGCGCGACCCATCAGAGTCATGTGATGACGAACATTTCCCTGACGTTGATAGACACTAAGGAACTAATAAATATGAATCAAATCCACTCAGACGATTACTGTGATTTCGATCACCTATTATACTACGCGTTCATGTCTCGCCATTGACGTTGAGGTTTGGAAAACGTGCTGCTCGTCATTTGATCTATAAATTATCTACGAGTTCGACTTTTGCTTTTTTAGCGCGGATCTGCGAGATCTGAAAATCAAGGTGTAGAGGGAAATTTTTTATTTTTGCTTTCCCAAATCGATTATCTGGTACAACATTTATTGCTTTTAAAAGTGGAATTTTCCCTTTCGCAAGAAAATGTCTCATCGGCGCGATCCATCAGTGACACATACTTACCGGAATACGCTTTGATAAAATTTTCCTGACTGGGATGCTTAATACGGGGTTCGATCAAAAAATAATATAATTTCCTTAAACATATGGATGGGCAATAATTTGGAATTCGAATATGATTCGGATAACTTTTCGAATCGATTCGTTGATTCCATAAAAATAACAAAAATGCCATTTTTACTACTACTATTATTGTCTCCTGTATGATAACTAAGAAATGTACATGCAGTTACGAATTATAAATATTAGCATTACGGACTGGAAAGCGATGCATTTTCAATTACACTACAGTCCAAGAGCGGGAATTTTCATTTTACGAACAAAAAACATTCGATTTTGGTCAAATTTGACCAAAATCGATTGCATTTTGTCGTTAAAAATGAAAAATTTTATTTCTCTTAGCAAGTTTTTATTCGTATGACCGAGTCACGATTGATTGGAATAAGCTGTACTTGCGAATCACCGAATCGAATTGCCCAGCCCTACTCTGAACCAAACTCAATGGAACTCATTAGCCACACAATTAAAACACGCATATTAAATAATAGTTTAGATTTTGGGTTAGTCAGATTTGATTAATTATTATATGCGGAAAGAAATCTGATTGCGAAATCGACCAAATATGCAAATATTTTATAAGTGTGGATAGATAATAGGCCCTTTGCTGCTAAAACAAACAAAAAAGTTATATTGTGGGGGGAGGCGGTGTATTTGGACTTTCCCATCGTACTGCCTTCAGCAATGCGGATATCTTCACGGTTGTAATCATTTCTACATAAAAAGAAGTTGGTTTATTTCAACCCCATAATCAGTATAACGTGCGACAAGTGATTAATGAAAATAATGACCAAATAAGATATCGAACCGTCGAAATGACGCATTCTGCGACGCGACATTGGCGCCATACTCGGACTCATTAATGAGGTAAATACAACATGCAAATTATATATTAGTTTCTACTTTCGGTTAGTCAGAGTCGTTAAAGTTTAATATGGCAATATACAATGGCGCATGTTGAACCCTAAAAGGAAGGGTCGGCGGGTTCAGGTAGCTGTGCTAAATACGCCAGTTGGCATTTTCAGAAATATCTATATAACTGGGTCTGGGCAATTCGATTCGGTGATTCGAATCGATTCGAACCACACGCTGTTCAATCAATCACGAATCGTTCGTTGGAACAAAAGCTCGCCAAATAAAGTGAATTTTCCATTTTTAACGATAAAATGCAATCGATTTTGGTCAAAATTATATTTTGTCGTTAAAATTTGAAAATTGTTGCTTTGAGACATAGAGTCTGAATTCAAAATATACAGTGTAAATGTCTTGATTTTTGTAATGGAGTCGTAATACTAAAAATGGGATATTTGTTATTTATACGGAATCAGTGATTCGATCCGATTTGAATTACATTATTTTATCCGAATCAGATTCGAATTCCAAATGATTCGGTTTTGCTCAGCCGTAAATATAACTGAGGCATTTAGGACATGATATCATTTTTATCATGCGGGAGAGCAAAGCCAAGAATTTAGCTTAATGAAATAGCGAAACACGACCTCTCGCGCAGATACCACTTCCGAATCGGGGTGAAGGTTTTGAACTTACCATATTTCTCATATTTCCTACGCGTGGAGGAAGCCGTAGGCAGGGCTTACGTAAACCACTGTGCACCGGCGAGACGTCCAGAAGACATCTTGCATATAATCATCATCTGTCGCGGAATTCGAACCTGCGTAATGACGACTAGAGATGCGTAGCTCGAAGCTATTCCCGACGCTTTTATCAACTGCGCTCGCTAACTGGTTACTTGACGACACCATTTCAGAAATTAATATTTTAAGCGATCCTAACCCAACTCTGAAAAAATTGCCAAAACATCTTTTGTCAAGTACGAGTCACTGATGGATCGCGTCGATGAGACGCGGTCCATCTATGGCTCATACTTAGCAAAATAGGATTTCTAATTGACGTTACGTGTTCGAATACGGGTTTCTACGATTGATTATGTTTTTATTTAGGTTTACAGTGAATTTCTCGATTTTTCTGAAATTTCACGTATATTTTTTTTGTCGATGCATGAAAACGTGGCCATTAATTGTAATTTTCCCTTAAGTATCTTAAATAAAATCAGATTCGTTTGAAAAAATATGATTTAGGATTCGGTCTGAAAGTAACAATACCACTTAATACCAGTTATTGCCCATTTGACGGGTTGGACAAAACCGAGTCGGTTCGAATTCCGGATTCGCAAATTTTTTTCGAAAACGACCGACTCACTAATACCCTAAAAACAGAAGGTATCTCATCTTATTATTACGACTTGTCTTCATTATGAAATTCAAGAAATTTAGTGAGGCGATGCATTTTCAATTCACGATCTAAAATTTAATTTTTAAAGACAAAATACAACTGATTTTGGTCAAATGACCATTCTACCTACAGGGCTGTTTACCGCTTAGAGTGCAGATACTATATCTCGTCTGCTTCTGTTGCGCTACTTTCGACCTCGTTTGGAGCGACCTCTTTTAAAAAAAAGTTGCATTTCCTATGAACTCGACCAAAGGTGCATTTGTTACATAATATCTCATTATGCGTGAGTCACTGATAGATCAAAGTTTGGGTCTATCGAAACGTAATGACGGCACCGTTCGATCACGTGCCGCACTTGACACGTCAAATATAAATACAGCAGCGGATTCAGAAAGCTTTATGTGGTGTGATTTAAATCGTCAAATTTATGACGTCATAATGTGCTCCCGCGAAAATAAAGAAAAAATCGAGTCGAATGCGAGAATCTGATGTGAGTGGAACAAATGAAGTTGGTGTTCTTTTCGTTTTGAAGCATTAAAAATTTGCCAACACCAGTAGTTATTTTAAATTAGATAATAAATGAATTCTCGGCTTTCCTCTCCCGCAGGATAAAAATGAAATCCTATCCTATCCTAATAACACAAAACGGCGAAGACGCGCGAAGTATTTTTGAGATTTTATGTGCTAAAACTTAGGACGATCCTATCCTAATAACAGGAGACAATAAAACTTAGGACGCTGAAATGAGTAATATTATTGAGTATATTATTAATCAGTTATTGTATTTTGTCAAGTACGAGGCGCGGTGGCCTAGTAGTGAAACAAGTTGGCGTCGCAGGCTGAAGATCTAGGGTTCGAACCCCGGCGATTCTGGCTCGCTTATGCATTCCCACCACTCAACCAGGGTCAAATGACTAACAGGAAAAGTTGATATCTTTCCAGTACTTGCAACCCTGTCCGTCTATAAGTGGCCGCTGTAACAGGGTCTTGAACAAGGCGATCCACTCTAAGAAGTGGCTATGAAAAAATGAGCCCTCGATTGAGCGCGCCTTGCCAGCGCGATCCATCAGTGACATGCGTGACAAAACACGCTGACGCATAAGATTTTTGACGGATCGTATGTCGATATTTTTAATTAAACTACTGATTACGCGACCAAAGAAAATCGTGAAATTCGCAAAACCAATAAAACCAAAATCTAAATCCTTGACCAAGATCTAAAATTTGAATATTTTGTACGTGACACGCGTCAAGTGCGCACGTGACATGTACATTTCAAAGCAATTATCGATAATTTAGTCGTATATCCGCTAGGATAGCAGCCTTGTTTTTTGGTTGATAAAGGAAATTTATGATCTTTTCCTGTTGGGCTTAGCCTACCCAAGTTATTACACCCTGGGCTCAGTGGTGGGCATGGATAAGCGAGCCGGACTCGCCAAGACTCGAACCGAGATCTTCAACCTGCGATGCTAACATATTTAATCACATAGCCTTCGGTTGTAAACAAATGATATTTCAAGTATTTCAATATAAACTACTGATTACGCGACCACACAGAAACCCAAATCTAAATCTTTGACAAAGATTTGAAGTTTTAATATTTTGTACGTAACACGCGTCGAGTGCGTGCATGACATGTTCATTTCAAAACAATTATCGATAATTTAGTCGTATATCCGCTAGGATAGCAGCCTTGTTTTTTGGTTGATAAAGGAAATTTATGATCTTTTCCTGTTGGGCTTAGCCTACCCAAGTTATTACACCCTGGGTTGATTGGTCGGCATGGATAAGCGAGTCGGACTCGCCGAGACTCGAACCCGAGATCTTCAATCACTGGGCCATAGCCTTCGGTTGTAAACACATGATATTTCAAGTATTTCAATATAAACCACTAATTACGCGACCACACAAACCCAAATCTAAATCCTTGACCAAGATTTGAAGTTTTAATATTTTGTACGTGACACGCGTCAAGTGCGCGTATGGCGTGTACATTTCAAAACAATTATCGATATTTTAGTTTTCAATTGCAACCTAGTTTTATCGTTATATTATAGGAAGTATAGGATCTGTTTCACTCAGGGGCCGCAGTCCAGTCAAACTATGGGTACGTGAGGCAAAGTGTATTCCTGAAGCTCGGATATTGGATTTTAGATTGTCAAACATTTGAGACTTTATACATAAGGCCATAGAGTCGCTATTAAACCGAATAATATTGAAAAATGAAGCGCATTTATATACTTTTTGTTTCTTCTGAACCGTCCAGTGGACTGTTTTATTTTCGCTATCTTCCCACTGTTCTTGTTCAGTTTGTTCAGACGCTCAGCTAAAAGTTAGCGCCAGGCTTGAGTAGGCTAATTTTGCGGTGATTGGTTTGTTTTTGACGGCCGCCCGACTGGTTAAATTTTGCCGGTATTTACAAGTAAAACGCTCGACTAATATTCATCACAAGTCAAGCATTCCTTCTGTTTATTTCTCTCATATTGTGTTCAAAAACCGAATCATTTGGAATTCGAATATTTTTTTTCGAATCGGATCGAATCACTAATACTTTGTAAATAACCACGATCCCATTTTTTACTTTTATAACCTGCCCCCATTGTGGAAATAAAGAGATTTATATTTGTTGCGTATTTTTAATTAACAATTTTCATATTTAAACACGACGGAATATGATCGATTTTGGTCAAAAATCGTTAAAAATAAAAAGCTTAGTTCACATCCTTTTGGAAGTCCACTTCGTTTTTGTTCCTATGTACGATTCACGATTGATTCGAATTAATCGTGCTTCGAATCGATTCGAAATACCGAATAAAATTGCTCAGCCCCCGGGTGGGATGGGTGTGTCGCGAACTCTATAAAACTTTATTCTGAGTTTTTACGCACTCTCCCGTTTTCTTTCTTTTTATTTTTGTTTCGCAGTGTTTGTTCTGCGTTCATATTACGAGGAAATCGAAATAAATATGTCTGTGTCTGTCTATAGACACCGCAAAAAGCCAACTAAAATCAAAATTTAAGCTTTTGACCCGAGATTTACTATATGCTTATTTTCTACGTGACATGAATCACGAAGCGTGCGCGAATGGTTGAATGACACGCGCGTGAAACTTTCCGATTTGCTTAGCCGAATATAGATAGACCAGTTAAAGCAACCCAGTTTTTGGATTTTTTGGATCAGTATGGCATGGCATAAAATAGTTTGGCTAATAGGATAGGATTTCATTTTTATCCTGCGGGAGAGGAAAGACGAGAATGTAGCTTAGCCACATGGCATACCACGACCTCTTGTGCAGACACCAATTCCGAATCGGGATGAAGGTTTTTTTGGCATATCATATTTCTCATTTGTTCCTGTGCATGGATCTGGTTAGTGGAGGAAGCCGTAAGCAGTGCTTACGTGAACCACCGTGCACCGCGTCCAGCAGACCTCTCGCATATAACCATCATCCGCAATGAAATTCGAACCCAAGTCATAGACATAGTTTATTTCGATTCCCCTGTCGACACAAATAAAAATATAACATTACAGTGTTATGAGGAAAGATAATAAAACGATCAGAGGTGCGGAGGTCGAAGCGCTTTACCGATTGTGCGAGCTACGCATCTCTGATCGTCATCACGCAGGTTCGAATCCCGTGAGAAATGATGATTATATGCGAGAGGTTTGACGCCTCGCTGGTGCACGGTGGTTTACGTAAAAACTGGTATCTGCACGAGATGTCGTGGTTCGCCATATGGTTAAGCTTTATTCTCGGCTTTCATCTCCCACAGCATAAAAATGATTTTCTATCCTATTGAGCTAACTGGGCATCCAGAGGCAGCCGACGAGTAGTCCATCAAAAGCTTATGACCGGCAAAATACAATTTTTGGTTCGTTAACTTTTGAACCAGAGACTTCGCGGAATTCTCATGCCATGCCTCGAACTAAGGTGTCACGTCAGACAAAATGACGTTAGGACACTAGCAGGGGAAATCCCTGTTAAACAAACATAGCGAGGATTTCGTCATACCAGCTTTTTGCAAAACTCAAATTGCCGAGCCAGGAATTGTGCAATCTGTGTTCTTTTTAGAAGTATCGAAGTTGTAATTAAAAAATATTATTGATAGTAATCGTTGCTATTCGTTTAAAATGAGCAGGCTCAATTTCTCTTGCAATATTTCCTGGCTTTTCCGTGAAAATGATTTCACAGAACGATTTCAACTTGCAGCAGATCATGGATTTAAGGGTGAGAATTATTTTAGTGAATAGACTAAAAAATGTATCGTAATAATCTTTGCATTTATAAATTTAAATGCCGAATGTGGAATTGAGCTGAAGCATCATATAAGTGAAAAATACGTTGATATACTACCGGTATAACTGATAATGTCCAGCGGAAATATAACGTTAGATAATAATTTATTGATTGAATGCAGAATATGTTACTCTTTAGTTTACCAAAGTTTAATGCTGGTAGAAGAAAAAGAAAACAGTTTTGGCGTAGTTGCCGTCCTGAATAGACTTTTTATAAGTGTGTTTTGAAACATAAATCGACCTTTGACACTAATTTAGCTGAAATTATTCTCAGTTCTGCAATTAGCCATGATTGCACAAGCAAATACCCGCTATGCTGTTGTTGGGCCATCGATCTTGTTTAAAGTGTGATATGTGTGTGAGGGTGAACGGCATGCAAACACTGAACATCAGTTAGCATTTTAAATCATATTTCTGATTTTTCTCTTTCCTCGATTTTCCACTCATTATTGTTTGCTGTGTTTTCAGTTTTTGGTGTGAAAATCCAAATAAACTATGTCTATTATTCAGTAGTTCTCTTGCCTTCTTCGGTCACCCTTTGGTCTTTTCCGGCGTTTAACAGTTTTCACAGATGTAGTAAAATAGCAGTGTTGATGATTTGTAAGCTTTTTTGTTGATCCGAAATAATTAGCATCTATAGACTGTAGAAATGTTGAATTTTTTTTTTTTTATAGCCACTTCTTAGAGTGGATCACCCTGTCCAAGGCCCTTTAACAGCGGCCACTTGTAGACGGACAGGGTTACAATTACTGGAAAGATATGATCTTTTCCCGTTCGGCTTAGCCTACCCAAGTTATTACACCCTGGATTGAGTGGTGGGCATGGATAAGCGAGCCGGACTCGCCGGGGCTTGAACCCGAGAGCTTCAACCTGCGATGCCAACATGTTTAACCACTAGGTGATTCTGTCACACTGATTTTAAATTATTTTGCAATGTCAATATTTGTTCCTTATTATATTCCAGCTGTTGAACTTGGCTGGCCTTATTCAATAAAGATCGACAAATTAATTGCTGCAAAAGAAGCTGCCGGTGTTGAATTGATTTTGATAAATTCTGGCTCAAGTAAGTAACTACGGATCTCATGAAGTTTGGTATCATATATCTGATTATCATAAAAAATCTCATGTTGAGAGCAACTCATCTTAACCTAGACAACAATGCCTTATGCTTGCAGCATTGGTGCCCTCTGGTTAGGTTGAGAAAATTCTGCCAGTTTTAATATTGAGGGCATTTGGGAATATTGTACAAAACGTCACTAGACCCATAACTTCAAGCCCTATAAGTGTGATGTTTAGCATTGCCTTGAAGGACAAATTGAAGGTGTTAGAGGGTTTTCAACATCAGTCAGCAACGGCTGCACTCACTGCTCTTCAGGGTGATATAATATTGTTTTTCTTCGGATGTCTAAAACGCCCATGTTATTCTCATTTACTATCAAATAGCAATGTTGATTCTTTAGAAGTTTTATTCATCTAAAGAAGTCTGTTGTCTGAAAAGATTCTGTTGCCTTGGTAAATGGGGGAATGCATACTGGCAGAATGCATACTGCACCCGAAAATAGGTTCTGTTCAAAGAAGTTTTAGCAAATGATTATTATTTCAGAATATAGCTCTTGCTATAAGATATGTAAACGTATCTTTTTTAGTGCCCAATAGCAACGAAACTGTAGAAAAGGTTCATAATCATCAGCACTGAAATTTGTGGGGGGTGGGGAGGTGTTGCATCTCCCATCATGCAATAATACTCAAAAATTTATTAAAATCACAGAAAAACATTATTTTCTGCCGCCTTCAACACTTATTGTTAAATAGTACAAGATGATTTATGTTGGCAACTTTTCAGTGCTTCAAAATCGATCAAACTCGAATTCGTTCATTATTTCAAACACTAAATATTGTTTAACTTGGAAATTTCATGCCTTTGGTCCGACAAGAATTTTAGCTGGAGCGCAAATTATGATGTCATTTTTATGATTTTATCCTCTACCAACCATTTATGTATTCTCTACTTGAATACGAAAGTTCTTTCATGTTCTTCCATATTTTCTAGTTCAAAGTCTTGGAAGTGCTGCAACTCCTGGTTCAGAAGAAGATTTCAAACAGGAATTGGATCTTGCCATTCAGTATGCTAAGGCCTTGGAGTGTAAAAGGTATTAATTATGTCGTAAATTATTTCATATCCTGAGATCACAGACTTGTAAATTCGCGGGATTACGGGTTTCTAGAACCTCGCACAGACTCTCGTAAAATTCTGACAAAGCCATGATGAAATTTTAAAATATTCCTTTCAAGGGTAAGGGATTGATTCCTTGAGGTTCCTTTAGCTTATTTCCTGTGTTATCCAACATTAATTCAAACCAATCTGCTATATTACCCTCCTAATAGCAATATAAGAATTTTTTGGAATCCTGTGAATTGCAACAATTCTGCAAGTCAGATATGTTTATAGGAAATATCAGCCAAATAATTATGTTTTTTGACAGTAATCGCTATTTTCCATCTTTGTTATCTCAGTTGTGCTGGTTTTAGTACAATTTTCCGGATTTCCACCTCCTTGATGTAGAAAGATTGTTGTGGAGAAATTTTTTTTACAAATGCAACATTTTCATCATCATTTTCTTCAGTATAACTGATACTATCATCTTATCTTTTAAGAATTCACCTCATGGCGGGTCAACTTCCAGCTGATTGTACGAAATACATAGATGAAGACTACAGAGCCCAATATTATCCAGAATATACAAAGACATACATAAAAAACTTGCAATACGCTTCAGAGAAATTGATGGCGGTAAGTTAAATATTTTTTTACCACCATTTGTGTTCTACAGGTGCCGGCTTTAGAATTACATAACATATTCCCTGTGTGCCGTGAAATGGCAATTTAAATGAAGCAAAGAAGTGGTAGATGGTTTTACTGCCACCCAGAGCAAATACCACTCACTGCACTTATTACGCCTCTTTAAGATGTTTTCCACTTTGACTACAGATGCTGGTCCGACATCTTATCAG
>OZ023147.1:4698642-4715305 GCA_963675895.2 Styela plicata
TAATCCAAAAACCTTCACCCCGATTAAGAACTGGTATCTGCACGCGAGATCATATTTCTCATTTTTCCTGTGCATGGACCTGGTTAGTGCAGGAAACCATAAGCAACGCTTATGTGAACCACCATGCACAGACAAGGCGTCCAACACATCTCTCACAGGATTTGAACCTACATTAGGAAGATCAGCTCAAAGCACATTCCCAACGCTTTACAGACCGGGGGCCTAATTTTCTCTATACGAGGCCCAAAGTAGTGTAAAAAATGAACTAACAGCCACATACAATGCAAATTGCTACTTTCATGAGATGTCGGACCAGCATCTGTGGTCCAAGTGGAAAACATCCTAAAGGGCATTACCAGTGCAGCGAGTAGTATTTGCTCTGGGTGACAGTAAAACCATCTACCACTTCTTTGCTTCCTTTAAATTGCCATTTCAGGGCACACAGGGAATATGTCATGTAATTCTAAAGCCGGCACCTGCAGAACACAAATGGTGGTAAAAAATATTTAACTTACCGGCATCAATTTCTCCGAAGCGTATTGCAAGTTTTTAATGTATGTCTTCGTATATTCTGGATAATATTGGGCTCTGTAGTCTTCATCTATGTATTTCGTACAATCAGCTGGAAGCTGACCAGCCATGATGTGAATTCTTAAAAGATGAGATGATAGTATCAGTTATACTGATGAAAATGATGCATTTGTAAAAAAGATTTCTCCAATCTTTTCATCATTATCAAGGAGGTAGAAATTCGGAATGGGTACTTAAACCAGCACAACTGAAATATCAAAGATGGAAAATAGCGATTTCTATCAAAAACGTAAATATTAAAAGATATTTCCTATAAACATATCTGAAGTAATCCAGACAGAATCGTTGCACTTCGCGGGATTCCAAAAAATTTTCATATTGCTATAAGGAGAGTAATATAGCAGACTAGGTTGAATTAATACTGGATTATACAGGAAATAAGCAAAAGAAACCTCAAGGAATCAATCCCTTACCATTGAAAGGAATATTTTAAAATTTCATCATGGCTTTGTGAGAATTTTACGAGAGTCTGTGCGAGGTTCTAGAAACCCGTAATCCAGCAAATTTACAAGACTGTGATCTCAGGATATGAAATAATCTACGACATAATTAATACCTTTTACACTCCAAGGCCTTAGCATACTGAATGGCAAGATCCAATTCCTGTTTGAAATCTTCTTCTGAACCAGGAGTTGCAGCACTTCCAAGACTTTGAACTAGAAAAGATGAAAGAACATGAAAGAGCTTGCGTATTCAACGTAGAGAATACATAAATGGTTGATTGAAGATGATTCAAATCGTAAAATTTACGTCATACTTTGCGCTGCGGTCTAAAATTCTTGTCACACCAAAGTCATGAAATTTGCTAGTTAAACAATATTTAGGTTTGAAATAGTGAACTAATTCGAGTTTGGTCAATCTTGAAGCACTGAAAAGTTGTCAATAGATAATTTGCCCCGCAATTTGTACTTTTTGTTTGCCAAAACGTTTTAGCTAAAAGTTTAACAAATTTAAAAAATATTTCATTTTTTAAAAGCCACTAACGGCAGATTTAAATCCGAGATTAAAAAAATAGCATAATATGGTCACCGCGGCTTTTAAAATGTATACTCAGAAAAACAAATGAGCCAAACTGTTATTTCTGTGCAGAGGGCACCAATACTTCGAAGGATATGACATTTGTATCCCTGGTTAGCAACATGGCTTCCAATGTGAGAAATTTTTATGTTTTGCGGACATAGCTACAAGAGACATGAAGTTACTTACTTGAGCCAGAATTTATCAGAATCAATTCAACACCGGCAGCTTCTTTTGCAGCAATTAATTTGTCGATCTTTATTGAATAAGGCCAGCCAAGTTCAACAGCTGAAATATAATAAAGAACAATTATTGACATTGCAAAATGATTTACAACAAGTGTGAAAGAATCATTCTATTTTTCGGAATTCAACATTTCTACTGTCTATGGACGCTAATTAATTTGGATCAACAAAAATGTTTACAAATCATCAACACTGCTATTTTACAACTTCTGTGAAAACTGTTAAACACCGGAAAAAACCAAAAAGTAACAAAAGAAGACAAGAGAACTACTGAATTATAGACATAGTTTATTTGGATTTTCACACCAAAAACTGAAAACACAGCAAACAATAATGAGTGGAAAATCGAGGAAAGAGAAAAATCAAGAATATGACTTAAAATGCTAACTGATGTTTGCATGCCGCTCACACACACATCACAGTTTAAACAAGATCAATGGACCAACAACAGCATGGCGGGCATTTGCTTGAGCAATCATGGCTAATTACAGAACTGAGAATAATTTCAGCTAAATTCGTGTCAAAGGTCGATTTATGTTTCAAAACACACTTATAAAATGTCCATTTGGGCAACTACGCCAAAACTGTTTTTTTTCTACCAGCATTAAACTTTGGTAAACTAAAGAGTAACATATTCTGAATTCAATCAATAAATTCTTTCCTATGTTTCCGCTGAACATTATCAGTTACCGGCATAGTAAATCAATGCATTTTTTCCTTATATGATGCTTCAGCTCAATTCCACATTCGGCATTTAAATTTATAAATGCAAAGATTATTACGATACATTTTTTAGTCTATTCACTAAAATAATTCTCACCCTTAAATCCATGATCTGCTGCAAGTTGAAATCGTTCTGTGAAATCATTTTCACGGAAAAGCCAGGAAATATTGCAAGAGAAATTGAGCCTGCTCATTTTAAACGAATAGCAACGATTACTATCAATAATATTTTTTAATTAAAACTTCTAAAAAGAACACAGATTGCACAATTCCTGGCTCAGCAATTTGAGTTTTGCAAAAAGCTGGTATGACGAAATCCTCGTTATGTTTGTTTAACAGGGATTTCCCCTGCTAGTGTCTTGAGGCCACTTCAATATTGTCTGGCGTGACACCTTAGTTCGAGGCATGGCATGAGAATTCTGCGGAATCTCTGGTTCAAAAGTTAACGAACCAAAAATTGTATTTTGCCGGTCATAAGCTTTTGATGGACTACTCGTCGGCTGCCTCTGGATGCCCAGTTAGCTCAATAGGATAGAAAATCATTTTTATGCTGTGGGAGAGGAAAGCCGAGAATAAAGCTTAACCATATGGCGAACCACGACATCTCGTGCAGATACCAGTTTTTACGTAAACCACCGTGCACCGGCGAGGCGTCCAACCTCTCGCATATGATCATCATCATTCCTCACGGGATTCGAACCTGCGCCATGACGATCAGAGATGCGTAGCTCGCACAATCGGTGAAGCGCTTCGACCTACGCATCTCTGATCGTTTTATTATCTTTCCTGATAACACTGTAATGTTATATTTTTATTTGTGTCGACGAAGGTGTCGAAATAAACTATGTCTATGTCTACGACTTGGGTTCAAATTTCATGGCGGATGATGGTTATATGCGAGAGGTCTGCTGGACGCGGTGCACGGTGGTTCACGTAAGCACTGCTTACGGCTTCCTCCACTAACCAGATCCATGCACAGGAACAAATGAGAAATATGATATGCCAAAAAAACCTTCATCCCAATTCGGAACTGGTGTCAGCACGAGAAGTCGGCGTTTGCCATGTGGCTAAGCTATATTCTCGGCTTTCCTCTCCCACGGGATAAAAATGAAATCCTATCCTATTAGTCAAACTATTTTATGCTATGCCATACTGATCCAAAAAATCCAAAAACTGGGTTGCTTTAACTGGTCTATCTATATTCGGCTAAGCAAATCGGAAAGTTTCACGCGCGTGTCATTCAACCATTCGCGCACGCTTCGTGATTCATGTCACGTAGAAAATAATCATATAGTAAATCTCGGTCAAAAGCTCAAATCTTCATTTTAGTTGGCTTTGCGGTGTCTATAGACAGACACAGACATACTTATTTCGATTTCCTCGTAATATGAACGCAGAACAAACACTGCGAAACAAAATAAAAAGAAAGAAAACGGGAGAGTGTGTAAAACTCAGAATAAAGTTTATAGAGTTCGCGACACACCCATCCACCCGGGGCTGGGCAATTCTATTCGGTATTTCGAATCGATTCGAAGCACGATTAATTCGAATCAATCGTGAATCGTACATAGGAACAAAAACGAAGTGGACTTCCAAAAAGGATGTGAACTAAGGTTTTTATTTTTAACGATTTTGACCAAAATCGATCATATTTCGTCGTTAAATATGAAAATTGTTAATTAAAAATACGCAACAAATATAAATCTCTTTATTTCCACAACGGAGGCAGGTTATATTAGTAAAAATGGGATATTTTGTTATTTACAAAGTATTAGTGATTCGATCCGATTCGAAAAAATATTCGAATTCCAAATGATTCGGTTTTGAACACAATATGAGAGAAATAAACAGAAGGAATGCTTGACTTGTGATGAATATTAGTCGAGCGTTTACTTGTAATACCGGCAAAATTTAACCAGTCGGCCGTCAAAACAAACCAATCACCGCAAAATTAGCCTACTCGAGCCTGGCGCTAACTTTTAGCTGAGCGTCTAAACAAACTGAACAAGAACAGTGGGAAGATAGCAAAAATAAAACAGTCCACTGGACGGTTCAGAAGAAACAAAAAGTATATAAATGCCCTTCATTTTTCAATAATATTCGGTTTAATGGCGACTCTATGGCCTTATGTATGAAGTCTCAAATGTTTGACAATCTAAAATCCAATACCCGACAGAGCTTCAAGAATACACTTTGCCTCACGTACCCATAGTTTGACTGGACTGCGGCCCCTGAGTGAAACAGATCCTATACTTCCTATAATTTAACGATAAAACTAGGCTGCAATTGGAAACTAAAATATCGATAATTGTTTTGAAATGTACATGCCATACGCGCACTTGACGCGTGTCACGTACAAAATATTAAAACTTCAAATCTTGGTCAAGGATTTAGATTTGGGTTTGTGTGGTCGCGTAATTAGTGGTTTATATTGGAATACTTGAAATATCATTTGTTTACGACCGAAGGCCATGGCCCAGTGATTAAATATGTTAGCATCGCAGGTTGAAGATATCGGGTTCAAGTCTCGGCGAGTCCGGCTCGCTTATCCATGCCCACCACTCAGCCCAGGGTGTAATAACTTGGGTAGGCTAAGCCCAACAGGAAAAGATCATAAATTTCCTTCATCAACCAAAAAACAAGGCTGCTATCCTAGCGGATATTCGACTAAATTATCGATAATTGTTTTGAAATGTACATGTCACGTGCGCACTTGACGCGTGTCACGTACAAAATATTCAAATTTTAGATCTTGGTCAAGGATTTAGATTTTGGTTTTATTGGTTTTGCGAATTTCACGATTTTCTTTGGTCGCGTAATCAGTAGTTTAATTAAAAATGTCGACATACGATCCGTCAAAAATCTTATGCGTCAGCGTGTTTTGTCACGCATGTCACTGATGGATCGCGCTGGCAAGACGCGCTCAATCGAGGGCTCATTTTTTCATAGCCACTTCTTAGAGTGGATCGCCTTGTTCAAGACCCTGTTACAGCGGCCACTTATAGACGGACAGGGTTGCAAGTACTGGAAAGATATCAACTTTTCCTGTTAGTCATTTGACCCTGGTTGAGTGGTGGGAATGCATAAGCGAGCCAGAATCGCCGGGGTTCGAACCCTAGATCTTCAGCCTGCGACGCCAACTTGTTTCACTACTAGGCCATCGCGCCTCGTACTTGACAAAATACAATAACTGATTCATTTCAACGTCCTAAGTTTTATCACATAAAATCTCAAGAATACTTCGAGCGCCTTCGACGTTTTGCGTTATTAGGATAGGAACGTCCTAAGTTTTAGAACATAAAAACTCAAAAATACTTCGCCCGTCTTCGCCGTTTTGTGTTATTATGATAGGATAGGATTTCATTTTTATCCTGCGTGAGAGGAAAGCCGAGAATTCAGCTTATTATCTAATTTAAAATAACTAATAATGTGTGCAAATTTTTAATGCTTCAAAATCGGTCATATGCGGACTAAACACCAACTTCATTTGTTCCACTCACAAATATTTCTCGCATTCGACTCGATTTTTTCTTTATTTCCGCGGTAAAACATACGTTTTCTTAAGAAAGACTTTCATCCGGTAGCACATTATGACGTCATGAATTCGACGATTTAAATCACACCACACAAAGCTTTCTGAATCCGCTGCTGTAACTATCATCTGTTTTCGTGGGATTTCGGCGAAAGTCAACTGTTTTCCCCAAATATTTTACGATAATTCAACTCCGCTCTACATTTTTTTCCACACCCATTGTGATGCCATAAATTGATGCTTATTTTAATATACCCTCTAAATTTCACAACATCTTCGAAGTATAAAGTTGCTTTCGAATTTATTTATTTCCATCACACAACCTTCTGCAACCACAATTAGCATATATATTTTCTCACACACTTGATTTACACACACACGCATGTTTTCTCACAGATGGACCGCGCATTGGAGGCGCGATCTGTCTACGATCCAAGTTTCACAAAGCACATTTGTGCAAAATATTTCTGACTGGAACCACGTTATGATAAAAGTCTGAAATAAAAAACAATTGCCGTATTATGAGCAAGCTATTTATATTTGACGTGTCAGGTGCGGCACGTGATCGAACGGTGCCGTCATTACGTTTCGATAGACCCAAACTTTGATCTATCAGTGACTCACGCACAATGAGATATTATGTCACAAATGCACCTTGGGTCGAGTTCATAGGAAATGTAACTTTTTTTTATAAAAGGTCGCTCCAAGCGAGGTCGAAAGTAGCGCAACAGAAGCAGAGATATAGTATCTGCACTCTAAGCGGTAAACAGCCCTGTAGGTACGGGCTTTAGAATAGCCCTAACGTGTTTCCTGCGTGCCGTAAGAAGCGATTAAAAGGAAGCATAGATTTGGTGGGTGGTTTTAACATCGCCCAGGGCAGATGCCACTTACTGCACTTTACCATGGCGGTTCAGCTCCGTTCGGGAAGTGTTCCGTTTAGAATGCAGTTGCTGGTACTAAATCTTCTACTAGCTCTTTGCTATTGAGTGCCCGGTGGTTAGTTTTCAATGATAAAAATAACACAGTAAAGTACAGTTTACTTTGAAAATACGATATCTCGCTCAAAAAACACTAACAATTAATACACAGCAAACATAAAAAACGATCGGAAAATCAAAAAAGTCGGCAAAACCTAGAAAAAGGTTTAAAAATATACACAAAGTAAATGCGCCGATTTACCTACACTCACACTTGCAAAAATATGTATATAAATATTGAGTAAGATTGCAGAAACATAGCGTCCTTTATATTTGTATTGCGAAATGGAAACCAACACTAAATGTCTCAGTCACCCCATACAGAACTAAACTGCCATGGTAAAGAGCACTAAGTGGTAGTAAATTGTTCGCAAAAATGTCCAAATAAACGCTCGTACTAATCGATGAAAATAAAATCCATAAGTAGTATACTTCAATTTTGTATTGGATATCTTCCGCTGCCAACTACCGAGCCCACACAAAGTCAATTTGTGAACTAAATTAACAATTACACAGTAATAGATCTGGGAGACGTGAAGCACAATTCGAATCAATCTGATGCTGAATGAAGTGGATTTTTCATTTTTAACGACAAAATGCAATCGATTTTGGTCAAATTTGACCAAAATCGGTTGTATTTGATCTTTAAAAATGAAAATTTAGAGTGTGAATTCAAAATACATTGCCTTACTATAAATTTCTTGAATTTCGTCATAGAGACAAGCTGCTATACAAAAAATGAGATGTTTTTTTATGGAATTGATGAGTTGATCCCTTTCGACGCAATCCATCAGTGGCTCATACTTGAAAATTATGTTTTGACAATCTTCCGGCATCCTCGAGTTAGTGCAATTGGTAAAACGTTGGGAATACGCTTCGAGCCACGCGTCTCTGATGGTCAGGTCGCGAGTTCGAATCCCATGAGGTTTGATGATTAAATGCGAGAGGTCTGTTGGACACCACGGTGTTTCACGTAAGCACTGCTCACGACTTCCTCCATCAACCAAGCACAGGAAATATGATTCGGACGAGAGCACGAGAGGTCGTGTTTCGCTATATGATTAAGCTGAATTCTCAGCTTTCCTCTCCCGAATGATAAGAATCAAATCCTATCTCAAATGCCTAAATAATACAGATATTTCTGAAAATGGTCACTGGCGTATTTAACACAGCTACCTAAACCCGCTGACCCTTCCTTTCAGGGTTAACACGCGCCATTGTATATAGTCATATTAGCTTTAACGTCTCTGACTAACTGAAAGTAGCAACCAATATATGATTTGCATGTTGTATTTACATCATTAATGAGTCCGAGTATGGCGCCAATGTCGCGTCGCAGAATGCGTCATTTCGACGGTTTAATATCTTATTTGGTCATTATTTTCATCAGTCACTTCTCGCCTCTTATGCTGATTATGGATTTTGAACAAACCCACTTCTTTTGGTGTAGAAATGATTACAACCGTGAAAGTATCCGCATTGCTGAAGGCAGGACGAATGGAAAGCCCCAAACCCCCCCCCCCCACAATATATAATTCTTTGTTTGTTTTAGCAGCAAAGGTCATATTATTTATCCGCATTTGTCAAATATTTGCTTATTTGGTCAATTTCTCGATCATATTTATTTCCATGTACAGGCATTAATCAAGTCCGACTAACCCAAAATTAAATATGTTTATTTTAATTACGTGGCTATATTACATGGTTCCATTGGGTTTGGTTCAAATGAGGTTTAAGTAGGGCTGGGCAATTCGATTCGGTGATTCGAATCGATTCGAAGTACAGCTTATTCGAATCAATCGTGACTCGGTCATAGGAATAAAAACTTGCTAAGAGAAATAGGATTTTTCATTTTTAACGACAAAATGCAATCGATTTTGGTCAAATTTGACCAAAATCGAATGTATTTTCTCGGTAAAATGAAAATACCCACTCTTGGACTGCAGTGTTATTGAAAATGCATCGCTTTTAAGTCTGTCTAGCCAATATTTGTAATTAGTAACTGTAAATTTCTTAATTATCATATCATGGTTATTTTTATGGAATCAGCGATTCGATTCGAAAAAATTATCCGAATCAGATTCGATTTCCAAATAATTGCCCAGCCCAAGGTCCTAGGCAATTGTATTTTTTTATCGAAACCAGATTTAAGCATCCTAGTCATGAAAATATTGTCAAACCGTATCCGTTAAGTATGTGTCACTGATGGATCGCGCCCATGAGGCATTTTCTTCCGAAAGGGAAAAATTCAACTTATAAAAGCAATAAATGTTGTGCCAGATAATCGATTTGCAAACACAAAAAATAAAAATTTTCCTCTCTACACTTTAATTTTCAGATCTCGTAGATCCACGCTAAAAAGCCAAAGTCGAACACGTAGATTAATTTATGGACCAAATGTCGAAGAGCACGTTTTTTCAAACCTCAACGTCATTGCCTAGACGTGAGCGGCGTAGTATAATAGGTGATCGAAAACACAGTAATCGTCTGAGTGGATTTGAATCATATTTATTTGTTTCATAGTGTCTCTCAACGTCAGGGTAATGTTCGTCAAACACGTGATTCTTATGGATCGCGCAGTAGAGAAAGTCATGGGTGGCCTGTTGGCTAGGTCGGCAAAAGCGTTGTAAATAAATTTTGAGTCAAGGCCGCAATACACGTGAAGTTTTCTTACCGTTGCGTTGCATTACGTTTCGGGTAATAAAATAAAAACGACAATACACGCCTGCATTACTTTGTGTTAATCGTGTTCACATGCCTACAAAGCACATACGCAAGAAAGAAACAAGTACTCTTCGTTGGCTTGCGTAACAAACCGTTCCGTTTTTATTGGTAAGTAAATGCATGCAGAGCATTGCGCTAGCGTAAAACGCAAGGTTACACAAAAGACAAAACCAAGAAAAAACGAACTCGTACGCAAAGTGTCGAAGTGACCCAACTATGACAGAGGATGCTTGAACTCACCGTCGAGGTTCGGTAATAAGGGATTTTCCGGACCCCATGGTCGGGGGGCACTGCTCGTTTGGGAACTCGTTCGGTTTAAAAACAAGCGATCGTTATTTTTCGTCCCAGAAGCTGCAAGGTTCGATGACTTGACCGTATGAACCACGCGCCATCAAAACCACGTCGTTCTAACGGATGTCGGTTCGCTTGTGGTTGCGCAGGAAATCGGAATTCAAATACTTAGATACAAGCGATTTTTCAGTCATTTTAGGATCCACTTGAAGAACTGTTGTATAAATCTTTATAGAATACAACAGAGCCCCGATGCAACCCCCATCACGGCATTAAAAGCCCCACGCTTCTACAATGTAAGACAGCCAGCAACCACAGGGAAAAATCACATCGAACCTGCCACGTACAGGAGCAGTGAGTGTTATTGCTGGGCGGTGCGCAGTGTCCAATAAAGAGAGACGTCTTGAGTCATCGATATTACAACCTATCACGCAGGCACATTCACACGAAACTAACAGTACACCACACCTATTCGTAGTACGTAGCTACACTGTATCAACGCCAATTGTATAAGAGGCCGATGGTGGAATCTCCCGCCCCTCGTACCTACGTTACCAAAATTTTTTTTTTTTTTTTTTTATTTTATTTTTTTTTTTTTTATCTTTTATTATTTTTAACGTTATTTTTTTTTTTTTTTTTTTTTTTTTTTTGTTTATTTTTGTTGTTTTTTTTTTTTTATGTTTATTTTTTTTTTTATTTTTTTTTTTTTTATAAAACTTTATTTTTTTTTTTTTATTTTTTTTTTTATTTTTTTTTTTTTTTTTTTTTTTTTTATTTTTTTTTTATTTTTTTTTTTTTTTATTATTATTTTTTTTTTTTTTTTTTTTTTTCTTTTTTTATGTATTTTTTTTTACGTTTTTTTTTTAATTTTTTATTTCCATATCTTATATTTTTTTTATACTTTTCTTATTAAAATCATTTTTTTGTACATTCTAGCCTTTCACTTGTATTATAAAATCTACAATGTCTAAACACTCAATAAATCGACCCGTCAAAACAAAGGTTAGTCAAAACTCCGCTAAATTCCGGAGAAAATATCGGAAAACGAAACCTTCTTTTTCCATGCGTTTTTCCCATTTCGATTAATTGCTGATTGCCCAGTTTCACCCATTAGTCCGCGTGAATTCCCTTATACCGTGTTGTCGGCTGTTGATGAGAGAATTAACACATGTACAAACAAAATTATTACCCAATTGCACTAAAGATGGTTGACAATTATAGATGCGTTAGGATTGAAAACCTCTTACGTCAAAAAAAAGGCCATTATGCAAGACAATCAACGCAACCAATCCTTGGAATGACAGTAACAAAAGAGACACGGTCATAGGAGAAAGAATGCAAGATGATTCATTTTAACGAAAAGCAATTGATTTTGTGCATGGTATCTGCCCTGGGCGGTGGTAAATCTGTTTACCACTTTTCCCTCTCGCCGCCGTCCAAGACAATCAGGAAATATATAAGGACAATTTTAAAACGTGCACCTTCGCAGCTATAATTGACATCATAGAATAACTAGAAAAAAAATTTACCCAGGTTGTAAAGTTTTAAAATATTGAATTTAATTATTTCACCTGATATCAAACACTCCTCCAACAGCTTCAGTATCAACCCCGCCAGTTCCGCGTTTCTGCAATCTCATGGCGGATAGAATTTTATCAAATCTTGGTTCCACTGACAAGAGAGGGAGCTTTACGTGCACCCCCGCGCGCAGTCCGGTGCCCAAGTTGGGAGGGGCATGTCAGAATGTATCCGAGATTATCTGAGTGCATGAACTGGGTGCCTTGTTTGCGCATCTCTTGTTCGACCTGGAAAAATAAAAGCAATTGTATTTTTGTAGATGCGTCGTCTTTTATTAGTCTTGGGTGCCCGGTTAGCTCAATCGATTGAATCCCGTGGTGGATGCTGATTATATGCAGACGCCTCGTCGCTGCACGGTAGTTCACGTAAGCGCCGCTTGCGGTTTGCCAAATGGTTAAGCTGTATTCTCGGCCTTTCTCTCCCGCAGGATAAAAATGATATCCGGATATCCGGATATCTATTCTCTCTGACTCAAATGCTTTTTACTTCATTCATCAGACCTCCGTGGCCTAGTGGTTACCATCGTAAGTCAGAGACTCCGGGTTCGAATTTCAGTAAGACCGGCGCCAACCTGCTGTTATTCAAAAATGAGTGGCCTATAACTGAAAAAACGCAGCTCGCCCAGCTTGGGGGCCTTTAATTATTTTATAATACATCTGCCTATTTTGAGCTGCCCCGAGGTGCCTTGCGGAAGTGCACGTCGAGATATTAAGAGAGTATCCGACCACAGTATTCCGGTTTAGATTTTGATATTTGTAAAACGCGTCGCAGAAAGCTAGACAAAGGCAACGATGACAGGTCTAAATTTCTGCGGTACTTTACCATGGCGGTTCGGACGTTTTCCGTTTAGAGTGTAGTTGCTGGTACAAAATCTTTTAGTAGATCTATGCTATTGAGTGGTCGGTGGTTGGTTCTTTCTGGCCTTGCTTAGAGTGAATTTAATAAATAAAGAGCGCGAAACTCACGAGACGTGAAAAAGGGTTGAATATATGGAAGACGTCATTTTCGGGAAAAAAATGAGATATTTTTACACGACGATCAATTTTAACTCGCCAATTTCCAACTATATAGGTCCCATAAAAAGCCCCTGATCCCCAATTTACAAAATTCTTAAAAATAACTAGGCATACCTCATTCAATCCTCTGCAGAATCTCTCAAACACCGCCCTCATATTTCCTCCTCTTTGCATGGATATAACCCGGGTATGATCTTCTTCGTTCACCAGACAAGAAAGTTCTTGCGGTCGTTATGGAAGATGCCTGTGCAGAAAATACGGTATTGTTCCCCTAATCAGGAATTTAAGAATGCCGCATTTTACATCCAAGATTTACAAGATACTGTTTATCGATTAGAGATTAATATCCAATTTGAGATACAAGATAAGAGTCTTATTTGGACTTTTTTTTATAGTCACTTCTTAGAGTGGATCACCCTGACCAAGACCCTGTAATAGCGGCCACTTATAGACGGACAGGGCTGCAATCGCTGGAAAGATATTATCTTTTTCTGTTCGGCTTAGCCTACCCAAGTTATTACACCCAGGGTTGAGTGGCGGGCATGGATAAGCGTGCCGGACTCGCCGGGGCTGGAACCAGGATCTTCAACTTGCGATGCCAACATGTTTAACCACAAGGCCATCGCGCCCACTTTAATACTGTCCTAACATATTTCCCGTCGTAGGAGGAGATTAAAAGAAAACAAAGAAGCGGTATATTTCATGCCACCCAGGGCAGATACCACGTAGGGCTTGGCAAAACCAAATCATTTGGGATGTGAATCACTACTAATTCCATGTAAATAACAGTTTTTCCCCATTTCTAGTATTAAAAATTGTCTCCATTGGGAAAATCAAGATATTTATAGTTTTTTGTGCATTTTCAATTCATACCACATGTGTAAGAGCAACAATTTTCTTATTTTAACGAGAATATATTCGATTTTAGTCAAATTTGACCAAAGTCTATTGCATTTACTCGTTAAAAATGAAACTTCTAGTTATTTAGCAAGTTTTTGTTCGTATGAAGAATTGACTATTGATTCGAAAAAAATTTTGCTTCGAATCTCCGAATCGAATTCAATTGTAACCATGTCCACTATAAGTAGCCGCTGTTACAGGGCCTTGGACAGGGTGACCCACTCAAAGAAGTGACTATAAAAAAAAAATATCCAGCCCTATTTCGGGGATAATTTCCACGGAGAAGAAGTTCATAGAAGTTCGCTCCAAGCAAAACCGGAAGCAGAATCTCGAAGATCCAGCTAACAGCCCAAAAGACAAAGAGCTAAGTTTCTTGGTACCAGGTTTCGTATTGGCATCTTGCCACTTGGGTGGCCGTTAGCTCACTGGTTGGTTCCTTTGAGGTACTGCTTCCGGCCTTGAAACGGACCATAAAAAAAGACTCATTCTCTCATATATATGCCCTGTAGATACGGGTTTTAGAATAGTCCTAACGTATTTTCTGCGTGCGGTAAGAGGCGACTAAAGGAAGCAAGAAGATGGTACATGGTTTTAACATTGCCCAGGGACAGATATCACTCATTGCACTTTACCATGGCGATTAAGTTCTGCCTGGGATGTTTTCCGTTTAAAGTGCAGTTGCTGGTGTACCCATTGTGAAAATAAAGAAAATCATAGTTTGCACTGCATTTTCAATTCACACGAAGAGCAACAATTTTCATAATATACCAAAATCGATTGCACTTCGTCGTTGAAAATGAAAATCCTAGTTCACTTAACAAGTTTTTGTTCCTATAAACGATCCACGATTGATTCGAATAAATTGTGCTTCGAATCAATATTTGAATCACCGAATCGAATTGTCCAGCCTTACCTCTGCCATCTGGCCAGTCCCGAGCCATTCCTGCGCATGTAAGGAGCGGGGAGACAGGTTTATCGAACAAGAAATGATCGTCGATTAAAGTTTGTTGTTCAGCTTCGGTCATAGTTTTCAGTGCATAGTACTTTCCTTTGAGATCGCCTGTGGAAAGATTAAAGATTTTTGTGAACCTAGTCGCTTGAGGACGTTCAGTGGTTAGAGCAGTGGTTCTCATCCTTTTTCTTTTCGTGACCATTTTCGTTGCACGAAAATTCTGTGGCTCAATAAATCTTATGAAAGCAAGAACCTATAAAATAGGTTCAGAACAAAAAACAGCAAAACACATTTCAAAACAGATTATTTATTTAACTGTGCATTAGTGAGTTGCTGAACATTATCGACCAATACACAAATTTTTCCTCCCCAGGTCATTATTCCTGTAAAATTAAGTATAGTTGCAGATGATATGAAAGTAAATTTCTCAATAAATCTAGCTTTTTTAAATTGGTCTGTGGCCCACTTAAAAATGTTCCCATGGCCCACTGGTTGAGAACCGCTGGGTTAGAGCACATAAAATGTTGGTTCAATGAAATGTCGTGAAAATCTGGAATTCGAATCTGGTTTTTACCGACGCCCTACTTCTTTCTCGTTCGAGGAGCCCAAGTCACATACGGATCCATATTCACAAAGACCGTGCAACATGAAGGATTCGGAAATTATGTCAATCTTACGAGAGAATAACGGTACGACGAGACCTAAAATTGGATAAAAAACGCCGGTACACGGTGGTTCACGTAATCGTTGCAGCTTACGACTTCCATGCACCAAGCATGTCTATGCACAAGAAAAATGAGGAAAATGTTAAGCCAAACCCTCCCCCTCTCCCGATTCGGAACTGGTATCTGCACGAGAGGTCGTGGTTCGCCGTATGGTTAATCCGTATTCTCGGAACAATAGACAATTAATTTATTTCCACCATGCAAGAGTACAAGCATCATAAGTGATATACAAGAAGATTTTTCAATAACCATCGAACCATAACCAAATGACCATCTAGTATTCTTGACTTCTCCTCTCCGCAGGATAGGAATTAGGGCTGGGCAATTCGATTCGGTGATTCGAATCGATTCGAAGCACAAATTATTCGAATTAATCGAGAATCGTTCATAGGAACAAAAACTTGCTCAGTAGAGTGGAATTTTTCATTTTAACGACAAAATGCAATCGATTTTGGTCGACTATTTTCGCTTTTGGACTTGAGTGTAACTGAAAATACATCGCGCTTAATTCTGTTTAAGCGAACGTTTGTAATTCGTAACTGTAAATTAGTCGATTATCATATTGGAGACAATATCAATAATAGTAAAAATGGGATAATTGTTATTTTTATGAAATCAGCGATTTGATCCGATTCGAAAAAATTATTCGAACCAAATTCGGTACGTTTTGCCCAGCCCTAGTAGGAATGAAATCCAATCCTAACCTTCTTGGCTTGTGGATATATTTCAATCTCTGTAAAAGACTAAAGAAACTCAAGACCTCTAAATTTCCGGTCAACAATATACGTCAAAAGTCAGTCACCCAACACGCGTTTTCATCTACCCACCCTCTACTTGTTTGAAACGCTTCTGATTAAGTACCCACCTTTCAAGTTACTCAATGCACTGGCAACGATCCTCTCAACTTCATTTCTCTCTGCTCTGTTACAGGCGGGTGGAAGTCGGAATCCACGGACGCTTCGACCTGTACGGACCCGGGATGACAGGACGTAGCTGCAAGAACAGAGGTTCCCCAAGTAATAATTTTGTTAAACGCGTATCACAGACGCCCTTCAGCAAGGAAATGTTAGGGCGGCTGGAAGTCGATCGACGGCGGAAGGTGTTCAATCTTAGAGGGGACATAAAAACGAAAATCGAATTTTTCTGACGCCAATTATTTAGAGGTTTGTGCTTAGAAAACACACCATTGTGACGCAAAAACAACCTATATAAGCAAGAATGTCATTACGGCGAAGGCGCGCCGAAATCGTGTTTCTTTGAAAATTATGTACAAAATTTAAATTTTATTAGCTTGCAGTGAACTGTCCTCATTTCTCAAAACTTGAGGGGGGCATGTTCTTACTGGTTCCCCGCCATTGGCTGAAACACACATTATACACATGCCTAGCGTTG
>OZ023147.1:4715405-5023485 GCA_963675895.2 Styela plicata
TCTTTTCGATATTGTAATGTAAATTTGTATAGGTGTGAATGTTGTGAGCACAAATATCTAAAATCAAAAAAATAATATTATATGTTATTGGTGGCGAGTGCAGCTAGAATGCCAATGTTTGCCATTCAACCCAGGGAATAACTTGGGAAAGTTTGCAGGTACCGGAAAGCTATGGCATTTTCAACGACACTAACATTGTTCGTCATATAAAATGGTTGCTTGTAATGGGTTTGTACATGGTGATCCACTTTAAATTGGCCAGAGATAACACTACTTACTGCATTTTTTAGTGACAGTTCACTTCATTTTGGAATGCTTAAGAATGCAGTTGCTAGTACTAAATTTTTTGAAGATTTTGAATGGTTGTTAGTAGAATGATTTTGGGTTCTGCTCCCTGTATTGCACAGAGCGGATTTCAATGAAAAAAATCCTGAGTGTCATAAGAGGCGAATAAAATGTTTAAAATTAGCCGTTGACAGTTTTATCATCAATTTTGCTATAATAATAGTTTGTAGAGAGAGACTATAAAGTGGCCTTTTATGCCAAGTATATACTGTTGATGGAATGCACTGCCGATGTGCACTTCATCAACACCTCATACTTAGCATAAATGCCATCCACAACCGGGTTTTGATTCTTCGAAATATACAATTACCGCGAATGAACGGTGAATTTTCTGCATTTTTTTCAAATTGTAGCAAACCAATGACTTGGAATAAAATGTTGTAATTTTGTGCGAGTACTTTTCGTCCACTGAGTTTTTTTTAAGTCTTTTTTTTCTTCAAAATAATATTGCTCGTATTTTTGTACTTTCTTTACTGATGTCGTGACTTATATATTACCTTGGTCTTAGTATTATGTGCAGTATGATCATGAATAAAAGATAAATGTAAAGAAAATTATGTTTTTATTTTATGTGGGAAATGTAGTATTTTCGTTCAGTATGTGCTGGCACGTATATTCTTCGTGACGTAAGAGACGAATAAAAGAGATCGAACAAACTGTAGACGATTTTTGTCAATACGCTTCGAGCTGCGCAAATGTGATCGTCTTAATGAAGGTTCGAATTCCGTGAAGAATGAAGATTATATGCGTGAGGTCTGCTGCTGGACACCTCGCCCGTGCACGGTGGTTCACGTAGGCACTGCTTACGGCTTACTCCACCAACCAGTTCCATGCAAGAGAAAAATAAGTAAAATTGTCAAGACAAAACCTTTCCTTCCGATTCGGAATTGGTGTCTGCACAAGAGGTCGTAAATCGCCATATGGTTAAGCCGTGTTCTCGCCTTTCCTCTCCCACAGGATAAAAAAATCCTATTCTAGATACGTTGCCAGTTCAATTATATTATGCTATGCAGTTGCTAGTCTTATATTTTATATAGGTCCTTGTAATTTCAATAAATATTAGTTTATTCTTTGTTGTTAGGCATCCAAACCTACCAGTTTATACTGGGCATACCGATCATCTTATTTCCTAATCGGTTAAGCATAAGTCGCGGATGGAACGCGCCGATCAGGCGCGGTTCATCTGTGACTTATGATTGACAAAATGAAATTTCTGGCGATGTTATCGTTACTTATATATTACCTTAGTAACTTAAGTAGCTTAAGAAGTGGCAGATGATGGTTTTATATCGCCCAGGACAGATACCACTGCACTTTACCATGTTGGTTCAGTTCTGTTTGGGATGTTTTCCGTTTAGAGTGCGGTTGCTGGTACTACATCTTTTGGCAGCTTTTTGATATTAAATGGCTGTTGGTCAGTTCCCTTTGGGAGCTGCTTCCGGCCTTGCTTAGATTGAATTGCAATGAAAAAAACTTAATATTATGTGCAGTGGGATCATGAATTAAAGATGAAAGTAAAGAAAAGCGTTGGTTTTGTGTTTGCGTGGTGGGAGATGTTTGGGGGGGACTGAGTATTTTCTTCAATAATAGAATATTTTTGGAGTGGATCACCCTGACCAAGGCCCTGTAGCAACAGTCACTGATAGACACCGGACTCGAACTTGAGATTTTCAACCGGCGATGCCAACATGATAACTAGGCCATCGCGCCCACAAAAGTAATGAAATTCCAAACTACTCGGATCTAGGTAATTAGATCTTCTTTAAAAGCAGCGGGAAAAAAACTACAAATGTTTATACATAGCGATTGCTGGAACTCATATTTGTAAAGCCCGCAATATACGTTGCATAGGTTGCGTTTTACACAGGTTTATTTTAGTTCACCATTGCGTTTAACGCTAGCATAAGGGTCTGTATGGAGTTCTTTACGTTTTCCGACACACCAGGACAGTTTGCTATACAAGCTAACGGAGAGTGCTCGTTTCGTTGCGTGCGTTTATGCTTTGTTGCCCATAAATTACAATGTTAATATTGCATAGACACGAGGTTCAGAAGTCTTTCAATACACATACACAAATTTATTTCTGTTTTATTTCGGTGTCACAAAACGCCAGGCACACAAGCATTTTAAACAACGTAACGTTTCGTCTGACCAAGGAGATGTATCCTCTGACAGGCGTTTTTAACTACGATCATATGTTGGCCAGACGAAATGTTCCAAAATAAATTTGTGTATGCGTGTTTGGTAGTTTATATTCTTTAATTCTTGCATAGATCATACGGATCCATCTTCCCTAGGGCTGGACAAAACCGAATCATTTGGAATTCGAATCTGATTCGAATATTTTTTCGAATCGAATCGTTGATTTCATAAAAATAACAAATATCCCATTTTTACTAATACTTCTATAGTCTCCTATATATTGATCAGGAAATATACAGTTACAAAAAAAAAGCATTAACACAAACAGACTTGAAAGCAATGTATTTTCATTTCAACGACAAAATACAACAGATTTTGGTCAAATTTGACCAAAATCGATTGAATTTTATTTGTTAAAATGGAAAATGCACTTCATTTAGCATGCTTTTGTTCCTATGACCGATTCACAATGGATTCGAAAAATCTGTACATTGAATCACCGAATCAAATTGCCCACCCCTAACCTTCACAAAGGCATAAACGAAAGACAAGTAGACCAACGTAAATCCAACAGAGTGCATTTACATCCCGTAACATAAATCTTCACCAGTGAATGTGATTCATGTCAGCTTGAAAGATGAGATTTCCTGGAATATGCGATTTCACATTTTCAAACACAGGCGTTTATGCTCGTTCGTAAATCGCCAAGTGTGTAATGCATAAGTGACATATACGCACAGTAATTTCGCAATCAGTTTTATTGCTGTGAATGTAAACATGTCAAAATGAGAGATGTGTTGTTCCGCTGTTTCTCCGAATCGTCAATACTTTTTTTTTTCATTTTCTAGACCGACCACATATGACTCACAACCATCAAAATATTTCGCATACAGAAAAAAATGCCAAAGAAAAAATGAACAAAGCATTCACCTTATCCGATTATTCATTTATTATTCCACCAATATATTTATCAATACCAAGAAGTGTTGACAGGGGTCCAACCTTGGATGGGGGGAGGGGTAAAATATCGGTTATATCTTTTTGGTAATAGGACTCGTACGCCTGGTAAGTATAAATGTTTCATAACAGATCACCTATGAAAAACAAGCAAAAATTATAAAAAAAACAACTAAACTATTACTAACCCTAAAACTAAAACCCCCCCCCCCCCCCCCCCCCGATAACGCAGTGCTTCATTTAGAATCAACGTATTAAAATTAAGGGCGGCAATTTGAATCCGTGAATCCAATTGATTCGAAGCACAAATTATTCAAATTAATCGTGATTCGTTCATAGGAAAAAAACTTACTAACGAGCTGGAATGTCCCTTTTTAAAGACAAAATGCAATCTATTTTGGTCAAATATAACAATGATTGATTGTATCATGTCGCCCCACCAGCATGCCATTTTTAGCCACTTAAAAAAATGCACTTCCAGCGCAATTTTTCGTCCTTTATATGGTTAAATACTTTAAAAACCCTATAATTTAAGACATTTTCCCTTGCGGTGCTCATTATGACGTAATAATTTCACTTTTTAAAATCCCCTTCCAGGATTCTAAATACGTCACTCGTTTGGGTAATTCTAAAGCTGCACGAAACAATCATTGATGATTTCCCCAATAAATCTGTAAATCACTCAACACCTTCCATGTGGGAATGCACCGGAATGGTCAAATTATAAAACGTAATTAAAGAGTTTTTAATTTCCCGATCCAATCATTATTAAAATAATTTGATTACTTGTTTAATTATCAACACTTACACGGTGTTTGGTTTTAATGCTTTGATTCTAAGTGGGTCACTCTGTTATTGTGGGAACCGGGGTTTTTTAATACTAAATCAAAAACCAATATGTAGCAATAATATAAAATATATACATCTAACCAAATGATAGTATGCCGAACACACGTTCAATCACCTAATGCATTCAATTTAATGTTGTACAGATACTTTTATTTTTGTTGATATTGATTTTGTTTTCTAATTGAAATTTACTATGACCAAGGCCGGGAGCAGTGCCGATAATGAACCAACTAACGGACACTTAATAGCTATCAAAAGATGTAGTACCAGCAACTGCAATCTAAACAAAAAACATCCCAAACGGAGGTGAACCGTCATGGTAAAGTGCAGTGAACGGTATTTTGCCCTGGTAGATAGTAAACCTTCTGCCACTTTTTTGCACCCTTGTAGAAGCTTCTTACAACACATAAGATATAAGTTAGAAAATATTTTAAACGTCCGTACTACCGATAACTGCGTTACGTTATGCGCAAACGTTACGTTTTCGAATTGAGGTCATGTTACCTCAAATCCGATAATAATGCTAACGATTTTATCAAAATCTGTGTCATTTAGGCACATTATGAAGTCACAATTTGATCGCCGATTTTTTTTTACTTGTGCTTCACGACCAAATTATCATTAAATTACTTTTCGGCTAAAACATCGCCTTTTCCTCCACAAAATGACTTTAAAATATCTTCCACGAATTCGGCGTTTATTTATTTTTTTTTTGGATGAAACGGCCATTTATTTTTTTCGTTTTTGTCTTGCAGCCTAGCTTTGAGCAAGCTTTGATAAAAAAAAAGTAACTGCCGGGACTGATGAATTGAGGTTGAGATTCCTGGACTCGACATGAGCTCCCATATATTAAATCATCTTGAACTACTTACAATAAACAAACATAAGATTTACGTTAAGTTCACCGCAAGCGACGATTCAACCTATTAATAACACTATAACAAAAGCACAGAAAATTTACCGTGAATTTAAAGTAATAAAGTGTATTTCCAATACAAAAAATCGTCTTGTTGATGAGATTCAAACCAAGTATAGTGGGCGCGTTTCATTAAAAGCCCATAAGCGGCAAAAAGACGTCATTTTGAATAATTTTGTTTCTATGTCACCATGTGAAAAGCTACAGTCAAAGAGTAAAACTTCCCAACTTTTTTGTGGCAGTGATGAATCGCTTTGACTGTCAGTAACGTAAACAATGGTTGTAAACAAGGTAATTTGAAAGTCACTCGCTTCCGCGGCACAGTCGTAAATATACTGTAACAAATATGCAGTAAAATCTCTGCTCTTTGACAGTACAGTAATTTCACTGTGCGATCTTGAGATTATTTTATAAAATCGATCTTTCATGGCAAGTAGGGGTTGTTGATGAAACGCACCGCTAAGGTGTGGTCCATCAAGGGCCTATACTTGGCATGAATCTCATCTGCACGGTAATCGGTTTTGAATTTCTTAAATATACAATTACTGCAAATGACCAGTTAATATACTGTACTTTATCACACTGTTTTTTTCCAGAGGCGCCGAATAAACTATAATTACTCCGCAAAGAAAGTCTGTTACTTTGCTAAAGATTGGAATCGAGGGATTAGGAAACAGTTATTTTGTAGAGTGGAGAGGCACAGAGTCTTGCTTCACACTCTTCTTCACACACTTCACACAAATTTATTTCTGTAACGTTTCGTCTTAGAGTGGGACTTCTTCAGACAAGGATTCAAAAATGATGACTTTAAAAAGGCTTGTCTGAAGACATGTGGATGGCATGTTTTAAAATACTTATCTGAAGAAGTCTGACTATTTGTTCAGACGAAACGATATAGTAATGATTTTGTATAAGTGTGAAGCAATGCCCCGGATCTGGTTAGTTAGCCATAGTTACTCTTGCTACTGTTTCCGTGCATACACTACATATGGGTCCGTGAACATATTTATTTGGTGGAAAAGCTAGTGGCAATTGGATTCTGCATTGGGAACCCTTGTGGTTTTTGGTCACTTTATGTTTTTGATGAACAAAATTTTGCTTGGTATTACGTGAGATAACGATGAATCGCGCCAAGGTGTATTGAGGAACTATCTGAAGTTCTGCAGATTCCATAGATGAGTTTCAGTGAGGCAATTTGTGGTTAGCCTAATGCTCACATTACTACATACACAGTCATTGCAAAGGTTCGGTGTCTGGAGGATATTGGGAACAAGCCCGTTCCTCGAGAGGTTCCCGGAAAGGTCATAAGCAAATAATTCGAAACAAATATAATGTTGCAATCGTGATTAGAAGACACATTCACGATCAAAGACATTTAGAGTGTGTGTTTGGCTAATTCCGTTCAATCTCTAAACGCAGAGCAAAACATAGCGAGGTTTCTAATACTAACGATGTATGTTTTAAACGTTATTTTTGGTTGAGCGGTACAAATGCATTTATTAGAGAGACGTGTTAAATTATGCACCGTTATAATTGATTCATTAAGTTTAGTACCGCGCTTTATAATATTAATAGAGCGAAAATGCGGTCAAAGGTGTGAAGATTGTTCTCAGGCTGAAAAAGTTTGTAAAATTTATTTATTTTTCTTTTTTTGAATTGGCATCCACGCTAAGCAAGGTTGGTATTAGCATTTATAACCTCAGCATTATCGCTATTTATAAGCACTAATTTGAGAGGATCATTCTGAACAAGGCCCTATGCCAGGGTTCACCTATAGGCAAACAGGCTAGGTATTAAGCAAAAGGTAGTTTGTCAGATTGAGGTTTGTCATATCCCGTAAAGTGAATACAAAAAGGTTCATTGGTTGAACGGCACGAACAAAGAACCGACGGGCATAATAGGGAATGAAATAGGCACAACAACGGATGATGCTATTGGTCTGGGGACGTGGACTAACTACTAATCCTTCCCCTGTGCCTTTGTGTTTACGGATCCGTATGCAGTGAATGCAAGGATACAGTAGCAAGAGTAATTCCGAATGATTCGATTTTGCCCAACCCTATATAGGGCGCATATGGGATGAGTTACAGAGTCCCAAATATCGAACATATTGGACGATGTTAGAAAGAAGTTGTTGAAGTAACAAAGACACTATGTAGTGTGATTTGTTTTTTTTAAAATTCACTCTGAGCAAGGCCGGAAGCAGTTCCAAAAGGAAACCAACTAACAGCCACTCAATAGCAAAGAGCTACTGAAAGATGTAGTACCAGCAACTGCACTCTAAACGAAAAACATTTCCAATGGAACTGAACCGTCGTGGTAAAGTGCACTTAGTGGTATCTACCCTGGGCGATAGTAAACCATCTACCTTTTTTGCTTCTTTTTACTCGTCGCTTACAATATGCAGGGAATACGTTAAGACTATTCTAAAGCCCGTATCTACAGGAATGACCAAAGAAAATGACCAAGAATCATGAGATAGTTGGAGCTTGAAGGTTCTTCATCTTAAAAGGAAATTAATTTTGCTTTGCTTGCTTATTGCAATTTTTCTATGCAGTACCTGCGACCCATCAGAAATTTTATTCAGTCAAGCATAAACCATAGATGAATATTCTTGAATATAAGAAATATTCTTGACTGGGTATCACTTTACTGTCGCCGACAGTCGGTAACACTCACTTCACTTGATTATAGCGGTTCCTGCCAGTTTGAGTTATCTTCTGCTTAGAGGTCAGTTGACGGCAGCGGTGGAGGAAGGCGGCAAATCTTGAACGGGGGAATAAGAATAGAAAAATAGAAAGAGAGTTTACACTCTCAAGGTGGCAAAGCTTATCTGTTGCTACATCCTGCCGTAGCTTGTTGCTGTATAATAAGTTGGTTTGGTCTAATCAGACGCTGTGAATTTTGTTTTGAAAAAAGCTCATATGATTTATCGGTAAAAGTCATGCGATGAAGGCGCGCAAACTCTCAGCTGAGTATAGTTATCGTATAGTAGTAGAGTATATACCTTTTGGTTCGGGAAAGTTCGGGCTTGTTTATAGTTCACAAATTTCACCAAGCAGCATTTACGACGTGCTGATATATGAGCAAGAGAATTAGTTACACTGCAACAAAAATGCAACAAAAATCATTGGTTTTTGACAGTCCTTTTTGGCCAAATATGGCTGTTGATGGAACGCACCGCGAAGGTGAGGTCTATCAACAGCCCGTAATTGGCATAAATCTCATCAACATTGTGTTTTCCCAACTTTTGAAATTACAGTTACTGCGAATGACCAGTAAATTTTATGTACCTTTGTTATAGCGTACAAGTTCAACACTGGACAAATATTTGCCGCCGGCGGGATAATACAAAACCTACTGTTTACTCATAATGTTTTAACAATATCCTTTGTTTGTAAACAGTGGCATTTATATATTTGTTTGTTTATTTGTTTGTTTATTCTCAATCGCACTGCGAAAAGTACTTCTGTGGAAGTGAGGGATTTGTGACGTAACAAAGACTTGGAACATCGTCTGCACTGTGGATGGTGAATTTCTTCAAGGTAACAATTTTTAATTTAAGATAAAAAATATTTAAGATTAAAAAATACTTTGTGATCTTCCTCATAGAGTAAAGTATTAGATTCAGTGGGTTGTTTTCAGGTCTGTCCAAAATATTTGATTCGTGATTGGAAGATTCATGCATTATTTAGCTCGATTTTTCTGGAATTTCATAATTATTATTCAAATCATTCAAAAAAGCATATATTTGCAGAAAATAAATGTAAATATATGTTTCAATGAAAAAAATCCGGAAAAAAGTTTTAGTTTGGTTATTATAAAGCTTATTCGATTCGATTTTGAAATTGAAAGGTATTCGGTTCCATGATTAATTACTACAGGACTGATCGCGTCGCAGATATGTTAGAAAGAAATATTCGTGCCATGTCACAATAGAATCCAAGTAACATGTAACGATGTAAAGATAGTCACGAAGTATCTTGAAACAATACAAAGGGAGCCCAAGCTGGAAGGGGGTGAGAATTCAACGATAGAATCCAAGATACGTTTCAGAAGGTACAAACTCCGTTTTAAAGCACATGGGTACATAGATTATTTCGTTGCATCGTTACACTCAATTTGCATTTTATCGATACATTGCCATAGTCGACTCGGATTGTATGGTTCCGTCGTTGAATGTTATTTGGATTCTATGTTCTATATTATATTTGGATTCTATTTTGGATTCTATTTATAGCGAAAATTTTTATGTTTTATATTTGTGATTACACGGTATCCGGACAAGTTTTAATAATACCGAGAAATGCACTCCATATTTTGCGACAACTTGTTACATAGATGAGGGAAACGAAACGTAAAAGTAACGACGGAGAGATTTAATATGAGAGCCGGCAGATTTATTTGTAACGGGGAATTAAATTCGATGTTGCTCAATTGCTCACATAAAAGCTTCTGTGGTAATAAACAAGAATACTTTCAATCTCGTTTAACAGCGGAAGGCGCGCAAAAATTTTGAAGTACGGGGTTTAATTAACCAAAACACTTTACGCTCAAGTGTATGCAGAATGCGCGCAAAATTTGTTAAATTCGGGGCTTGATAGGCATTAGAATAGTCGTTTCGAAGATGCTTTTTCGTCGAACCAACGGTAAGGTTTGTGGTGCTCATGGGTTTAAATATAACAATATAAAATATTTTCCCACTTGCTGATACAGTTTAGTAATAATTGACACAACGTTAAATGTGACTCATTTTAGTAACAAGTGGTGCAATTGAGGGGCAGAGCCAATTTTTTAGAAGATTCTGATTTTTCAAACAAAAAATAAGCGCGCCATAGGCACAGAAGTTCACAGATTGTTCCGATCTTCACATGTCTCTAACGACCAACAGTTTTACCATGCCCAACCATTTTTAACCGAGAAATGCAGTTAAATTTGCGACACATTATCACGTAGATGACGGAAAAAAGACGTCTGAAATAACAACTTGAGAAATATGGAAATAATATGGAGACTTGAGGATTTATTTCGTAATCGGGAATTAGTTGCAGTGTTGCTCTGTTGCCAGAATCCCGTTTTTGTGTCCGAAATGTCCATGCCATTTTCCTCGTGTGGCCAAAAATCTTCAAAAGCATCAACACTGCTATTTCATAGCAGGGTTGATGATTTAGAAACTTTGTGTACATTTTGGTTGCTTCCAGACACTCAAGAAAGGCATTTAAATCTTCTAGCCACAAATATATCATTGGCTACTCGCTAAACTATGTTCTGATGGAACCATTTTCTCCGAATGTCTTCTGTTAATATGGAAATTTTTTAAAAACAAAATTTACTGCGAGCTCTTTTACTCAGCGGTGGCGTGTAAAATTTGTTGAAATCGGGGTTTGATAGACACCAAAATAAGTTTCACGGTACATTTTCGTAAAATGAAAAAAAATATTTTCGATTATATTCCTAATATAAGAGATTATAGATCTCTTCTGTGCGGCTTGACGAGTCCATTGCAACTTGGGGAGGGTTGGGTGAAAGTTGGGTGTGAATCGCATTCTTTTTTAGGGAAATTTCGATTTTCCGAATAAAAATATGCGGCGTATGTGCAAAAAAATCTTCTCGGTTTTTCATTTCTTAGTACTTTGTCTTTAACGGCCAAAAGTTGCACTATTGCAGTTACCCAGCAATTATTACCAGGGAATGCACTCAATATTTTGCGAAATATTGTTACTTGGAGGAGGGAAAAGAAAAGTATGAAATAACAACAAGGGGAATTGATATAAGGACTCGGGAACTTATTTTTATTCGGAATTAATCACAGGTTGTTTTATCGCTCGCATAGAATTTTATATTACAAAAAAAAAAACGAAAATGCCTTTTCCAAACTTTTACGCTCAAGGCGCGTAAATATTTTTAAAACTCGGTGTGTGATCATACTAAAAATTGGGGGGGAAAAACCCAAGTTTATTTTAGGAAAAAAGAGATCTTGATTTTCACAGGATGAGCACTAGAATATTGTTCAAAGACTATTTTCGTGGAAGAAGTGAGATTTGACTTGTTAACCCAGTTAAAACATTTTTTCGAACATGTTTTGCTGTGTAAAAAAAATGCGCCGTAGGTGTGAAAAATGTTTCCTGCTTTGATTGTCATTGCTTTTCATCCTGACTCTTGGGACCGAATTTAATTTATAAACAGCAATTTATACCGTGGAATTTGCGACACATTGTTACTTGGAGGAGGGAAAAGAAAAGTATGAAATAACAACGGGGAGAATTAATATAAGGACTCGGGAATTTTAATTCGGGAATTAATCACAGGTTGTTTTATTACTGGCATAGAATTTTATGTTACAAAAAAAAAAACAAAAGTACATTTTCGAACTTTTACGCTGAAGGCGCGTAAATATTTTAAAACTCGGTAAGAGATCATAATAGAATATGTGGAGGGGAAAATCGAGATCAAGACAAATTAATTTCATGGGAAAGGAAATTTAGATTTTTCACATGATGAAAAAAAACATGCGCCGTAGTTGTGAAAGAAATATCCTGCTATGATTGTCATTGTATTATATTCTGTCTCTTAGGACCAAATTTAATTTATAAACCAGCAATTAATACCGGGAAATGCACTCAATATTTTGCGACAAATTATTACTTAGATGAGGAAAGAGAAACGTGTGAAATAAGAACGAGAGGAATTAATATGGCGGATTGGAGATTTATTTTGTAATCGCGAATTAAGCATAGTGTTGCTCAATCGCCCGCATAAAATTTTATTGGGAAGAATAAACTAAAATACTTTGAAATACTAAAATACGCTGAAGGCGCAAACATTCTAAACTCTGTGTTTTATAATACTTAAATTTTGGCCGAAGACACCAAGACAAATTATGTTATTAAATGGATATTTTAACATGAAAAGTTTACACTGGCACAGCAAAGGCTCGTGCGAATTTAAGTCATAATTTGATGAACATTCAAATTATGTTTTACGCATTTCTGTCGAAAGAGCAGTAAGATTTATCGTCAGAATTTTCATTTCAAACATGTTTTAAGTTTTTATGTTTCAACAACACAAGTATGGGTCACTAATGATCGGCGCTGCCCATCTTTGGGTCAGGCTTGACTTGAATTGCTCAGAAAACCCATTTGTTTGGAAAATGACGGGGTGCAATAGAGGTGAATTTAATCATTTTGTGTAAGAATTCTGTCGCGTCGCGCCGTAGGCGGCGGAAAATATCGTCACTACGTTATATCCTGTCTCTAACGACCAATAGTTTCATCATGCCCAACAATTAATACCGGGAAATGCCCTTGATATTTTGAGGCAAATTATTACTTGGATGAGGGGAAAAGAAACGTGTGAAATAGCAACAAGGAGAATTAATATGGGGCCTTGGGGATTTATTTGTGATCGGGAATTAATTGCAGTGTTGTTAATACGGAAACGAGAAAACTAGCCGAGTTTAGATATGTTGATATGATAGTGATGCAGTTGGCATTTAGTTTATATACGGCGATAGCAGAGTCGTCCTTTTAGTTCAGTTTTAATGGCATTCGAAATTCAATGTTTCAACATTTCAGTCAAGGCAAATTTCATGATTTTATCTGACTATATGGATACGGAAATCTCTCTTAGATAGGACGATGTTTGATTCGTACATTTGTTCCAAGTGAGGCCTTAAATTGTTTACAGGAAGATGTCAGCAATAGTGGCGGGAGATGTCTAATCTTAGAGGGAGCGAGAAGGCATGAGAATGAAAGTCAAAAGTTTACGACCCAAAACTTGAGGGCCGATCAGAAATGCCCAATTCGGGGTCCAAAACAATAAAAACTTGCAGTAGATCTGATTTCGCGTATAAGTCGGGCAAAAATTTTGTCTATTGCCTATCTATGGAAAATTCTATTGCGAGGGTTTGTCAGGGGCTACTAATTTAAACTGAATTATGAGATTCCGCATTTGAAATTAAGCAATGTAATAAATTTGCAGTAAAAAACTGTTCTGTAATTTTACTTGATAATGCTGGAATAAAAGTGAATTTTTTGGGTCAAGTATGGGCAGTTGATGAAACGCACCGATGAGGTGCGTTTCATCAACAGCCCATACTTGGCATAAATCTCATCAAAAGACGCCTTAAATTCTTGGATATTTACAATTACTGCAGATAAGCAGTGAATTTACTGAAATTTTGTCACAGTGTATCGTACAGATACATGATTCTGACGATCCGTATGCTCACACAGTGTATCGTACAGATACATGATTCTGGCGATCCGTATGCTCATTTCTGTGAACCAATATGACTTAACAGAAGGTTTTGGCAATAGATTAAATAGAATAGAAATCATTTACTAAAAAAGTCGTTGTCATACTTCACTACACCATAGCTAAATAAATTATTGAAAAATAGCGGGAATATTACTGCAGTTTTGCTAGCTGCGTAGCTTAAGGTCGCCCGGTAGTTTCACAGTCAGACAATGGTAAATAATTTGAAAACAACAAAAAGGAATTTATCACTTACTCAATCACCTAGTCTATACTTTCAGTAAGGCGCTCAACTTCTAGTTTTAATAGCAACACAAATATGCAAAGCCAAATCCGATTGTCTATGTTCTTGTTTATGTACGCTTTTGTCGCTATATGGCGCTATTGGTTTGATTTTTTTCAAAAGAATAAACCGCAATTCCCGGTGTCCTGGCCCGGCTCGGTGGCTCAGTCGGTTAAACGCGATCGCATTGTCCGGATGGTTCGATGCTTGACCGTTTCACCACCGAGCGTGCCCTTCAGCAAAGCACTTCGCGGGTAGCTGTAACATAGAACAGATACACAGTCACAACAAAGGTTCGTGCCTAATGGTTGTTGGGTATAAGCCCCCCGGTAGGTTCACGAACAGGCCATAGCAATTATTAAACCCCCCACCGCCAAAAAAACGCAATTCCCGGCTCCTCAGTCGGCTGAGCGCGATCGTATTGTCCGGACAGCCGAAGGTTCGATGCTTGACCGTTTCACCACCGAGCGTGCCCTTCAGCAAGGTACTTCGCTGATAGCTGTAACATTGAACAGATACGCAGTCACTAAAAAGGTTGTGCCTAATGGTTGTTTGATATGAGCCCTACGGTCGGTTCACGCACAAACCCTAGCAAATAATTCAGAAATCAGAAACCCTAAAAAATAACGCATTTCTACCTAGCTCGGTGGCTTAGTCGTTTAAGAGGAATCGTATCGCCCAAAAGGCCGATAGTTTTGTCGCTCCACCACGCACGAGCCCTTCAGTAATACACTTCGCAAAGACCTCAAAATTACAATTCCACATCGGTTGTCAGGTTTAAACCTCAACTAAATACTTTCACAAAATAATTCCCGTGCTCAGTAGGTGTTAGGCCCAGCTTCAGTTAGCCTTCTAGCTTCCAAACTAGGTAAGGAAATTTGCGATCTGATTTCATTATGTAAAATAGATCCTGAATGTCGAGCTTGAACCGGTTCGAGCCGGTTACGAATATTGCTTGCTAATCCCAAGCCCATCACTCAACCCCAGTTGTAATACCTTGGGAAGGCGTGGCCGAACCAACAGGGAAGACCATATCTTTCCAAAAACTCTAACCCTGTCTGCCTATAAGTTGCCACCGATACAGGTGTATAGTATATCCACACAAAAAGCTTTCTTAACAATCAGATTTAATTTTCGTCCTGTGGGGAGGAAAGCCGAGAAAATAGCCTAATCATGTGAAGTACTGCATCTTCTCCTACAAATACCAGTTGCGAAAAAGGGGCACGGTTGTTCGCCAACAGGGTATTTCACGGGGCGGATGAAACGCATTGATCTAGGTCATAGATACACAAACACTGCAAAGGTCCATATGAGCTGATTTTGGACAGAAGGCCCTGTTAAGTTCACAAGCGAGTATAGAAAATAACTCCTAATCAAAATTTAATTATATTTTATCAAGTATAAGTCGCAGAGGGTGTACGCCTTATCGGCGCAATCTTTCATCGACTTATACTTGACAAAACACGTTAACACGACCTAATTCTGATCATTTACTTGTGGATCAACAATAGATCGAAGTGTGGTCCAGCTCTAGCTAAGGATTTTTATTTGTTTTTTATTTTTATGTTGTCGTTGCTTCGATTTGTTGAGAGTTTACCACAGATATTAATGTCAATTTTTGCTATTTGTAGATACTATATCAAATCCTGCTAACTTCTTCCACTGAATACAAATAATTGGATTGCGAATCATACGAGATTCGTTTCAACACCAACCGAATAAGACAAAAATAATCTAACGATTTGTAAGAAGAAGTAGTGAAGAAACAAGCATTTCAGAAAAAGATCTGCCACTACCTGGGAAAAAATCATCGCAAATATTAACTATTTTACATCTAAAGGTATGTTCATTTTATTTCGTTTCATAATATAAACTTGAGTAAAGTAAAAAACAACAAAAAATGCGGAGCAGTAAAACCAACAACGTATTGGGGACGACGTGGTGCCGTGCCCCATGCAGAATAGATAGAATCCTGATATACAACTATACTATTCAACTCAAATCATCCTGTTCTGGAATTCATTTGAAGAATTTGTGGAGTCAATTCACAACACTTGGTAGCGTAGTGATAAAGCGACACGCAAAATATTGATTTACTCACAGACGGTAGTGGTGCCATGGGGGGAGGGGGATCCGGACACCGCCCCAATGGCAAATATTTAGGTATTTAAGGCCACCTAATTCAGTCAATATCACAATGAAATTGCACAATATCGCAGTGAATGAATGAATTATAATGTGTTTTTATGCTAAAATTTTAGCGGATTTCGCAAAATGGACTCGGAGATTTTTTCGTGCGTTCGTTGTGTATTTTTGCTAATATAAAACTTCAACCTTTTTCGTGAGAAATTTTTGAGAAGATTTTCAAAACACGATGAACTTTTAATTGGAAAACATGCTATGATTTGGTCGCAAAATGCCGGAAAAATCAAATTGCTTACGCAGTTTTATCACAATTAAGTCGGTTTGAGGAGTCTGGAACATAGTGTTTGACAATATATGTCTGGACGGTTGGGGGTTGGGTCTCTATCGCCGCCATAAATCAAAAGAATTCAATTTTGCTGAATATCGACAATTTATGCCTTTTTTCCTTCTCTTGGTCTTTTAGCTTATACATAACTAGGCAATGCCCCGACCCATCTTTAAAACTGACAGAAAGTTGTCTGTAGCGTGAATCGGCCATCGGAGCAAAAACTTGCTAAATAAAGTAGAATTTTCTTTTCAAATATAGAATACAATCAAATATCTTTCGTTTTGGTATAATTTTTAGTGGCTTTACATGAATGAAAACTGAATTGAATTGAAAGTACAAAATTTTTTTCAGTTTGTTCATATTAGTATTTAATTCGCAGCCATATAATATTTTTTTAAACGGGAGCAAAGTTAAAGGTAAAAACAAGACAATAGCTATTTATAGGAAATATGCAGTTCCGAAGCAGGTTCGATTCGAAATAAATATCCGAATCCGATTCTATTTTAAAATGATTCGGTTTTGCCCAGCCCTATAGGTATGCACACGGGTGCTCCTACGTTAGTGTAGCCGACAGAGCTATATTTTAAATTCCTTTTGTTTATTACCAAAGTGTTTCAAGTTTAACACTTCCTTTACGTTGGCTCAAATGCTCAATTTGAAGTAATTTAGTACAATATAGTGCACTTGACCTAAATTTACGACGAGTAGGCTTTTCTGAGAGAGTGTATTGTGACCGATCACTGGATACTTGACAGTAATTATGCGGTAATAAAGTGTAATTGTGTGTCACAATATCTCACGTTGTTGGTTTTATGACGACATAAATACAATAACCCGAAACGACTAATATACGTCTGGCGATGAACATGTGAAAATGCGCCAGCACGGTGCTTTTATTCGTCACAATTAATCAAATTCACCCCTGGCAAACTCAGAAAACCTTTTATATGTGGTGTTTCCAATTCCTATCACAATGATATCATGTTTATCTAAAATCATTTTTGGAAATTGAGCCAAAATTGTCCATTTTTAAGGGCTACATGCCATGAAATAAACAAAAAATTTGAAAATGAAAATAATGCTCGTTGCTTACGCAGAAAAATTTCATCAGCAATTGGAAATTCTCCTTCCTACTCTGTTAAATTTTAGGCTAAGTTAAGGGTGCGGCTTCCGACCGAACAACCCCCATCTTTCCTCTCCAATCTGTGGCCCACGGTCGAAAAAGTGCTGAGGAATAACGAATAATTGGTATTCTGATTTGGATATTTCTTTTGAATAGGACATCAGATGGGGTTTTTACTATAACGATTTACCTCGGTTTTCAGCTTAACTATTGACAAATTGAAAGAGGCAACGTATTTTCTATTAACACACTTAACACTTTAAGGACAGGCATTAATTTGAACAAATCGAAATCATTTTTTCGTATTTTCCCGCTACAATATGAAAATTCAACTATTTAGCAAATTTCTGTTAGTATGGATAAGGGACGTTCGATTCGAATTAATTGTGCTTCGAAGCGATTCGAATCACTGAATTAAATTTTGTTATTTTTATTTTTTGAAAGATATAGCCGATTCTATGATTTTTCAACACGTATGGATATCAAAGATATCCTTATTGAAATATTCATACAATTTCTAATTTAATTCCCACATGTTGTTGGCCATTATATGTGCAATATGTTACAGGTATCATATGTTTGGGCGTTCCTTCTAAATGCATCCTTCTCCGAGTAATTAAATATTCTTTAGAGTCATGACAGCTAGGCGTTGCTGACTACATTTTTTTTGTCCTTCGCTTCCGCTCACTATTTTTTGGTATAATATTTCCATCCCCCTCTTCTTTCCGTACATACACAAACTTATTCCTGTAACGTTACAGCAATAAATTTGTTTATTTGTAGAAAGACCACTTTTACAAAGATATACAAAAAATGATAAGGTTTCAGACACACGCAAACCCGACAGTGTTAGTTGTAAGTGACTCAACAAAATCCATCTGAACCCTCTTTTCTCCCTTCTTGTATTCAAATTCGACGCAGCTATGTCAACGAGTCGTCCAGCTCAAAATATTGGCGTTTGCCTAATCTCCACTGGCGTGATTCCTCTAAGGAGACTCAAGACATGCCTGCAGAATTATCTCATTGCGCGGTAAACTAACGTGGAATTTTCCTTCTTTCGGGTTTAAATCTGACCCGGATTTGTGGAACACATGCGCCAATAACACAATTTATTTTGTTGAAAATGATTCACTAATAAATCGCGCTTCTGGGGTCAATATTTGACTCAAGCGTGACAGAATATCGTTCTTAACAAAAAAATGTTCGACCAATTTTTTTACGCTTCAGCAAACGTTCAGTAAATTTACCGTGAAGTTGGAGTAATTAGATATTCCTAACTTCTGAAATCTTGAAAGTTGAAATCTGAAGTCTTGTTGATTAAGTTTATTTCAAGTATGGACTGTGCCTCAAACGGCACATCTCATCAACAGTACACAATTGAGTAAATCTTGTAAGTTTTTATTTCAACATCATCATGAAAAATTTTGTCAAAAACGGCAATTTTGGTCCCCATTTGTAGCTGCCTCCAAATATTGCACACCTAATGTACGAGCGCTTACTCTTCATGCTCAAAGGCGGCAATTATGTTCTTCGTTGTCTGTATTTAGACGTAATTAAAACACAATTATTGTTGCCAAAATGTTAATGCTGGTCTAATTGGAAAACATGACAGTGTGAACTGGTTTGAACCTTCCAGCTAAATGAAGTAATACAGAATTGCACAACTTGTCATATTTGGTTGCATTTAGGGTTGGACAATTCGATTCAGTGATTTGAATTCATTCGAAGGACGAATTATTCGAATCAATCGCGAATCTGTCATAGGAATAAAAACATGCTTAATGAACTGGAATTTTTCATTTTTAACGACAAAATGCAATCGATTTTGGTCAAATTTGACCAAAATCGATTGGATTTCGTCGTTAAAATGAAAATGTTTGCTCTTGGACTTGAGTGTAATTGAAAATACGTCGCATTTAAGTCAATTCAAGCTAATATTTGTGATTTGTAAATTTTTATTTCTTGATGATCATAAGGAAGAAAATGATAGTACTAGTAAAAATAGAATATTTATTAGTCAGCGATTCGATCCGATTCGAAAAAATATTCGAATCAAATTCTAATTCCAAATGATTCGGTTCTGCCTAGCCCTAGTTGTATTGAAAGGTGAGATAATGTAAAAATATGTATATAAAATATGTCTAGCTTTTCCGGCGCTCTTATGCCATGTATAAAACTATTCTTTTTTGTGAGTGAATAAAAATGGAAAGGAAGGCAAAGGAAGGGATAAGTTGAAATGACACAAAAAGTGTGACGTCTTTGGAGGTAATTCAGGGAGGGCGTATAAGCTCCCATCCGCCAACGCTAAACCCGTGATGCTTGTTGTTTGTGTAGGTTGCATTTAATATGGGTGAGAGTGTTTTATTTCAACTCATCACCCAACATCACGTATGTTATCATTTTGTAGCGCGGCGTAGTGACGCGACCTGAATAAAGGGAATAGTTTCATTGTATAATTTTGTTTTTTTTATTGCTTATGCTGAATAATTTCTATGTCCGAGGGATGAATAAAGGGATGTCTTTTTTAGATTCAAAATTCTATCCGAATTCTTGTTCGATACGGATGATTCGGATACACATTTCTGTGATTCGGCATGATTCGGTTCGATGATTTGAGCAAAATTAGCATAGAATGTTTTGGAATGGAATATGTATTTCAAGATTTCAAAATCGAATCAAATGTGAAAAAATTTGATTCGAAATGATAGGATTCGAGATTCGATTCGAGAATTAATGTTTCCAAGTATGGCAACACTAGTTGTGGTAATTCGAATCTGCTCGCACCACTAATTTCATATAAATGACGGAAATCCAATTATCAATTTATCTCCATTACTAAGTATTGATATTAGCATAAACAGATTTAAAGGCGATACATTTTCGATTTACACCCCATGCCCAAGAACGGAAATTTTCATTTTTTAACATTATATACAATCGATTTTTGACAAATTTGACCAAAATCGATTGCATTTTGTCGTTAAAAACGAAAATTGCACTTCATTTAGCAGGTTTTGTTCTTATAATTCGTTCAACAGCAAATTCAATTAATTTGTGCTTCGAATTGATTCGAATCACTGGATCAAATTACCTAGACCTAATTGTAGTCTTTTCATTTTACTCCTACGACACGCGAGAAAATACGTTAGGTTAATTAGACATAACCATTTTGAGTAATATTGCAAAACAAAGCGAAATTCTAGCTTAAACATATTTTAAAGATATAATTAGGTTGTGCAACGCAGAAAAAGGGAAACAACCCCTTTCTGTGCCAGCGTCCTACTACTATTTTTAGCCCACTCCTTGTTTATCCACAGCTAATTCGCAATGCATATCGTATTTCCATAGATCCGCCCAGAAATAAAAACAGAAGCTACTTTTAAATCGTTTTCTCCTTCCGCTAATTATCATAAATTAATGATTTGATTATTTTCTTTTCATATTTAATATCGTATATAAATAAATCACACGGATGATTATAAAGCAATGTATAAATATATCAAATATGTAAATGTTCGATTTTCATTTTTTTCCAGTCACCTGTAAACTTATTTTGATACATATATATTCAATATTTTGAAATTTTTCTGCGCTCCGCAGCGGCGTGAAAATTCTAAAATATTTGAACAAAATCAACATACTGTATGCAACATGCAAACATGTGCTTAGCAAGTTATTTTTGTTATAATTTCAAACTCAGAGATATATATCACAATTGCCATATTTTCTACATGTTTAGGTACTTTATTTTTAGGTAGTAGTACAGATCTGGACAAACGCAACCAGAGGGGCAAGTGCCCTCCCCACGACCCCGAAAATATTTTGACTAGATTTTATAGAATTTAGCTGATTTTGAGATTATACTCTCAAAAACAGTGAATTTCTGTCAAACAAGTCTCAAATTTTTTGTATGCTTCCGGCGAACAATAATCTCGCCTGGTTGAGATTTGATACTTTCCGCCGTCACTCAGGGTAAATAAGGGATTAGTGTAAAAATATCAATCTGTGCTTGCATTATGCCATCATATACATTGGATTAGCGAATTTTGTGCCCCGTTCGTGCCAGTATACCCATTCGGGAAATTTTCCTCGGGACATCTTTTGTCAAGTATCTAATTTTATTCACAAGAAAACGTGAAAGTTGAAGAAAAAAAATATATATAATGTTTTTTTTATGACAATCACTCTGAACAAGGCCTGAAGGAATGCCTAAAAAAGAAAACAAATAACGGTCATTTAATAGGAAAGCGCTACTGCAAGGTGTAGTACCAGCAACGGAACTCTAAGCCGAAAACATCCCATACGGAACCGAACCGCTATGATAAAGTGAAGTGAGTGGTATCTGCACCCGGACGACGGTAAACCCATCCAAAACTTCTTAAAATATGGTTGAAAAGGTGGTAAACGTCATCAATTCAGCAAAATCCATATTTGATATTCGTTTCTAAAATACATGTTTCTGAAAATTATAACCAAACTTGGAATATTTTTAAAACTTTTTTGAGGCTTTCCTCAGTAGCCTACAATATTTGTTTTTCAACGTTTTCTATGCAATTCCCAAAAAGCATTTAATTTCCTCGTTCAACAAAATTTCTTCCGTGAGTTTTGTTTATTTTTGCATTTACTTTTATACATGCAAACGCTCTAAAGTGAAAGTAACGATGTTTTTTCCAAATTCTCGGTGTGAAGCAATCTCTTCGCGACCGCTCCCAGAGAAGAATAGTTCTGCTGTAACATGGCCTATCAGGCATGTGTTTCCGATGGATCGCGACGAGAAGGCACGATCCATCTATGATACATTCTCGACAACATTAAGTTTCTGACCGCTTTAATATTGCATTCCGTGTATTAAAGTTGGAGACATCTCCCGACAACCGGTTTTCGAACGCGCGAGAGAGAAAAGTGGAAATGCGTCACATGCATAAGATAAATTGCGTTTTAAAACTCACACATAACTAGCATGGGCTTTTGGAAGTCCGCGATTAAAATCACGCCCCATACTTGTTCGTTGACAACTAATTCTCCCTTTTTCTCCCCTCTCTCTCTCTCTCTCTCTCCCACCCTTTGAGTCCATTGTTGCCATAAGTTGGCAATAAACGCTTCAAAGAATTAGCCCCCGGCAATGTCAAGTCACATTATGACACCATAATCGAAGTAGGACAGCTACAGTTCGCATTGATTTTGATAAATGGACTAGATTTGCCTGAATGCATGTGTGGCCAGCAAACAGGTTGTTCAGAGTTTGGGCTAAGCCAGGTGTGCAGTTTAAGCTGAGGCTGGTATATGGTAGTGTTGGTGAAAGATGTATTCTAGATACAATTAGCTTCTTGTTCTAGAATATAAACTTGGATACCTATTAATGCCCTGCCTAGATTTGTAAGTAAATGATGGTTTTGTGTAAATGGTGATATACTTTATGCAGTTGAGTAGAAACTGGGTTTTTATCTCTCGCTTGAATACCTTGTTCATTCAAAAATTATATTTCTTACAAGTATGAGCCGAGACGCGGTTCATTAGTAGTAACCCGTGTTGGAAAAAATAATATAATTTGGCCCAAATTTTTCTGCCATTATCCGTCTGCTTCCTAATACATATATTTTCGATTCGGATAAAATGACTTTACCATTTTGAATTGTAACTTTTTGTGAACGATTTTGTTTTAAAAAAAAAATAATTGAAAAAATTCAACAAACTGGCAGGTTTTTGAACGATAAATGGGAAACATTTTAACATGCTTGTATTATCACGAACTATCTGATGTAACTATTCATCACAACCGGGTTTTCAGCATAACACAGGGATGAGTATAAGCTGATAGCTGTTCATGTTCAAAATCCCAAACAATATTTTAAGATATATTTGGTATCTGTTTATTTTACAACATAGACGGAACAACAGATTGTATGCCCAAGGCGACTACTTTCACAGCAGTGGCTCAATCTAGGCCAATAAGCATTAAATACGTAGGTTTGTGTAATAGTTATTCTTAGCTATTGTCGACTTATGATATGGAAACTGTATTTATTAAAAAAAAAATTTAATTTTACTTCCAAATAAAGTGGGATGAAATACAGGAAATGCACGAAGATTCGTATGCGAGTTTTATCTGTTAGATCTTGACGTTCGTAGCCTGACTGTTGAATAATCTACTTCTCGAAATAGTCGAAAGTTTGATTGAAGGATTTTGTAGCAGCTGACGGTTCGGGTATCTTGATAGGATTGCTATTTTCAAATAGGTTTATTTTCTTACAAATATCAAATCGTATCATTTGGAATCAGGGCTATGCCCAAATCCGATTTTATTTATGAAATTAACGCACAATCGTAAAAAATCACGCATTATTTCGCAACATCTGCAAAAATGGATGTAGAATCGCGACATAAACGATCTCGAAGCCTCCGTCGGATACCGAATCGCAAAGATCAGTATTCGAATCGAACACTAATCTAAATTTCTCGCAAAAACTTGCGATTTCATTGTCGAATGAGGAAAAGATGCGAAGTTTATTTTGAATGAAACAGTATTTTGAGGTTGAACAAGATGCAAAATTGCAGTATGGGGGAGTTTGATGAATTCTAAACATTGCAAACGTTAACTCATTTGAAACCTCTTGTCCTCTTTTTTTTTTAAATTTCAATATATTTTAAGAGGCTTGGACTTAGAGGGTGATAGGAAGTCGCACCCTCCCCCACATCTCCCACTTGTATCTGATTCTTCTATCGATTCAAATCATCATCTATAAGTGGTAACACTTATTTTCAAAACTCACATTCCCAGATTTTAATATTCTGCTTAATCCATTGTTTGCTTGTCAACTAATCCCCTTGTGTTTTTGACACGCCTTCAGACAAGGAGACTTCGGTAGAATTATTCACTTACATTAAAAAGATAATACAGGGAATTCTGGTAACTGTATTGATTGAAAAAACAATAGTACTCTTAAAGTACTTCTGAAAAATTCTAAAAAATATTGATTTAGTTAGGTACCTTATGTTAAGTAAGAATTTCGAACATTTGTAAGGATTAGTAGAGAGTTTTCGCCTGGTATATACGACTAGGACTGGGGGGGATAGGGCATCGCGTTTATATTAGTATATAAAGATAAAAACAGGCCAAAAATTGCGCTGGAGGCGGGAAAAAAAAAATGGAATTTCAGGGGTCCTGGAAAGTGCAATGAAAATGTCGTAACTAATGCGCGCCGAGGGCGCATTAAAAATGTTTGGATTTCCTAAGATTTAAAGAATTTAACTAAATGCCAGTCTGCAATATTTTTCGGTTAGCCAAGTAAGGAAGGTCATGACACCATGCACTCCCCCTAAATACGATACTGCCTCAAGTATTCAAAACTAACATTTAGGATGTTAAGAGGATTTAGTTGGTATGATTGTCGAAATGAAATTATTTTAAATTGATTTTATGGCAAAGTATATTATAAGGCGTAATTACTGATTTATCGAAGTTACTAATCGATTACTTGAAATCCCTGAAATATGATACATTTCGAAAATAAAACTCGCACGTACCATGAATTTTCTGCAAAATGAATCCTTTTGAATTAGATGCAAATATTTCATATAATTTCATATAATCATATAATTATATTTCATATAATCATTGAAATAAAGGCATACTTTTTACATTTCTTGCAAAGATCAGTTCTAAATTTTACTACATAAAAGTGATTTAGTTTCAAAGATATTTAAAATCAGGAATACTTATATATATAAAGTAAGTACTATTTTCTGGCAATATTTGGCCGATGGTAAGTCAAATCACTGATTTATCTCAAGCAATCTTCGTAAATAAGTCAAAAAATCGGATAAGTTTAATTAAAGTTCAAGGGTATTTTGCGTAAATTTATTGTATGAAAATGATGACATCACTCCTGTGAAACGTTACATCACACTCGTGGGAAACATGTCACGTCTAATCGTTCTGCGTATCATAAATGCATAAAACTTATCCACCATTTTACACCCGATTAAGATGCCAATACACGTTTGCGTTGCCCGCGGGTTTTTCTTCGTTTTGTTTCATTGTATTGCTTAAAACAGTAAATGAAGCAAGCGTAAATACACGCAACCTACGCAAGAACGTTTTGTAGACTTTATTAGAGACAATATTTCGGCAAGTATGAGCCACAGGTGGGCCGCGTCTCGGAGCCATGATCTATCAGTGGGTCATACTTGACAAAACATTCTCAACAATTCTTCGTTTGGGAAAAAACTATGTAAGACACTTACAAGAATATGAAAAATATACTGTCGAACTTGTACAACAAGGCATTGTCGTCACTTTGGAAACAGCGAATTTTATGCTTTAAATTTGACTATATATATTATCAAAAGGCAGTCTAGTAACTTCAATTGACTTAGGTGCAGTGAATGATATCTGCGCTGGGTGATAATAAAATCTTCTAGCACCTCTTTGTTTCCTTGTAGTCGCCTCGTACGACACGCATGAAATACGTTAGAATTATTCTGAACCCCGTACCTTAAGGGCTTAACAAAATATCATTCAAACGTCAGACCAGCTGTTTGGAATAATTTTACAAAACATACATTTGCTAAATTATGACCTTGTAACCGCATATTAGTAGAAAACCGCCATTACGTAATCGATTACACTCGTAAATAAACGTGAATTTATGGGTGTAATGATACAATTACGTTAACAATCTGAAAGATGTTTTATTGAACACGAGCCCAGCCCCAATCGGACGCATTCGTTAAAGCATGTTTTGTTAGGTATGAATCAAAAATGAATCTCGCCGACGAGAGCAATCGACTTCAAAAAAAATTATCTAAAACGATTTCAAAACGTCAAAAAATGTTACCGTACAACTTTTAAGAACCTCATTCAATTTTTTTTTCTAATTTTGCTTTTACATATTCGTCTTAGATTCGTCTATCTTAGTGACAATTTTACAATTTGTCTAAAGTAGTGGAAATTTTACAATTTGAAAATAATTGCTTGTTTGCGAACATAAATTGCTGTATTTGAATTGTAAGTTTTGTATGTGATCCTCTTAAGAATAGGATGCTTCAAGTAGTAAATGTTTCAACATTTCAGATTGACAAATTCAGAATTTCTTGATATTTGACCATCCCTCGTCGATTTTACAGCAAAGTCACGAATTATGTCAAATTTTACGTAGTAAAATTTGGCATAGATCATGATTTCGCTGCAAAATAAATCAATTTGAGAATAAGAGCAAAAATGAAATGAGTCTGAAACCTTCGGAAGCAACTTCAAAATATTGAAATATATTTTTATGAATAAAACGCTACTACAGTCCATATTACGAAATGGTCAAAAATTGTCTGACTACTTGAAGATAAGATCTCGAAGATTTATAGAAATTGGTTCATTGGTACCAGCAAGCGCGTGTCATGGGTAAAACTAGGTCAAATTATAATTCTTCAAGTTTAAGAACCCCAAGCTGCCCTGCTATAATTAAGAATTAGTACTTCAAATCGAATTTCAAATTACTCGAATCTGTGCTGAACGTGTTGATCAAATCACTGCTATGTGGGTCACCAAACACGGTCAGTGCTTCTGAGCATTTCCATTTGTGATTTTAAGCAACAGAACAGCAACTCGTTGGCTTGTTTGGTAAAGGTGCGATCTTATTGTTCGAAAGGCCGATGGTTCGATGCCTGTTAGTTTCAACGCCGAGCGCACTCTTCAGCAAGACACTTTGGTGGTTGTTGAAACACGCAATATATAAACGCCATAAATATACAGGCACAGCCAACTGTATAAATGACTACTGAATGAACAACCATTTAAAATGATAAGCCAAGTGTCGGGCCTACGGTAACAGACTCTTGCTTTTCTTCGGGTGACGGAAATATTTATGTCATTTTCTCCGGATTGACAAAATAGTTTCAAAAGCACCAATCAACACTGCTATTTCATGGAAGTATTGATGATTTCGACCCCTGCTTGTAATTTTGTTGCTACCAGACAGTTAAAAAAATAATTTTCTATCTTTAACATCAGATATATTATAAAGAATTGTTCATTTGCTGAATTTTTATCTTATGGTAGCTATTTTCTTCTGGTGCCTTAGAAGCATATTAGCTGACATTCTGCCAGCCAAGTATAGGGCACTGATGAATCGTCCCAACGATGTTGTTATTTACAGTTAAGTAGCGTAATCATGTAAACTCGTACAAGTATCAAATATTTTATCGTTTCACAAGATATCAGGTGACACGTTAACGGTACCGCGCACGATATTCGTTGATCGTACTCTAAGATAAAGTCGTATTGAATGTATTCAGTGCTAACGCCTTTTTAGTTAAAATCTCAAGTAAATTTGCCACTTCCGATACATTCATATTGGAATCGAATTCAATACAGATTCCAGTCACTTTGAACGTGATTCTATTGGGATTATAGAGGGTTGGTAAAACCATTTCATTTCATTAGTGAAATATCTGGGAGTAATGCTAATTCGACATGCGATGAATTTTTTTGCTATAACCCTTCGACGAATTACAGGAGTGGATATTTGACTCGGGCATGTATCCGAATCGTTACATACGTAAGTTATATATAAGTTACATACATAAGTTATCTATTTGTTTATTATAACACGCTAGATCCGAATATTCGATTTGATTCTAAAATCCGCAGATATTCGATTTTTGCCACCTCTAATTGGTGGACGACTTAATGAGGCATTGTTCAGATTAATCTTCTCTAATAAGTTAATATAAAAATATCAATAAATCAGAACCTAAACAATGTCAAAAATGTATTGTTTGATTTACTGCTGCTAGGATTATTATGTCAATCTAAAAAGGAAACAGGGCGGACAATAAAATAAATTTGAAGTCCAATTTAGGCTTATTAATCGATCTAATTATTTCCGATTTCATGGCAGCTCAGACAATCAGTAGTAAACTTCATTTTCTCAGGCATGTGTTACTTGTCCAAACGTGTTTTTATGAAATATTATTTTCAACTGAAGTTGTGTCCGTTTAGCTTCTAACTGTCAGAATTAATTAAAAGTTTCTGACTTGTTTAAGTGATTTATACTTGTTGACTTTACCAGATTATCATTGAATTTTTGAATGAGTGCTTTTATTTCAGGCTCTCAGGTCCATATGAAATAGTACGAAACACATTATCAACAATCAAAAAAAAAGCAGGAAACATTAACATATTACGGTGAAATAACAATATAATTACAGTACATCAAATAAGAAATGAATTTATAACGTTAACTAATAGCCTTTTCGCAATAGTTTGCTCGGAATGAGATTCCGAGAATATGGTTGCAACTTTCAGATATATCATTCATTTAGTTCATTTATTTTTTATCGACTCATACCATACGAATCCTTTTTTTTTTTATTCATTTCTGTTTATGAAATTATGGAAATTAATTTGATAAACGCTTAATTTGGGATAGGCTTGTAACTTTCAGATATTTTTTTTTATTTAGTTTATTTATTTTTTATCGACTCATTTTATTTCGAATCATTATTTAAATTAATTTAAATTGATCATTATTCAAACGCTTATTTTTTTCATCATATAGATAAAATTTTTCAAAATACAAGTAAAATGGCAACATAAACTACAAAAATTTTGCTCGAAAAGGCAGAAATTAGTATTCGGATCATTCGGTCGATTTGAATCTCGAATCAAAAAGGGACAACCTTACTCAAAAATTGTACAATTTTCAATGTCCCTAACAAAACTGCACATAGATTTATTCGAATTAATCGTGAATCGTTCATAGGAACAAAAATTTGTTAAATGAACTAGAATTTTCATTTTTAACGTAATCAATGGAATGTAATCAATTTGACCAAAATCGAATATATTTCTTTGTTAAAATATAAAAATTGTAGCTCACAATGTGGATTGAAAATACACTATGGACTATAAATTTCCTCAATTTCACAACAAGACAAGTCATAATAGTAAAAATGGGTAATTTTTTCTTTACGTAGAATTAGTGATTCGATCCGATTCGAACAAATTATTCGAATTAGATTCGAATTCCAAATGATTCGGTTTTGCCTACCCCCAACCTATAGCATATCTTGGATAACTTCGACCGACAGGCAGTAAAAGGAGGCGTGTTATATAGACGATTTAATAAGCACCACAAGCATCAATTCCTAGAGACTTATTTTGTTTGAACATTCAATGCAAGTGCAATTGAATGTAGTGTAACATATAATACGTCAAAAATTATGAGCTGGCGAATATGTTAACATTTATTTCAATGTTTGTAACAAGCGCTGTTTCGTTTGTCTAGCGATTATTGACTTTACCTGTTTGTATTCTGACGTTTAGATGCACTTCTGATTATATAATTACATTACTACTGAAAAAAAGACAGGTTGCTTAGATAGGTCGGATATGAAACGTTCATAACTAATGCTACGATACAAAATCAATACTAAACCATGGTGGCTAAGATCTGCATCAAATAATTCCCGTTTTTTGATTGTAGTTGCAGCAGAAAGTTTGCTGTAGAAGTACCTGTTAGTTAGTTTCTTTACTGCTTCCAACATTGCCTAAAGTGAATATTGATATAAAAATAACATCCGCAACGACACCAGGATCTACTTTTTTTCGTCTATGTATCTATTTTTTTAAGCTTTCTTGATAAAACGACTTAGAAATTTACAGATTGGGACGCTATTTGGTGTTGTTCAAATTCGACTTGCCCTGGGTAACAGAATTTTTTTCTTCAAGTGTCTAAAATTTTAGTGTCAGTTTCTTCGGATGGACAAAAAGCTTCAAACCATCAACATTTGCTATTTTATAGCAGTTATTGATGATTTTGAAGCTTTTTATACGGCTAGGTTTCTACCGGACACTTATAAAGAGACATTGTAGCTCTCAAGCATGAAACATGTCATGTTATACTGCTCGTTTGCTAAATTTTTTTCTGATGACGGTCATTTTTTCGGGTGCCAGAGTAGCAGAGTAGTTAGCTTTTTACCAGTCTGGTTTGTTTTTAGTTTAGTTTAGTGTAAACGATATTGAAAATTAACTATATAAAGAGCATGATTTTTCAACATTAAATGATAAATGAAATTACTGAACTTATTGATATTTGACGGATTTTTCCTCAATCTGCAGCAAAGCCATGTCATATATTACATTGTTAAAAGTGGCATATATCATGATTTAACCGCAAAATGAATCAATTGAACAATAATCGAAACACAAAAATTTCTTTTTCATCTGAATTCCACAATACTTGACTATTCGAACGGACAACGAAACTCTCATTTCAAATCGCATCTCAAACTTCCTAATAGGCCTTCAACCTTTGTCCAATTCGCTAGCGTTTGAATATATATTTACCACAATAAGGTAATTTTCACAATATATATCTAATCCGCACATTTGCAGATTGAGATATCATTATCATTATAATTCTATTGTTCAATTTTCAAATTTAAATCACAACAAATGTTTCTAAACGTACTTTCTAAGCGTTGCCCTATTCCCTTTCAATATACGAACAACAAACATTTGCAAATTTATTTCACCACAAACAAGGTAATTTAACAAAATATCAGAATGTCAAATCTGGACATTTGTTTTGCGGCAATTTTAAATCGACACAAAGCTGGCAGTCATTCGCGGCCAATTTTCTTCCGAAATTTTGCTCCAAATTTACGTTGAATTGGCACAGGATAGGATCTCCGGGACCCTAATTGCGGTTTCGAATCGAGATAAACTGTATAAGTGCACGCGAGAGCAAATATATTATTGTAAAAAGTTTTAGTTATTTTTAATTACATACTGTAGTAAACTGTAACAAAAGTATTGTAAATTTACTGGTCATTCGCAGTAATTTCATATTTCCAAAGTTAAGAAAACGCCACCCTTACGATGCGTTCCATCAACAACCCATATTTGGCCAAAAGCGTCAATTTTTATTTTTTTTAATTTTTAATACAGCCAAGTGGAATTACTGTCAAAGACCAGTGATTTTGTTGCAGTTTTCGTTACAGTGTAGTTAAAGCGTTTGTTTTGTTGGCATGAGTCACAAACATATTTAGAAGTAGCCCTGTGTCATGTGAGTGGCCATTAATTAATTCCTCTTGTAAAAGGTGCCCCTATATATATGCTCTTGTAATTTCAATATTAAGACCAGTTTTGATGAAATATTTACGTTTTAATGAAATATACACTAATTTCGAACTCGAATTTATGTTCGAACCAGTAAAATATTCTACTGGCTTCGTCCAACCATTCGGTCCACAATAAAAACTATAATTCGAACGGCAAAATGTTCTCTCTTATTCGGTCGCTTAATCTCAATCTAAATCCACTGGGAGTCAATAAACATACCTAAGCCTCCCTCGAGCGACAAACTTGCTTCGCAGGTTCTGAAATTACATATACGTGGGTTTCCGATAATTTGGTTTTGTATTATACAGCGTTCTCCTTACAGTTTAATTCAAATAGCGAAATCGAAATTTACGATATAAAATTAAAAAAATGTTTTAATGTTTCAGATAAACGAAATTGCTTATATTTGTGCATATTTCGTTAGTAAAATTACTGTCAAAAAGCAGCGATTTTACTGTTTTTTTTACAGTGTTATTGACTTTAGGTTCCAGTAAAAAAACACACGTTTGATGATTTACATACTCACTGAATTTTCAAATCGGAGGTATCGTTAAATCCTCTCATTTTATTTAATATAATATGTAGACCACGTCGTAATACACACCCTCGAGCAAAAAGCTTGCTTAACTGGTTTGAAGCAACAGCCATACTTCCACATTGTTTATATTTATATTTACCGTTCATTTCCAGTAATTGTATATTTCTGAAATTCAAAACATCCTTGTTGATGGGACTTAAGGCTATAATACAAGTAAAATTGATTTGCCGTTGAATTATTGTTTCGTTCCAGGTAAGAAAATGAAATACACGCTTTTTTTGCTTTGCGTTAATCGTATTCACATGAATAACAAGGACAAACGCACGCAACGAAAACTCTCTCTTAACTCGCATAGCACCATGTGTATTGAACGATTAGATGTTTTCAGTCTTGTCGGAGGCTACAATTACATGATTAAACAAAAATTTTGTTTCTTATTTTGGATAGTGGTTACCATGCTGAGATCGCGTGATCAAACTCTCGACCCGTGGATCTGTGGTCATCAATGACGCACATAGAGTATATTTTTATAAGGCCACCACTTTTGTTACCATTCAGCGGTACATTCTTATCCACAATATATTTCTTACATTTTTAACACTATCATTGCATACAACTAAAGGTATTTATGAATCTAAATTTGTCATTTAATATGGCTAGTACCAGAATGATGCCTTAACGTCTGAGGGATTGTGGTATGTATTTCAGTCATTGTTTGTGGATGATATTTAATTAAATTTAATCCTAACTTAACTTATGTAAATTTCAAGCACTTACCGTATGTTGCCAAAATAGTACGAGAAGGATAAATTGTTAATTCATGACAATTTAAAAAGGTCATGTTGTTTGCGGTAAAATAAATGGTTGAGCAACATTATTTTTGGTGCCAAAATGCCAAAAATGTAACTGTCATTTTGAGGTTTGAAACAGTTGAAAAATTGAAATTGCGCACGAACTGATCGCTAAGTGCTTTCCGAGGACAAAAGTTCAATAAATTTCGAGTTAACTATTGTGAAATGGAACGATTGAGTTGTTCTAGATTTCGTTATAATTTACTTCGTTTTTTGTTGTAGGAATAGTACTGTATAGTTCTATGTGTTTGTACCATCTCATATCTGAAGGTCATGTAGCGAAGAATTTTGCGTAGGTGTTAGGGCAGTAAAAATGTATTACGAAGAATACTGGGTCAGCTAATCTATGCAACAATCAGAGAAGTGGTTGATGGTTGTAAAATATTCCGGAGCTGATACCACTCACTGCACTTCATCATAGCGGTTCAGTTCTATTTGGGCTGTTTTACGCTTAGAGTGCTGTTGCTGGTACTTCATCTCGTAATTGATCTTTGCTATTGAGTGGCCGTTAGTTGGTTCCTTTTATGCACTGCTTCAGTCCTTGCTCAGAGTGAATTTCAGTTACAAAACATCGTATTCAACTGGACAGTTGTCATAATTCCCAATTTCACGTGTTGTACTTTAATTGATATAATTGTTAAACTGGTCTGACCTCAGACAATTTTCTCACATTCTTGCGGGCAGGTTAATTCCATATCAGCACCGGGTATTTGTGAAATTAGGCAGTTAAATGACACATTTATTAGCGAAAATGGCACTAATATTGAACAATGTCAGTTTTAAATGGGTGAGATTAAGTTTCGTTGGACGAATTGAGTTCAAATTGTACAATAATAGCCAGAAAATATTTTTTATGTCAAAAATGGGACACAGGTGGACGGCATCCAAATAGGCAAAATAATGTTAGTAAAATATTCAATGCGAATATAGTAGTAAATTTAAAAATTGGCTGATTAGGTTACAGCTCAGTACACAGGTTATGGATCAGCGCCCTGGGTGCGTTTCTACAGTAACGAAAAGATAAGGGATGACTCATCAAATTATATTTCTATATTTGCGTTATTTGAATTGTCCGTGCAAATCAATCAGGACTGAAAAAGAAATTCATCTCTCACCAAAAAACCGCAACAAAAAAGTTAAGCTCTGAAAAAGTGATTCAAAGTATTCTTACGTAAATTTCTTGCAGCCACTTGGCAGCGCCCGAGATAATCTGGATTTTCAAGATTAATTTTGCGAATCAGCAAAAAGGAGAGATGAGAGCTTGGCATTTGCGAATATAAGTTAATCCCACTTTTAACCCCGGGCAATGGCTTTGGAGAATTCTAGAATATTTCTTCTTGGGCGACGAAATTGCTTCTTTTGATTCTGAAAATTCAACGAAGTGGTTGTCAGTCAGTTCCGCCTTATGTAAGCGACGTGATTACCCCCTTTTACTTTTTACTTTTTAGAAAATAGCCTTTCAAATGAATTATAGGAGCGTGTCCTCAACTTTAACGGTTAATTCTTGCGGAGAGTATTTTCCACTCAGAGTTCCCAAATTTATATTCAATGTAACTCTTCGAATTTTCATTAGTTGTTGGTTGATTCCTTCAAGGTGTTGCGTCACATTTTGCTACGGATGAATACCATTTTGTTTTCACAAAAATTCGCAAAGTTGTAAAAGACCTTTATTCTAAAACCACTATTTTGCAAGGAGCTACAAAATTATGAAATTTAAATTTAATTCAAAAAAAATTATCTCAATTTGAGCAAATTTAACTAAAATCGGCTAATCACCAGACCAGACTGTGAGGATGATCCTTGATCTGACCCGGGGCATAAGTAGCTTGGATTAGACACGTGTATTAGCCATTGATTTTCATTGTTTAAAAGTCTAAATAGATCCATTTTAACGAAGATGAAAAAATAATTGTTGAGATAAGGATGGATTATAAAATATCGTTTTTGTTTATCAGAAATGCATAGAAGAGAATATACCGAAAGGTTAAAAGTTCTTGTTTGTATATATTAAGTGCTTGGATTATACACTGTAACAAAAGTACAGTAAATAAACTGGTCATTTGCAGTAATTAAATATTTCGAAAGTTAAAAAAACGCCATGTTGATGAAATTTATGCCAATTATGGGCTGTTGATGGACCGCAGTTTCGGAGTGCGTTCCGTTAACACCCCATATTTAGCCAAAAAAGTAAATTTTATATTTTTATTGTCAAAGGCCAGTGATTTTGGCTTTATTTCAATAATATTTCCCGCTTCTGATTGAAAGTAACCATGCTCCATAATACCGTTTCCGTGGTAGATGGTTTACCTAATGCCAATGTTGATATCCCTCAATACATTTTACCATGGAGACGACTTAGCTCCATTTGGGACATTTTCTGCTTGTAGGTAGGGCATTAGCTGGTGCTACTTTTTGTAGTAGTTATTTTCAATATGTTGCCGTTAGCTCGTTCCTTATAGGCTGTGGTGTTGAAGCATAACTCATTAAATGTATCGATATCGAATTCCTTTTATATTATTTAGCTGTTATTATATTTTGAATTCCATTTTATTTGAAATAAATTTTATTCGATTATGAGGTTTTAAGAAATATTTATAAGATGTATTGGGATTTTAGGATTTTTTGTAAATGTTTTCCAACGTCAAATCGATGTTTTTTTAAATGTTTTTCAAATCGAAACATTCGACGAATAAATATACTTAGAAGTGACACCCGTACACATAAATATATTTTCTATGACCGATCAAAAAATTCGAATAGCGAAGTTCGATGGAAAATAAACAAACTCTGAAACTTACATCTTTAGATTAATAGGCCTTGCTTGTTTGTCTTCAATATATCCGGCATTACCAATCGAATATTTTATTCAGTCATGAATGAGACACAGAAGGATCGCGCCTTGCTGGTGCAATCCATTAATGACGTCATACTGATATGTGGGGAGGGTTTTCGACTGAGTCTGTTATTTTCACATATGATGAATGTCGGGTAGGAACTGAGGAGTCTTAGTATGTTCCAGACGCATCCATTATGATTTTCATGAATTTATTGTTAACAAACATCACAAGTCTGTCCGAGCTTTGATTCTCGTTTTGCTTAGGGCTTATAGAGTAAAATTATGGTGATTTTATTTCATTTTTTTTTTTATTTTTACGAATCTTGCGTTCACGTCAACGTGGGATCGTTTGTTCGTCCATTTTATTCCTCTTTCATATATATATATATATATATATATATATATATATATATATATATATATATGTATATATATGTATATATATATATATATATATATATATATATATATATGTATATATGTATATATGTATATATATATATATATATGTATATATGTATATATATATATATATATATATATATATATATATGGTATATATATATATATATATATATATATATGTATATATAAATGTATATATATATATTATATATATATATATATATATATATATATATATATATATAATATATATATATATATATATATAACATATATGTATATTTATCTAATTTCTGCATTTGGGTGACAAAGTGGGGTTATTTTTGCTGTATTTGGAGGACCATATTTTTCGGTAGACATTTTCGGGTCCTCCAAATAATTTGAAGGTCATTTTCTCCGTGAACGAATAAAGCTGAGTTGTCATGATTGCAGTTACAGATAGATAGTCCACGATTTTACGCCCTTACAAGGTGTCAACGACCAGCCGACAGAAAAAGTCTTTCATTTAGGCTACCAAAAATTTGTGGGCTATAAGTGCTGTGCTAGTTTTTTCATGATTTCGGAGACTTTTGTTCACACCACATTTTTAGTGCCGTGCACCGTTTATATCTTGACCAAACTTGGTCAGATGAAATAGGAAATTTTTATTTATGTATTGACACCCTAAAAATCCAGCGGAAATTAATCTGGCATGGCCTTTTCACTAACAACGTAAAATCAGAAAGATATAACTTTTGTGACTAGTCACGTGATCTCTAATTCCCATTGTAAACAATTCAAGTTGTTTCCTGCGCTTTGTTTGGTTGGCGTTTGATGCGGCGTTGGTGGGGTGTTGGTTGCTGTGTTTGGTGGCGGATAGCCATTTTAAAAGTTGATTATGTAAAAGTTGATTATAGGAAGAAGCTATTAATTATTATAGGTGAAGATGCTGGTCGGCACGTTGATAGACACCAAGCTATGAGTGTGTTTTGATCCAGGATATTGCTGATGGCTGTGGAACATACCGAATGCAGGCACAAGTACGGTGCTGTAGTGTTACAGGTTTTTCCTTGTTTCTCTGTGTCTGTACCGGTAGGGCAATGTATACTACCAGTATCAATTTGCCGAAAGCGTAAGATAAGATTCCAATTTTATATTTTTGTACTTTTTTCCTTTCGATTTGGTTATGAACTTGGCATGAATCGCTAATCATCGAGTGGGAATTGGTCTTTCAAGAATGGCCAGACATAAGCAATTATCTACAATTCCCAATTACAACGCTAACCAAAAATTTAAATCATTTCGAAAAGTATATTTTCAAAACAAAATAGTTAATTATGGGAAGCGAATTTTTTCTTGCCTCTCTTAAAATACAGAATATGCAAACTTGGCAATGTTATCTTGTGCTTAATTGATGGATTTTAGGATATCTATACGATGCCCATAAAACTTTAAAAGCAAACAACCAAAAAAATAATATTTCAAAAAGTTGCAGCAACTCTGAACTATACTGTATAGTCGAATCAAAACCTCTTCTACGCATTAGAATTAGTCCTGTTAGCCCATGCCAAAATGCAACAGTTAAGTCTTGCTCTAGAGGGGATTGCAGGAATAGTTGTGAGATTTACAGCACTGCTCTATTCTGTGTTGGAAAGGACTCTAGTCACCGTGTTCAATCACGTGAAATCACCTTTCAAAAATCATGTTGTCTGCCAAATGCCGCTGCATGTCTCATCAGGGAAGAAAATGCGCCCCATAAGACTACAACACATGTCATGCAATGTAATTTGCCGTGACTTCTGTGTTCATCGACCCAATAATGATTCTAAGTAGATGCTAATAAAAAGCAAATCAGCTTGTCATTGCTGTTGAATGGATTTAGTAATCGACTTGTGATTCTTAAATATGTGACTCAACTTGTGACTGGAAAGTACAATGCAAAACTTTAAATATTGGTAAGTCTTGGACTCGCAACTTGTGTGTTTTTCGACTTGGGACTCAAGCTCCCAACACTGGTTATATTCGCTTAACAGTCAGGGTGGGCAGATGAGTCGAATAATAAGTTGGCTCAATTAGTATGAGTGTTACCCTTCTTATTGTCATAACGCATGAATAACGGCAGTCTTGCATGATCAGAAGTGTATTCAAGATGGTTTTTTTTTAGCTGTATTCCTAGTGTTTATCTGCCAAAAGGACAAAATCTTGCTTTCTTTGGGCGTCCGAATCCAGATACAAAGTGCAACAAGGCAGCCAAAAAGTATTGCAATGCAGTTGAAGTATAGGTTTTTATTAAAACCAAACATCGAAAACAGAAATTTCGATATTCCAACTTTACTGATTTATGATGAATTATTGTGCTTTTGTCAATGTTCTTTTTCTCTATGTATACTCATTTTCTTGAGGGGGGAACAGCAGAGTACCGATACATGACATAATAATATAACTATGAAAAGTCAGAAAGATCAATTGCCCATTTATAACTAACTTGGTTCTGAATGATACTAAACTTTGTAAATGATTTCCAGCTTTTCTAGTATCATGTAGAATGCTATGTAGTATTTTGCGGTTGAATATCATGCAAAAACGTTTCTAGTGCTTTTCACATCAATAAATCTACAATGTTCCAAAATGACTATTAGCAAGCCAATAACGCAAAGTGGAGAAATGTATGGCCGAAAACCTTGACAGGTGAGGAGTTTTGAGTAGGTTTAGGAATGACAGGTTTTTAGAATTAAATTGGTTTTGCAAAATTCATTGATTTGGATGATACCTTAGTTTACCATTGTTGGAGGGACTCGAGTCATCTTTTTAGATGACTTGACTGTCACCGTCTTGGCTAAATACCACTACTCGTACTTGACTTGACAAAATGCAGGAGGAGGAATGAGGATTTGTCCTTAGACTTAAAAATTTAGCCTGGAATTATCCTCCTGAAAAAGCAGGTCGTCTCCTGTTGTGTTAATGATCAGAGAAGAAAAGGCGCCTCCCAGAAGTGTTTAACGCATCACCTTAAACCTGCTGTGAAATCCGCGTTGGTCAACAATTTGTCATTGTTGTTAAATGGATTTAGAAATCGGCACATGGCTCGACTTGCGACTCGTAAATGTATGACGCGACTTGACTTGTGACTCGGAAATTTAAATTTTGTTAAAACCTGGGACTCGTAACTCGTGTTCTTTACCTTGACTCGAAGTGAAGTGACTCATTCCCAACACTGATAAAGTGGCATACATCATTCGTAGGGGTAGTCATAACCGGGGCCGACATTAACATCTACCTAAAGCTCCTATTAAGCAGCCATTATGTCCAGCAATCCTCGTGCGTAATCATACCACTTTGAAACTGAACCTGGTAGCTGGATCATCAAAAATCACAGGTTGAAACATATTCTGCATTGATTTTACTGACTGTGCTGACCAGAAACTGTTTGATTCGCCCAGTCCAAGGAACAATGTATATTTCAATTAATTTCTGGCTGATATTTGAGCATGTTCAACTTATTTGCGCGAGAAACTGAATTACTGCAACTAGAAGTTCTCCTATTGTTCAGCACTCCATCATCATGGGTGTTTGACATTCACTTTTACATGGCTCTATGTTGCATAAAAAGAATCTTAAGAAAGTCTGAATCATCAATATGTATTTTCTCAGATTTCCTGTTGTGCTAATTGAAGAATAATGATTACATTGGGTGTATTGGTTACATTACATCAGTTTGCGCAAACGCTCTGAGATTCTCCTATTCTGACTGAGGATTCCTCAGATGAAAGGGATTATGCGCTTAGTTCATCAGGTTACATCATCATTGGTGTAGTGCTCTATGGCTATTATTATAGAACTACAGACCTACATATATCAAATAGAGAAGGATTATAATGGCATTCTTACATGGTACGTTTTTTACTCTGATCTTCAACAATTATTTTTTCAGTGTTTTTGCATTCTGTATATATAACAGGTCGTCTCCCCCCGTTCTTATTTGTTTCAAACATATCTGTTTTGTTGGTAATAGACGCATCATTTTTTTCGCAATATATTTACGCTACCTGAGTACCAGTAGCTTGAAATGTTTAAATGAAAATATTATAATTAGATCAATTTATACATTCTAAGTATTTCATCTTGTTTTTATATATCCTAAATATCTAGGTTCATTTATTTTGAATATTCATTAATATTTTGACAGGTCTCAACAGCAATGGGGTTGTATGATTATGATGGTACAGATATTCCTGATAAAGAATAATGATATCTATGTTCTTCACAATCTACATACAAAATCTTCAACATTGCCGCAATAGATCTGAGAATGATCACTCACGAAAAGAGACAATTTTCAAATATATTACGGAGAATAGCTATTTCTCATAAAAGCAAATGTGTTGATCGAAGGGGATACAATAAGGACTGCCTATTCAACTTGGTCATGAAACATTGAAAAGCACAAAACTATTTAATTTCACTACATTTCGAATGTCTGAAAATCTCCAGATCAGCCCTATTCTTTTTCGAAAGCTCAGCAAATTACATTGCTTGTATTTCATCAGTTGAGCATAAAATAAAACTACGAGTCTACCTGGTGACAACCATAGATTATTGAAAAGCACATAAGTTTACAAACATAACTGGTTTTAGTTAAAGTCAAATAGACAAGTGTTGACTCATAGAAAAGTAAAACCCAATTCTATGTTTCCTTCCATAAAAGAATTGTATGAGAGCGTGCTGTTGTTTTTTGCGAAGTACTGATCACTAAGCATGGATGTCTGCCTTTAATTCATCAAGGCCTTGGACTCAACCATTTGTCGAACTGACTGACTGCTTTTTTGCGCAATTTCGCATGATCTAACAACCAGACTGGCAGAATATCAACTACTCTAATACTTATACACCCGAGAGGAAAGGTTTCTATCAGAAGTAAACTTAGCAAATGCGCAAATTAGCAACGAAACTAAATTAGGAGCTTTAAAAATTGGCAATACTGCCATGAAATAGCAGTGTTTTTGGGCTTTGAAGCTTTTATAGCCATATGAGGAAAATGATATAAACATTTTATTTCGTCCACCCGAAGAAAATCAAGACTCTGCCACCCTGCCAACAACTATATCCGAAGTCCGAAAATAGAAATAGGAACTTAATCGATGATTAGTTGCATATAAACATATGTTGATTTTGTCACTTAAACCTGAAGATAATTGACAATTGTATTTCCTCGAAATAAAGGAAATATTTTCTATAATCGAAAATTTCAGGACATTGGGATTTATATTTTTTTTTTAACAAAGTTGGAATGCTGCTTTTCATCAAATTATTGCCGAGTTCAAAATGTTAGAATTTAGAAGAATTTTAGACGAATATTTCTTATCCAAATTTATTTCTTAGAATGTATGCAAGATAGTAAATATTCGCTTTTGGCAATCCCGATTAGCCAGTTTATTTTCATATTGAATCATTTTGAGTAATTAGTGGACTACTTTTTTATGCGAATTTAATTCACCCTAAGCAAGGTCGGAAGCCTCACTTGAAAGGAAGCAATTAATGACTACTGATATGGCAAAGACCCTACTACAAAAACTCCAGAATCAACATTTCAGAACAGAACTGAGCAATTATAAAATATACAGTGAATGGTGGATGATATTAAAACCATTTACCACTTTTTGAATCAAGAATTTTAATACCTCTTATATGGACATGAAATATGTTAGGTATATTCTAAACCTGGCTCCCAACCAGCAGACATGTTATAAGTTTTTTTTAATCATGCTAAAAATAAAAATGCGAATCACTGTTATGGATTCTTGAATATTCAACAGACTTCACTCAATGTGGGTGTGTTATTTGTTTGAGAAATACGAGTGATTTTTTCATTAAAACCAATGTTGAATCCATCACGAAAAATGAGTATTAAATTTCGACATATATCCAAATTAATATAAATATTTTAATCGCATTTTTGTGTTTTCAATGCATATAATTTTTTTTAAATATTTGCATTTGATTTATAATTTATCGTACTTTTTTTCAATCAACACGTCCAGGCTGTCGCAAAATCTTAATATTCATCCCGAAATTAGTGTCGGTATTTACCATGTAAAAATCAAACTAATTCAGTAATTAGTCCAGTCAAACTACATATCGACCCTTGAAAAATGGTCTAAAGATTTTTACATATTATGTAGCCAAAGGCTTGCTTTTCAACATAACAAAAGTTTACTGAAATCAAACTTACGGAAACTCCCTAAAATGATCAGCTAGGGTTAGCATATAACTATATGAAAACAATCAGGATACTACTTGTGAACATGAAATGCCCCTTATTGTTACGTTAAGCAGTTAACAGCATATTTAGGCAACATACAATCCCCTGCCAGCCTTGTAAATGCTCTATATCACGAAATTTGTGAATGAAAAGTCTCCTTCCTTATTATGACGTCATCATTTCGGGGTGCTTTAGACCATTTTTTTGGCGATTTTTGGGCTTTCCGCAGTATTTTGACGGGACTAGCTAGATGTTTAAATTATCATCAGTATTTATCATAAATATTTATCAGTCGATATTATGAAATCTAACCGTAATCATTTTTTTTTTTATTCGACTGTATAGTGTAATATTATGCAGCGGCGGCGGAAACATTTTTCGCCCTTTTTAATCATAAAGCCATCATTTTGCAAATAAAAAAAAAAAACAAGAAACTTATACAAAAGCAATTTATTCACCTAATATGGTGAAATTTTTATTTTTGCTTATGGTGAATCGAAGCAAATATTTTGGAGCCTTACTTTTAGGCGTGGAAAATTCTCAAAAATTTGCCCACAACTTTTGAACGCATCAGTTATTCATGACTGTTTTACATTTTTCATTCTGCCTGTAGCGCAAATATGACAATAAAATCGAATTTTTTATTTTTATTTTCTCCGATCGTTTTTCGGGAAGCGCTTAAAATTGGTATACAATAGGATTTTGATGTTTATCTTGTAGAAAGAAGCAGAGAATACATTTATGACTGAACACAAGTAGTTGATCCCTAAAAACATCTTTGGGAGTCATCCCATTTCACTCTCCAGTTTGCGAGAGGTGGAACTCACCTCTCACCAGCCTCTTGACAACAAATGTGGACAATGTCGCCCAAATGCAGAAATTAGAAAATAACATTGAAATATAGAAATCGAAAATATTTGGGCGACTTCATTTGGCAGACATTCAGATTATATTTTTTGTTAAGCCGTATATCTAGCCGTGACTCCAGCCTGACGTCTGACGGTGTTAAATAAGGGCATTGAAGTGGTCTAAATAGCTATATATGCTGTAGAAAAAAAGTCTCCCAAATGAAGAAAAAAATATCATGTACGCCAAGTACAGCAAATAGATGTATATATATGTATATATATATATATATATATCGACGACGAAACAAAAATGGATTATTCCCCATTTAAAATTGTATATATATATATATATATATATTTACGGGTTTACGGGTTATAGAAATGCGCAACGCAATTTTAAATGAGTTAAATGAGAAAATAATTGATTCTTTGGCATATTCGGCACATCATATTAAGACAACTTATGCATTCACCTATTTCATTTATGTTAGTTTTTCTGGAATGTCAATTCAGAAAAGAAGAATGGAAAAATGCATTTCTATATCGATATAAATATCTGTGATCTCAACGCAGCACTTTTATCCAGGTTTGTAAATATGAATTGACAAATCAACTTTTAGGAACATACACATCCATAGTCTTGAATCTCGCTATGTATGACTATGTGTTTGATTGATTTCATTAATGACCAGTTTGGCCACTCCTATTGCGACTGGTGGTATAATCTTTGTGATTAAAATGTCATAAGTTATTTTAGGATTTTATAGACTATGACCTAATATGGTAGTTTTATTGAAACTGCTGTAAACCTTTTTATCAAATCTTCAATATTGGTGGTATTCGCTAAAACGGGAATTTTTTACACGCGCTGTACACACGGATGTGTGTGATACACGGCGCTTTCAGCCTCTTAAATTGGTATCCCCTTTCTCCAAAGTTTTTTTCTCTCTTTCTCCAAATTTATTTTAAAAAAAAATATTCATATTTTTGCATAATTCTCGTGACCCGGAAAACCTACCGCGGATAGTGTTGGGCATGGAATATTGTAATATTTTCAGCCTAGGATAAAGTTTTTGATGTTACGCGGCTCTGTACATATTAGAGGTTACTGATAGGTATGTTCATATCCGAATAGTCAGGTAATATAGAATTCAGTTTAGATATAGCTCTGAAGATACGGGTTTTAAAATAGTCCTAACGTATTTCCTGCGTGTCGTTGTGGTGACTGAAAGGAAGCAACGAAGTGGTGGTGGCCGCTCAGTTCCGTTTTCAGTTGAGAGTGCAGGTACTGGTATTACATCTTTTAATAGTTGCAGTTAAGTGGCCGTTATTTGGTTTCTTTTAGGCACTGCTTCTGGACTTGCTCAGAGTGAATTTCAATAAAAAAAATAATTTAAAAAGATTAAAATTCCGTTTTTGGCATTATTTTCAAATTGTTTCATTTTGCAAGAAATTCCTGAAGAATGCCAATTTTTACGTACTAAATTTCAAACAAATCATGACTTTGCTGCATAACGGGCGATAAATGGTCATTTTGGAACATTTGAAGACAACGTTTAAATCAAACTATAAGGGTTGTTTTCCCAATCTTGCTTCGAATTAATTTCATGTAAAATATGATATTTCTGTGAGAAAAACATTAGTACGATCTGTCTCCCAATTGCTCTACATAATGACTGTTAGAGATTATTAAAACTATTAAACTTGAAAATATTTTGATATAGTCATCTATATTTCTTAGAAACGTCTAATTTTATTGGGACGCGATAAGATCATGCAACTGAAGAAAAATATTAAAAAGATAAGTTACTAGGCACGAGCCACAGATGGATCGTGTCAACCCGTGACTCATGCTTAACATAATATTCTATCTCAGATAGAAATTAATAATAGAGCCGATAAAACCGGTTCTGTAAGCTACGTCATTTTAATGACTATCGAACGTGACGTTCCGTCATATATTTATAATTCTATCAGGAATAGAGCGACTTGTTTGAAATTAATGAGATAGTTTTATATTATTTTTTTGTCGTTAGAGTTCAAAATTTATTATAATTTCGTTTCAACTTTCGGTCATATCAAAGAATGAAAGAAGTCTCAGTGAATAACTAGATTTCTGTGAGCAAAGCAAAGTTCCAAAAAAAATCATCGTCTGTGTTGCGAAATTACTTATAACAATTGTTCATTTATTGAAATTGTCCCTTTTATTTTATAAATAGAATGAATCATATTCGGATGCAATTTGATTCGAAATAGTATGGTCCTATATCCGAGCTCAACAAAAAAGTGTTCATCTAAAATTGAACTGAATCTTAGGATTTTTTTTTTGTTGGACATGACATGAAGATTTTTAAACAAATTCGAAAAACAAAACAGTTAAAGCTACAGAGAATGATATATAAATATATATGAGCAGTTTTACAATAGTAAGGGAACAAACTTCTTTCTACGTCATAACCAAGTAAAAATATTTCAAGGCGCAAAAACCCCGCGAGATTGTGAAACGTACAATATACGTCATACACGAAACTAGTAAAAAGGGAGAAACGTAACAAAATCGTCCCGTTGAATTTGACGTTGTTGGGATAAATATATAATTATTCTTGCCTTCTTTTTAAACGCGTTGGCGGCTCGATATTTCCCTCTCGGTATAAAGGAAATTTAAGTTATTTATAACCATTTGCTGCGTTAGTTTTTGCCCGGAGGAGTGTTGCTTTACTTAAGCCGAGACAGAATATTTATTAGATTGAAATCAGTCGCGTCTTAGAAGAATGTGCGAAGCACAAGAGATTAACGCTACCAAATGTTCGTTTTAGCCCTGTTTAGAAATAGTTATTTGAGTTTTTTTAGGTATTTTGAACCCGCGGACTCGATGATAGTTTCTCGAAGGACTTATGGGACAACAGCCTGACTAAGGGCACTCTTGAATATCGCCTACATGGAGGGGAATATCAGTTGGTACAATATTTAATCAACAACTGTTTTCCTGGTACAGATTTCATTGAGTATGAGGTACAGATAGATAAAGCTGTGAAGGCGTGATGCACCGCGGCTCATGTTCGACAAAATTTACAATGGAGTTGAAGAATTACTCTGTTCGGTTCATGTAAATATTCAATATACTGTTAGTTTTCGGATTAGTTAAGATATAGGGCAAGTTGTTTGCGTATTAGTTAATACTTTTCCTACGATATCCGAGTTTTGGTACATTTAGAAAGTGTTAGATGGTTTTACCATTGCCCAGGGTAGATACGACGACTCACAGCACTTTACCATGGCGGTTCAGTTTCGTTGGCAGTGCAGTTGATGGCACTGCATCTTTTAGTAGATCTTTGGTAATAAGTGGGCGTTAGTTGGTTCCTTTTAGGAACTGCTTTCGGTCTTTCTTAAAGCGAATTTCGATAAATATAGATAATAATAATTGATTTGGAGATTGAAATCACTGAATTGTCTATTTCAAAACTAATATCACAGCAAATATAGACAGGACTTAGCTAGGTGAAAATTAGGTGCATTTCCCTATTCAATTAACTAAGTAAACTTCAAAAAGAAAATTTGGTACAAGTTAAACTAGGTAAATCAGGTATCCGTAAAAAGTACTTTGAAAATAATCTCGGTGTACTAGGCATACTTGGTACTTTTACCTTGAATCGCCATTACCAGTTCACACCCGATAAAATGCAAAGTACATGTTTCACTAGCTACATCGGCAGTTCAAACATATAAATTAATAGCAATCACAACATACAAGAGGAAGATGTTTTGTTTGCGAAAACTTTATATCTCTATACAGGTGCAGGTCAACCTGATTGGACATTTTATTTGTATAAGAATGGAATGAGACACAGATGAGCAGCTCCATTTGTGAATTGAGCTGGGCTAAACCTAATTATTTATAATTCGAATTGTGTTTTTTTTTTTTTTTCGAATCGGATCGACTCACTAATTCCATATAAATAACATATATATGTGCTATCGCACCTGGTTTCCACCATGAAAATCAAGAAACCTTTAGTTACATATGAACAAACTTAAACAGACTATTTATTTTCAATTCACGATGCAAAAATCTAGTAAAAAATGTTTTTCATATTTTACGACAAATTACAATTTATCGATTGCACTTTGTCGTTAAAAATGAAAATTTCACTTCATTTAGTTTTTGTGCATATAAACGAGATTCAATATTGATTCGAATAATCTGTGCTTCGAGTCGATTCGAATCACCGAATTAAATTGCCTAGCTTTATCTGCGATTCGTACAAATAATGTTTGACATCATTTTGCGATCGGGATATCGTGAATGTAAGATGATCTGATGCAAAATCTTTTAATGTTGTAATACAAGAAGAGGATTTTGATATAGGCTGTTCTTGAAAATATAGGTAGCGTTTTAAAGTGGTGTATACAGAAATTATTTTAAAAACGACAAAGTCTAAAAGTTAGTATTGGTATTGGATTGTGTCCAGAAGATTTCGAAAAAAGCGCGATCCACTGATCCGCGATCCGTAGCGCGATCCACTGTTGTTGTACACTCAGTAAAAAGCATCCGAATCGAATTTCCATTGATTTTGAATCAAGACAAAACAAAAAGTGAATATTCTCACAAAAAATGTAAAATCTGCTGGGAAAATATCGTAAATATTCTCACAAAAAATGTAAAATCTGCTGGGAAAATATCTTTGTTCATTTAATATATTGTATTTGATTCAAAAATCAGATTGATAAAAAATTTTCGGTTCGATATTTGATTTTGGCCACTAATTATATAGCTTGCACTCTTAGTGATCGTGACTGTCAATGCGTGACCAAACGAAATCTTCTTAGAATCAATTGCGTTTCATTGAATATTTTCACCCGAACTTTAAAAAAATCTTCGTTTAGCGAGCCGGTTAAATTGGAAATAAATTGGTTAAAGGATTAGGTACTTGAGACTTGGTTTCCTCTTTTAAGTGCTTTTTGTGTATTCAACTAGTCTTGACGTAGTTATAAACTGTTACAAGAGTACAGTGAATTTACTTGTGGTTTATAGTATTTGGATATTTTCGAAGTGGAAAATTGCCACGCTGGTGAGATTTATTCCAAGTATGGACTGTTGATGGATCGCACCTTGGCGGTGCGTTCCCTCAACACTCCATAATTGGGCAAAATTATACAGAAATAACTATTAAAAGCAGTTACTTTACTACATTTTTTTAAAGTGTTTGAAACACTTTTCGTTCGTGCAAGGTAATCAAATCCCGAATAGTTTGCTATTTTCAAATAAATTGTGTGAAAAATAGAATAATATTAGATTTAACCAATTCAATTCTGTGGAACTGAGAAATTATTCGGAATCGCTAAAGCATCGGTTATCTTTTAATTCATGCCTAAATCGAACGTTCGAATCGAAGTCCTATAATAAAAAATAGCGGATTTTATCCACAAAAATATAACATACACTAAGATTACATATGTTTTTTGGAAATTTATACATTTTTGTGATTTTACTCATATCCAATGGCTAGAAAAATCGAAACCAATATTTTATGAATTCCTGTTCCATCGCGTTCAGGATTGAAATATTATGTTTTCTGAACAAATCGTATTAACATCGCCTTTTCGTGCGTTCGGAAAAATTCTGCTGTCACGACACGTTCATACTCTAATTTTAAAGTCATTCATTTCTTCATATGAAACATTTCCCGCTTTCAGCTATTAATTTCAAGCCAAAGAGAGAAAAACTTTTTGTTTTAGCTAATTTTATCCTAAGAGTCATATCTTTATAACAAAATAAATGGCTTTATCTTATGGCGTATATGTTATATTACACTATTACACATGACCTTAAACCTTCTTACCGAATTTTTGAAACTTGATATATTATTGGCTCCGGTTACTTTTTGCCATCGATTAGGTGGAAAAGTTAGGCTTTAGCTGTATTTTTTTATAAACGTTGCTATTTTTTTATGAATTGACTTTTTTTTGAAGTTGAACATTCTAACTGTCATATTTTGTAATAAATTTATTACAAAAGTTTTAAATCGACAGAATGTCACTACTCTGCTATCTGCTACTCCGGCTCACTATTTCATGATATATTCTTCGTTAAAAAATGCACTGCCAGAATGCTAGCAACTCTACTCTTAGACGCCCAAAAATGTGTTTCATCAGAAGAAAATGTTATAAATGACCCGTATCTGATGATATATTTCTCGCTAGAAATGAACCTTCTTGCCGAACCGTAGTTGTATCCGAAATCAGATATAACGCGGAATAGAGTTACGTTGCACAAGTCCATTAGTTGGAAAGTGAATATTTTGTCAGATGATTTTCTAAAACCTCTATTGAAGAGAGGCGAACAGGAAGATCCAGCCAAATTCGCCAAAACTGGATCAGCGACAATATTCCGAATTTGAAATGAAAACCATGATTGTAATTCGTGATATCCTTTTATTTCATGAAACAGTTTTACGAGCAAAAATGAGTTTTCCTGTGGAGTTTGAACAATTTATGCAGTGAGAAAAACAAATTTTCGTTTTTCATTATTCTGAAATATATCTAACATCAAGAATTTCATATTATCGAATATGTTCATTTTTCATATGTCCATGTATTCGAATATTCAAACTCCTTTGGATATCCATCAAGCATTTATTGTTTTAGTTTTTCTTGATTCTAAGGGTTACTGTTTTTGAAAATGTGGAGATTCCTGTAAGAATGGTTGCAAGTTGTTACATCATAGGTAGAATGGTGTGATTGAATCGATCTACAGGACTTGTGCCCGAACCTATCATATTAGAACTTGATAAAGTAGAACGGATCGTGTATGTGATTCCAGTTTAATGCTTTGAAGTGCATTGGTCAAACTTAAATAAATCCAAACACGTTGATATTTTAGAGAGCGTCTAGACTCCAGTAATCCATGAATTAAGATATCGTGTGTTCAAAATACCATGAATCGGGTCGGCGTTATGAGCTGATCTAAGCTTTGTAATTTGATGACAGCGACGTGACAAGTCATATAACAGACTTCGTTATAATTTATCTTGGATGATTCTTTTACGTTGGATTTTTAGACAGAATTACTCATTTTTTGTATCCCACTCGGATAAATTGAATCAATGTGAAGTATGCGTCACTGATGGAGATCGATGGTGCATTCTTTACAGATAAAATTTTCCTTTGGGATATTACCAGAAAAAGTTATTCGTCAATTTTGGGGGCCTCCAATAATTCAGAAATAACCGATGCTAACACGCTTTAGATATTGACCAACGAATCATGTGTGTCGTGAGTAGGGCTGGGCGATGGGATTCGGTGATTCGAATCGATTCGAAGCACACATTATTTCGGATCCATCGTTAATCGGCCATAGAAACAAAAAATTGCCAAATGGACTGGAATTTTTTATTTTTCACGACAAAAATACACCGCTTTTAATTCTGTTTATGCTAATGTTTGTGAATTGCAATGGTAGATTTTTTAATTACAATAATAGAGGAAAATAATAGTAGGCATAAAATAGCTTATTCAGTATTTTCTTGGATTTAGCGATTCGATCCGATTCAAAAAAATATTCGAATAAGATTCGAATTAAAAATGATTCGGCTTTGTCCAGCCCTGGCCATGAAGGGAAGGGATGCATGATATACCAATAATCAGAGCAGTTATTATATCACCGCCTAGATTATGATTGCTTAGTTTTCATTTTAAACTCACTGCATATCAAATAAAGTTAGATACTACTTTGAATCTTGCTTAGGTTAAATTTCAAGCAAAATAAATCTTCCCAGCCGGCTTGTTAAATTTCATCCAAAATTTTGTTACGAACAAGACTCGAAATGATCTGAAGTTAAAATACGGGATTCGTAGCTTTTAAATTCTTTTTAAAAAAACCCATAAGTAATTCCATGGGTAATTGAACGTATGAAGTCGTTGGAAAATCTCACTAAAATAATAACAAAAAGTTGCCAATTTTTTTATTAAAGCCAAATCGGATATAAAATTGATCTGAAAAATGAATGCATTTTGAAGTAGCAATTCTGGATTGAATTTCCACTATTCTAAGATATTTTTAGCTGATGTATAAAATATTGTACATAAAATAAATATAGTATACTTGCGAAGCAGTTCATTTTCAGCCTTACTGACTGAATTTAGATCGGAAATTAATATAAAATACTCTTTTTGAAGTCAAACAAAATTGATCAATTTTAATTAAAACCGTTCCGAACGCGGCAGACGATTAGGTCATCGCGTTTCCTGTTTAAAATTAGACCAAGTTCGTATCAAACCATTTATTTTAAGATAATTAGTGTTAGCATCCTAATTTCTATTTTTACTTGATCAAGTCATCTGAAAGAAGAACTGGTTATTGGCACAATTATTGTCACATTATTATCATTAAGACATTCCTTAATATGTCGTTTAATTTTGTCAAGCACGGATCATTGGTGGACCGCGCTCCTATATTATATAACTTTATCAGTGATTAGGTACTTTAAATATACAATTTGAGCAAAATTAGAAATAATATCTGATTGGATCAAAAACAAAATTAATATATGACTCATCAACATTTCCATAACAATACTAGATATATTGTACGTCTGTAACTACTACCAAATACAGCATTGCCTCGGAGTGTCGTAATCGATCTGACCAGTGCTTCGCCTTTAAATCCATTTATTTTCAATCCAAATATAGAATTCTATCGTTCTGAAGTTAAAACTGAGTAATCCTCTTTAGATGAGCGACAGGGAGTTGCTAACATTTTAACATTTCGTCCAAATTTCATTTCGAGTTCCACCAATTTAGGTAAATGAGAATTCGAATCGGACACGTATCGATTGAAATTCTAAATCTAAAATTGGCATTCTCAATGATGATATATTCGTACGTCTAGCTTACGTGTTTGACCCGTCGCCTTTTCCTGTATAGTTTTATGTAATTGAGTCCAATCATTTGATACGACAAATCAAATCAACGCCAAATTTTACACCTTTGTGCGGCCATTTTCTCAAATTACGTATTCAGGGATAATGTGATTGTCCTATTGTTATAATGTGATAGCGATAATTTTGTGGTTGTCATGATTATGATTAGTTTAACATAATCTTGTTTTCCCTCGGGTGTCTACAAATTGATGCCATGTATCTTCATTTCATAGATGTGTTGTTGATTTGGAAACTTTTTATTTCCGATTTTATGTCTATTTTAATGAAAAATCATTCAGAAATATGAGATTTTATGTACTTCAACAGAGTACAGATTATCGAGTTATTGAATTTAATACGAGAAGATTTTCAAACTTCTGTTGAATATAAAGCTTTCACTATTCGTTAAAACATTTTTCCAGAAAACAATATCGTGCAAATAAATTCTCAGTTTTAATACTCGATTGAACAAGAACAGATAAAAATTCTTCAACCATTTGCTTTATTTTTGTTGTCATTTTGATAAAACAGAACTAGAACCAAATTCCACATTTTCAAAATAGGAAATAGGTTCTAGTTCTCCGTTTAATCAACGCTACTTTTTTCTTATTCTAATATCCTCGTAGCAGAGTTCATATACGGATCCGTTTTCACAAGGACAGTGGAACATAGGACTCTACGGAACATGTCGTGTCATTTTAAAATGCATTTCCATATATGTCTAATTTCATAAACTAACAGAAAGACTTCGTGAATTTAGCAACATATCCCGCTATTTTTTCCTTAACAAAATCTTTTTTTACTCATGATACATGTATAGTCGAATCGCCAGAATAAATCATATGTCCGAACTAGGAACGTTTTTTCTTAGGTCCAGTTTACGCATTGTAATAGTATATCCCTCAGGACACCCAAACAAACTCAAGTTACTTTGTATCAAAAATATTGTATTTCTAAGTTTTGGAAATAGTACTCTACGTGCGGCCGTAATGAGTGAACCCGAAATGTCATACGAAACTTTGTGAAGTAATGAATATAAGTTTAGATAAGATAACTAAAATATATTTTGCATACATGCATTGTATATTAGATTACTTATTATCACATATTTGTGTGTAGTGCTAGTTTGGATTGATGGAAAGAAGAGATGCACCACCCAGCCGAACGTGCCCCATCCCTAACATAAATATGGCTGGGTAAAATTAACACAAAAATACCAAAAAAATCCAATAAAATTAAAAAAAAAAAATATGAGGAATTCTTGTCATAAATTGTCATAATTGACATGAAACGATCACACTCTTAAATGTTGCCAGCTTTAAGTTTTTAAAATTTCTTTTCTTGCCTTCACAAAAACAATTTTAGAAATTACCATCCCCGAAGGCTGATATATTATATTTTTAATTACCAAGTAGTTACCAAGTACCAGATCCAGATTCCATTGTTCCTGGGCTGGTAGTGCTTTTGAATTTTAAATAGTGTTTATAATTACTAAATAAAATTACTAATATTTTGAAGAAATTTTTTTAATTCCGTCGGGTTTTAAGAAACTAAAATTCTCCTCATCGCCAAAGACTATTTTTTAGCTCTCCATCAGATTTGAATGAAATGGATTAAATGTTGTTATTAAGTGTTATGACCCAAGGCATTTTTGTGAATAAAAGGATATGATAAATTGTAAAAATAAATGGTAATTATTATATCAACCGCAACTTGACAATGACGGCTAATCCCAACCATAAATTTCATTTTGTCAAGCATGGGCCACAGATGGACTGCGTCTTGTCGACGCATGCTTGACAAACAATGTTTTCTGATTAACATGACCTTTTGTTTTAAATTGATTTAATCTTCTGTTAAAGTGAATCATTTCATTGTATCAATGGTGTTTGTGAAACCTATTTAGTTTTCAGTTCTCAGGAATAGATTTTCTGTCTCACGTACGTTCGGCTATTCAATAAAGCCTTCGATTCGTGAATACTTAATACTATTCAAAATCAACAGAGTTAAACGATTACGTATTTTATGAAAAAATACATGTTGAAGGGCACACGCGGTAATGACACGGTAAAGCATCGAACCATCCGGCCTTCCGGACAATACCATCGCGCCTAAACGACTGAGTCACCGAGCCGGGCTGGAACAACGAGCTGGAACAGATACACAGTCACTACAATAGTTGTATGTTGGGTATAAGCCCCCGGTAGGTTCGCGGACAGGCCATAGCAAATAGTTCTAAAACCCTAAAAAAAACACTGTAAATTTATGGGGTATGACAATTTTATTCTATACAAGAATTTTTGATTCAAATTATTCAATTAGATTTTTTTAAATTGGATTATAAATTCCATTTCTTCAAGGTATCAGTGATTCGGTTTGGTTATGGGTTTTGTATGATTCCGCTACACAATAGGAACAAATACCTGAAGCTCAGTATTTCATATTAATCAAATTCTTTTCAAAGCAAGGTCGGAAGCAATAACTATAAGTTAATTTATGGCAACATGCTTCCACGTAATTTAGTGCCAGAACAGCCTTTCCATCCAATACAAAACTGAACCATAACAATTCAGTGTAGTGATAGTGACAGTAGAAAGATCTACAACTTATTTGTCTTCTTTCATTCGCCTCTTACGACACGCATCAAATGTGTTAAGCAATTTTAATTCCGATTGTCTATAATATCAAAATAAAATATCGTTTGAACAATTATTTTTTTAATGTGTGACCGAAACTTATTGTACCGTATTCCGTAGAAATTTGTTATTTTATCATATCACTGTAACGAAAGCACAGTAAATTTACTGGTCATTTACAGTAATTGCATATTTCCAATGGTAAAAATACGCCGTGTTGATGAGATTTATGCCAATTATGGGCTGTTGATGGACCGCACCTTGGCGGTGCGTTCCATCAACACCCCATATTTGACCAAAAAAGTCAATTTTGTATCTTTTTTCAATACCTTAAAGTAAAGTTATTGCCAAAACCAGTGATTTTGTTCCATTTTTGTTACAATGTAGTTAATCACTATATAGTGACCTGCAGCAATTCACTGTCAGATTTAGTAATGGTTTCGCTTCAGTTATTACACAATCATCCCATTGTTGCATGAAGTTCTACATTGTTATTACCTTTCGATTCTTCTATCGAAATTTGCTTGAAGCGACTTCCTGAGGTTTTCTTTATTCGTTGTCCACTTTTAAAAAATTCACCTAATGTGTTTATTGTCGCATTAAGTACACTGTATCAAAAGTGCAGTAAAATTCACCGTTCTTTTGCAGTATTTCACTCGGCGATATTTTAAATAAAACTATCAAATTGTATTTTTACACAAATTATGGGCTGGTGATGGATCGGACCGCCAAGGTGTTTGGTCAACATCAGCCCATATGGGGCATAAATCTCATCAAGAAGCAATGGTGGTTTCGAAGCTTAGAAATATTAAATTACTACAAACTGTCAGTAAATTTACTGCTTATTTGATACAGTGTTGTTACGTTATTATCAAGTGCTTTTTCATAGAAATTAGCTCGGAGCAACTTCGTGAGGTTTTTTGTGTTCTGGTAGATGTGAATATCCACGTTTATATACTTAAACCTAGATGATATTTCGTTGAGTTGAGTTTGTATTTTGTGCAAAATAGATAGGTCGCCTCTAAAGTCAAGGTTATATTCTGATGTATTTCGATACGAATGATTCAAATACTCATTTTTGTGATTTCCAAATTACTTTAGCAAAATCTTTATATCATATGCTATTTTGCATATATTGCGAAGATCAGTCAATAATATACGTTGCCTTTTACTCGATTCTGGGAAAGATTAGATTCGACAAGATATGATTCCGTATTTGAATCGAAAATAAATGTATTTGAAGTTGGTTTATCTAGTTGAAAGTAGCAGTCAAATCAGGAAATGTAGTCAGAGCATGTTTTAACTAGCACACGTTATCACTGAATACACTCTATCAAAAGATGCATCGAAATCGATGGTCTTCGACAGTAATTTTATTTAGCGGTATTGAAAAAAATCGAAATTGATGTTTTTGACCAAATATGGGGTGTTGATTGAACGCACCGCGAAGGTACGGTCCATCAACAGCCCATAGTTGGCATAAATCTCATCAATATGGCGTTTTTTAACTTCAAAATATACAATTAATGCAAATGAGCAGAAAATTTACTGTACTTTTGTTGCACTGTCTGCTCAGTTCGTGCGCGGTCAATTGATAGTATCTCTGATTAGGTTATCACGAGCTTTATAGGACCTCATTTTGAGGTCAACAGTGAGTGTGAGAACGTACATTAGTATTTCACTTTAGAGAGTTCGGAATAGAAAATATGGTGTAATGAGTCATGGATTTGTTACAGGCACTCGATGATTTGAAGTTTAACTATGAATCTATGTACTCGCATTTTGATCAAGGGTAGAGACCTTTACATCCAAGACTTTGGTATGTGTCTAATTCGGATACTCTTTATCTTGAATCGATCATGAATAGAACAAATCCTACTTGATTGACAAAAATAATGTTCGAATTATCCAAATTTTGCATGAATTCGAAATGATTCGAATTTCGAGTATAAAAGTGACCAAACCTTGTCTAGGAAAATCTACTTTTACGTCCTTGATACTAATTCTTTTTCTTTTCATTTCTTTTAATATCATCACTTTGATTATATTTTAACTAAATAATGCTATTATTTGGATATAACATGTAAGGCGGTGTAGACTGTTATCGATGGCCTACTAAAACACGCCTCCGCCGCACGTGGATACATGATATCTAACAACACATAGTCGAAGCATAATGCAAGAGAAAACAAACACAAAAACATATAGTTGTTATCGGTGAGTATCATTTGTATCTTGGCTTGGGTTAGTTTCGTAACTTAATAATAGTTGATGCCCATATTAATAGCAGTAAGCTGGCGAGTAATTTTTTAAAACAAATCTCCAGTCGATCTATTTGTCTGGCTATGAACTCATATAATTTTGCTTTTGAGCGAAATATTAATTGATTCCATTTTTTTCGCGATTCGAAATCAATAAATTTTAAAAAAATCAACATAACAGAAAATAAATGACACTTTCAAAGTAACAAGATGACAAAAATAAAAACTTTAATTTAATGCGACATTTTTGATTGCGACAATTTGATTTCGTTTTTGAGTTCGACCCGTTCGACATCTTGGTAAAAGGTTCGTCAAAAACCAGGGCATTTGAGTGAAGTGAATGCCAATCAGCACGGAGAAATCTGGCAAGCAATTTTGGCAAACAAACCTCCAGTCGATCTATTTGTCTGGCTATAAACTCATATAATTTTACTCTTGAACGAGGTATTATTTGATTTAATTCGAATTCTTCTGGATTCGAAATCAATGAAATTTTAAAAAAATCTTCGTAAAAAACCTTGCTGAACGCTGGACAAGGTTTAAGAAAAATAAAAGTAAAAACATTGCACTCGTGCATTCATTCCGATTTTATCTCTCCTTACACGTATTCCTTCATCTTCAATAATATCGAGTTTCCTGATAACCAACTTGTCATCAATTCTGTATTTTGATTTAAAAATGCGGGTATTGTACACACTAGTAAAAAGTTGATGTAAATTTACCGTACTTTAGCAGTAATTTGTCTTAGTGATATTGAAATAAAAGTAACGTAAAATCAACTTCTTCAGCCAATCATACATAGGCTGTCGATGAAACGCGTCTAGCGAAGCGTGGTCCATCAACAGTCTATACTTGGAGCCTGAAAAAGCCTTGAAAATATTCAATCACTGCAAATGTATAATAAATTTGCTGTACCTTTTTCACAGTGTATGATGTATATACGAAAACTGAATTGTTTGGTTAAAATATTCTTCTGCGTATCATATTGCAATAGATATCCGCATTTAAATTTTCATTGACAAAACAATGGTAAGTATGAGCCACTGATGGATCGCGCCCTTGTGGCGTGGTCCATCTGTGGCTCATACTAAACAAAGTGAACAATCCACCTTAGATACCTATTGCACTGGTGGTAACATGGATAAGCCAACGTACTTTTTGGACGATTTTTGGACGATTGAACGATTTTTTTGGACAGATCGTTCCGGAATGAAGTCCTTATCCATTCCTATATCGACTCTTCTCTAAGTCGGTTAAAGGCAACCATATTGTCTGAAAGGTCAATGGTTTGATGCCCAACCGAGGCTTCGATGCCCTTCAGCAAGGTACTCTAAAATCGATTGAATTTTGTCATAAAAATGGAAAAAAAACACTTTTGTTCAATGTACAAATGATTTGAATAATATGTACTTCGGGAATTGAATCTGGGTATTTCAGCAAACTCCCAGCTCAATACAATAAGCCAAATCCCAGCTCTCCAATAGGCCAAACCATAACATACGAATGCCCCCTCCCTCGACCCCCGACCCCACCCTTAAATACTTTGTTCATCCAAAAGTACCAAAACCAAGTGCCAGCAACAAGCTGAGGTATTAACTGGAAGAATTTATAAAATATTTGATCCCTTGCGGGCATTTGAGTAACTTCTGGTCTTCTGGCAGGAAATTTACGTAAAACGTAACAATTCCCAAGAGTTGTGTTAATGTTCATCCATATTTGCAAAACGCTGAAGTTGAACGGGTTCAAAACCCTAATTTCCCCGAAAACAGATGAAAAGTCGTCCATCAAACATGTAACTCTAGAAAGATATACCGTAATCGCCTTGTTGTATAGAACTTGTCCGGTCTTTTTACTTTACTAACACATCGCTCTTTAACAAGGATCAGCTAGAAAAAAATAATATTGGTTTTGAATCCTGATCGGAAAAATTGTCAACACAGCACCTTTTGTAAACATGGGTCAATCTGTAGCTCATGCTTGACAAAATAAAATTTCTGCTTGGAGTTGAAAGAGGCGCCACACTTCCAAGCAGCAAGCTGAGAAGGCCCATAGCTAGCCATCATCACCGCTAATAGAGGACGTAATAATAAACAACATGGGCGAGTTTAATATCGTATGAAAATAAATTATGTAAAAGGAATTTGCCGTTGGCTTCGTTAAAGGTTAAATATGCAATTCGATTGAAAAATACGATACGCGATCTTTATGTCCGAAAGGGCAATAGTTCGAGGCTTGACCGCTTCACCACCGAGCGGGCTTTCCAGCAAGACACTCCTGGGTAGCTGTAACATAGGTCATATTCACATCACAACAAAGGTCCGTGCCTAACGGTTGTTGGGTATAAGCCCCCAAGTAGGTTCACGGACAGGCCATACCGAATAATTCGAAAACCTTAAAATATATATCTATGCTCCAGTCCAAACATTTAAAACGTACCCTGAGGGTGCTGAAGCAATGTTAAAAGATGTTATCAATGGATGTCAGTAGAAAAATATCTTAAAAAATATTTCAAAATTGATCAATAATTTAAATCCATTTTTCCCAAGAAATAACTAAACAATGGATATCGCATAGAATAACAAAAGCTAGGTCTAACAATACGAATCAAATGTGAACAAATGTATTTTTGAAATTTCAAAAACGCGAATAATAGATCAAAGTGAATCGGTTGTATCGACGGGATGCCTGTAAAAACTTATTTATTAGTGGAAAATATTGCTGAATTTAAAGTGGGAAATTATCGATTTCTAATTTAAAATATTGCATATTCGTTGAAAAAAGATATATCTGCGGTTATATGTAATTGGGTATGCTATCGAATCGATTTTATTCTTCGATCGAAATAAAAGTTATATATTTAATCAAATTAGCGAATTGCTCACTAAAAGTATATTATTTTACCACTCCCCATTGCACTCCCCACCACTCCCCATACCACGAACTGCAAGTCTATTATGACAATTCAGTTGTAATTGGAATGTTTCCACTCAGGGTGCATTTCGAGTAGGGCTGTGAGAAACCGAATCATTTGGAACTCGAAGCTGATTCGAATAATTTTTTATAATCAGATCGAATCGTCGATTTCATAAAAATAGCAAATATCTCATTTTTACTATTACTACTTTAGTCTCCAAAATAATGATTGGGAAATATACAGTTACAAATATTAGCATAAACTGTATTAAAAGCGATGTATATTCATTTTAACGACAAAATACAATCGATTTTGGTCAAATTTGACCAAAATCGATCGAATTTCGTCGTTAAAATGAAAAAAAAACACTTCATTTAGTATGCTTTTCTTTCCTATGACCGATGCACAATTGATTCGAATAATATGTACTTCGAATCGATTCGAATCACCGAATCGAATTGTCCAGCCCCTATTTCGTGAAACCACATTTCGTGCCGCTATTTGCCATTAGTTGTGTTGTTGTTTCGCAGTTGCCAGCCTTCCTCGGAATAAATTTTTCTAGCAATCGCTGAAATCAACGTTTCGACATTTTCAACAAATTCGCCTTTTAGATCAATTTTCTGTCCATGACTCACGAGAAAAATATTTTTTCATTGATTATAATATTAACTCTATAGATTAGAATCAGTCAAATTTCGTTGTCATGGGGAATTAGATTTAAATGTCCGCAAAGTCGCAACTCGCACAAGATGCCCATATGCTTATAATAGCATGTGTTTCTTGACTATTTAGTTACTATAATTGATAAAAAAAATTAAGATAATTAAGCGAGGCGGAAAACAGAAAAACCATTAGAAACTTCTTTGACTCTGAGCAATGCGGAAAGCAGCACACGGACAGAAAATTACTGGAAAGATATGATCAACTGAAGATTAGCCTAGTTAATGAGTGGTGGCAAAAGCGAGCCGGACGGGGTCGAACCCGAGAACTCGCGATGTTTCTAGGCCATCGCGCCCACTAAATATGACAAAGAGAACAACAATTAATTGTCTCCTTGAAAACATTTCATACAGAATCAGAAAAGCCATACATAAATAGTTCCCAGATCGCAGCAACTTCTTGTATTAATTTTCTTTTTCATTGGACATTTTTTATAGTCCCTCATCTGTGTGACGCACCCTGGGAAGTGTTGGATGGTTTATTAATGCTTATGCCGAACGATTTATTTCCATATTGATGTTTCAGCCAGATTCATTTTTTCGTTATTTCATGTACGCGAGTTCGGTCGGTCTGGTGCTCGTGTTACACAACAAACTGGCAAAATTTCAGCTACTTTACCACTTACACACTCGAAAAAAATGGGTTTCCGAAAATTCAGCGAATGATCAATATTTCTTGATATAAATCCTGGTTATTAAAATGAGTATTTTTGGATGATTTGTAGCTACCGAACCGTAGATGATTCAAAATTATCAATACTTCTATGAAATCGCAGTGTTGGTGGTTCTTAGGCTTCTTGCACATCTGATAAAAATGAAACAAATATTTCAGACACCCGAAGTAAAACAATTTTGGCACCTGTTCGACAAAATAAAGAATAATTTATATAAACCTGCACGTTTTGAGTTTCTCAGGAACTCTGAATGTTTATCGAATTAGTCATACCAGTACCACGAGATCAGGGCGTGCTTTAACCTAGAATTAAGCGTGATATTTGGTGAATTTATTATGCAAATGAAGTTTCGAATCGTGGTTGATAATTACTGGAGCAAATCTTCCGTGTTCCGTGTTATGAAAGATTAATTAAATAGGTCTAGTCTGCTTGCTAAGCCGATTAAAAAGTAGTTCGAATTTGTACGGAAAGACAATGTTCAAATTTTGGGCGGCTTCACTACGGAACTTCTTCAAAAAATCACGAGACTGGTAACTGAATCACATAATAACTATAAAATCATTGTAAAGGTTGAACAGCTTTTACGTAAAAACGCACACAAGAAAAAACGCTCGATTCAATTTGGAAACCAATATTTTGGTCGGGTTCACGTGGGACTAACTACTTATCCTTAACGTTTTGTCTGAAATTTTTGAGGAAGTTACAGAAACAAATTTGTGAATGTGTGTAGAGAGATTCTTGGACCTCCTTGCCAACCAACATTTTGTTGTTATTGTTCAAAATGAAGACTTCAAAGAAGAACAATGAGTAGAATTACGATAATTTTCGAAGGGAACTTTGTGCATGCGTGGGACACAAATGCTTATCTATAAAAGAGAAACTGCCAATACCTTTCGCGAAAACTTTGTTGTAATCGGTTAGAAGTACCGCTCAAAATAGTTAAGCATTAAGAATTTTGAAGAAATAGATTTCATTTTTCCATCTTTTACATTAAATTCCAAAGAAAGCAATTATGTCATATCTATTAAAGGTGATCGCTGTTACTAGGCAAACAAATAAAGATTTGGCAAGAATCGGAAATTATGCAGATGCGTGGGACGTTTACATAAAAAGTGAAAGTTCCTAATTCCAATTTCTCACGCCATTACAAATCTTGCTCAAAATGTGTGAAAAGGCCCAATCAGAAATTTTATTTTGTCAAGCATGAACCACAGGTGAACCAGACATTGGTGGTGCGTTCCATCAGTGACCTATAAATAGAAAAAAATGAATGGCTTGATAAATGTTTTCCTCTAACTTTGTACATAATGATCGCATAAACCTGCTTTGGCTGGAAGGTAGACAATTTGATAAACAGTAGGATGGTGCAGGGACCTTTTTAAACGTACATTTAACAAGACAATTTAGCCAAAACTTTTTCTCGTGTACTTAACAAAAGAACTGTAGTAAGGAATCTTTGGCTGGTAAAAAATTATATTTTAAACCCTCTTAAGGCATTGGTGCTTTTGAATTGATAAAATCTTCATAAAATCCCATAACATATTTTACGCGCCATTTTTGTGAATTTTTGTCGACTTTTCTCACAGTCTATTGTTAGCAAATGTGTTGTTCACAAAACCTTTAAATATTTGCCCCAGGCAATTAATGTCGTCGACGAACAGGTTCTGTGGTATTCGATCCGCATTAGTCACGGTCAGCAAATAATTAAAATTATGAACCTTGTAAAAAAAGGTCAGGCATCCTGTTTTCTGAACTATTCAACTACTTTGCATTAAAAAACATGGCTGGGAACAAATTCTTTGAAAACTCTTACAAATTTATACTCCCGTTGAAATCCAACAGTACCATAAGACGAGTTAACAGAGAGTAATTTTCAACGATATCTTAAACTAAAATCAATGTATACTCGTCATCAATGAAATGTTGCCATCGAAGTTTGGATTAAGTTTCGGGTCAGGCTCATTATTCCGCAACAAACCTAACCCAAAGTGTAATGGCGTGGGTAGGCACAGTAAATTTGATAAACACATTTTTTTAACAACCATCGATGCTTGTATGTTAATGAAAAGGGTATAAAAATGGAAAAAGAATAATCATGAGTAATTTTGATTGCGTGACATATCGAAACAAGGGTTGTCCAAAATGAGTCGAATATTCAAATAACTTCGAAAATAAACATAATCGATATAGTGTGACCCATACTTAACACAACATGCTTAAACATTTTTTCATGGCAGGGATATAGCAGACAATGCTTTAAAATATCCAACACTGCTGTTAAATAGCGATGCCGATAGCTTTGAAGCGTTTTAATTCATTCGAAGAGAGTGAAGGAAAAATTCGGGACTATAATCGAAAAAACGCAAAAATCTTGTCATGCCATCAAGCATTTTCCATTTTTTTAACAAAACGTTTTTCTTTTCATTTCAGACGCTGTCTACGTATGAACTACGATGATTAACAATGACGTTCGTTACTCCACCAATCACATTACAAGACTGATTCCCCTACTTTTTATATTCCTCCTCAGCCCAAAAATTACCGACGGCGCCCTCTATTCACATGGTTTCGGCTTCGCAGACAAGAAAATTGATTGGCCCACGTGGGACCGAGGTTCCGAAAAAATAGACCTGGACACCTCAATTCCTCTACTCGGAGATGGAAAATTATCATCGGTTTGGGTGAGTCAAGAACTAAATTTTCTGACCATGCATGATAAGCGTTTTATAGAAATTCGCTTTGAACAAGGCAGAAAACAGTGTCTAGAAGAGCCAACAAACGCAAAATGTACCCAGAGCAATTGTACTCTAAGCGGAAAAATGCATGCGGACTGAACCTCCACTGGTAAAATGCAGCGAGTGGTATCTGCCCAAGGCGATAATCAAACCACCTACCATTTCTTAGTTTTCTTTTATTCACGACACGCAGGAAATACTAGGACTATTCTAAAGCCCGTATCTACAGGGCACAGTTCTAAAATTGGGTTTGTTTGTATTTGAGGAATTAGGAAGTTTTCGATTATTGTGTAATAAAAAAAAATCAAATGACCGTAGTAAGTTCGTATCGCTATCGTACTGAAAATATATTATGATTCTATATTAATATGTTATATTGGCTTGATTTCTTGTTGGCAAGTAAATAAATCATCTCTTTCTACCCCCAATGACACCACCACTCTCTCTCCTTTTCGTGAAATCCTATCATATCCAACTACAATAACAAAATCAAAAATAAAACATCGTAAATGTTGCTTAACATTATTCTTTCAAGCTGTTCAGAATAATTCTTCCCAACACGCATTCATAGATTTTGAAGCGTTTAAAATTTTGAAACTTTCTGGTTAATATAGACTCGCGCATTATTGTTCCCATAATTTATTACAACTCAAACAATTTATGTGACGACATAACGTTACCATGACCACGGGACTAAACATTGTATGAATCATGTTGAAACTTTATCACTCGACCGCAGTTACCTCCAACGTCATCTGCGCACACATTTAAGGACATTTGACGCAATTTAATTCTTGAACTAAGCATCTTATTCTAAATGTCAATCTTTAAATGTTTTGCGATAAAATATGATTGTTCAAGAATTTACTTTGCTACCCACTCAGAAAGCTTATTTTGCCAACCATAAGGCCCAGATGGACAAAAAATGTTCCGACGAATTTTTTGACGTCAAGGGCTTGTTGTCCAAATATTAGGTTTTAAATAGAAAATTTCGCTCACATTTTGTAAATGACATTTTTCAATGGACAGCAGAGAACAAAAGCACCTCCCAAAGCGAACGGTGTGTGATGAGAGTGCGTTACCCATAAAAAGCTAAAATAAAACTAGTAACTTCTAGATTAAATACCAAGTAATCTAGGTATTCGTAATTTGGCTGCATTTAAGGCATTTTCAATAGAATTGGACAATAAAATCTCCAAATATAGTCTCTCTTAAAAACTTTTACTGAAGAAAATAAGATTCACCCATTTTTATACTGGGTACTTAGTCTTCTGAATAAGTTACACAATTCAATATTAGCTGAATTCACCAATTTTACTCAGTACATTCACTAGGTGACGTTTAGGTAAAAGTCAAAGTAGGGGATCAGCTATCAGAGAAACTAGGTAAACTAGGTTTCGTGTGGCGCGATGGCCTAGTGGTTAAACATGTTGTCATCGCAGGTTGAAGATCTCGGGTTCGAGCCCCGGCGAGTCCGACTCGCTTATCCATGCCCACCACTCAACCCAGGATGTAATAACTTGGGTAGGCTAAGCCGAACAGGAAAATATCATTATCTTTCCAACAATTGTAACCCTGTCCACCTATAAGTGGCCGCTGTTACAGGGCCTTGGACAGGGTAACCCGCTCAAAGAAAGGGCAATAAAAAATTGAATTTTGAAAATAAACCCGGTAAACTTGGTACTTTTACCTATAAATGGCAACACTATTCCAGACACATCATGTCAAATTTCTTTAGAATCATTTGTAGAAAATGTCGCGTGAACAAACACATTGATACATTCATGTTACACAATTGGGTTAAATGTTTGACGCAATTTCGGTAGTTAGATGATGATCCACTGACAGGCAATCTGGAAATACCTGCGCATTATATTTATGTTATTGTCGTTCTAGAATATTCAAGTGACATATCACAATGAAAAAATTTGAATCGCTACCCATTAAAATATATTTGGGGGATAATCTGTATTTTTGTTTCCACGTTGGCACGTACAGGGAACTGACTCGTTATCACACTGATCATATGATTTATTAGGAAAATTCACCAATGAATGAGAATGACATTTTGGTCCCAAACTCGAATGCATCTCAGACGTTTTAATCAATCCTTTCCATGGGGCGACGTAACTTAGCATTTCACACGCAACAAATATGTGCGCAAGTAGCAAAATAAAAGAATTACTACGTGTTAGAAGTTCTTTCTATCAGTCGCATCGACTTAAAATTCCAACAAAAAACACACACACAAGTCCAGTCTTAATTATATACTTAAGTTAGAATTAATTCTGAAGTTCAAGTCAAAATTACATGCCTCACAGACGTTGATGTACGTAAATTGATGTCGTGCTGACAAATATTTGTCAATTGAGGAAATCGTCGTCATATTTGGGTCGTGTATTTTTGTACAAAATGATGAAATGCGTGTAGCAATGTGTAATTAATTACTTCAATAATACTAGCCTTGGTGATCAGAGTGACATTGTTTGGAAAATCTTTCAAGTGTCATTTAAAACAGATGCGATTCTTCAAACAACAACGTTGTTCGTTTCAACAGAGATGTATTCTCGCACAGAAGTTTGTCCACGTACATGTTGGGATAAAGAAAATTTTTAGAAAAGAAATCTCTCTTTTAAATATGTATCAAACTGACCCGGAACTTTCAAAAATTTTCGCGAAAAGGACAAAATTAATATTGGTCATGAGCGGATTAACTAATCTGTGACGGCGCTCTTTACCCTTTTCTTCGCCACTTGTCTAAGTGTGGATCATCCTGACCAAGGCCCTGTATCAGCAGTCACTTATAGGCAAATATAGGTGAGTTATGTTGGAAAGTCATGAACTTTTCAGCCCGTGGACAACCCTGATTTCGATATGTCACGCAATCAAAATTACTCATAATCATTCTTTGTCCAATTTTATACCCTTTTCATTAACATACAAGCTTCGATGGTTGTTAAAAAAATGTGTTTTTCAAATTGTCTGTGCTTTCCCACGCCACTACACTCTGGGTTGAGTTCGTCATGGCATTCCAGGTTGAGTGATGGGTATGGATTAACCAGTCGCCCTTGCCGACTCGAAAATGAGATCTTGTGATGCCAACATGATAACCACTAAGCCATCGCTCCCACAAATCTAGATAACGAGTTAATTACAGCGTTTAGTGAAAGAAAAAATTCCTTTCTCAATCACTTACTCACTGCAAAAAATTAGGATATACGCCAAATATTACGCTATGAAATTTGACGTGAATCTTTCAATCACTGAATCAGAAATTAAATATTTTCAAGCATGAGTCACAGATGGACCGCGCTTAAACTTATTACTTGAAAACCTTATTATGGCAATATTTATCTGACTCGGTACCTACACAATGGTATGAATATGCAGAAAATCAGAAGTTTCGATAAGAAATATATTAAAGCCTTTTTTAATGTACAAGATATTATCTTATAATCAATTAAAACATGAAACAATAAACTCAAAGTGATTTCTTGCAAATTTTAATGTTTAGTCTAAAGCCAAATAATCTCACGCTAGGTGCATGTGTATTATAGAAGGTAGCGTCATTGATTCTAATCGTACATCCTTTCCGTGGCGCTTCAAGATGAGACTTCGTTTTTTTACAAAAGCAATTCAATTTTTGAGTTCAGCGAACGCAGTTGCGACTTGCGGTGATCCGCATGTACCCCGCAGGCACGCCAAAAGTTTAAATTAATACTGCGAAAAATATCGGAGATAAAAGCTGAAAATGAGACGTTGTCACACTTTTGCTATAATTAAAAGTTTTTGCGCCGAAGGAAAGTAAGTGGAATATGGCGCTTTTATTCAAATTTATGTGTTTTTTTTCGTTTATGGTTAGTGCAACAAATGCCCGCGTCTTGTTAGGGAAAAGTGTGGAGTATAGACCACTGATGGTTGATCACACATTTTCCGGCAAAAATACAAAAATAAAAAGTTTTCATTGTTTTTCAGTAAAGTATTAACTAAAATTAAACTTCGAGTGGTGTTGAATTCCGCTGACTTCAAATTTGTCTTGAACAAAATAAAATTCCTGGTAAGGTATCGCTTTGTAAATTACGTTTGAAAACTGATTCGAAGACGCAAAAAGGATAAAATACAGATAAAACAATACAAAGTAATTCAATAAAGGTGTTATCTTAAAATTAATCTTGTGTATTGCCGATTATTGTGTAAATAAAATTTGACGTGGAATTCAAAGATAACATCTTGATATAACGCACTGCTTATGGTATCATATCATATAAATAGCGAATATGTGAGTTTTTGAAGCTTAAGCATAAACATACATTGAAATATGAAAAATGCGATAATGCGACCTTTAACCTTTTGTTTTAAGCGAAGCCGGAAGATATGCAAAAAAAGGAACCAACCAACTTACCGTCACAAAGCTACTTCGATACGGGAAACATACGTACTAAGCAGGAAATATCCCGAATGGAATTAAACCGCTATTATAGAGTTAACCCCCTATCAATGTAGGTAGGCTTTAGCCCTGTACTGGCTTCAGAATAGTCCTGGTGTATTTCCTGCATGTCGTAAGAGGCGACTAAAAGGAAACAAAGAAGTGGGGGATGGTTTTACCATCGCACAGGGCAGATGCCACTCTTTATCATGGCGGTTCAGTTCCGTTTGGGATGTATTCCGTTTAGATTGCAATTGTTGGTACTGAATCTTTCTGCTCATTGCTATTAAGTGACCGGTAGTTGGTTCCCTTCGGACGCTGACTCTGACCTTGCTCAAATGAGTTTAAAAAAAATGCATTTTTCCGAATCGAATATTCAATCGCACCTTTCTATAAACGGGAAATGGCCATTTTGTATATCGACAAAAATTTTCAAAACATAGTCGCCAAATACTATGCAATATTATTTCTTAAAACCTTCGTCGTATCATGCGGAACGAATCATTCAAATCATTGGAACCAGAATGGGTTCGAATATTAAACTTAAAGCAAAAAGTGACGTAGTAGAGAATAAAATAGGCACAACCAGTAAAAGCAAATCATGTTTCAAATGTTTATGCGAACAAACTCCTTCAGGACTCAAGGCCGCAATACACGTTTGCGTAGGCTGCGTTATTTCCGGGTTTGTTTTATTTTACCCTTGCGTTTTACGCTAGCACAATGCTCTGCATGCAGTTCCTTACGTTTTCCAAAGCAACCGAACGGTTTGCTATACAAGCTGACGGAGAGTGCTCGTTTCGTTGCGTTTGTGCTTTGGAGGCATGTGAAAACGATTAACACAAAGAAATGCAGGCGTGTATTGCCGTTATTATTTTGTTACCCGAAAAGCAACGCAATGCGTCGGTAAGACAACTTCACGTTTATTGCGACCTTCACTGCTCTGAGAAAGTTTGTTTTTATGAACATTGGAAAAGTCGTCAATAGACATTGTTTGCGTCTACTGGTTGTACTTATTTTATTGTCTGGCATGAATATACATACCTAGTGACAAAAACTCGTTGTTGAATTGACGTAGTAGTTGATTGTTTTGACACTGTACTTTCAAGTTTACAATTAAAGTTCACTTATGAAACTGAATTTATGATAAGGTTGCAACCCTTTAATTTTAAGTCCGACATATTTTCGTTGTCGCACCAGTGACACGTTTCTCTACAACAACGTTTAATATGTCGTAATATCGCCGTTGGTACAGACACCGAAAATCACCGCAAAAACATATAATTAACAATGTAAATTAAAGAACCAAGCAACTTTATACATGAAATCAATTTTGGTCAATTTTCATTCAAATCCTGTTGAAGAATTTCAATTCGACATACTTTATTGTAATTTTGTAGAATTCCGTTAGGATCATTTTGGGGATCGATGTCGTAGTGGCTGTTACGTTGGCATCGTAGGTGGGGATCTCAGGTTCGATTACCATTAGGGCTGGGCAATTCGATTCGGTGATTCGCTCGATTCGAAGCACAATTTATTCGAATCAATCGTGAATCGTTAATAGCCACAAAACTTGCTAAATTAACTATAATTTTCATTTTCAACGCCAAAATACAATCGATTTTGTTCAAATTTGACCAAAATCGGTTATATTTTTTCGTTTAGATATGAAAATTGTTGCTCTTCAATATGGATTGTGAATTTAAAATATACTATAAACTATACATTTCCCAATTTTCACAATAGAGACAAGTTGCGATAGTAAAAATGGGACATTAGCTATTGAAATTGAATTAATGCTTCGAATATGTTCGAACCAGATTCGGATTTTTAATGATTCGATTTTGCCCAATCCCTAGGAAGTTCCCTAAGAACTGAACTGCCATGGTAAAGTGCAGCGAATGCAATCTGTCATGGGCTATGGTAAAAGAAATACGTTAGGACTACTCTGAATCCCGCACAGGGCATCTCATAAAATCTTGAGTATATATTTTTATGCGTTACGTAAATGCAATTAGCGAAAAGCATCCGTGGAAGAGTTCCGAAAATAGAAACGAAAATTAAAAAGTTGGTTTCGTGATGTCAAACATGGACCACAGATTCATCACGTCTCTTAGGCGTGTTCGATCAGTGGGTAAAAACATTTAACAAAACATTTAAATTTAAACATTTTAAATCAAAAATGTACACGTGAAAGCTGCGTGGTTGCAATTGTGTAACGGTAGTTTGTTTATTTCTGGTTATAATCAAACACTACCGTGTGGCAGCTGTTCTTTAAACAAACAGGTTGCAAAACCGTATATTTAGGAGAATAACTTGATAACGTGTACGATTCCGAGGTAAAGTTGGAAAACTGGTTGTTTGATTTTCGAACTCAAGACGAATAATAGGTTTTTGAATTCCGATCGATCGCAAAAAACTTCATCATAATATTTTTATTATTTTTTCCAGGTTTGTTTTGCTATTCTGAATGCAATCTAAATTTTATATCCCAAATTAATTTTATGTCAGATTCTGCTCAAAGGCCCAATTTCATATTGGGTGTTCGAAGCTGTTTTACAAAATGAATTTCAAATGATATAATGCGCCGCATTTGCCATTTACGATCGAAAAATTTAATTCGGGCAATTCTATTCGATGGATCGTTCATAGGAACAAAAACTTACGAATTGGTCTTGAAATGATTTGGTCCTATTTGACCAAAATCGATTATATTTTGTTGTAAAATTTTGAAAATTGTTGCCCTTAGACATGGAGTGTGAATTGAACACACACTATAGAATATAAATTTCTTGATTTTCACAATAAAAACAGTTTGTAGTGAAAATTGGATATTTGCTATTCACATCGAATACGTGATTCGATCCGATTCGAAAAAGTTATTTGAATCAAACTCAAATTCCAAATAGTTCGGTTTTGCCCAGATTTTATTATCGTCCTGAACAAGTCTGACTGGTTTGAGAAAACCAAATCGAGATTATTTGTAATTAAGACTTGAAATTTCGCAAAACTTCACATTAAAGAACCAACCTGTCGACTTTTACTAGGAAAATATACTTAAAAAACCACAAGTTTAGACAATAGACAGAGGATAATAATCTACAATACACGTCTGGCGGATATTGGACGTTAAGTTTAAACAATAGAATCGTGGATTATCCAAATCTTTTTAGTTCATAATAGATGTTATCTCGTTGATCTAAATTAAAACAAGACTCGACGAGAAAATTTTTTGTAGATGCGCGAAATACAGTTGATCTAAAGTTTACCTCGCGTGCATTGAGAGACGACTAAGCGGTTGATGGTTTCGTAATTACCCAGTGTAGATACCACTCACCACACTCAACCTTAGCGGTTCGGTTTTGTATGGTTTCACCACCTAGACTGCTGTTATTAATAATGCATTTTGTAAATTTTAGAAATCACGTTTATATATACAAGGTTGTTGGTAGGGCTGGGAAGTTCGATTCGGTGATTCGAATCAATTCGAAGCACAATTTATTCGAATTAATCGTGGATCGTTCATGGGAACAAAAATTTACTAAATGAATTGGATTTTTCATTTTTAACGACGTATTACAATCAATTTTAGTCAAATTTGGCCAAAATCGATTATATTTCGTCGTTAAAATAAGAAAATTGTTGCTCTTATGTGAATTGAAAATACAATGTATACTGTAAATTCCTCATTTTGACAATTGGGACAAGTTATAATAGTAAGATACGAATACTTGTTATTCACATAGAATTTGTGATTCGACTTGTTGGCATTTTATGAAACAGGTTCTATTCGTTGTTCAAGATGAGTTGTTTCAAAACTTACTTCAATTAGGTCACAAGTTTGTGGCTAATCGATACAGAAGCAGTTGACGACAACCTCGTTATAGATAACTTTTGGCTGTTATATTAATACAGGACAAGATACTCCAAATACTTTGAGTGCGCGCGTTATGGGTACGAAATTTAGTACAAATACATGGAACATATCAACGTCGGGATAGTTCAGTTTTTTTGTGGCTAATACCGGACAAAATTAATATTGTATTGTTTAAAAAGTTTTGGTGAAAAATTCCAACAACGGTATACAAACAATTAAGAAACCACATTGGCATTTTATGAAACAGGTTCTCTGTGTTTTTTAGAAAAGATTGTTTTGAATCTTAGTTCACTCAGTTCATTAGTTCGTGGCCGATGCAATTATGATGGACTTGTGTTGCACAATTACACAATAATCGAAGAGTTCGCAAAATACTATATTGCGTACCGTAGGCGTGCGAAATTTATATGGAATTATATACTTCAACGTTTTGGAAGTTGCACCTTTTATTATTACCCACTATGGTAGTCAAAACATTATTTCATTTTGAAGTACTGTATTGAAACAAGCGCGTCTTCAAGAAAACGTTTCAGACACCTGTTGTAAAGCTTTATAACTCGCCGGACATTCGTAACCTTTAGCTGCCATTGCATCGGCGAATAACCTAGATGACTCGCTAGATAGTCTTAACGTATTTCTGGCGTTTCGTAGGAGGCACTAAAAGGAAGAAGTGGTCGATGGTTTCATCATCACCCAGGGCAGATACCACTACGCTTTACATTAGCGGTTCAGTTCCGCTTGGAATGTTTTTCGCTTCGTGTGCAGGGCCTAGAACTACATCTTGTAGTAGCTCTTCGCTATTTCATGACTCTTAGTTGGTTCCTCTTGGGCACTGCTTCCATCCTTTAGTAAAGTGAATTTTAATGAAAAACAAATATTGAGTGTTAAAATTCTCTAATGAACTTTAGTATTCAACCATTGTCTTTTTCTTCAGCTGTTGTCCGCGATGTAACCCACGCAATCGTGATATGTTAAAACGAATAGAGTGTTTATGGTAGCTTGGGATTAGCATTTTTCTTGAGATATGAATGTTACTTTTCTATGCTTTGAATGCTTGATTTTGCAATAAACGAGACGCTGAGCAAAGACTGTAAAGACATTTTTTCATGCTTATGTAATATAAAGCATTTGAATTATTGCTTCATGCAGCGGCGTATCTAGAACCTTAAAAACAGAGGTGGGATTAAAAAAAATCAAATGAAATAATGACGACGTAATAATCGGCCACTGGCGCAAAACTATTATTAAAAAAATAAGGGTTTTATTTAATATCAACATAAAATAGCGGAAAATGTGCGAATAATTTTGAAAAATGGAATTTGAAGGCCTAAATGGACTATTTAAATGCAAATATTGCTGTATGCCGCAGCCGGGCAAAATTATTGCTTTTCCTACATTTCCTAAATACTCTAGTGACTATAGGTTAGAAATGCAGCCCGGACAATTGTGAATCTCGAACCATATTTTTGGTTCATCTACATCTTTAGTTATAATTTCATATTTTTTTAAAAAAATGCACAATAGATATGCAAATTGAATCATAATATTACAACTTATAGGTCATCTTAGAGAACAGTTAACACCTATATTTTCTCTCAAATAAAATATTTGCGCCATTTTATTATGTATGACGTTGGACGTTAAACAATTGTTTTCCCTTTGTCGATTTGCAGATGACAACCATATGATGACATGCAAATGTGTTTCGGTTGGTTTGAATTCCAGATAAATTTCCTATTTAAATGCGATGATATTTGTGTTTATTATGTTAAATGCTTAAAAATTCTCCACTAAATATTATTAACATTTTTAATAACTTTTCTTTTCATTCCAGATCAATTCATTCGGATCAATCAGCTACCGGCAAATCGTGGACCCACGGATTGAAAAACTATTGGATAACATTGCTATATCACCATACTTCAGTAAATCTCGAGAGGGCGCCATCGGTGCCGTGTATTATAGACAAACAACGTCAGATTCTATTTTATTTCAAGAAATTGCAGATGACATTTCGTCTTCTATTATTTTACCTCCTACTCAACAAAACAATGACATTGTGACGTCAGAATTCATTCCAACTTACGCACTTATTGTTACCTGGAGCAACATAGCCTCTGTAGAAGACCAGACTTTGGTAAGTGTTATGCGCAGTTTTGAAAAAAGCGAAAACTACTTAACATCGCAGGGTGAAGATCTCAGGTTTGAGTCCCGGCGAGTCCGAATCGCTTATCCATGCCCACCACTCAAATCAGAGTGTAATAACGTAGGTAGGCTCGGTCGAACAGGAAAGATCATATCTTTCCAACAACACCTGTGTGGCGTCTGACACAGGACCTTTTTCAGGGTGATCCACTCAAATGACTGACTTTAAAAAAAAAGGATCATGTTCTGGTTTTCAATAATTTACGAGGTAATTTTTTGTTCGGGTTTACATAGAACTTCTTATTCTTTTTCTGCCTTTTGTGAGCTCAAGACACGATTATGAAATATGTTTAAACAGGGGGCTTAAACAGGAATCTTATGTCCACAGAAGTTGTCTTACCGATGCATTGCTTTTCGGGTAACAAAATAAAAACAGAAAAAATGCCTTCGTTGCTCTGCGTTAATGGTATTCATGTGCATATGAAGCACAAACGCACACAACGAAACGGACATTAACCGTTAGCTTGCATAGCAAACCGCTCGACTGCTTTGGAAAACGTAAGGAACTGCATGCAGAGCATTGGGCTAGCGTAAAACGCAGGTCTAAAATAAAACAAACCTAAAGTTAGGCGACCTACGCAAACGTGTATTGTGATCTTAACAGAAAGAGAGTCTGACTAAGACAAGAATAACTCTGCCATTTTGAACAATATCTATAAAGCAAACAACATTTGAAAGAAAAAATTGATCGTTTTAAAAATATTCGAACGATTAAGCCACTTTTTGTAAATCAGTGCTGGATGGACTGAGAGCGTTTTATTAATAATTGTGCAGGAATTAGGGCTGGGCGAAACCGAACCAATCCTAATTCGATTCTGATTCGAATAATTTTTACGAATCGGATCGAATTCCTAATTTCATGTAAATAACAAATATCCCATTTTTTAGTATTACAACTTGACCCCATTGTTAGAATCAAAAAAATTGTAGTTAAATGTACATTTTCAATTTGTACGCAGTGTCCAAACGCAACAATTTTCATAATTTAACGGCAAAATTTGACCAAAATCGATTATATTTTCTCGTTAAAAATGAAAATTCTAGTTCTTTTAGCAAGTTTCTGTTCCTATGAACGATTCACCATTGATTCGAATAAATTGTGCTTCGAATCGATTCGAATCACCGAATCGTATTGCCCAGTCCTAGCAGCAATATACGATCGCAAGGGCGGATTAGAAACACCATAGTATTAAAATATATTTGAAGGTTATAAAAGTGATTTGAAGCTACCCGGGGTAGATACCACACATTGCACTTGCAGATATTCATCTCTATGTTTTTTACTTATGGTTAAGTTGCTGTTTTTCCATTTTATACACCTCTTTGTGTATTAGTGCTTCCCTAGTTTTTTTTTTTTTTTTTTTTGAGTAATACGTAAAATCCTCGCCAAGAATGAGATTTGATAAAATGAAAGTATGAAATAGAAATCCTGACCGAGTTTTGTTTGTTTTCTTAATATAAAGTCACGCCAGAGATAAAATTTTATCTTCATCGAAAACAAGAAAACCGGCGCCACCTAATTAGAAAAGTGTTGTCACAATCTGGCGTTTTTAAATTTGCGCTGAATATTATTAGGACGTAGTCTGGTAGGGAGTATAGGCGTACGAGAAATTTTTCTGTCATTCTGAAAAAACGGCAAATTTTATTTGAAGAACATGTTTCAATGATATAATTTGGTCGTAACAAGCAGAAAAAGGAAATTCTCGCCGTAGGCAGACAAAAAATTAGCGCTCTACACATCTCAATCACAATTTTAGTTGATTTAGAGGAGGATAAAAAATAATTGGAATTAAAGATGATCCAGACTGCTTCCAGCTTGTACGATCAACCATAAGTATCGGCTTTAGAATAGCGGTAACGCATTTCGTGCGTGTCGTAAAAGGCGACTGGAAGGAAACAAAGAAGTGGTAGATGGCATTACCATCGTCCAGGTCAGATACCAATCACTGCACTTAACCCTCGGGGGTTTAGTTCTGTGATGTTTTGCGCTTAGGGTGCAGTTCCTGGAAACACATTTTGTAGTAGCTCCTTGCCATTCGAGCGGCCTTTTGTTGTCTTCTTTTACTCGCTGTTTCGGCCATTCATTGAGCGAATTTTCGTAATAAAAAATGCGTTCGACTTCACGACCTTTTCTTATCCAACCAAATCAGAACGAATTCGATCAAACGGGTTTTTTTAGGCATGGATCGCTGATGGATTACTCCTCCCAGACGTGGCTCATGTATGACTAAATAAAACTTTGATTGGGACGGACTCTTTAAAAACTAGTATTTCTTCACTGTAAGTGCGGGATCCAGAATTGTCCTAACAAATTTAGAATTTTGTGCGTGTCATGAGAGACGACTAAATTGAATGGAAGAAATGGCTGATGGTTTTTCCATCGCCTGGTGTAGGTACACTCTACCCTGTATGCAATGTTTCTACTCATTTTCAGGCTGGTGTAGAGATGAAAATTCAATTCGATAATTCTAATCGATCCGAATCACTAATTATTCAAATTCCTCACAAATCAGTTAGAAGAATAAAAAACAGGGAAATGTCGTGAAATTTTTAGATTAATGCAATCAAAATATCCTCGAATTTGACCAACGTTTATTGTTCTCCTAGAAGATGAAGTGTGAATTCAAAATACGCTGTTATTGTAGTTATTTTATATCATTATAAATGAATCTTAACTATAAATTAATACGGATACTATAATACGGATTATAGGTGCAAAATGGAAATATAGAAACGAGAGATTTGCTATACATAGGAAATTCGCGATTCGATTAAACTAAAATAATATATCCGAATCAGATTTAAATTTTAAATTATTCGGTTTTTTTCCTCCCTGGGGGAGTATACAGATCTAAAAAAGAGGATTCATTCAAATTATGTTCTTTTTTTAGGGTTTTCGAATTATTCGCTATGGCCTGTTCGTTAATCGACCGGGGGGCTTATACCCAACAACCGCTGGGTACGGACCCTTGTAGTGACTGTGTATCTATGCTACGTTACAGCTACCCACGAAGTGCCTTGCTGAACGGCACGCTCGGTGGTGAAACGGTCAAGCATTCGGACAATACGATTGAGCTTAACCGACTGAGCCACCGGGTCGTGTTTTATGCTATGTGGTGGGATATCTAATCAACTTTATCTGACTAAGTAACAAAGCGTGTTTGTTGAAATCGTTCGTCGATTCACGATTCACAAAGTGCCCTCTACGTTTGCGATAATCCAAAAATAAAATCCTTGCAAACTTTTTAAAAACCATCATAATTTTGCGTTTCAATAATGACTTTTTCCATTTAATTATTTTTGGGGTGAAACGAAATTAAATTTTTTTTTGCGGTTTTTTCGTAAATATCAATAATTTTTACAATTCTGACATTTTTTCAAGTCTTTTTTGTTTTGTTATTAGCCATATCTTGGCTTCGAATATTTGACTACATTAAAAAACTTTTTTATTCGATTCGAAATCGATAACTAAGTTCTACATTTGCATAACGGCATAGCGTTTGGCTGCATAACTTTTGGCTGCTTCATAAACTTACCAGTGTGGGATCGAACACGACTGTTCTACGATAAGATCACGTCTGCGGTGAGATTGTGTGCGACAACGTCTCGACCAGGTACCGCAAGTATGTGATTTACTAAGCTCTAAAGTAGTTGGGCGAGTCTTTTTTGTTTATACGTTATATTTCGCAATTTTTTGTCACAACCTTGATTGCTATAAGTGCCGGGGAACAGTAACGGCGTAAAAAATGCATAGTGTTCAGCAATGTGGGGGGCAGATTTCAGATATATATATGTACAACGTGCGCCGCAAGCGGACGATGCATTAGTCAAATCAACTTTACGAGCAATGTTGAAAGCACCCAGGGCTGGGCGATTCGAATCGATTCGAAGCATAATTTATTCGAATCAACCGTGAATCGTTCATAGGAACAAAAAACAGCTAAATGAACTAAAATTTTAATTTTTAACGACAAAATACAATCGATTTTGGTCAAATTCGAAAGCGTTGAAAATATACTATAACCCTTAAATTTCTTGGTTTTAAGAATGGAGACGTTGTAACAGTAAAAATGGAATTTATGATTCTATCCGATTCGAAAAAAATTATTCGAATCAGATTCGAATTTCAAATGATTCGGTTTCGCCAAGCCCTACAAGGAGCACCTGGAAAAAAACTTACTAACGACTGTTAAAACAATTTAGTTTACTTGGAACTCTAGTACCGCGAATACTTTTTTGCAATTTCAGATAACTGAAATTACGTCATTTTGGAATATTTAGCCCGTTGTTCAGCAGAATCCGATTGTTTATTTCTCAAATTTTCTAGCGTAAGCAATATGTGATTGTTTAACACCACGTGGTAGCTAAACAAGTCTACTTTGTTTTAGTGCGAAACAAACGGCGAAGAAAACAGGCAGCTTTAAAGCCGCAATACACGTTAGCGTTGGTTTCGCTTTTTCCAGGTTTGTTTTTTAACCTTGCGTCTGTTTACATTTTCCAACACAACCGAACGGTTTGCTATACAAACTAACGGAGAATGCTCGTATCGTTGCTAACGTTGCGCTTTGTAGCCTTTTGAATGCAATTAGCGCAAAGCAATGCAAACGCGTTTATCGTCGATTTTGTTTTGTTACCTGAAACGCAACGCAATGCATCGGTAAGACAACTTCCCGTCTGCTGTAGACTCAGAATTAGAACTGAGCAAAATCGGATATATATTTTTTTTATTGAAATTCGCAGCGCCTAAAATGACTAATGCACCACCAGTAACTGCACTCTAGGTACTAACATTCAGACAGGACTGAACCACCATTACAAAGCGCAGTGGGTGGTATTTGTCCTGGGCGACGATAAAAGCATCCAACACTTTTGGTTTCCTATTGATTGTTCGCCTCTTATGACACGTAGAATATATACGTTAGGGCAATTCTAAGGCACGCTTTCATGGGACTCAACTTTGAAATTCAAATTTGATTCGGATATTTATTGAATCAGATCGAATTACTGCTTCCGACTAAACAAAACAATCCAAACTTAAGATTTTGGTTTTTTTCGGCGAATGAATTTCGGTAACTAATATCACATCTGTTTTTGTTGCAATAACGAAAAACAGATCAATTCATTCTTGAAGATCTATGATTATCTTTGTTTAATTTCCACTCATTTACGAGCATCGCGTTGTGTGACGTCATAGACGCACTTATGATGCGACAATAGCAAGCACATCGACGTTGGCGGTATTTCATATATGAGAAGGTAATAATAGATATTAACCCTTTCCACGTTTCGCTTGTTCATTCTTCATCTATGCTTTTGAGTAAGCGGATCCACAGATTAAATTTAATGGCGTTTTAAATAAAAAAAAATTTATTTGACAAGAGGTTCAGGATACTTTCCGCGCATATATATATATTAAAATATACTAAAATTTCAATCAGAAATACCATTTTGTCAAGCACCAGTCTTAGAAATGGTCACGGGCTCATCCTAAACAAAACATGTTTAAACGAAACGGCATTGGGTGGAATGGGACGTGAACCTTCAGCAATATATATAAAAGACTAGCCGATATGACTTCTCATAAAAGCGATGAGGCCTACAGTAGAATTATATCTTGGTTAAGATCTAATCTGCCGTCTGTCTTTTGCACCAATTTGATCGTTCATATATGCATAAGTCGCTCCTCGTTTCGTAAACCTGCTCGAGACGAAAATATTTTACTTGTTCCGTCTGAGGGTCGCATTTCAAATTTTCAATGGTGTTATTTTGACGCATATTCATTATATTTGTTTCCCCATTCATTCAATGTATGTATCGTTGTTGATCATTCATTTATCTTCATATAGATTTTTCTTCCTTGTTTTTACAAAATTATATAGTTTTATCGTGAAAACAGAATTCTAGTCCGAGTCGTTTATGGATAAAAAAAAATTGCAACACCGCCTGAATTCCTTGTTTCATTTAAACAGTCAATAGCTGGAACTGGTACCTGTTGCCATTGTCACCGTCCGGTTTATTTCAAACTCCAAAAATGGGTTAAAATTACAAGCTCGACAAACAAATGTTTCACCGAATATTTTAATCTAAAATATGTTTCTAATTGCCGCTGGGCAAATTATTACAAGTTGATATTCTAGTTTAGAACTAAACTTTTTGTGTTGTTCATCACGATCTATTCCACGTCGACGAGAGCTCGAATAGAATTTTTTTTTTTGTGATACCAAAAATCGCCATATTTGTAAGATTTTTAGTTTTCCATTTTGTTTTAGATATTTTAATGGAAAATATAAAAAAATGTTGATTCAATTCAATCAAATTTTTAACATATTTTATATTATGAAACAAATCATCACCAGGCAAAACGCTAATGATGTTTATAAATTCTCGCCCCGCCCTGAGGTGTTAATAGTTTATTGATATAATCGAGGATACTAATTAAGCGGCGTTCGCCATATACAAATATTTAGATAAAATCGCTTTTTAATAATAAAACAGATTCACTGTATACACTGTTACAAAATTGCTATTCATTGCCATTTTTGACAATAAATTTAATCAGTTATATTAAAAGAAGCGGTGAAGTCAACATTTTCGCCAATTATGGGCCGTTGATAGAACTCTATTCCGAGGTACGTACCATATCATCGCAAAGGGTAGATGTCTCGCTGCGCTCAGCTACACACAATGAATGGTTCAGTTTCGTGTCAAATGTCTTCATACAACAAAATGCAGTAAAATTGTTGTTATTTGACAGTAATTTTATCTCGTGATCTGGAAATAAAAATATAAAACCGACTAGTTCCATGCTTCATATCAAAATTTTCAACAAATCGATTTTGAATTTTTTTGAGGTTACAATAACTGAAAAGTTTTGGCAGAAAAGGTCGTTGGTTTCATTTCAATATAACCGAGTAATTGGTAATAAACGACGATTGTATTGCATTTTAGTCACAGCTTATATTCTACGACTGCATCTCCACTTATTTTTTTTTTTACTCTTTTTTCTAGCCACTTCTTGGAGTGGATCACCCTGCCAAAAGCTCTGTACTAGCGGCCACTTATAGACAGACAAGGTTAGAATTGCTGCAAAGATATGATCTTTTGCAATTCTGCTTAATCTACCCAAGTTATTACACCTGGTCATGGATTATCGAGCCGGACTCGCAGGGACTTATATGTGACTTTTGTCGAAATATCCCAATCAAATTTATATCCGAATCTTAATTATAAGGACGACAAACCTAAATACAAACCTTTACTAACCATACAAGTTGTACGGTGTATCGCGCAAAGCTGACGCCTAAGACTGAAAATTAGCGAAACCGAAATCTTCAAGCTGCGATGCCGACGTTTAACCACCAACGCGTCCACTTTTTCTGACCCCTTTTTTATTATTTCAGTTTAATTCATTCCAACTTATTCTCACAACCAACGGTGTTCAATCATTTGCTATATTCAACTATGAAGACCCCTTATCCTGGAATTCAGCCGCAGGAAAATTTGCTGGAGCAGGAATATTTGTCGCTAAAGACGCAGAAAGTTTCTGTTCTTATGAAATACCAGGCTCCCGGACCGAGCAGGTGAGAACAGTAAAGTATTTAGAGCCTTGAAAGGGAGGGAAGGGGGTCAGAATTTTTAAAAAAGTCAGTGCTTTTTTGAGAATGAAAAAAAGATCGTTTAAAACGATTTGTTCTTCGTCGTATCAACTCTCATGTGTTCAAAAATGCCTATTTGGAATTTTAAACACGTTAACTTCATAAGTTAGCATCTTCCCAGTGGTTCAGGGGTTTCTGATATATCCACATGTTCAGGGGTGACAAAATCGACCTGATGAATTCAGAATCGAGTGAAGTATTTTTCGAATAGAAGTGAATATTTGAATCAGAAGTATAATAATAAACAAACAGAAACGTTTTCTCAGAAAATTTAGTGACATCAACATTTACATTTGTTTTCTGCAAATGTACACTTTTTTGAGTTTGTTGGTTACAAATCAATGGGAAAATGGAATTGAATAATTTATGATTCGTGGATCACGAATCGAATTTATACAGCCCTTCACGTGATACCTATAAAATATCACAAACTCATTTAAAAGGAAAGATTCTCATTCATATTTTATTCATACTAGGAGTTCCGAACTCCGTTGACTTATTTATTCTACGTTAACAGGTTTCAGGATACTCCTCTGGATTAGCAAAATTCGTTCTTTCCATTTCTGAGCCTTTACGTTGTGATATTTTTACTTTTCGTAAGTATATGTTTTATATATTCGTTTCAAGTCTGTATTCATTTTCAATCAGGAATTTTATTTTGTCAAGCATGAGTTACTGATGGACCGCGCCTCGACGGCGGGCTTCAACAGTGACTCATGTTTGCCAACACACATTTTGAAAATTTAGTCAACGAGGCTTTGACAGACAGGTCAATCAATCTTTCGGGGGTGAAGTTTCTCCATAGTGCATTCTTACATTTAATATTGTATGTAAGGCTGGGCAAATCCGAATCATTTGGAATTCGAATCTGATTCGAATATTTTTTTCGAATCGGATCGAATCATGAATTCGATGTAAATAACGAATATCCCATTTTCACAATTACAATTTGTCTTCATTTTGAAAATCAAGAAATTCAAACTTTATAGTGTACATTCAATTCACTTGTTTAAAAGCAGCAATTCTCATATTTTCACGACAAAATATAATCGATTTTGCCCAAAATCGATTGCATTTTGTCGTTAAAAATGAAAATTTTAATCCATTTAGTTAGTATTTGTTCATATGAACAATTCACAATTAATTCTATGATATTTTGCTTCAAATCGATTCGAATCACCGAATCGAATTGCTTAGTCCCAATTGTATGCAATGTTACACTGGCCAACATTCAACGTTTTATGCAATTGTTTCAAGTTTCAAAGATCATATCCATTATGTGAGTTCACAGCTATTCACTTCTTTCCGCAAAAATAAACTTCATAATAAAATTCATTGCCTAGATAACGCTTCCGTTATTGGGTTCACCAACATGGCTTTTAATTTGGATCAGCAAATATATTTTATGGATTCCGTTGTCTTCCTTTCTGCGTTTAATATTTCAAAATTCTATATCCTTCCAACATTGCTACACAACTAGGACAGGGCAATTCGATTCGGTGATTCGAATCGATTTGAACCACAATATATATTCGAATCAATCGTGTATCAGTCAAATAACTACAAATTGGACAATAATTTTCATTTTTAACGACAAAATGGAATCGATTAGAAAATACACAATAAACAGTAAATTTCTTGATTTTCAAGATGAAGGGTAATTGTAACAGTAAAAATGGGATATTTGTTGTTTTATTCAAAGAAGTTATCGGAATCAGATTCGAATTCTAAATCATTCGGTTTTGCTCAGCCCTATTTACAACAAAGATCAATGGGAAATATTGTATAAGGATGAAGAGTCTTCAGTATTCGTTTCTGCACTGTTGTGGCTCTTTGTGCACTCGTGATTTCGGAAGACTTTGTGCAAACTTTGATATCAACAGTAAATTATTTGAAATTGAACAGCAACCAAGTTCAAAGTGATACATTTCTTTTTTCAGAATCAGCTTGTCCAGACAATCTAGACGCCAGCGAGTGGGGATCGACATCTCCATATTTTTCAATCTCTGGTTCATCATGGGACGTGTATGCTTTACACACATGCAACCAAGGATTCCATATAACTCCCGGAGTCACCTCTGAAAGAATTGATTGCGTTTATCAACCGGATTATTATGACAGCGCTTGGGATAAATACCCGGAAAAATGTTTAGGTAAGTAAGTTTACTCCATATCGCCAACTAGGGACGAAGCCAAAATTTTCAACCGGAAAACATATCGTCAACAAATTGCATCGAAACTGTGAGAAAATTATGGTTTTTAGATAGAAAGATTGCATGTGAATTTCGCAATGGTATTTTTTATTATATGCCTGAAGCGTACGAAAGATTTCCGGTAAAAAAAAACTAAAATCCGCCTTTTGTCAAATGAAAATATTTGCTAGTTACATTTTGTCAAAATTGATATCTCGCCATTGTATGCATTGGCAACTTTATATGCTTCCAACGTCTTCTGCCTTTTTATTAGACTTTCTAGCGGAAAGGTGATACCGAAATATTTGTTGTAGTTTTCATTTCTACCTAACTTAACTCTATTCTGAAGATTGATTTGCACAGCACTTTTTTCACTGCACTGTAGTATATTTATTTGAATATCCTCTTTTTTTAGATCTTAACGCCACAAAAATATTCGATGTAACGTTGAAAGTATCCAAGGTAGGCAACGACACAGTAGATTCAATACCCGATCCATTAACATGGTCTCCTTACCAATATGAAGAAATCAAGACACCGATAGAGAGCGCGGTAAGTCTTGTACACGATAGGAAAAAGGCAGACCAGACACGGTTGCTTGGTCGACTAAAAGCGACCATTGCTTCTGGTAGGTCGATGGTCTGATACTTGGCCGTTTTAGTAGCGAGCATGCCCTCTAACAAAACATTTCACATATGGGCAGCTGAGATATACAATACATAAACGGATACTACGAGGGGGCCTAGCGATGTTGTGAATAAGCTCCAGATAGTTTCAAGAATTAATCATGTCAAATAAATCTGTCCACATATCGCCCAAATGAGAAATAAAAAATATATCTGCTTCCCGAGTTCACCTCCACCAAATTCAGCAATTTAGTAAATAAAACAAAATAAATATTAATCAAGACTTCTAGAATATCTTATTCGAATAAGTACATCCACAGTAATATATTTTTTATTAAAATTCACTCTGAGCAAGGACGGAAGCAGTGCCTGAAAGGAACCAACTAACACCTAACGGCTGAATAAAAGCAGAGAGATACTAAAAGTTGTGGTACCAGCAACTGCACTCTGAACGGAAAGCATCCCAAACGGAACTGAACCGCCATGGTAAAGTGCAGTAAGTGATATCTGCTGTGGACAATGGTGGAATCATCCACCACTTGTTTGCTTCCTTTTGGTCGCCTCTTACGACACACGTTGGGACTACTCTAAACCCCGTACCCACAGGGCAATATAATAACATTATATAAATAAATACCCATCTCCTTTCAGATCAAACGAATTTTGAACCTAACAGATGTGATCATCACAGTAACAAATATTACGAGTGATACGGGAATACCAGGAGCAAGGTAAGACTTTGTTCATAAAGAGACAATATCTTTTGATGGGCTTTTTTCTCGTTGGTAGAGCTCGGAAATTGTTTATTTTCCATTTTCTTTATCAGCTTGATTTAAACTGTTTCAAATCTTGTGCTGATATATATATTCTATTGATATTGGACACACAGACCTGATTTTATGGATTATTTCAGTGGTTTTTGCCGCTTTCTATAAAATTTTTGAAATCTTGAAAGTTAGTAAACAAGCAAGCTAGTTGTTATATAATTTATTTGAAATAAATAGGTGGAATTGGTTCTTTAAACACCCTAATGCAATCTATTTTACCCGAATATCCTGATTTATAAACGACTAAAAAACAGATCTGATCATGCCCGTAATAGTGCGAGATTTGTTACTTTTTTCATTCTGAATTTCAATAGCAAAAAAGACTTAAGCATTTTAAATTTAAAATAATATAATATGCTATATAATCGATTTAAAATTAAAATTAAACGATTTCACTGTATATAATTGACTTTGTCTTCTCCGTGTTATTAACTTTAAAACATTGAACCTGATGTTATTTCCTTCACAGGACGCAAACAGATGTAACATTAGCAGTTGAAGTGCGAGTCCACGTCCCTCCATATATTCATAAGAAGATCACGCCAGATAAGATAACAGATATCATATTAACAAACATTGAGTTAAAAAATGAAACCGGTGGGATTACATTTGAACCAACGGTGTTAGTAACAGGTGAGTGAGTTTTAATTCCTGTTCAATATTTTTATCGCCACTTCTTGGAGTGGATCACCATGACTAAGGACCTGTATCACTGATCACTTGTAGACGGACAGAGTTAGAGTTCGAAAAATATGATCTGGTTTGGCTTGTCGAACCCGAGATATCTAACCCGCGATGTTAACATAACCACCCACAATAAATGCGCTGTAAACACTGTTGATGTCTTTCTGTCCTTCCAAAGAAATTCTCAGCAAAGTTCCGGATACCCCAACGAGATTCTGTCAACTTTGTTCCGGTTTAAGGTATTTTTTATAACAACAAAAAGAACTCTGGCACGCTTTATTCATAGCAATGAACGCAATGGCCTTCCGGGAAACGATGACATCTTTCAATCAATTCTAACTATGTCCGTCTACAAGTGGCCGATGGTACAGGGTGGCCATGGTCAGGGTGATCCACTCCAAGGAGTGGCCATAAAAAATTAAAAAAAAAATCGTGGAAGCATATTTTTTACACGATCGAAATGAATATCTGAATCTATTGTAAACTTAAAGTGCCTTGCGGAAGGTTGAGCAGTCCAAATCATATCTTTTCAGCAATTCTAACCTTGTCGTCTATAAGTGGCCGCTGGTACAGGGCCTTGGACAGGGTGATCCACTCCAGGAAGTGACTATAAAAAAAATTTAAAAAAAAAATCGTATGGGCATATTTTTCACATGATCGAAATAATTATCTGAATCTATTGTCAACCTATAATGCCTTGCGGAAGGCTGTGCAGCCCAACTCAATCAAAGGCATCTATGCCATGGTCATCTGTGTGGCTCGATCCATTAGGGCGTACAAACAAAACCAGCGAACACAATTTGTTTGATTGGTTTATCTTCATTTCAATCTAATCATTCCAAGGGTGCCAGACTACTAAATTTTTCGGAGTGAAAATTCACATATTTATTAGAAAAAATATTGATAATGTTAGATGAATATTAGATTTGATTCGAAATCGAAAGACAATCAATTTTGGTCATGTCTGATCACAGCTGCTTTTTAATTTACAGAGGAAACAGATCCATGCCTTCAAGGTTGCATCTGTAGATTTAAACCAGAACCAAAAGTATGTCCACGCGGAAAAATTCCACAAATAAAACCAGATAGCTGTTGTGGCGGCTGCAATGGAAAACCATATTCTTCTACAATTAAGGTGGGTGCTTGATATTCTTTTTGAAATTTACTTTAAGTTCGATTAGAAATGGTATCGAAAGTATCAACTCGCGCGATATGTAATAGAGGTATTTGAATTAAAACCCGATAACTCCCCTCAACGCCTCAAGATTGCAGTGACTGGTGTCTGCCCTACAACGCTTGGCCCACATTTTGCGTCCTATTAGTGACCTCTTGCGGTTCTCAATACCATAAAGATTTACCAGTCTTTATAACTAGGGCTGGGAAAAACCGAATCACTCGGGACTCAAATCTGATTCGACTAATTTTTCGAATCGTGAAAATAAAGGAATTAATAGCTTGAAGTGTATTTTCAATTCACAGTAAGAGCAATATTTCCCATATTTTAACGACGAAATATAATCGATTTTGGTCAAATTTGCACAAAATTGATTACATTTCGCCGTTAAAAATGAAAATCCTATTTCAACAAGCGGTTGTTCCTATGAACAATTCACTATTGATTCGAATAAATTGTGCTTCGAATCGATTCGAATCACCGAATGAAATTGCCGAGCCCTATTTGTAACTGGCACAAACAACCTTACAAAAGCGAGCGAAAATGTGGATGTCGCTATACTTAAAGCTCCAATTACTATGCTTAATGCCCAATTTCTTTAAAATATGATAATAATTTTTAAACCTTTTTGAGTTTTCAACTCTTTTGTGTGTTTATTTATATTATCATCCATTCATATGTCTATTTTCAGGCATGCTGTAATAATCAACATATTTATGACCCGACAAAGGCAAAATGCTGTAATGGAAGAGTTCGGAAAGGAGCAGCGGGTCCTTGTCCTTAAAACTGATAAATTAAAAGACAAATTATGCGGCAACAATGTGTTGCGTAAGTCAAAGCAACGGTGTATCGCCTCGTCCCGCCAAAAATTCAAATGTGCGGAGTCTATTGTGATGCAAGAATCAAGTCTGTAATTCACCAATGAAACATGCCGAATGGAACCTAGAATTTCGCGAATGAAAAAAAAAGATAAAATATTGAAATTTATAGATTCATCAACCCTACAATAAAACCAATTACGTCACAAAAGAGAGAAATGACGTCACATATCAATGCATACAAATCAAAAAAACAATATTTATGATGATATTTCACTTTTAATTCATATGTTCGTGTTTCAGTTTTTACATATGTTCAATTGAGTACTTGATGTAAGCTTTAAAGTTATTCTGAACGGTAATGTATCACTGGAGTCCAAAGCCAGTGAATTTTGTTTTAAAAATGGAATAGAGAAGTAATTGCGCGCTATTAGTGTAACGGTCCCTTTCCTCTGTAAGGTGACACGCAGTCCACAATCCTTTCAAAATAACTTCTTCTCCCTCTCCATTCATTCAAAGACTTTCGCCGCTTTAGCTCGAAGAATACTTGGTGTAATTAATATAACAATGACTCCCACCAACACCTGATGAATGCATTTCCCCTAAAGAGAGTTTACTGCAGAAACCTAAAAACATGAACGCTAACTAATATGAAATAGCAAGGCTTCTGAATTTGAACCGCAAAAAACTTGTGAAAGCTTCACCTGGTGGGAAAGCTTCTGTTGATCCGACAAAGTTAATAGTGGAACAACCCGAAGCAATTATACCATCCGGAATTCTGATCATTTCTATCGAAAACTTTGTTTTGTGAAGCATGACACACAAATAGGGCTGGGCAATTCGATCCGGTGATTCGAATCGATTCGAAGCACAAATTATTCGAATTAATTGTGAATTGGTCGTAGAAACAAGAACTTTCTAAATAAAGTTGAATTTTATATTTTTAACGACAGAATGTATTTTAACGTTAAAAAAAGAAAACTTTTTTGTTTAGTTATGGAATGTAATTGAAAATACATCACTAAGTCTGATTATAGGCTAATATTTGTGAATCGTAAATATAAATTTCATAATTATCGTAATGGAGACAATAATAGTGATAGTGAAAATATAATTTTTGTTATTTTTATTGAATTAGTGATTCGATCGGATTCAAAAAAATTATCCGAATCAGATTTGAATTCCGAATGATTCGGTTTTGCCCAGCCCTATTACAAATAGGCTACGTCTATTACGCATCCCAATTATAATTTTTATTTTGTCAAGCATGCGCCACAGATTGACCGCGTCTCATCGACGCGATCCATCAGTGACTTATACTTAACAAAGTATGCTTTGAAAAAATTTTCGCGATCAGGATGCGGATTTTATAAATTTGGCTTGGCTTAAGTAATAATAACAATAATGCTGTAACAAAAAATGCAAGAAAGTCACTGGTCTTTGGCAGTAATTTCACTTAAAAAATTCGAATAAAATTTTTTAGCCAAATATGGGGGATAGATGGAACGCACCGCGAAGGTGCGGTCCATCAACAGCCCATAATTGGCACAAATCTGATCAACATGGCGTTTTTTAACTTAGAAAATGTGCGATTACTGCAAATGACCAGCAAATTTACTGTACTTTTGTTACAGTGAATATTGTAAGCGCGAAATACTAATAAATCGCTTCTGGTGTTGCAAAAAATATTATGATTCAATTTAAAAAAAATCGCGTAGATTAGCTTTTTATGTTAAAATTGGATTTTGTTTATTTTAGAAAGTCATTCTAGTTTATTTGAAGCGAAATAATTGAATAATAATAATTAATAAAAATGAGCGTACACTGTAACAAAACTGCAGTAAAATCGCCATCTTTTGACAGTAACTTTATTTGACGATATTGAATTAAAATGACAATGAGTACCTTTTTTAACTAATTCGGGGCTGTTTATGGAGCGCCCAACGAGGTGATGTTCATCAACGGTCCATACGTTGCACAAATCTCATCGATAGAACTTTGTAAACAATACAATTACGCCAAATGAATAGTAAACTTCCTCCCCTTTCTTACAGTGTAGACTTGGTTATAGTCTGGGTATCGTACAATTGATAAAGGCCAAACGTCTGTAAATTTAAAATACATAGTACTTATTCTCGTTTATAACATTTTACCTATTTATTTTCGTATTGTTTTTCATATTTCTCTAAAATTTAGATTAATAATAATTAATGGCATCGTCCTATGTTTCAAATTCTGTTATTTTTGCTTTATGACACGATAAAATATATTCTGACGTCATAGTATTGTTTTGTGACAATGGCATCACTGAATCAGAAATTTTATTTTGTTAAGCATGAGTCGCGGTTTATTTGTGACTCATGCTTAACAGTATTTGTCGCTCATATCTAACTACATATCGTTAGGCAAAAAATTTCTGATTTGGTATTTTTAATTTGATATAAATATTTGAGAATGTCAAAATCGCCTGCACTAATTTCTTTTCTCGCCATTGTTCTTACGCATTATTCAGCAACAAAGACTGTATTTTCAACACTCTCTTTTCTTGCACTCATTATGACGTCACAAAAAGTTCATCCACATCATCTGTGTCGTCATAATAGCTTTAGTGCTTGAGTAATTGTTGAGAGTTATATGAGCATTATGACGTCATGATACAAGCGTGGTCATAAAGAAACAGTTGACCATACAATCTTTGTTGTCGATATTGTCATATTCTTCTTAATAATATTGTTCAATTGAAAAAATAAAAATGGTAGAATTAAATACAGTTTGAAAAATAGATATATCGCATCTATGTATTCGTTTGCGCACGCAATAAAAATTTATTGAAATTTTTTATCAGGATTATAGGAGGTGAAATATTCGATATCCAGGACATATTACTTATTTTTGGAATCGGTAGACCTAAGATAAATGTTCTTTATTTGTTCTGCACTTAATAGTTCTTACGAGTCTTTCACGAATTAAAAGTACGGGGAATGAGTGCATTGTGTTATTTTGTAAGGCTGATAGTGTTCACTGCACTTCAGCATAGGAATTCTGTTTTTTTTAGGAAAGAATTGGTTTGCATTGAATTGTTTTCTATGTAGTTTTTTGTATATCATTGTCAATTGGTAGATATATTTAAGGTTACTTAGGGGCAGGCACTGCTCATTGCACTTTACTATAGCGGTTCCTTTTTTATTGAAATTATCTGAGAATAAGGCTATAGCCAGTGCCTAAAAGGCATCACCTAACGGCAAATAAGCAAGATAATCGTAAATACCTTGAAAATGGGGAGGACCAAAATTGGAAAACTTTCCGAGGGCAAATCATGACCTCAAAATCAAAGAGTCAAAGCCGTGCCAAGATTTTCTAAAAAGGTTCATGAGCTAAAATATACTAAATACGCGATAACATATGCGCGCCAGAGGCGCGCAAAAAAGTTGAGGTTTTCTACGTAGTAAAGCTCTTAAAATGTCATTTTGGGATTTTTCAGTCGGCGATAGGGGGCATGGCACCGTGGATACCCCCGACCCATGAATACGCCAGCGGATGCAACTATTATTCGATTCAGAAATATATGCATATGGTATATGTATGTATTACCTCATTAACTGAAATACTGCGCTTAAAATTAGCGCGGGAACATTTTCTACATCTTGTTGATATAAATATTTCAATTCACGTCATGTCAATCGATTTATAATGTTTCCGCAACGTCTTTGCTTTTAATTTATCAAGGGTGAGCCACAGATGGACCGCATCTAGTCGCTGCGATCCATCTGTGGCTCAGTCTTAATTAAAAGATCAAAGAAAAATATTTAATGTTGTCCAAATTCCATGCTCGTGAGGTCAAAATTATACATTGTTACGAAACAATGAGTATCAATTTATTTTGACGACAGTTCGTGAATAATTTAAAAAGATTGATTAACAATAAAACAAAATGGCCCGTACATAAATTTAAAACTTCAGATGTGGTTTAGGCTTGGTACATGCATGTTTAGGAACTATTTGGAAAAAAGATTGAATTCGCGAACATCGGTAGGTGATTTATCTATCGAAGTTGCAATTTTTTGTGTTTTATTGTTCGAAAAGACCGGCGAGTGCAAAAGGCCAATAAAGCGGTATAAGATCGACGTTCAAGCGTACAGAAGGCACGCGAAAATTTTTAGGGGAATCTGTTTTGATCGTTGAAAAGAACGGATATTGTGTATTATTGTTTGAAGAATGTGATGGAGAAGTTGTAATGAAAGCACATCATTATAAATATGTAATCAAAAAGGTTGGAGACATAATAAAATATCAAGCTTGAGGAAGCCGTTTTCAGCATTTTGTATTCGTGCGCGCGTATTAAACCTATCAAATTTGAAATTTAGCGTTTTATTGTTTGAAAAATTCATTAAAGAATCCTCATCCCTGGCATCCCTGGCATGGCGCGAGTTTTCAAACCTTGCAGATCAAGTCAGGAAAGCAGTTTGAAGGGAGGATTTAGAAGTTCTTCGATTAAAGCTTCTTGCAGACATTGCTCCACATTGTCCACATGAGTTTACTTATTTATTTTTATTAATATTCAGTATTGGTCCATCAAAATTGCATTCTTTGTTTTACTGTTTGAAGATACAGGCGAGTATAAATAGCCCAACATTATGTGGGTGTGACATTCCGAGGTATCGTTTGGTAAACAGTAACACCTTCTGACTTGCGACTTCGGATCCGTATGTGACTGTAACCCCAAGGATGCTTGAACGAGATAGTATCAAAGCCAAGAAAAATACGCCATGATCTCTTTCCACAAAAGCACAAATGCATTTGTAAGCTTTCGGTACGCCATAGCCTAATTCTTCAGTCAAATACGAGATTTCCTTCATAAAAGTTCGAACTATGTATGTAGCTGCAGGACAATAAAGTGTTACGATCGGCAATCAATCCTGCTGAAAACGCGGAAATTCTGTTTTGGCGTTTGAAAAAGGCGGGTATTGTGGAGCAGTAGTGATGATAGCACAGCATTGTTAATGTGTGGAGGAAGGTTGGAGGCATGAGAAAAAAACAATTTGGCGGAAGGCCCACAAAACTTTTGAGCGTTGTATATAGGGCTGGGCAATTCGAATCGATTCGAAGCACGATTAATTCGAAATAATGGTGAATCGTTCATGGGAACAAAAACTTGTTAAGTGAACCAGGATTTTTATTTTTAACGACGAAATGCAATTGATTTTGGTCAAATTTAACCAAAATCGATTATATTTCGTCGTTGAAATATGAAAATTGTTGCATATAGTATGGATTGAAAATACACTACAAACTGCCAACTTCTTTATTTTCAAAATGGGGACAAGTTATGATACTAAAAATGGAATATTTTTTATTTACAAAGAATTAGTGATTGGATCCAGTTTGAAAAAATTATTCGAATCAGTTTCGAATTTCATATGATCCGGTTTTGCCGAGCCCTAATTGTGTATTAGAGGGCGGGTAATATATCAAAATTGTAAAATTTGAAATTTTGAGTAGCATTGTGTGAAGAACACCCTGATCGGTTGCAATGGTGCGTGTGGGGTTCGTTTATATATGTTTCATGTAGAAAGCCAAGAATAAACCAATTAACGGTCATTAATATGGAAGAGAGAAGCTGCAAAAGTGCTGTCCCAGCAGCGTTCTGCTTGTTAGTGTCTTGTGAAAGAACAAGCGTACAGAGAAACACTGAAATTCATAGGAACTCCGTTTAAGCCCGTTTCCCCACGGAAGAAAGTTTTTCTGTTTTGATAGAGAAAAGTGGATAGGTTATTGATTTCTCAAAGCCGTAATGTATGTTTTATTGTTTAGCGAAAGCGCTCAATATCGGCTGCAAAGAGGATATAGTGGTAGATGGTTTTATCGTCGCTCAAGGCAGATATCACTCACTGCATTTTGGCACAGTGGTTAAGTTCGTTATAGGATGTTTTCTACTTAGAGTGCAGATACTGGCACTTTATCTTTGTCTTTTGAGTGGACGTTAGGTAACTCCTTTTATTGATTGTTCGGGTAATCAACTTTGCAAATCATAATTTGCGCGTACTGAAAGCGATACAGTTACGCGAAAATATCTGGCTTTATATGTAAGTGGAAAATGACATTTTTTTGTTTTATTGTTTTGAAAAATTTAGTCAGAGGTTACGGACATGTAGCTGGAAAAAAGTCAAGGACAGGATTGATATTGAGGCGCGCAGAATGCGCGTGATATTTTTTCAGGTTTTATTGGACTTGGGCCTTTGTTGGTCGCTTCAAAAAGCGACATATCGACGTTGTTTGGGGTATTAGTGTGACACCATTTTCGCATACTTTGTTTTGCATTGTTTAGATGTAATTATACTTGTTGTTTTTTAGCGTAATTATTGCTTCCCCGGATAGTGGAAGAAGGTAATCGCCGAAGCATTGCGTTATCGACTATTCGAGGGGCAGTTCACTGTTTGATTTTAAAGAGTACGTATATAATTTTTGTGTTGAGAGATCGTTTTAATTTTGTATGTCGTCTTATAATACAAGTCGCAGTTGAGCCGTAGTGATCTTAAGCAAAGTCGGGTTGCGTTGATAGGAATATAGCAAATCTACGATAAAAAGAGGCCAGCACGCTACGACAAGGATCGCAAATCTCTTAATATCTAAGCCGTAAATAAATACTTTTTAATGGGAACACCTCGATTCGGCCAAGGCAATAATTTCGATGAGTTTTTATGAAGTTTTTAATCTTATCGCGAAGGCGTAATTGCGTCGTCACCGGAGTTGGGGAAGCATATGTTGATAAACTGTATCGAGAGTGAGGCTGAGTGGGAAATATGAGACGATCGCGTGAATATACGTAATTTAACTGTTGATCCGATCATTGCGCGGCTGACAGCTAATACATCTGCGTCGACTCGCTTAAACCAGGTCCATGCACAGGAAAAAATGGAAAATACGATATTCAAAATCCTCCACCCCGATTCGGAACTGGTATCTGCACGAGAGGTCGTGGTTCGCCATATGGTTAAGCTGTATTCTCGGCTTTCCTCTCCCGCAGGATAGAAACGATATCCTATCCTAAACAAATTAGGGCAAGAACTGTTTAATAGAGTCCTGAAAGGTCATGAAAACAGTGGCTAATTTATTTTTAATCGAACCGAACTCGGAGATATCGCATACCCGGACCCCGTGGACAGAGTAGTTGAAAATCAGATTTTGTATTTCTCGTTGAGAAGATTTGCAAATAGGTCGTCGGTTAAGATAATCTTAAGAGACGAAAACACAGGGCGTCAACCGAATTTTCTCGAGGCTGCTCGGAAATTGATAGCGGTGGAGGATGAGGAACAGTTGCGAGATAGTGAAGTCTCTGTTGCGGAGATAGTTAACGGCTGCAAACCAGACAGACATTCTGGTGGTTATGATGTAATTCTAAAAAGAGTTGGCTCTTCCGCGTAAATATTTTGGGAACAAATACGAATCGCTCGAGAATCGCTTGATCGCATTAGGAAGTGCAAATGTTCTAATGCGCCCAGATGATTGATACATTCGACCGGTGTGAACAGAGATGCTTTAGAAGATATAGTTGTCATTCTAAGGGCGTGACAAATGTTAACGGATACGGAAGTCGTGTGCGAGATAATGTTGGTGCGAATGGTTTTACTGTCTACTGAGGAGTAGCGGCGGGCAGCCATTAAACGCCTTCCGGCCCCTCCGTCTGTATACCGGTCGTGTGTCACGTTCAGAAAAATTCCCAACATGACAAACAAAAGATTTGATAAATTAATTTAATGTACAGATTATCATGACAAGCAAATCCATCGATATCTGCCAATAACCAGAACGCAAACCGAGGGTAGAAAAATATTTCGGGGAATTGGGTAGCTATATTTTATTGTACAATCATAAGGCTGACGATAATCTACGCAGAATCTAGTCGTTGTGTTTCTCCCTCACTACTGGACGCGACCATGCAGAGTCTGATTCTCTGATCACGCCCTGATTCTCCATGTCCTTGACCAGTCGTTCAGCTTCCTCCCTCTGACACTGAGGCAGTCTTTGCGGTTGTTGTAGTATCGGGTTGGTGTCTCATGTATCAATGGAATGAGAATGAAGATTAGTCTTACCCATATCATAGGGACTCAAGGAGATGCGTCACGTCGCTTCATAATCATCCTAAGGGACCAGCACCTACCACGGGCGCCATGGATCCAACTAAACAACTAAATTTAAATCCAAAACTACATCATCATAAGATAAATTTGCTTTTCCTGCAGCCACCACTTCATTTCGAGTCACTGTAACAAAATTCGCCATCAACACATTGTGTTTTTCAGTTAATTTATGTTTGCCTTTAACCAGTGACATTGGGTTCGAGTCAGTAACAACGTGAACCGTCAACTTTGCGGGTATCTGGACTTCTGTGTTACCTGGAATGACAGTTCTGCTAATTAACTTAATGTATGATTTACGCAGTAAGGACGATCTGCAAACCAACGGAAACGCTGATGCTCTCAGTCGAAGACCAATCAGAAAGATAACATCATATGGAGAAGTGGAGCAACATTCAATTTCCCTTGGAGAATAGACGGTACCGACGCGTCTACTTCGGCGGAAAAAATGTAATAAATTTCGGCGGGTTAAGGCCACACGTGAAGTCGTCTTACCGATGCGTTGCATAACTTTTCGGGCAATAAAATAAAAACGGCAATACACGCCTGCATTGCTTTGCGTTAATCGTGTTCACGTGTGTACAAAGCACAAACGCAAAAAAAAAACGAAACGAGCACTCTAGGGTAAAATGAAACAAACCTAGAAAAAACGCAACATTCGGAAACTTGTAGTGCGACCTCAACTTAGGCACGATGGCGAGACGTTGAGTGAAATTTTAAAAGGATTCGGCGCTCAAGCCCAGCTTGAAGGCATTTTTGGGACCAGTTTGGTAGATTGATCGTTCAGAACGGGTGTTATGTATCGGCGAACAAATGTTCCCGATAAAGTAGATAGCACGAATTATCAACTGATCGTTCACAGATCGTTCAGAATTGAAAACCAAAATTTTGCAGCAAAGCCATAATAATATTCATGAAGGTGGGCACGCAAAGTATCTGAGCGTTTTCATTGGTGGATTTTATTGATGGATGAAGGATTGCTGTGACACATGTCCGATGTGCGAATTGAGGAAAGTTCCTCCTGCTAATCAACGGGCTCCTTCAATTGCTTGAAGTGAAGTGATGCCCCTGCAACCTATTGAAAATGATGTCGTGTGTGCATTGTCAGTAACTCCCGATGAGAATTGTTACTTGTTGGTTGCAATTGTTACGTTTTTTAAATATCCACAGGCTTGGCCAATTAAAACTCAGACTGCAGAGGAAACGTCAAGTATTCTGGTATTCTGTACGAGAGATGGATGAAGGTTAACGGTGTTCCAGAGGTAGTGCATTACGACCGGGGCAAAAATTTCAAAAGTAAAGTTTTTGCGGATCTTGGTAGAAGAACGGGATTTGAAACCACTGCGTACCATCCGATGGGAAATGGCGGCATATAAAGAACAAAAAAGACTGCTATACAAATGTTACGAAATTACGTCCAGAACAAACCCACCATCTTGGGATTTCACACTCCGTAGTGTTGTTGCATCGTATAAAGCAAGCGTTCATGATCTGGGATGTCACCACATTTTCTGTCGACTGGAAATCACCTGCGTCTTCCAGTCGATTTAATGCGCGGTTGTTTGCCACAGTGATGGGATTATGAAAATTTGAAATTGCAGTGTGAAGTTGCGAAAGACCGTATAGCCTGTCAAAGAGACCGAATGAAAGCTCGGTATGACTGATGAGCAAGAGCAAATGTACGCAGAAGGTGTTAGCTGTGGGGATGCTAACGTTTTAAAGGCTTTAAAAAGCCATTATGCGGATAATCAAGTAACTTACAGTTACGAATTACAATTGTTAGCTTAAACAGAATTAAACGCGATGTATTTTCAATTCCACTCAAAGCCAAAAGCGAAAATTTTCCTTTTAATGACACAAAATTTAATCGATTTTCGTCAAGATTGGTGCATTTTGTCGTTAAAATGTAAAATTCGACTTCATTTAGCAAGTTTTTATGCCTATGAACGATTCCGGCTTGTTTGGAATAATCCGTACTTCGTATCGATTCGAACCACCGAAGCAAATCGCCCAGCCCTAGGTGCATGGCACCGTGTCCCTCTACATACACATTTGCGCAAACATGTGCTAACTGTCATGTTAAGATTGAGATAAACCTCTTGCAGTGAACTGTTGTCAAATCGAACGCAGCGAGCACGAAATGGTATCGATCCATCGCTACTTAGTCCGACGGGATTGTAGCTCCCGTCGTTTCCATTGATTCTTCAATAATCAATTTTTGTTAGATTTACTCTAAGGACGAAAGCAACACATAAAAGAAGAAAAATAACGACCAAACATATCGCGAATTGATCTGCTAAAATATGCTATCAGCAACTGCGCTCTATGCGAACAACATTCCAAACGTACATGAGCGATATCTCAGAGTGCAATACGTGGTATCTTTCCTGGTAGACGATAAAATCTTCTAACGCTACTTTTATCTCTTTCAGCCGCCTCATGTGGCACGCCGTAAATACGTTAGGACAATTATAATGCTCGCACCTACAGGTAAAATAAACAGAAGCCCCCCCAACATTTTTTCAAAGCAGAAACTGCTTTTACTTCCCAAACTTTCTTTTGTAATCAAACTCGTTCATGTAGTACCTTTAGCATTGGCAATTCTTAGTAAAGGCACCTAGTTTACCTAGTATACTTAGTTTACCCGAGTTTATTTTTAAAGAACTTTTACTTAGTTTCACGAATATATAACTTACCTACCGTAGTTTAACTTCTACCGAGTTTGTTGTTTGAAATTTTACTTGTGAATTTACTAGGTAAAATAAGTAAGTTTACCTGTTTTCTAACTAGGTACCTGGTATAGATACTAGGTAAATCGGCTCCCGGCTCGGTGGCTCGATACTTGACCGTTCCACCGCCGATCGTGGCTTACAGCAAGGCACTTCGCGGGTAGCTGAGTCCCCCCTCCCGGTGGGTTCACGGACATGGCCATAGCAAAAATAAAACTAGGTAAATCATACTTTCTTTGTAAAAGCTTTCATAATTCATATGAATGCTTTTGAAACTGACCGATTCAGTGATTCCAATCTTCAAATCTAATAAAAATGCATTAAATTTAGCCGAATAACGATTCACTGATTTTAATCAAAGTGGTCCATAGTTTTCCGGTGTTGTAAACTCTTTAAAACTGTCAGGAATTATTTGTGGATCTTCAGAGGAGTCACGTTCTGATTTTTTTATTCGAATTATTTGCTATGGCCTGTCCGTGAACCTACCGGGAGGTATACCCAACAACCGCTAGGCACGGACCTCTGTAGTGACTGTGTGTGTGTATCTTTTCGGTGTTACAGCTACCCATGAAGTGCCTTGCTGAAGGGCACGCTCGGTGGTGACACGGCCAAGCATCGAACCATCGGCCTTCCAAACAATACGATCGCGCTTAGCTGACTGAGATCACCCTGATCAAGTCTCCGTACCAACAGCCAACTAAAGACAGAAACGGTTAGGATTGTTAGAAAGATCCGATCTTTCTGGGTCGGCTTAGCCCACCCAAATTACCACAACTGAGTTGAATAATAGGGATGTGTTAAATAAGCTAGACTCGCTGGAACTCGAACCCGAGATCTTCAGCCCGCTATTCCCACACAATACCCAACAGACCATCGTGCCGATCTACAACTTGTTTGTTTAAAAATATAACATATGCTTTCAAACTACAAGCAAGATTTAAATATTTTATACTGCTCATGCTTCTGTCGGATAGTATGCTACTAAGCGGTATTGAGTGCATGTCATGGATCTTTAGATATCTTGACAAACAGATAAAGCCGTGTTGCGCAAACATCATGTTTTATGGGAGGAAGTGCAGAAGTCAAATTGTCTTGTAGGATACGGAGTATTTTTGTGTGCCAAAGTATGGTACAAATGGAGAAGCTAAATTTTTTTTGTCTGTCCTGTCCACCCTGATGTTATTGACAAATCATAACCCAGGTCTTTCAATGTTTTTGAATAAGATATTATAGCAATTGATTCGAATTCAATAAAAATATAAAATCGCCTGGCCTGATGGCCAAGAGCCTGCAATTTTTACTTCACGCCCGTTCGTAGCTCTGTCACCTACCCCTCACGAAACACGTTATGTGGTCCTTTTAAAACGGTCAAAACCTGCATTTGGTTCGTACTTGTTTTTAATTAGCCACGCGTTATACTCGTGGCAACGTAATATAATTTAGAATATCGTATAATTTGAAAAAAGGATCGATATTTATCTAAAAAAGCATCGAATTTATTCAAAATAAAGTGAATTTAACTTAATATATGCTGCAGTCTTTTTTAAAAAAAACGGCGTCGAGTAAAGATCATTATTATTATTCAATGAAGGGGTTTTTAGTGCTTTTAACTACCAGGTTTTTCGTACCAAGCGCTTCATGTTCAGTGAAAATTACTTAAATCTACGCGTGAGCAATATATACTATATTGTGGCGTTTTATCAAACAGGGATTGCATAAGTATATTTTTCAAGTCGACGTCAGTGGCTATCTCTTAGCATTTGTTTTTCATTTTGTTATGACTGTGTGTGTGTGTTCTCAGACCGGTGAGGAAAAAAATAACTTTTTGTATATTATACTATTACTACTACCAATGGCAAGTGAGTGCAGGCTTGCAAATTCATGACAATTTGTGAGATTCCAAATTTTTTATCTGATTACAGGGGGCGGAATATCATAGATTAGAGAGATTCTTGGGCGGATACCACACAGAGCAAAAATGGGCAAAAAACATCTAGGAATTTAGTCTGTCATCCTTGAAATAAGCACTTTAAAATTCCATCATGGCTTCACAAGAGTTTAAAAACCCGAAATGGTTGACTTGTTTTTTCCTCAAAACTGGAAATTGTTGACTTGTTTTCTTTTTTCAAACCGGAAATGGTTGATTTGTTTTTTTCCAAAACCGGAAATGGCTGACTCGTTTTTTCCAAACCCGGAAATAGCTGACTTTTTTTAAAGCGGAAATGGTCGACTTGTTTTTTTTTCCAAACCCGAAAATGATTGACTTTTTTTTTTTTAGAAACCGAAATAGGGGAATTGTTTTTCAACAGTGGTATTTTTGCAGACCCCTATATTCAACGAGTTTGGAATACCCCCAGTTCTGAATCCTTCTTCCGCGAGATATCCACAACCACATGAATAATGGAAACGAAATCGTAGAAGTGTCAAGATAAAGCAGAAACGCTTCCTTTGATAAAATCAGGTTTCGGCTGAAAATGATGCTGACTTTGTGAATCACACTGTAACAAAAATACAGTAAAATTGTCGTTTTTAACAGTAATTCAAACTCGGCGATACTGAAGTTAAACAGTTAAATCTACATTTTTGATCAATTATTGGCTATTGATGAATCGCGATGTCCGAGGTCAAGTCATACTTGCCATAGATCACATCAACAAGGCGATTTCGAATCTAGGAAATGAGCGAATTGCGATTACTACAAATGAACAGTGAATTTACTGCATAAATATTCATTGATTACGCAATAATACACGCGGGAGTTGGGAATATCAAAGTTTGATAAAAATAGAGAGGTTCAAAGTCTTGGTTCACGCTTCCACAAATTTATTTCTGTAACGTTTCATCTGACCAGAGTCAGACTTCTTCAGACAAGCATACGGATCTGGAAACACAAATGCACAGAGGAAGGATAAGCAGTTAGTCCGCGCTGTAACAAAAGCACAGTAAATTTACTGGTCATTTGCAGTAATTACATATTTCCAAAGTTAAAAAACGCCATGTTAATGACATTTGTGCCCAATAGGGGCTGTTGATGGACCGCATCTTCGCAGTGCAATCCATCAACACCCATATTTGTCCAAAAAAGTCAATTTTGAATTTTTTTTCAATACCGCCAAGTAAAATTACTGTCAAAGACCAGTGATTTTGTTTCATTTTTGAAATAGTCTATAAAATCCCGTTCATCGGTCTAAAATTTGCCAATTTTGGATCCTGACTCGGTGGCAAGGGCTGTTATGCGCGATCGTATTGTCCGAAAGTTTTCATGTTGCGTTCCATCGCGAACCTGCCCTTCAGAAAGGCACTTCGTGAACATGTACACAGTCACTACGAAGGTAGGTGCAAAAAGGTGTTTGGGTATAAGCCCCCGGCAAGTGTACGGGAATGCCACAGCAAATAATGCAGAAAAGAATTAGAGTCAAGATTCGGGTTCAAGTCCAGATGATTCAAATATTCCATTCTTTGATTTGGTGTAATCCCACAAAGTTTTAATGGTATTACCGTATAGCAATATGTAGTATAGTAATATGTGGTAAAAAATATCGATATGAAAGCGTCGTAGCATATTGTTATTACACATTGTTGTCCATCTTGTTGTTAGACAAAAAGTTCAAAAAGTCTTCTCACACAAATCTACTTCTGTCACATTTTGTCTGGCCAAGACTTCTCCTCTGGCAAGGATGTCTAGAATGCTTATCTTAGGAAGTCTGGCCAGACGTTACAGAAATAAATTGTACAATGTACAAAGACACCCTTGTCTGGTAGTGAGGCCGGGCAATTCAATTTAGTGATTCGAATCGATTTGAAGCACAATTTATTCGAAACAATTGTGAATCGTTCATAGGAATAAAACGTGCTGAATGAACTAGAATTCTCATTTTTAACGATGAAAATGTAATAGATTGTGGTCAAATTTGACCAAAATCGATTACATTTTGTCGTTAAAATATGAAAATTGTTGTTCTTAGACATGGAATATAAATTAAAAATATACACTATTAACTATGAATTACTTGATTATCACGATGGAGGCAAGTTGTAATACTAAAAATTGGACATTTGTTATTTACATGAAATTAGTGACTCGATACGATTCGAAAAAATTATTCGAATCAGATTCGAACTCAAGTGATTCGCTTTTGCCCAGCCCTAGTTCTGGTCAAGACTCCCTCGGGCAAGGGTGTCTAAAATACTTGTCTACGGAGGTCTGGTCAGACAAAACGTTACAGAAATAAATTTGTGTCTGGAAAGGCACCCTAGTCTGGTAGTCGGGCCAGACAATTCGATTCGGCGATTGGAAGTACACATTAATCAAGCGTGAATCGCTCATAGGAACAAAATCTTGCTGGTTTTTATTTTAACGACAAAATACACTCGATTTCGGTCAAATTTGACCAAAATCGATTGTATTTTGTCGTTCAAATGAAAATTTGCGCTTTCGGACTTAAGTGTAATTGGAAATACATCGCGTTTAATTCTGTTCAAGCTAATATTTATAATTCGTAACTGTGAATTGCTTGATTATCATAATGGAGACAATAATATTAATAATAATAATGAGATAATTGTTATTTTCATGGAATCAGCGATTCGATCCGATTCGAAAAATTATTCGAATCATATTCAAGTTCCAAATGATTCGGTTTTTCTCAGCCCTATCTGGTAGTTTATATTCTTTCTATAGCATCCCTCCGTAAAGCTACGTATCCACTCTCACAAAGGCTTAGAAAGAAGATAAGTAGTTAGTCCCACGATAACTCGACAAAAAGAATATAATGGTAAATAGCTATACATATTCCGCTTATACAGAGCCCTTGGCAGTGTGATCCACTCCAATAAGTAGCCAAAACAAAAAAGATCGGTGCATTGGTTGGGTATAAGCCCCAGGCAAGTGCACGGGGAGGCCACAGCAAATAATGCAGAAAAGAATTAGAGTCAAGATTTGGGTTAAAGTCCGGGTGATTCAAATATTCCATTCTTTGATTTGGTATAATCCGACAAAGTATACTGCATAACAATATGTAGTATAGTAATATGTGGTAAAAAATATAGATAGAATACATGGTAGATATATAGAAAACACAAATAGATCATATCTTTCCAGCAATTCTAATTCTGTCCCTCTGTAAGTGGCTACTAGTGCTCAAGGTCTTGGACAGGGTGATCCACTCCAAGAAGTGGCTATAGAATTTTTTTATTAAAATAATAAAAGGGACAAAAATAGCCACAACCATAACAATTGGTTAGAAAATTGGAGAACGAGACAGAAGGTATAATTTGGATATAATTATTGAGTTAATTAGCTAATCGTCGTTCTAGCTATCACGGATGCGATTGAGCCTAATTGCCATTTGTTCGGTGACTTTATTTTGTTAAGTGTGATCTACTGAGTTTTGGACCGTTTTTCACTGGAATTGTTTTGCTATTTTATTACTAGTCTTGTCAGGAAAACCAGACTGTACAAGCAAGTTAAAGCATAGTAGATAGAGTGATAACAGGTAAAATATGTTTATACGCCGAAATTTGTCGGCGCGATTTATCTGTGGCTCATGCTCAGGTCTGCTCAGGTTTAGGCATTGCCTTGTAGCTAGGGCTGGGTAATTCGATTTGTTGATTCGAAGTGCAGATTATTCGAAGCAATTGGGAATCGGTCGTAGGAACAAAAGAATGCTCAATGTTGTCATCTTTAACGACAAAAGGCAATCGAAAAATCGGTCGTATTTTTTCGTTAAAATGAAATAACATCGCTTTTATATCAGTCTATGCTAATATTTGTAATTAGTAACTGTATATTCCTAATCATTATAATAGAGATATTTGTTATTTCTATGAAATCAACGATTCGATCCGATTCGAAAAAATTATTTGAATCAGATTCTAATTCCAAATAATTCGGTTTTGCCCAGCCCTACTTGTAGCAGATAGCCACAGAAAAAATCCAGCAAATTTCATCATGGTAAAATGTATATTCGGACACGATTAGTTCTAATAATAGCAAACCAGTGACTTTGTTCTGTTTAGCATTGTCCACTGATGGATCGCACTCTGGTCGCGCGATCCATCAGCGGCTCATACTTAACAATTTGTGCCTTTGTAAAGTTTTTAATCAGAACGATCTCTCTATTTTCACTTCAGAAAACCAATCATGTGTGAATGGGTCCCGACCTCAACTCACAACAAACAGACAGATAGCTGGGTAGAATACGTAGAACAATTAGTCCTTACACTTAGAATACTTAACACTTAGTAAACTTAGCTGGGTGAACGCAACGGTGGTTTAATTTGCCAAGGTTTCGATTACTTTTTCAGAAAAGCATAGGCTTGTAGTCGACAGACTTGCACAGAGAAAGACATACTATATATTGTTTGTTTTATTGTAGCTAGGGCTGGGCAAAACCGAATCATTTGTTCGACTCTGATTTGAATAATTTTTCGAATCGGATCGAATCACTAATTCCATAAAAATAAGAACATCCAATTTACCATCACTAATATTGTCTCTATTATCATAATTAGGAAATTTATAGTTACGAATTACAAATATTAGCATAAACAGACTAGAGAGTAATATATTTCAATTACACTCTCGTCTAAGGACAAAAATTTTAATTTTTTAACGACAAAATGCAATCGATTTTGGTCAAATTTGACCAAAATCGACTGCATTTGTCGTTAAACATGAAAAATCCACTTCATTTAGCAAGTTTTTGTTCCTATGACCGATTCACGACAAATTCGGATCACCGAATCGAATTGCCCATCCCCGATTGTAGCTTGTTTTGTGACTTTTAGTTTGTTAGTTATTGGGCACTGATGGCCCTCGCTTCGGTGGCGCGCTAATCCATGATTCATGTTTGACAAATTGTATTTCTTCTATTTAGGGTAACGTCTGGTTACGTGACCATGATTGTGTGAAAAACGCAGTTTAGCAACGAAAAATAAACTTGATTTTTTCAAAAAATCTTTAACTACAGCAAATGACGTCGCTTCCTAACCCACGAGAGACAAAGGTACAAAATTAAATAAGCTATGTTGCTATATTGTAGGAGGAGAACACGAGCAAATCAGAAACAGGGTAGAAATGTGGCGTATTTAGAACGTTGAAATGTGAGAGAGGGGAGATGAGAATTGGAAAGCATGAGATATGGGGTTCTAGGGTCTAAAATAGGTCATTTAAATGTAAATTCTGCAGCGTGCCGATAAATCTTGCGAAAATTGAAAGATTTGAGATTTCTGGCGCTTTAAAGCACTTAAAACCCACTCTAAGATTTTTTTCGGTCTTGTATAGCACTACTCCCCCCAAGTCAATATGGTATACTGTGAGAGTATTACGGTGTGGTCTTGGTTTAGTTGAGAGAACGAAACGACTCAAGTTTTAGAATAAAATAGTGGGATATATATCTTTATACAAATGGCGTGTCCGTCAATGAATTTCTATCCAGACGCAACAAAACCTTTTCGCCTCCAATTTTCAGAAAATGTTCACTTGCCAACAAGGCATACCACGACACTTTTCGATCAAGCCTTGCAGGTACAGGCTTTGGAATAGTCCTAAAGTATAAGCCCTAACGAGGGCGACTAAAAGGAAGTAAAGAAGTGATAGATGGTTTTACAATAAACCGGGGCTGATACCCCTCACTGCCTTTTACCAAAGCGGTTCATATATTTTTTAGAGTGTTTTCCGCTTAGCGTGCAATTGCTGGTACTAAATCTCATAGAATCTCTTAGCTTTTAAGTTGTCCTCAATTGGTTCCCGTTAGGCACTACCTCTGGCCTTGTTCGACTGAATTTCTTTAAGAAAATTATTTATTTCGATATTTCTGTGGTATTTCGAATGGTAATAATAATAAGCTATCAAAAATGAAACCTCATCGATTCTGTTTTCGTACACTACAATCTGTGCTTTATTTTGTTAAAACACTGACCAATGTGTTGCTCTGTTTTGTTTATTCACAGCAGAAATAGCCCTGATAGAAACACATACAACACCTGCTTGTTAAAAAAATAATAATCCAATTGATAATATCTAGCTAGTTAACTAGCAATATTCGAATCACTTAAATTTCTACGAAATTTGCCAATTTAATTTTTCTGGTATTTACACCAATCAAGTTAAAAACCAGAGCTGCAAAGAAAGCGCCATTGACATGCATAGAACTGTACAAAATTAAGAGCACAGAATCGCAATCTTAATCGGAGACATTTCATACAGAACTGAGAGTGTATACTGCAATTAAGGTTGGGCAATTCGATTGGGGGATTCGAATCGATTCGAAGTACAGATTATTCGAATCCATAGTAAAAAAGCTAGCTGAATGAAAGTGGAATTTTTAATTTTAATTATCTATGATCAATACTAATATATCCATTAGTCTCATTTTATTTATGTCGCATTTGCTATTTGATTATTGTTATTGCATAACGATTGGTCGGTGTAACACGGACATGGATTGGGTGTTAGCGGAACCGTGTGCTTTGAAGGCAAGTGGGCTTTATATATTTTTGTTTAATTGAAATACGCTTATGTATCTTTTAATTCTTTATTATTGTTGGTGATGTGTGTTGTATTCACACACGGTTTTTTGTTTGTTGGGCCTTAGTGGGACTAATACCTTATCCCCCTTCCATGCCTCTGTGAAAGGAGATCCCTATGCTTTACACGAGGGGGTGGTATAGAAAGAATATAAATTACTAGACAAGTTCAAGAGGCTCCCTACACGCACAAATTTATTTCTGTAACATTCAGCGGTGATTTGTTGTGTAATTGGATAGATTGTGTGTGTGGTAATTTTGAGTGGTGAAGAAAAGTGGCAAGCTTTTATGGGAGACAAAAAAAAAAAAAAATTTTCAACCAAAACTTGTACGCCAAAGACGTGAAAACGGTTGGGAATGTTTTGTCAAATAGAATCATATTCGGTGGATTCAATTCAAAATTATTTTATTAGAGATTCTATTCGAAAAAAATATATTCAAAAGCTGCATCCCTAATCAGACAATATACGACTTGCACTGTGTACGATTTGACACAAATTTAGCCAATGTTCTTGAATATAACCAAATTTAAATTTAGCCAAAATTTCTTCAATATAATCAATATATGATTCGAGACCAAATTCTAAATCAATGTAATTGCTTAGAATCTGGAAGTGTCGATATAACCACAAAATTCCATTTAATTTTAATCTTTTTTATTATTGATCGCTGATCTGTTTTGTTTATTTAGTCGAGTATTTGGTGAACAACACGTTTGAGAATACATAAAGGTAGAGGTTTTAGAATAAATTCAAAGGGATATATATCCGATCGTAAAAAAATCAAGCATGAGCGACAGATGGATCGCGTCTCATCGACGCGATCCATCAGTGACTCATACTTGACAAAGGATGCTTTTACAAAGCTTTTCTGGTTGAATATTATACCTATATCAGATACTTACACTGGATACGACTTGCACTGTACGATTCGACAAAGCTTCAGCAAATACTCTATCAAGCTATGCTATTGGTCTGGGGGACGTGGACTAACTACTTATCCTTCCTCTGTGCCTTTGTGTTTGCGAATCTGTATGCAGTACATGAAAGGATACAGTAGCAAGAGTAATTATGACTAACTAGAGAGGTTCAAAATCTTGCTTCACACTTACACAAAATTATTTCTGTAACGTTTCGTCTGACCAAAGTTAGACATCTTCAGACAAGCAATTTTAAAAATGTAACAAAAAAAAATTTGCATGCAATATAAAGAAAGGAATGTTTCAAAGTAAATAAATGATAAAATTAAGTATGTCCATTGTACATTGGAAGACCGATGAGACGAAAAGATCAATAATGGGGCTATAGGGACATGTCACATACTTTGAAGCATTTTTCTCTTTATATTGCATGGGAATTTCTTTTTGTCACATTTTTAAAATGCTTGTCTGAAGAAATCTAGATTCGGTCAAACGAAACGTTACAGAAATAAATTTGTGTAAGTGTGAAGCAAGACTTTGAACCTCTCTAGTTACTCCACCAAGTTTTGAAATTTCACATAGCAAGAATTTTCGCCGATGTGATCAGTTAGCAGACAACTTTTTTTTTAATATTTATCTGACTTTCTTCGAATGAGATCGAATGAGAACCGAAAACAATTACTCAGGAGGTTGCGAATAGGCCTGGGCAGTTCGATTCAGTGATTCGAATCTATTCGAAGCAAGATAAATTCGAATCAATCGGGAATCGTTCATAGGAACAAAATTTGTAAAGTGAACTGGGATTTTCATTTTTAACGACGAAATGCAATCGATTTCGGTCAAATTTGACCAAAATCGTTTATACTTCGTCGATAAAATATGAAAATTGTTGCTCTTAGTGTATAGTGTAAATTGAAAATACACTACAAACTATAAATTTCTTTATTTTCATATTTATATTTGTTATTTACGAATAATTAGTGACTCGATCCAATTCGAAAAAATTATTCGAATCAGATTCGAATTCCGAGTCATTCGGTTTTGCCCACCCCCAGTTACGATTCGAAAATCTATTTTTAAAAAATCTTCTGAAAGTGGCGATCCTAGATGTAACTGTGGAATTCCATTCAATTTTTCTTTTCATTTAATAAAATATTGATCGCCGACCTGTATTGTTTGTTTAGCACAGGATTGGGTAAAATAACAACAACGCGCTCGTCTTCGGCGTGTCTTTAAAAATATTCGATGTAATGGACGAATTTAAAGTATGTATTTTCAATGGTGGATTGTAACGTAGTTGAGTAGTAATTGTCGGTAACCTCACAAACGGTTCGGACAAAAAAACATACTATACCACTCACTGCACTCTACCATGGCGGTTCAGTTTCGTCTGTTATTTTCCGTTCAGAGTGCAGTCGCTGGTACTTTATTATTTAGTAACGGCCCTTGGTTGATGGTACCCTTTTGGGCACTGCTTCCGGCCTCGCTCAGAGATGAATTTCAATAAAAAAAAATAATATAACTAGAATTTGTGCGCTGAAGACGCGAAAATAAATTTGACTCATTTATTGGGAAAAGTCATCATTTCGGGAGCGAAAGCAAAAATTTATAATAAATATAATCACATGCTGAAGGTTTGTTTTCTAGCCGCCGCCTGGAGTGGATCACCCTGACCAAGGGCACTTATATACTGTAGAAAAAGTACAGTAAATTTACTGGTCTTCTGCAGTAATTAATTACACATTTCGAAAGTTACAAAAACGTCCTGTTGATGAGATTTGTGCCAATTATGGGCTGTTGATGGACCGCACCTTCGCGGTGCGTTCCATCAACACCCCATATTTGGCCAAATTTTATTCAATACCGCTAAGTCAAATTACTGTCAAAAACCAGCGATTTCGTTGCATTTTTGTTACAGTGTAGACAGAAGCTTTTGTAAATGTATCACACCTCCTATATGGAGGAATTTAGCTTCGATCTGACCTGTATTTGGTAAAATAAAAGCAACAAGAATGTCTCCATCGCGTGGCTTTGACAATATATTCGACGTAATAAACAGATTTCTGAACACTATTTTTAACGGTGAATTGTGGTGTAGTGTGGTGTAGTTGGTTGGTATGAGTACACTGTAAAAATATGCAAAAAAATCACTGGTCTTTGACAGTAATTTTACTTGGTGATATTAATAAAAATCAAAATTGACCTTTTTGGCCAAATAGGGAGTGTTGATGGAACGCACCGTGAAGGTGTGGTCCATCAACAGCCCATAATTGGCATACATCTTATCAACATGGCGTTTTAATAACTTTGTAAATATGTAGTTACTGCAAATGACCAGTAAATTTTCTGTACTTTTGTTGCAGTGTAGTAACTGTTAGTAACGACGGGAGGTATCATAACTTAGAAAGGACTAAAAATGAACGTATAATTCCCACTTGCGTTGAAGACGCGCAAAAATTGTGAAATTTTTGTGGCGAATATTGACCCGTTTAGGAGCAAAAGCAATTTATTGTAAATGGTATTGCGCGCCAGACTCAAAAAATTTTTTGAATTTCATTTTCGAAAATATCACTTACACGACCGCAACTTTTGCCGGATATCTACAATCCGAGCCTTATTATGTCGAGCATGAACCTCAGATAGACCGCCACTTGTAGACTCGATAAAGCGTAGAGGAACTATCGAATTTCAAATCCCATTATTTTATTAGCTATAAAAATTGATCGCTGACCTGTATCATTCATTCAGTTCAGGATGTGGTAAGACAGCATGTTTGCCTTGAGAGTGGATGTTTTCGGAAATATAGTCAATAAGAATTAATTTCGCAGCGCAGTAGTTTTTGGGTGAAGTGTAGCATAGCTAGATGATGTGAACAGCGATTTCCAGAGGCCGAATTTCGGAAAGAACGTAGAAGGAGGAAAGTTTTTCCAAATGAAACTTGTCTGCTGAAGACGCGCAAAATAATTACATTTCTATTGCTCATAGCTAGATGATGTGAACGGCAATTTTCAGAGGCAAAATCGGAAAGAACGTTAAAAGGAGGAAAGTTTTTCCAAATGGAACTTGTCCGCTGAAGACGCGCAAAATATTTACATTTTTATTGCGAATATTGACCAGTTATTTATAGTAAATGTTGTTACACACCCAAGGTTTAGTCAGAAAAAAATTTGTTTTTTGCTCTATAGTGAAAAATTTAATCTAGACTCAGATCGCTTATCCGTATTTGTCTGTTCAGTTCAGGATTTTGTGAAGCAATAAAATGTTTGTGTACAGCGTGTGGTTTTGAAAATATATTCGATGTTATAGACACATGTTAATGTACTGTATTTTAGTGGTAAATGAAGTTTATTATATACCAGGGCAGATACCGCCCAGCGTGCTTTAGTATAGAGGTTCAGTTTTGTTTGGGGTTTTCCGCTCACTCTGCAGTTGTTGGAATATATTTTGCAGTAGATCTATATCTGGGTCTGGACAAAACTAAATCATTTGGAATTCGAATCTGATTCGAATCGTTGATTTAATAAAAACAACGAATATCTCATTTTAACTATGACTATTACGGTCGCCATTATGATGATTAGGAAATATACAGTTACAAATTACAAATATTAGCATAAACTGACTTAAAGGCGATGTATTTTCATTTTAATTTTAATGACGAAATGCAACCAATTTTGGTCAAATTTGGCCAAAATCGGTTGCATTTTGTCGTTAAAACTGAAAAAATCGACTTCATTTAGCAGGTTTTTTATTATGACCGATTCACGATTGATTCGAATAATCTGTACTTCGAATCACCGAATCGAATTGCCGGGCCCTACATATCGTCGAATGTGGCCGTTAGTTGGACCCTTCTGAGCGATGCTTGTGACCTTAAAGGGTGAACTTCACCAAAATAAAACTGGAATGAGTCATCGAGGTTTGTTGCCGCAACACTGACCCATGGGGATTATCTTAGCAAGTAAGATTAATTATTTTCACGATTTAATTTTGTACTCGCTGAACGTAAAAATCGATTTAGATAGATCGAATGTAAATAAAGATGTAGAGCCTGGGGATGGAATAAAATTCTGAAGCAATTTCCTCTTCTGATATTACTCAATTTGGTTCATTATGCAGAGAAATCATGATATATTCTGAATTTTGAGTTGTAAAATCAAAATACACTAAATATGGTCGAATATCATAAATTTCGTTTATCTGAAATGTTTGATCATCATTACATATATATATATATATGTATATATATAGAGAGAGAATTTCAAATATCGCCCAAACGAAATAATGCACAACCCTAGTTGAGGCCATTTTAATAGGATATGTTGTAGGACCGGTGGGAGTAGTGACGAACGATCTTCCCAATCTCGGTAGATCAATCGTGTTAATTTTTTATAATTCTGACTTGTTATATATAAATGAGTGAACAAAAATAGTCAATATGCTGACGACCCAAGGGGGAATGAAAACCTCGGAAACTGAATATTGATCGACTGATGTGAAATAAAACTGTGGCTTATGTCATTGGACCGGATGAAATACTTGTGGAGAGGGTGTCCTAATGGAGCACGCGCACGGGACATTATTAGGTCTGGGCAATTCGATTCGGTGATCCGAATCGATTCGAAGTACAGATTATTCGAATCAATTGTGAATCGTTCATAGAAACAAAAGCCTGCTAAATTAAGGGCATTTGTCAATTTTAACGACAAAATGCAATCGATTTTGGTCCATTTTGACCAAAATTGGCAGTATTTTTGTCTTTAAAATGAACATGCATCGCTTTTAGGTTTAGTAATAGGATATTTGGGATTTTAAAAGAAATCAACGATTCGATCAGATTTTTTTTATATCCACTTCGTAGAGTGGATCACCCTGTCCAAGGCCCTGTAACAGCGGCCACTAGAAAACTTCTTGATTTTCACAATGAAGACAAGTTGTAACACTAAAAATGGAACATTCGTTATTTGAATGGAATCAGTGATTCGATCCGATTCGAAAAAATTATTCGAATCAGATTCGAATGCCAAATGATTCGAATTTGCCCAGCCCTAGTTCGGTGTGTGGGGCTGTTAGATTTGTGTGTTCAACGAACTAAGCCTTTGTATTCGATTCCGCGCGATCAAATATATAAATATATTTTCTTGTTCTCAGAACCATAACTCACATTTACTGAAACCGCCCGAAATGTCGCAAAACGAACATAGTTTGACCAAAAAGCAGCTGCATCTGTAACGATTTTTGCACTCTAAGATTTGTTGTTTGCATGCAGATTGGCCCCAGGGCTGGGTGATTCTATTCGGTGATTCGAATCGATTCGAAGCACGATCAATTCGAATCAATCGTGAAACGTTGATAGGAACAAAAACTTGTTAAGTGATCTAGGATTTTCATTTTTTACGACAAAATATAATCGATTTCGACTAGAACAAAATCGATCATATTTCGTCGTTAAGATATGAAAATTGTTGCACTTAGTGTGAATTAAAAATATACTATAAACTTTAAATTGCTTTATTTTCACAAATGGGGACAAGTTATAATAGTAAAAATGCGATATTTGTTATTTACAAAGAGTAGGTGATTCGACCCGATTCGAATCAGATTCGAATTCCAAATGATTCGGTTTTGCCCAGCCCTACTTGTCACATAGGCGTACGAGCCCTATGACTTGAGTTTCATCAGAATTCAAAATTCACAATAATGAAGGATAAAGGTTTACCATTTTAGATTAACGAAATTATTGATATTTGATCATATTTTGCGGTGAAGTCGTGATTTATGTCAAATTTTACAACGTAAAATTTTACATATATCATGATTTCACTGCAAAATTAATCAATTAAAGAATAATTACTTAATCAGAATTACGTACTCAGAATCCCAGAATACTTGAATCTTCGGAAAGGTTAATGATGGTTTCGATCCAGGGAAATATATTGATCTGAAAAGGAATATTGATTGATTATTGTGCAGATTAAGTCATTAGACTTGATAAAATACTTGATTAAAATGAGAAAATGTGGCAGATAACTGGGAATAAACACGATTATGCGCAGTTCTTTTTTACATTCTGTATTAAATTCACGGTAATTTAATAATTTCAACGCATGATGCATTTCAGACTATTAAAGACTCGAATATCTTCACCGCTGTAATCAGTATATTACCGTCGTAGACGATGGCATATTAAAAGCCTTTTAGAGGTGGGCGGGGATTATAAAAAAATTTTGTAGAAAAACCTTTTAGACGCGAGGGAAGGGAAATTTAAAATAAAATCACAGCGGAAGTATGACTTTATATTTACGACGCAGGGGATAAATGTTGTCGAAAATTTTGGTATTTGATTGTAGTCATCATAAATTTCCAACAAAAAATTTCGAAAAATGGGATTACAAAATGGGCTAATTCAATTGTATTCATTGCTGCGCACTCAAAAGCATATTCTCCATTTTTTTCGGCCAAGGAGGGGTTGCGGCATTCTGTCTTAAATACACTGTTATCGTAGAACATAAGTTTCTTGACTCCTTGTTGCTGCCGGGACTAGCGCTTAAAATTGATTAACCAGCAACCGCACTCGAAGTCTTCGTACAGAGTGAAACAGCGCGATAGCCACGTGGGCACGATGGCCTTTGTGGTTAAACATGTTGGCATCGCAGGTTGAAGATCTCGGGTTCGAGTCCCGGCGAGTTAATTCATGCCCACCACTCAACCCAGGGTGTGATAACCTGGGTAGGCTAGGCCAAACAGGAAAAGGTCGTAAAGATATCTTTACAGCGACTCTAACCCTGTCCGTCTATAAGTGACCGCTAGTACAGGGCCTTGGACAAGGTGATCCGCTCCAAGAAATGGTTATAAAATAAAATCCAGGGATCTATATATGGCCAGGCCCGCGCGAGAGCAAAACAACTATCAGTATTTGCGAGATTCGTTGATATCTTGCTATGAACTACAAATCACTCCTTGTTTCCTTAAAACCCTGGAACCGTGTATGAGAGAATTCACAAGGATGCACGAGCGAGATAATATTAAGCTAATATACAAAAATATCATGTTCTCATTCCGCAGAAATATAAGTTTATTGTAAGCTTTCGTTAGAACATAGTCTAACTTCTTCAAACAAGTTAAAGTCACAGACTATGTTCTTGCGAGAGCTAACGATAAACTTATATTTTTGTGGAATGAGAACATGATATTTTTGTATCACTTTTTGCTTTGAGGCAATTCTAAAGCACGCGCCTACAGGTAGGGCTGGGCAAAACCGAATCATTTGAAATTCGAATCTGATTAGAATAATTTTTTCGAAACTGATCGGATCATAAATACCATGTGAATAACAAATGTCTCGTTTTTACCGTAACAGCTTGTTGTCATTCTGAAAATCGAGGAGTTCATAGTTCATAGAGTATCATCAATTCACACTTCATGTCTAAGAGCAAACAATTTTCGTATTTTAACGACAAAATAGAATCGATTTTGGTCAACTTTGCATTTTGTCGTTAAAAATGAAAAATTCCACTTCATTTAGGAAGTTTTTCTTTCACAATTGATTCGAATAATCTGTACTTCGAATCGATTCGAATCACCGAATCGAATTGCCCAGCCCTGCCTACAGGGACGTATTGTCGGCGGATATTATTATTTCACTGCAAAATAAATCAATTTAAAAATAATGAAATCGCGAAATCTCTGTTAATCATAAATCTACAAAATCTGCCTATTCTTGGACGAGGTCAACCTTACCTCCGTCTCGGGGGAATAAATTGGTTTGAAACCGATTATTGATCGAATAATGTGGAATTCACGTGCAGCTTATATCATCATTACTTATCATTACTTGATGAATTACTTGATTGAAATGAGTAAATGCGCGGGAGATTCGGGAATAATCACAACTTACGTCATTATTCAATGGACTGAAATGCACGAACCATTTTTACTATTAACAAGTAGGGCTGGGCAAAATCGAATCATTTGGAATTCGAATCTGATTGGAATAATATTTTCGAATCGGACCTAATCACTGATTCTTTGCAAATAACAAATATCCCATTTCAACTATCATAACCTGTCCCATTGCGAAAACGAAGAAATTTATAGTTTGTGGTTTGTTTTCAATTCACACTGAGAGCAACGATTTGGCCAAATTTGACCAAAATCGATTGTATTTCGTCGTTAAAAATGAAAATCCTAGTTCACTTCACAAGTTTTTGTTCCTATGAACGATTCACGATTGATTCGAATTGATCGTGCTTCGAATCGATTCGAATCACCAAATCGATTTGCCCAGCTCTATTGTCAAGGTTAATTTTTCTAAAACTCTTTGTTCTGATATCGGTATTCGCTTAATACAAGGCCTAAAGATGTGGGTATATGTACGAACCATTTCGCGACATCTTATATGGTAAAGAGCTATCTCAAATGAAGCTCCGCGAAATGTGATTTTATAGACGTAGAGATCCACCAAATAAGAACCAGTATTACCGCATACGTATGAAGGGAATCTGTCCTGGGCATCTAACACTTCTTTGTTTTCATTATAGTCGCCTTTTACAACACTCTGGAAATACGTAGCTGCAATTTTGAAACTCTCACCTACGTAAGCACTTTTTTCTATAACATATTGATCGCGTCATTTAAAGACCTTCATAAATACGTTGACAAATCCTATAAAGCCTAAGTCGTTACTAGCAACGGTCGACAACGTTACGCGAATTTAATATAGTAGCGGATAATTAGGTTTTATATGAGTTGTTTTTAGTCGATCGCTATTTGCGTAGTGCATTTATAGATTAATATCCATGGTTGGTTTCTTTTTCATTGAAATTCACTCAATGCAAGGCCGGAAGCAGCATTAAAAAAAAATCGACCAACGACCACTAAAATTGCAAACTTACTAAAAATCTAGCACCGGCAACTGTAATCTAAGCAGAAAACGTCCTAAACGGAACTGATAGTAAAGTGCAGTGAGTGGCATCTGCTCTGGGCGATAGTCTATTTTCTAACTTCGCCCATGAATTATACAGGAAAACGTTAATGCACTCCCGCACCTACAAGACATATATCCGGGACACATTCTTGTGAAAACCCAAAACCGATCGTAAATTTTTATTATTATTTATTTTTTATTTGTCAAGCATCCAGCTACTCAGCCTACAACAAAAATGGTGCGCTATTTCTATATAACGTATCGATCGCGTCAGGTGAAGGCGTTCTTAAAGTAGTTCCACAAATCCAATAAAACCCTGAGTAGCAGATTGCGTCGGTCGACAAGGTTACGTGAATTTAATTTGTCGGCGTGAACTCTGTTTCACTCCGGTTGTTTTTAGTTGGGAAATAAGCGTGTTTAATATGATACTTTGGTGATTTTTTTCTTCATTTTTTTCATTGAAATTCACTCTGAGCAAGGCGTATTGCATTGCATTTTGTCGTTAAAAATGAAAATCCCAGTTCACTTAACAAGTTTTTGTTCCTATGAACGATTGACTATTGATTTAAATAAATTGTGCTTCGAATCGATTCGAATCGAATTGTCCAACCCTAGCTTAGACCCGATCACTAGAGTAGAGTTTAGTAAGTGGCACCTGCCCGAGGCATTCGATTCGACGTTAACCCAAATTTCAAGATATTTCAGCCAATTTTGTGTAACAGATGCTAGGTTTATGGATACATATATACAGATGCGATATCTTTTATAAGAAAGTCCAAATCGTTGTTATACTATTTTTCAGGAATGAGATTTTGCCAGAAAAGTAGCAGAAAGTCAGCGCCGAAAGCGCAAATATTTGAGGTCGAGGTCATAGTTTAACGCGATCTAGTGATGGTTTTCGTTTAAACTAGATAAATTAAAACAAATATCTTAAGAAGGTATTACTAGGTATCCTAGTCTTGCTTTAAAATGATGTAAACATCGTTTAACTTCATTGAAGGCATTTCATCAGATTCAATGCTTAAAAGTACCAAATGCCTATTCTGAAGTTTTTTTTATGAATAAAGGTTGATTTTATGATTTTTATACTAGATAATTAGTGTAATTATTGAAAAAATTTGGTAAATTTTACCAATTTTATATAGTATACGCAGGTTGAAGATTTCGGGTACGGGTCCCGGCGAGTCCGGCTCGCTGATCCATGCCAACCACTCAACCCAGGGTGTAATAACTTGGGTAGGCTAAGCCGAACAGAAAATGATCATATCTTTCCAGTAATTGTAACCCTGTCCGCCTATAAGTGGCCGCTGTTACAGGGCTTTGGTCGGGGTGATCCACCCTAAGAAGTGGCCATAAAAAATAAAAAGAATCAGACATCCGCGAGACTAAGTAAAAGTAATTTCAATATAACTTTTTAAACTAAGTTTACTTGGTGTTACAGTACTTATTCCACGCCCACGACCAGACCTGGGCAGAACCGAATCACTTGGAATTCGAATCTGATTCTAATACTCTTTTTCTTTGTAAATGCCAAATATCCCAATTTTACTACTTTTTACTTTCACTTAGAAATTTGACCAAAATCGATTGCATTTCGTCGTTAAAAATGAAAATGCTAGTTCGCTTAACAACATTTTGTTCCTGTGAACAATTCACTATTGATTTAAATAAATTGTGCTTCGAATCGATTCGAATCACCGAATCGAATTGTCCAACCCTAGCTTAGACCCGATCACTAGAGTAGAGTTTAGTAAGTGGCACCTGCCCGAGGCATTCGATTCGACGTTAACCCAAATTTCAAGATATTTCAGCCAATTTTGTGTAACAGATGCTAGGTTTATGGATACATATATACAGATGAGATATCTTTTTGTTCCTATGAACAATTCACTACTGATTCGAATAAACTGTGCTTCGAATCGATTCGAATTGCCCAGCCCTATCCACCACTCAACCCAGGGTATAATAACTTGGGTAGGGTAGTTCGAACCGGACAAACCATACCTATCCAACAATTTTCCGTCTATAAGTGACCACTGGTGGTCTTGACTAGGTTGATCAACTCCAAAGGGTGGATATAAAAAATCAATAGCCCACACTTAAAGCATTGATTTTTTCTGGAGGGGGTTTAGCTATGCACGCACATTGTGAAGAAATTGAACTTAAGTCAAATCCATATAATCTTTAGACGTCATTAGCGTATACTAGAGTGCGATAAGAAAATGAGTCAGTGATGGAACGAACAAATAAAAGGATGAATGGACGCGCAAATGGAATGATGAATAATGGAATACTTGGCAAGATTGGATTGAAAGGTTTGGTATTAGAGTGCGGTGTGTCTTCCGTATAGTGGAAGACCGAACCACTTTTACTCAACCGGCGAATTCCACAATTAAGCGGTACGATACCGACACTGATAAAAGTTTAGTTCGAGTCTGCAATCTCCTTTTGAAAAATCACATTGCCTGCCCTTGCGTGACTCATCAGTGAAAAGTGAAAGATGAATCTGTTATTGTTGTTGAATAGATTTTGAAACTGACTCGTGACTCGACTTGCGACTCGTAACAGTACGACTTGAATTGCGACTCGTAACCGTATGACTCGACTTGCGACTCATAACCGCATGACTTGACTTGCGACTCGTAACCGTATGACTTGACTTGCGACTCGTAACCGTATGACTCCATTTTTACTTGCTAATAATTCTAAATTCGAGTTTTGGTAAGAGTTTGACTCGACTTGCAACTCGTGTGTACTTCGACTCGACTCGACTTGGGACTCAAAGTGAAGTGACTCGTTTCCAGCACTGGAAGATACCATTTACTGCACCATGGTGATTTAGTTTTATGTTGGATGCTTTACGCTGTGGTACAGTTGCTGGCGCTACATCTTGTAACTCTTCGCCATTCGAGGGGCCTAACTCGCCTTTGGTTGGCTTCTTTTTCGGCCTTGCTCAGAGGGCACTTCTAGTACTTTTGTAAAGCCTGCTATCAAACTACCTGCTTGAAATAAGTTCACATCAGCAATAGGGTGGGCAATTCGATTCGGTGATTCGAATCGTTTCGAACCACCAAATTATTCGAATCAATCTAGAATCGGTTACATAGGAACAAAAACTTGCTAAATGAAATAAAAATTTTTCATTTTTCAACGACAAAATGCAATCGATTTTGGTCAAATTTGACCAAAATCGATTGTATTTTGTCGTTAAAATAAAAATTTTTGCTCTTGGACTGGAGTGCAATTGAAAGTATATCGTTTTTGAGTCTGTTTAAGTTAATATTTGTAATTCGAAAGTGTAACTTTTTTAATTATCATAATGAAGACAATAATAGTAATAGTAAAAAAGGGATATTTGTTCTTTAATGGAATCAGCGATTTGATTCGGGAAAATTACCCGATTCACATTCGAATTCCAGATGATTCGGTTTTGCCCACCCTAGTCAGCAATAATACTATAATCATAAGCGTTGTTGGAATCTTTTCTCGTAATATATAGCCCTAAGCTAAAAGTTAATTACTGAGACAGCATATTTATTGACGTTAGTTATCTTTTATTTAGTTCTCTGGTGATCGATACGCAATGAAAGGAGAAATATGGTGGAGATATTGATCCATCAGAAATTTTATTTCGTCGATTATGTGTCACAGATGAACCGCGTCTTAACGACACATACTTAACAAAAGATGACAGTTTTTTTTCGCTTGGGATAGTTGAGGTTATTGTCGATAGTTTTAGTTTGTTTATTTTCGAATTGCATCTCGAATTCTGACATTTTGAATCGAAATTTTTCCGAATGTGATTCTAATTCGAGGAATTTCTTGAAGAAAAATTAAAAAATGGTCGATATTTTCCTGATGAAAAAGTTTCGGAATATTTTGTAAAAACTCGATTTTTTAATGAAATTTTTGCTGACAACTATCAAATTTTCTATCGTATATGTATTGATGTTAGTTATATAAGGTTAATAGGGTTTGGTTTATGTGACGGTCGATATTTAGAAAAGGAAAGGGATGTTTATTATCTCAATCAGAAATTTCCCTTTGTCAAGCATGAGCCTAAGATGGACCGCGTCTCATCGCCGCGAACCATCATCGGCTCATAGTAGATAGTTGTTTAAGATTATGTTTTACTTATTTTTTGTGACTGCTGGTACGAAAAAATAGAAATAGCATGGGGGAATCAGCTTAGTCAGAGTTGTATTTGATTAGATTTAGTCCTGTGCAGAATGCTTTCGGTTAGAGTGCAATCGCCGGCACTACATCTTGTAACTCTTCGCCATTCGAGTTGCCTAACTGGCCTTTGTTTGGCTTCATTTTTCGTCCTTGATCAGAGTGAACTCCTAAGTACCTATGTAAAGCCTGCTATTGAACTACCCGTTTAAAATTATTTCATATCAGCAATAATAATATAACCATAAGCGTTGTTTAAGTCTCATCGACGAGATCCATCAGCGGCTCATGCTTGCTAGTTGTTTAAGGTTCGTTATATTTATATTTAGTTTTTGTGACAGCTGGTCCGTAAAAAGGGGAAATGACGTGGAGAAAATCATCTTAGTCAGGATTACACATGTTTTTTTTCAAATGTAAATCATTATCATATCTTTTCCTTCGATACCGTTAAACAAATATTTTGAAGCCAAAGGTACCGGTTTAGCTCAATCGGTAAAGCGTTGCGATCACACTTCGAGCTACGCAACTCTGATACTCAAGACGCAAGTTCGATTCCTGTGGGAGGTGATGGATCAGGTGCGACATGTCTGCTAGACGCCTCGCTAGTGCACGGTGGTGAAAGGAACTGATTACGGCTTTCTCCCCCAACCAAGTTCACGCACAGGAAAAATATAATAACGAGAGATATGATAAGCCAAAATATTGCAACCCGATTCGGAACTGGTATATATCTACACGAGAGACCGCGGTTCATACGGCTAAGCTGTATTCTCGATTTCCTTTTCCAACAGGATAGAAAGGAAATCCCATCTATTTATCAGAACCAGGTTAGTTTTAGATTTTCAGAGTGCGTGTGAGGGAGTCTAATGAACTATTGGAACCCAAATAAGCAAGCTGGAAAATTGAAGAAACAATCGGGCCGAAGGTTTGATGAAAATGGTCAAAGTCGCTGTAAAATATAGAAGCCCTAACGTATTTGCTACGTAGAATAAGAGCCTACTAAAAGGAAGCAAATGAGTGTTAGATGATTTTTGACGTCCAGGGCAGATACCACTTACTGCACTTTACAATGGCGATTCAGTTTCATTCGAGATGCTTTTCGTTCAAAATGCAGTTGCTGATACTATATCTTTTAGTAGCTCTTTGCTATTGAGAGGCCATTAGTTGGTTCCTTTTAGGCACTGCCTCCGGCCTTGCTCAGACTGCATATTAAAGGTAAATTCACTATACTTTTTCAAAACCGTAGCTTTCTCAAACGAGATAAAGATAGATGGAAATCAGTAAGCGTTCAATCACGACAGAGTGTGCGTGCGTGCGGAAAATCTTTACTGGTGTTATAGATTAATCATATAGAACCTTATACATTAGACATTTACGTAATATGTATGTTAGGTATGGTTAAAACATGGTAATTAGCTCAACATTAATTTTTTATTTTTGCATCGATTTTGTGCGCGTTTTTTTGTTGAAGTGGGTAGATCTCTGATCCATCTTTTCACACTGTGGTGAAAGCACATTAAATTCCCCGTTAATTTGCAGTGATTGTACAATTCTAACATTTTAAACCACCTTGATGATGATGATGATGATACTTTTGCCAAGCATGTGTTGTTGATGGAACGCACCTCGGCGGTGCGTTCCATCAACAGACCATTCTTGGCCGAATAAATTGATTTCGTAGTTACATCTCAACATCTTAAAGCAAAATTACTGTCAAAGGCGATGATTTTGCCGCATTTTTCAACAGTATAGCTACGAATCATTGTAGTAGAGACCCTCTGCCATTCAACAAATTGTATTTTGTCACGACGAGGAGCGCCTGGGTCAGCCATACGTTACAAAAGGAAAATTTACATATGCAGTCAACTTGCTTCATCGGACGCCCTTAGTCGTGGTTGGGCAAAGATTTTCTGATTGTTAGCCTGGAAGAACAGAGATAATGTTGTGATATGATTTAATTCTATCGTGCGAGAAAGGAAAGCCGAGAATGCCCTTTCGTGCAGACGCCAGTTCCGAATCGGGCGAGGGCTTCGGTTTAACAATATCTCATTTTTCTGTGTATGGACTTGGGTGGTGGAGAAAGCTATGTCTACGTGAACCACAGTGGGTCGGTGAGGCGTCCAGCAAATCTCTCGCATATATAATCTTCCCTCACGAGATGAGAACCTTTGTAAAGACGATTCGTAGCTTGATGCGTATTCCCGACGCGTGACTGATTGTGCTAACCGTACAGACGTACCTCTTCTGTTTTCTTTTATATATATATATATATATATATAGTTTTCATTGTTCAGGACGAAAAAAACATTACAGAGCAATAAGGCATGTTTTGAAATATTAATAACGAAAAGATCGAGAAAAAAAGGCCTCACTTAGTACCAGTAGTAGGTTTTATTTTGTTGCTCGTCTATTTATTAAGAGGATAATCCTGTTTATATTGATTTAGTTTGGTTCTATTGATTCTGTAGGCTTTGAGGTTATACCCGTGAATAACTAAGCTTCGCCTGGCGATACAAGAGATTAGTAGAACAGGTAAATGCGAGGAGGTCCGTAATGCATCTTGTATACACTGTAACAAAAATGCAGTAAAATCGCTGCACTTTTACTGTAGTTTTACCTTGTCATATTAAATAAAACTATAAAATTGACTTTTTTCGGTCAATTATGGGCTGTCGATGGAGCGCACCGCTGAGGTGCGGTCCATCAACAGCCCATAATTGGCATACATCCCACCAACAAAACGGTTGGATATTTTTTTTAATGTTCAATTACTGCAAAAGAATGGGTAATTTACTGCATTTTCCTTACAGTGTTCCTATAGTTTACTGACTTTATTCTCAAAATACTTTTACGTAATTTCACTGATATCTGATTTACCTACTTAAACTTTTACCGAGATATGTATTTGAAGTTCTATCTAGTTGAGTTATTGGGTGGAATTTGCCTGATGTTGAACTTGCTACCTAGTTCGAAAAACTAGACACCAACACTGTAACAAAAGTACAGTAAATTTACTGGTCATCTGCAGTAATTGCGTATTTCCATAGTTAAAAAACGCCATGTTGATGAGATTAATATCAATTATAAGCTGTTGATGAACCGCACCTTCGCAGTGTGTTACATCAACGCCCCATATTTGGTCAAAATAAGTCAATTTTAATTTTTCTTTAATACCGCCAAGTAAAATTACTGTCAAAGACCAGTTTTGTTGCATTTTTGTTACAGTGTAATAATATTATATTATAATAAAATGAGTAATTCTTATTATTATTTTTTAAATGAACTATCTGGTTTTCAATCAATTTGCCACTTAGTATTGAGTGAAACTAGGCTACCTTGCCATACTTTAGCTTGTTTTGTGGTGAATTTGTTTTACCCTACTTAGTTTAAAAAAAAATAGTTGCCACACCCAGTAAGAAGGACCATCAAAAAAATTTAAAAAAGTGAGGAAATTCAGATTCCGAAGAAGTTAAGTGCGAGAATAATTCATTTTAGATACAGTTTGAAGCATATTAGAGGTCCATTGTGCCTTCAAATATCATTTTATTAACAGGATTCCCTTTATTTTACAGAATTTACAATAGTATACGTTATATACTTTGAAACGCAAGTCGGCCATCTTTTTTTTATTCTATTTCACTTCATCTTGGGAATACCATCCGCGAGAAGTCGCCATGGCACATGGACGAAGCCTATCTCTCCCTACTTTACAGCCGCTACACGTCAAACCGAAGAGGAAAAGAGCTTCGGAGTTTGAAATCGTAAGTGTGCGGTTGTTTTGTTGTGTTTTATTATAAATAATTTATGTCTAATATTGCGACAAGCTGGTGTATCCTGAAGAATCACGAGAAATCGGAAATAATTTTGCTACATTACGAATATTTTCAATAAGGTTACTCCGTACTATGTAATATACTGTGCAGAATCATGCAAAAATACTATGGATATCGGGTTACGCCGAACATAAGCAAGGGCGCTTCCCCTAATCTGAGTTTTGCTCTCTTGGGTGATATTATGTACGAATGCACTAAGGCCAACAATACACTCTAAGTTGCCTTACCGATGCATTGCGTTGCGTTTCGGGTTACAAAAGAAATCGGCGACACACGCCTGCATTGCTTTGCGTTAATCATATTCAGATACAAAGCACAAACGCATGTCACTAGGGCTCGACAAAACCGGAACATTTGGAATTCGAATCTGATTCGAATAACATTTTCGAATCGGATCGAATCACTAATTCCATACAAATAATAAATATCCAATTTTTTCCATCACTATCATTGTCTCCATTATGATAATTATTTATAGTTACGAATTGCAAATATTAGGATAAACTAACTTGAAAGTATTAATTTCAATCACATTTCACCTCCAAGAGCAAAATTTTTCAATTTTTAACGACAAAATGCAATCGATTTTGGTCAAATTTGATTTAGCGTTGAAGATGAAAAGATCCACTTCATTTAGCAAGTTTTTGTTCCTGTGGTCGATTCGAATAATTTATGCTTCGAATCGATTCGAATCACCAAATCGAATTGCCCAGCCCTACATACAACGAAACGAGCACTCTTCGTTAGCTTGCATAGCAAATCGTTCGTTTGCGTTGGAGATCTCAACCCAGGGTGTAATAACTTGGGTAGGCTAAGCCGAACAGGAAAGATCATACCTTTCCAGTAATTGTAACCCTGTCCGTCTACAAATGGCCGCTGTTAAAGGGCCTTGGACAGGGTGATCCACTCTAAGAAGTGGCTATAAAAAAAAATAAAATAAAAAAAACGTTAAGTAAGCGCACTCAGATCATTGCTCCAGCGTGAAACACAAGGGTGAAATAAAAAAAAAAAAACCTAGAAAAAACGCAACCAACGCCAACGCGTATTATGGCTTTTACTTCGGATATACAGATCCTGCGTGTGGTGAAAGTATTACGACTATTTGAGTTTCCAAAACTTTAAGTACAATTTTTCGAATCCCAGTGGTGAATATTAAATATCTTCGATTATAGAATATAATCGAATAATAATCTAGGGCTGGGCAATTCGATTCGTTGATTGATTCGATCCGGAGCACGATTTATTCGAATCCATCGTGAATCGTTTATAGGAACGAAAACTTGTTAAATGAACTAGGATTTTCATTTTCAACGACAAAATGCAATCGATTTTGGTCAAACTTGACCAAAATCGATTACATTTCTTCGTTAAAATATGAAAATTGTAGCTCTTAGCGTGTATTTAAAATATACCACAAACTATAAATTTCTTCCATTTCACAATAGGACAAGGTATAATAGTAAAAATGGGATATTTGGTATATACATAGAATTAGTGATTCCATCAGATTTGAACTAATTATTCGAATCCGATTCAAATGCGAAATTATTTCTATTTTAAAACTTTATTTTTAACGACAAAATGTAATCGATATTGGTAAATTGCTGTCGTTTGTTGTTATTTACATGGAATTCGCGATTCGATCCGAATCAAAAAAATTATTCAAATCCGATTTGAATTACAAATGATTCCCCCTATAAATATCCCACGTCGCACAATTTATCAAGCGATTATCAAATACGTACTTATTATCCAGGAATACGCATATTTTTGTTTCCACAGAATACAAATCGCCCTAAAATCATTATGTGACGTCTTATTGGTTTTCGATCTCAAGCCGAGCCCTCTAATATCCAGTAAATTCTGTCTGGCACGCGAGATCATAATTGAATTGACATTTATACGCGTGGGAGGGAATTTAATTTTCGCCCAAAAAGTGGGGAACCTGACCTAAAAACACACATATATGGTAGGTTGATGACGAAATATCGGTGCTGAAGCTTTTCCTGGTTTACAAATCTCTCAAACTGATATTGTGTTCTAGGAAAGATTCCAAGATTTTCAAGGAAGTGATTAGTTGACCACTTAGTCTTGGCAAGTAAACTAGATGGTTAGAATCGATCGAAATTTTTGCTAGGTAAAGCGAAATTCTCATATTTTAACGATAAAATAAAATCGATTTTGACCAAATTTTGATATTTTAAAGGAAAAATGCAATCGATTTTTGTAAAAATGTTGGTATTTTAACGGAAAAATGCGATCGATTTTGGTAAAATTTTTATATTTTAACGGAAAAATGCAAACTATTTTTGTCAAATTTGACCAAAATCAATTGCATTTTTTTTTTTTTGTATAAATATTAAAATTTCTTCTCTTAAGCATGAAGTGAATATCACAAATGCATTCATTGCCTCTTTAAATATAAAGTTAGTAATTCGTAACTATACATTTCTTGATTTTCAAAGTAAACACAAGTTGTATTACTAAAAAGGTGTATTTGTTAATTTTGAATTGAAAATTCGAATCTTATTCGAATCGGATCGAATCATTAATTTCACATCGGTAGCAAATGACCGCTATTTTCATTACAAGTTAACCAGTGTTATCAAAATCAGGAACTTTATAGCTACGATTTTACCGATATTTGTATAAACGATGGGCGCGATGGCCTAGTGGTTACACACACACGTTGGCGTCGCAGGTTGAAGATCTCGGGTTCGAGTCCCGCCGAGTCCGGCTCGTTAATCCATGCCCACCACTCAAGTCAGGGTGTAATAACTTGGGTAGGCTAAGCCGCCCGTCCGTCTATAAGTGTCCGCTGGTACAGGGCCTTGGGCAAGGTGATCCACTCCAAGAAGTGGCTATCGAAAAAGAGGCATTGTGCCGTCATTTTACCCATCGTTGTTCAGAACATAAATAAATTTTATTGCCGAAATATGATAGTTCTACTTTATTACACAAGTGCACAAGTTTTCGTTCCAATGACCGAGACACGATTGATTTGAATTAACCGTACTTCGAATCGATTCGAATTACCGAATCGAAATGCCCAGCCCTAGAAGCAGTTTTTAAAAGGAACCAACTAACGGCCACTGAGTAGTAAAGAATTACTACAATGTGTAGTACCTGCATCTGCACTATAAGCAGAAAACATCCTAAACGGAACCGAACCGCTATGGTTTTGTAATTTAATCCCAGAATAGGATATTTTCCCTGCATTTTACCAGATATTGTTCCTATAAGCGATCCATGTATGATTCGAATAATTCCTGCTTCGAATCGATTCGTCACAGCGTGGTATTCATTAGTGGTCCACGTCCAAGAAATATAATACATGGTAGAAGACAGACAAACTTAATAACGTTTATTAACTTAGGCACCAGAACTGCGTTTTAATAAATGAACATGTAAATGTAATTACGAGAAACCGAGAACCCTGTTCTCTGGCAATACAGACAGATTTAATTTAATATCGTTTATTATTTCCAGGCAGGCGAACTGTGCTTTTATTTAGGAAATGCGACGCTCCAAATTCGCGTCCCCATTTTGACCTATCGATTTTGTAAAGATAACAGAGCGTAGAAGCCTATAGCCTATATATATATATTTATTACATTTTCATTGTGAATATGCAGCGCTTTGGTATGATCAAAATCGCCGTACCCTTGATCTTAGTAAATGTGGCTTGTTCAAATATATTTCATGTGTGTTGAATGAGGCAATTCAATAGAAATAAAAAAATGATTGACATTTCGCCAGGGAAGATACACTGCAATCGAGTGCAGATCTAATATAGACATTCAGCAATGTTTCATTTTCTTAGGTTTTTATGATTTGCTATGGCCTGTCCGTGAACCTACCGGGGGGCTTATACCCAGCAACCGTTAGGCACGGACCTTTGTTGTGACTGTGTATCTGTTCTTTGTCAAAGCTACCCGCGAAGTGCCTTGCTGAAGGGAACGCTCGGTGGTGAAACGGTCAAACATCGAACCTTCTGGATAATACGATCGTGCTCAACCGACTGAGCCACCGAGCCGGGCATTCAACAATGTTTAACTTTAAGGCCGGAAAAAGTGACTAAAAGACGCCACCTAACGGCCACTTTTATTGAAGCAGGAGTCACTACAAGATGTGGTATCAGTACCGGACTCTAAGCGGAAAATATCCCATACAGAATTAAACCAACATGTTAAAGTGCAATGAGTGGCATCTGCCCTGGGAGATAAAAACATTTATCACTTTTTTGTTTTCTTTTTAATCCCCACGTACGACAGTCAGGAAATAGATTCAGACTATTCATTGTTTTGAGTGGATCCTCCTGAACAAGGCCTTGTACCAACGGCCACTTATGGACGAACAAGGTTAGTGTTGTTGGAAAGATAAGATATTTCCGGTTCGGCCATGTTCGTTCGTCCAAGAGTGTAATTCCAACAACTCTAACCATGTCCGTCTATAAGTGATCGCCGGTACGTTCCTTGTCAGCGTGACCTGCTCCAAGAAGTGCCTATACAAAGGGGGGAAGGGGCAAAAGAAACTCGGAGGTCCGATTCCACCATAACGTAGACGGCGAACGTTGTTCACGATAGGAAAAAATATATTTAGGGTAAAAAAGCGTCTCTTGTCAATATTGTATCGTCAAAATGTCGTGACCAATAAGCAATTTACCTGAATGATTGAAAAAAAATCATCAATCGCGGAATTATGTATGGATGAGTTGAAGTACCTTCTTATTTCTCTTGGCATCGCAATGCTCGCAGTCGCGCTGATTACATTTATCGCTTTATTCGAGTCCGTAAAACGGATTACACGAACCTTATGTCGCACAGGACTCAAATATCGATCAAAAACGGTCCGTTGCGGTTCAACCTTAGAACACGTCTATAAATAAAATATAAATCGTACGATGTATATGCATAATCCAAAATAACATAGGGTATATCGTACCCCAGGGAGATTACGAACCAAACATGCCCAGAACAAGTCTGGCGGTATTTCATATACTCAGTACTGCTCGGCCACCCGGAGAATATTGTTTTTACCAGAAGAAAATTTAACAAATATGTAATGTTTATGATTTATGTACTCTTGCTAGAGGAAAATTTGCTCGCGTTTTGAGTACCTGGTAGCGACTAGGGCTGGGCAATTCGAGTCGGTGATTCGAATCGATTCGAAGCACAATTAATTCGTATCAATCGTGAATCGTTCATAGGAACCAAAATTTGTTTAGTGAAGTATGATTTTCATTTTTAATGACGAAATGCAATCGATTTTGGTCAAAATTGATCAAAATCGATTATATTTCGTGGTCAAAATATGAAAGTTATTGCTCTCAGTGCGAATTGAAAATTCACTACGAGCTCTAAATTTCTTTATTTTCACAATGGGAATGAGTTGTGATGGTAAAAATGGAAAATTTGATATGTACAAAGAATTAGTGATTCGATCAGATTCGAAAAAAAACAAGTGATTCGGTTTTACCCAGCTCTAGTAACGACCCAGTAACATAAAAATATATCGAATCGTCAAAACCATCAATACTGTTATATGAAATAGCAGTTTTTGATGCTTTTTCGTCAACCGATGAAAATTGCGTGAGCTTTACGGACACCCGCAGGAAAACGACAATCTGCCACTCCACCGCCAGTCTCATTACTCAAACCGGAGTGTAATAACTTGAGAGGCTCGGCCAAACGGAAAGATCTTAGCTTTCTGACTAACTCAGTTCATTTATAAGTGGCTGCGGGTGTTAGCTGGGTTCGTTCGCCTACAACATCTTTTGTTCATCGTATAAATGACTATCGTTGGCGTATTTAGAACCTTGAAAACGGAGGGGAAAAATTTGAGAAAAATGTTGAAAAAAAATATTCGAAACAATACGCGAAATATTAATAATAGGCAAAAACAACTAGTGAACAACGTTTTTGTTGTATATCTCGATGAAATATCCCCGAAATCGTGCTGGAGGCATGCAAAATTTTGAATGAATAGAATTAAATTGCCTAAAAATTGTCTAAAAAAAGTGGATTAACTACTGGAATTATTTTTTTATTTTCTAAGTTTTAAACCATTTAAAAGGCCATTCTGCAGGGGGGGGGGGGGGGGGGGGCATTTCATTTTTTATAAACTAAATTGTCATTCAAAATTAGCGTTTTTCTCTATTGTACCACGCCTTATTCCACACTCTTTATAATTTTTCAGAAAGTTGCACGTGCCCCGGTAAATTTCAGTGAGAAAGAATGAATTTCCACGCGATAGGAAATTTGAGAAGATTGAGTTAATAGGATTAAAAGATAAATTTGCCTGTATTCTTTGCGCACGGCGAACGGGGATCGATTTATACATGCGTCGTACGTAGAGACGCTACGTAATTTACGCTCAATCGACCACACGCGTACGTACCCGGGTCAAATGGGTTCAAGTTGATTTGGTAATTTAATCTTTCGTAAGTATGAAATAATGCAGATGTCTACCCAATATGAAACTATCTGCCCAGACTTACTGTGTTAAGCATGGCTCACTGATGGGAAGCGCCGCCCAGGCGCGGTCCATCTGTGGCGCATGCTTGACAGAAAAGATATACCTGTATAGGCAAATACAGCACACCCGTGGGTCATTCTTTATATGATAAAATTATCTAATTGGGTATTTACATATTTATGACGAAAACCACATCCTTGACGTTTAGATATTTTTACTGTTTGTACAAGAACATTTAGGTCGATTTTTAGTATTTTTTGATACTTAATATGTCCTGCCGAGTTCCACAGCTTGAAATTTGCGTAAACTTTATTGAATTAGGTTTTTCGTGGAATTTCACTCGGGCAGATCTCACCCCCTCTCTCTCCTCGGAGCTATAGGAGATATCAATTCGATAGAAATCTGGCGCGCGCGAGAGAATATTCCATTGCTTTCTTCCGATGTGAAAAGCTAGTCGTATCGTCGTAACGTTGCCTCACTTTGTTTATTTTATCGATATTATAATGGCCTTTGTTCGGATGAGTTTTCTGCTCTCGTTCTCAACAAAATCGGTCCACTCGATTAGCCACCCATTTACTGTGGGAGTTCCACAGTGTCACAGATAATTCTATGCGAGAAGTTTTTTTCCGGGAACTTTTGTGATTTGGAATTCATTGCCTTCACACTGCTTTCTCGATCGTGTGGATTTGTAAGCTTTCAAAACTCTAGTCAGTAAGTGTCTTTTGAGAATAAAGATTCCTCAGCCTTCGTTTCTGTCCTCATGTAGCTCTTCGCACAGCAGTGGTTTTGGATGAATCTTATTATAGAAATTCTCTTAAAACCTTGCTCTGAGCAAATTCAGATTTAAAAAAATTCGTCGTGACTCATGGGCGAGAATTTGAAATACGTGAAGACGCACGACCTACATTACCGCACGATTACGTACCACAGTGTAAATAGCACTCCGACAAAAAATATTGTTCAAATACACAAAGAATATCGTAATATCCGAAAACCAGGCTCGTAATAGAAACGCTCATCTGAAACAAAAATAAAGACGTGTGCGTGATAATTTGGAATGCGTGACGACGCACAAATGATTCAGTCCAAATGGATTACGTAGTAATAACGTAAACGACGTGCCTTCGTCAAAATACACAAAAATATATAATCGCCAAGGAAGTGAGATCGAAGCATCAAACCCTTGAGTTTATTTTCACAACTATGTCTAAAACAGAGATTATTAAGCTTTTCTAAACCGCGCTCTCCGTCTTGATGCTAATCATCATAATCCACACCTCACCTACATCTCAATATTGAGCGAACAAAACAAAACAGACATCTATTTCGCGTTATTTTGTCAATGAGAAGGGTGCAGCTGTTTTATTTATTAAGAGTTTATTAGCAATACGGCCCGAAAAATATTTGATGGCTTACAATAGGGATAGGATATGACTTTTTCTCTGCGGGACAGGAAAGCCGAGAATACAGCCTACCAGTTCCGAATCAAGGTGAAGGTTTGTGATTTATGGTACTTCTCATTTTTCCTGTGCTTGGATCAGGTTGATGGAGAAAGCTTTAAGCAGCGCTTACGTGAACCGGCGAGGTGTCCAGCAGACCTCTCGCATATGATCATCATCCCTCATGGGATTCGAACCCGCGTCATGACGATCAGAGATGCGTAGCTCGAAGCGTATTGCCAACGCTTTACAGATTGAGCTAACAGGGAACCTTAGATATCTGTTTGTGTGTGTGTCTTTTATGTCCTCTTTACGAAGACAGTAACTCTGACCATCATCCATTCGATAGCAGTCTTTTAGAAATCGGCATCCATCTAGAATGTCCTCATCGCTTCTTCCTTCCTTCTGAAAAGTAATAAAGCTATGGATAACTTATAAATAGGGTTTCATCCTCCCGAATGCTTTCGAATCGAGTCAAGACACTACGAATCGAATCTTTCTTATTCTGATCCGATCAGGAAATTGGCTGAAAAAAGCAATATATAAGCGGCCAATATATTCCAATCAGTAATTAGGTGTTGTTAAAGTATAAAACATTGCTTCATGTTTGACAAAATAAAATTTCAAATTTGTAGTTTGAAACGTTAAAATCACGACAGTCGAACTGTCGAATCATACTTCGTCACATTTATCCGAATCTATTCAAGGCTTCAATCCAATAATTTTATTACTATACTCCTAGTTTATACTTCGATCGTGCGTTCAATCTCCTTAACTCGTGTTCAGACCGTTCTGTTGAAAAAAGAAAACTGATTTTTCGAGCACGCTTGCAAACCTTTTGCGCTCCCAGATTAAAAACCCATGGACTTAAAGGAGCTTTTTGTCGACACGTACCCTGATAAGTATAAGTCATTGGGGATCTTACTGACATGAAGTGGCAGAGGAATGGACCCGAATTCGGGGAGAAGGTTTCGGGAATTAACTTGGTAAAAATAGTAAAATTTGGGTTAAATTTTACCAAAATCTATTGTATTTTGTCGCTAAAATATGAAAATTGTTGTTTTTTGTGTGTATTGAAAATACGCTATAAACTATAAATTTCTGACTTTCACAATATAGAAAATTTGTAATACTAAAATGGGAAATTTGTTATTTACACGTGATTAGTGCTTCGATCCGATTCCAAAAGATTATCCGAATAAGATTCGAATTCCAAATGATTCGGTTTTGACTGCTCCTATTCATAAGATGCGGTCCATATCTGGCACATCCTTGACAACATAAAATTTCTGATCAGAAAGACGTAAAATACGTAATGTAAAAACGTGGAATGCTTATCGATGCACATATTTGTTCAATCACAATAATTACGTATATGACGCTTTGACGCAAAAATAATTTGAATCCGCTATTATGTAATATCACTAAGGATGCGGAATTTAAAAATAAACAATAATCGATATTTAATTGATTTATTTATATAACTACGTGTCAACGAGGAAGATTTGCAAGATTTAGAAAAGTATTGAGAACAGTTCATCTCATTAACAAAAAAGACACTGGATTATTCCACACCCAGTATCATTCTCTGGTGGATTCCGCTGTCTTGGTGGTTCATCAGTTCAGTAGCCCTTCCTTAGAGTAATTCTAAAGCACAGATCTGCTTCCACATATCACAGATTAAGTTCAGGTGTAGATTTTTTTATATTGTCATGTTTTGTACTTGCTCTCTGACGCTAGGGGTGGGAAAACCGAATCATTTGGAATTCGAATCTGATTCGGGTATTTTTTCGAATCGGATCGAATCACTAATTCTGTGTAAATAACAAATATACCATTTAAAGTATTACAGCCCGTCTCCATTGTGAAAATCAAGACATTTATAGTTTATAGTGTATATTTTCAGGTCAGACTCCATGTCTAAGAGACACAATTTTCCTATTGTACGACAAAATACAATCGATTTTGGTCAAATTCGACCAAAATCGATTGCATTTTATCTTTAGAAATGGAAAGTTCAATTCATTTTAGCGAGTTTTTGTTCCCATGAACGATTTGCGGTTGATTCGAATAGCGTGTGCTTCGAATCACCGAATCGAATTTCCCAGCCCTATCTGACGCTAATAATTATACGACATTGCGTGAATGACGCCGCAAAATTTCCATCTGCAAGAACATTGAATTGGGTGATGCAATGTAGAGAGTGACAGTACGGGGCTTTAGAGTAGTCCTGACGTAATTCCTGCGTGTCGTAAGAGGCGACTAAAAGGAAACAAAGGAGTGACTGATGGTTCTACAATTACCCGGGCCAGATACCACTCACTGCACTTAACCACCACGGTTCACAGGTCTGCTTGGGATGTTTTCCGTTTAGAGTGCAGTTGCTGGTACTACATCGTTCAGTAACCCTTTGCTATCAATTGGCCGTTATTTGGTTCCTTTTAGGCAATGCTTCCGACCTTGCTAAGAGTGAATTTTAATAAAAAAAAATGATCTTTATCACAAAAAAAGTGCTGAATTATTCTACGCCTAGTAATGGTAACTGATGGATGGCGCCGCACAGGCGCCGTTCACCGCAAATGAAAAAAAACTTGGCCACTCTTGTGTAATAGGAAAGAAAACGTAATGGAAAATTAAGACAAACCGAAACATTAGCACAATATTGAATTGACAGGAAGTGACGATTGCCATGCAAAATGGCGTCATAAGAATAATACTTTATTTTTTAGTCATTAATCAATATCATGTGCTCCAATTGCACTGCGATTTCAATTCCATTGTCATCAGATGAAACGGAAGCCATAATTTGTAGCAGAAATGACGTGTTATGCCATCTCAAAACACAACGTTTGTTACAAAAAATTTTCGAGTTTGTCATTTCCGGTTTGGCACCGGAAATACATATCGCATTGCTAAATTCCGATAAAGATATTCCAGATTAAAATTCAATCATCGGCTCGATTTGGGTGCTGATAGATAGCATCATTGATAGATACGTCAACCTACATGGCATAGAGCGGAAAATAACGGGATCGCTTCCAGCTTTGCTCAGAATGAATTTCAATGAAACTCGAGTTAATAAATATCATTACGCTTCGTTGCCAGTGAGGATTTTTCAGTTTTCATTCCTAGCTATTCGCATACTAGTGGTTTCGAGAAACTTTATGATATCATGTATGGTATGTCTCTTGCAACCCTGCTTCGACGAAAAAATGATAATGAAAAACTTTTATCGAATATCTAAAGATTGAGTGATTGCCACCAGGGAAGTTTATAGTGAATCTAATTGCTCAACCGATGATGTGCAAACGATATTTTATATTTTGCCGAATCGAATATGTTTTGACGTTACGATTTCGAATATTGTCACCGCATTAACGGGAAATAATCGGCGGTTTGTAGAACTTTCTCATTAAAAATTGAAACAGCAACGAGATTCACAAAGATACGACTCGATTAATCGATTGGAAAATAACACCCAATGTGGCAACCGAATAAAGAAGTGTTCGTCGAACGAAGTAGAACTGCCAACTTTTCAGTTTTTGGAGCCGGTAACAATCGCTTCGAAAATGAAACTGGACTGTTAGAAAAGAGCAGTATGATCATCTTTTTTGACATTAGTTTTACTTTTTTTATTAAAATTCGCTCAGAGCAAGGCTGTTGGGGACAAATCATACTTGAAAAGTTTCTGAAGACACTAGATTGCAAAGAGCTACATGAAATGCAAGAATAGGAACAAAGGCGCCCCCATCCCTGATATATGTCAATGAAATAAAACTCGATTTTTCAGTCATTTATCGGCTGTTGATGGAACGCACCGCCGAGGTGCATCCTCTCAGGGCAAATGCCACGAACTGCACTTTACAATGGCGGTTCAATATCACTTGGGATGTTTTTCGTTTGCTGGTACCACATGTTTCAGAGTTGCTCTTTGTTATTAAGCGGCCTTCAGTTGGTTCCTTTTAGGCACTGCTTCCGGCCTTAGAGTTAATTTCAATAAAAAAAATAACGGTGAATTTACTGAACTGGGAGAAATGAATTTATTCCAACGACATCGAATAGCCAAAGAGATTTCAGCGAATAATTCAAGATACGGATAAAGACATCTCCGTATTTCCGCGGAATTATCCAAAAAGGTCAACGTCAAGCGGCATGAAAGGACTCTGGGGAATAATGAATAAAATATATCCACACGATTTGCATAACGTCGTAATAAACGCACCCAAACACGATTTAAAAATTAATACTTTGCAAACGACGTAAATTTTGACGCTTTTCGCTTTTGAGTGTACTCGCTGGTACCGTATTTCCTGCGTGTCGGAAGAGGCGACTAAAAGAAGGCAAAGAAGTTGTAGATGGTTCCACTATTGCCCAGGGCCCGCTTACCGCACTTTACCATGGTGGTTCAATTCTGTTTGGGGTGTTTTCCGCTTAGAGTGCAGTTTGCTGGTACTACATCTTTTAGTAGCTCTTTGGTGTAAAGTGGTCCTTAGTTGGTTCCTTCTAGGCACTGCTTCCGGCCTTGCTCAGATGAATTTTGATAAAAAAAATATCCGTGCCTGTTAGTTGGTACCTTCTGTTCTTTATTTTGGTGCGTACGAATAAAAGCTACAAATACACGTGAAGTTGTCCTATCTATACCGTTTCGCTTGAGGTAACAAAACGAAAACGGCGATACACGTTTACATTGCATTACGTTAATTGTATCCACATACCTGCAAAGCTCAAACTTACGCGATCAAACGAACATTCTCCGTGAGTTTGCAGAGCAAACCGTTTCGTTGCGTTGGAAAATGCAAACAAACCTATGCCCAGTGTGCGCTAGCGTAAACGCAAAGTTGAAATAAAACAAACCGAGATAAAACGCATGCTTGTATTGCGGCCTTAGGGGTCCATACAGCGATTTTTTTCATTTCCACTTCTTTGAGTGGATCACCCTGCCCAAGGCCCTGTTAGAGCGGCCACTTATAGACGGACAGGGTTACAATTACTGGAAAGATATGATATTTTCCTGTTCGGCTTAGCCTTCCCAAGTTATTACACCCTGGGTTGAGTGGTGGGCGTGGATAAGCGAGCCGGATGGCCATTTACCGTATTTTTATACAGTGGGGTGACTGAAAGAGCATTAAAGGCTTTGCAGAGAGATTTATGAAACCGGGCGCGTCAACCTCCAAGCGCTGATATAATTGTAGGACACCAGGGAATATGAATGAAATACCTTAACGTAAGGACGAGAGATTTACGTAAATACGTAACAAGCGTACAGACGCACAACGTAAAAAATCAATCCCAGTGCGCGACGTGGGAAGCTATTCCTAGAGTCCGACGTAAAAAATCAATCCCTAACTCAATTTAACAAAGCTGCGAATATAAAGATAGGATAATTGGTCGCACATTTTTATATATCTGGTGAACTGACATCCTTGGCATGACGGCCCGGCCCCGATCCCCCCGATCGGATTACTCGATAATTATTATCGACGGATTTTGAAACAGTCGTTAATTTTCGAATTATAACTTTAATATTAACTCTGTATTGCTATGTATTTTACTGTGGTATTACTATCCATGATTCGTCAAACGCCAACTAGTATATTTTACATTTGATTTAAGAACAGAGATTGAAAAGCTGCACAGCGAAAATCTTGATTTCAGACATTTTCCTCATAATGTTCTTGGTTCTATAGTCTCGCTGGAAATGTGCTTGGAAGATTTGAAAACCTGCAGATACAAAACTTATCATAGAAGTATACTGAAAAATTAATTTGTAAATGATGTGTAATAAGTAAGACAAAGCCGAATCATTTGCAATTCGGATCGGATTCGGATAATTTTTCTGAATCTGATCAAATCATTGATTCCATGAAAATAACAAGATGTCTCCAATAAGTTTATAGTCCCAATAGCATTTAAAGCAATGTATTTCCAGTACACGCACTATGACTAGGGGAAAGAAGTTTCATATTTTAACGACATAATACAAATTTGACCGAAATCGATTGCATTTGAAAATGACAATTTCACTTTATTTAGAAAGTTTGTATTTCTTCCGATTCACAATTAAATCGAACGAATCGTGCTTCGATTCGAATCACCGAATCGAACTACCCAGCCTTACCCCGATTATGGAAGGATATTTATTGGCCATAATTTCAAAACTAAAAATTCGAATGCATGAAATTGTTTGTGATACTGGAAGTTTAAGCGATGATCAATATCGTATATTTACTATTTTGAATTTAATAGAAGACTTAATATTTAAAAGTAATTCAAATCTAGCCATATTAATTTATTTTTGCTTAACATCCACTTTTTAGAATGTTGAACTTGAATGCGAAGGATAACATGACTATGTCACAGTGTTTTATCTTTGAATTATAAAAAAAAAAAACAGGTTATCTAAACCTTGAAAATAACAATCAGATGTCAAAACTGAGCCCTGTAGGTACGGGCTTTAGAATAGTACTGAAGTATTTTCTGCGCGTGATAAGAGGCGACTAAAAGGAAGCAAAGAAGTCGTAGGTGGTTTTACCATCTCCCAGATAATATACCACTCATTGCCCTTTACCATGGCGGTTCAGTTCCGTTGGGGATGCTTTCCGTTTAGAGTGCAGTCGCTGGTACTACATCTTTTAGTAGCTCTTTGCTATTAAGTGGCCGCTAGTTGGTTTCCTTTAGGCACTGCTGCCGGCCTTGATTAAGGTCAGTTTCAATTAAAAAGAAGGGGGAAAAAAACTTCCAACTAGATACGTGATTTCAGAGCAATTCAAATAGAAACGAAAACAAGAATAATCCCTGCATTACATCTTGTATCATTGGGCAAACAGGAAACGCATAAATAAATGATGTGCATTAGTTATGTATGTGACGTCATAAATGGTGCAATTGTTTAAAAACGTGCCGACGTGCGCGGCCACCGATTGTTTTTTGTCAAATATGTGACACTGATGGACCGCGCCTCGGTGGAGCTCCTTCAAGGAGCCATACTTGAAAAACGCGTTTTAATAATACAGAGTGAGAGTACAGATCTCTGATGTTTCGTGAGAATTTTGAAGCGGAGTGAATGTCGAACCACTTCCTATAGTTCGAAGTTTCTGATTGATGATGTCATCGCAATGTATTACATCACAATAGATTACGAAAAACGACAACAAAAAAATACGCAATGCATCCTGAAAACGTGCAGATCTTCGGCGACCATTGGCGCTCGCTTTATTCAAAAACAAACACCAAAGTTCAGCCCAATATTACTTATTTAAGAGTCTAGTTCATTCAAGTTTGCTCTAAGAAATCAAATCAGACTTTCACGAAAATATTTTTCAAGCAGAATTTAAAAAAGCTCATTTCGACACGCATATATTTTACACAGATTGTGTTTTTTTTTCGGTAAATTTTTACCTTTCAATCCGCACGAATTATTTTTACATTGAGTCCGTTTTTTTGAAGTTGTGGATCCAATAAAAGCATTTATTTTGTCAACGGATAAGCCACACCGATAGAATAAGGGCTCAGATGTCGCAATGGGTCAGGTAGGTCCATGTCCACCACTCAAGCTTTGGTGCAATAACTATGGCAGGATCGGCCGGATGGTAAACTCGTGTCTTTCCCACAGAACTCAACCTGTTCGCCCATAAGCGACCGCTTGTACACGGCTTTGCTCTTGGGCTGTCAAAAGCAAATTACTCGCTTATCAACTTAAATAAACCCATTTTATTTCGATATTTGGTGTATTTGATTTGAAGTCATTATCCAAACCAAAATAACAGAAATCGAGGCATCAATAATTCAAAAGCAGAATCGTTAAGGAATTAAGGATTGAAGCGTAAAGCTTATTTGCGTAAAGACGCAAAATGCGTAATTACGCAAAAAAGGAAGACGCATTGCGTGAAAAATCGATTACGTCGTTCGTATGGTCAACCGAAATCGTCTGTTTTCTGATTGCTCAATCAAACAGATTTGCTTTCCATAATTAGAGCTAAGAGATAAGTTTTTTTTAATTGTCGTTCACTTCAAGCAAGGCCAGAGGCAGCGCCTAAATAACAACCTAATAGCGATCACTCAACAGCAAGGGTTGTCGACCTCAATAGGTAAAGCGTTGGGAATACGCTCCGAGTTACGCATCTATGATACGCTACGTGGTTTCGAACCCCGTGACGGATTATTGTATGCGAGAGGTCTGCTGGACACCTCGCTGGTGCACATTGGTTCACGTAAACAATGCCTACGGCTTCTCCTCCACCAAACCAGGTCCATGCGCAGGAAAATGAGAAATAATACGATAAGCCAAAAACCTTGACTCGATTTAGTAGTGGTATTTGCACGGGATGTCGTGGTTTGCCATATGACCAGCCCGTATTCTCCGATTCCTTCTACTTATCCGAAAGAATTATCACAAATGTAGTTCTCTAAGTAGACTACATTCCGTAATAATAAAGTCCGGTGACTGGTATCTGCCCGGCGTATGTTTACAAATGCTCGTGGAGCTTTTCGTGGAACTTTTCGTTCTGATATTAAAATAAAATTTTGGTAGTTTTTAAGAAGAAGATAAAAGCAGAGACTATAAAAAATTTTCGCGATTTTTGGCAATTTTCTGATAATTTTGCTTATGTAGAAGGGGGGTGGTCGAACCTCCAAAAGACTGGCTTCGTGAAGTGCTTTTTTTCCAATAGAATACACTAAAAAAGAGATTTCTGTTGTTTTTAAGAAGATAAATGCAGAGTCTATAAGAGAATTTTTCGCGATTTTTGTCAATTTTCTCACAATTTTGCTCATGTAGAAGAAGGGGGGGGAGTCGAACCTTCAAACGGTCGGACCTCACCCACTACCGTGGTGAGAGAAAAAAAAATTATTTCATCAAACATGTGCCACAGATAATTCGCGTTTTAACAGGGCGATCCATAACTGGTACATACTTGGAAAATAAGATATGTTTTGACATCATTATTCCTTATAGCAAGTTTTAAAAACCCATAAGTATATTTCATATACGACATGCGGCATGTAGCCGCACTGATCTCGCGCCGAAAGCGCATAACAATTTGGCGTTTTAATATCAACTGCATTTCAATTTTGTCTGAATTGAGGATGGGAGACGCACCCTGTGATACGAACGCATCGCTCCCACCGCCAGAGTTAAGGTCGCACTACACATTTGCGTAGGTTGCGTTTTTTGCGGTTTGTTTATTTTACCCTTGCGTTTTATGCTCTGCATGCATTTTCTTACGTTTTCCAATGAAACAGAACGGTTTGCTATGAAAGATAACGAAGAGTGCTCGTTTCGTTGTGTGCGTTTGTGCTTTGTAGACATATGAACACAGTTAACACAAAGCAATGCAGGCGTGTATTGCCGTTTTTATTTTATTACCCGAAACGTAATGCAACGCATCAGTAAGACAACTTCACGTGTATTGTGGCCTTTAGTGGTGGACGGTGACCCAGTCTAGTTAAAAATTTTATTATGTCGAGAATGTGCTACAGATAGACGCGCCTCGGCGACGCGATCCATCTGTACCTCGGCAAAATATTTTTTGATAATATTATGTTTCCCGGAGAAATCTTCATGCATATTTCATGATCTATCACTACCAACATGCAGTATATGCAGCCGCAATATTGTCAAAAATAATTGGCGGAAATCTAACGACGAAAACCTTTCAAAATATCATATGACGGTGATTAGGCGAAAATCTGGTAGACAGTAGCGCCCATGGGCTACCTACCGTATTTACTCGATTGTAAGCCGCGGCTTATAAAGTTTTTTTTCCCATCATGTTTGTGGCTTAAATTCAAGGGCGGCTTACATTTTTTCTTTGCGATGCCGATACTCTGTCTAAACTTTATCGGTCAGCTTTATTTGTCATCAACCGGCCCGGTACCGATCATTAGCACCGGCCCAGTACCGATATATGCGGCTTACATTCAAGGGCGGCTTACAATCACGCAAAATACGGTACATACATACATTTTTATTTCAAAAACCCCTATAAAACAACACTACAAAAAGCACACATATAAATATAGGAATTCTGGGAAGATAAAGTTTATGGCATGTAGAAGTAACATCACAGATACAGCAAAAAGGAGAAACAGAAATCACAAACCTTCAAGGAGTCAAAGGCGTTTAAATAAATTTCACTAATGACGGGCATTCAGGCCGTTCCTATATACTTATGTATATGAGCGATTGCCCAGAGAAATTAAAAAGGATCCAATTAAGTATATGAAACGCAAATTATTTCAGAACTATACATGATTGGCGACATCGACGAGCGTTGTACCAGTTTACAGATTTGAAAACTTTGTCCTTTGTAAAAATGTGAAAACTTATACCAAGTTCGTTGAAATGAACGTAGAACTATTTCGAAGTGTTTTTGTGCGTTTCTGGTCGAAATCAAAACAAATCAACATATTATTAGTGTTCGTGACCAAACTACCGATTAAACAATCGACATTTAAAAACAAAGCGCTGTAACTATCCCGTCCGTATTCAATATGCCGTGGCAGAAAGTAGTAAATTGCCACACAAATCCATTTAAAATTATTTAAAAAATACCCCATTACACGTTGTATAATGCGCTAATTATTTACATAAGTCCAGATATTGCATTACATGCACCTCTTACGCGGAACAACTTTCATTGTTTTGATATCCCTTTTCCGACCTTCCGAGTTGTAGAGGTGTGCTTGTACCGACGAATAACGAATTAATAGCGACTGCTGTAGCTGTGGGCTTGAGAAATTGAAATCCAACTTTTCTCTATTGGCGTGGAACCGGGAGAGAGGGACATGTTTTGGAATTTTTGTGTCGTATTTTTGTGTCTACATTTATCTGTTTTTTATCATAGTCGCATATACAAGGATATATAAATGAAAATAAATAACGTCAATAAAAAAAATAAAAATAGAGCTACAAACATCCAAAATTCCTTCGCAACGAAGTTACGTAAAGGTTGCATTGGCTCCCAGCGCACTGACATGAGACCAGTTTCAGATTTTGATCTGGGATTGTCAGTTTACTTTTTCAGTTTCCAACGCTGATTTTTCCATTAAAGTTTCGCAAAGCAAGACCGGAAGTAGCACCTACAAGCAACCAACAAACGGCGACTTGAACGGTGAAAAGTTACTAAAAGATGTAGTTAAGGGTGATCAAAATCAAATATCTATTTAAGTCAGAATCGAATCGAATATGTTTCACGAATCAAATCTGCAGTTTTATAATAAATTCTCTGCCTTTTCACTGCTTTCCTGATCATTTTCATCTACTAGGCTTTAAAACTCGCGTTAATAGACATCTATCAGGGATGGGGGTTTCTTAGTTCATATTCCTGCATTTCATGCAGCTCTTTGCAAGCTGAACCCAATCGGAAAAAAGGCTGGCAACACATCTCTTTTTCAAATATGTGTCACTGATCGATCGCGTCGATGAGACGCGGTCCATCTGTGAGGCATGTTTGAGAAAATAACGGGAAGCATGAATTTTTCCAAATCGCCGGCATTTTTTTAATTGGTTTGGATTGGATTTAATTAATCATCAAAATGGAAATCATATAAAACAAGCAATAACAGCAACAAAAAATAAAAATGTTAACACAAGAGAAAATCTTCTATTCTTAACTGTGAAACGCTGTAGTGGAATACAGAAGAGTCGCATATGTTCGTGCGATGACATTGTATATACCAGGATATATATATATATATATAAAATAGATACCGTCATAAAAAAATTAAAAATAGACTTACAAACATCCAAAATTCCTTCGCAACGAAGTTACGTAAAGGTTGCATTGGCTCCCAGCGCATTGACATGAAGCCAGTTTCAGATTTCGATCTGGGACTGCCAGTTTCCTTTTTTAGTTTCCAACGTTAAATTTTTTCATTAAAGTTTCGCAAAGCAAGACCGGAAGCAGCACCTTCAAGCGACCAACAAACGGCGACTTGGACGGTAAAGAGTTACTACAAGATCTCGTTATGGGTGGTCAAAATCGTGTAGCTTAGTGAGTGGTGTCTTCCCTCCACGATGGTAAATCAACCACTTTTTAAAATTGAGTGTTAATGTTTTGATTTGTATATTCATTTGGTTTTTTTACATGAATGATGATGCCGAAGTAAACACTGTCGACGTGATATTTAAATTAGAGCTTGCTATTAGATTAAAGTAATGTGGAGCCAATTAAGACCATTATTACGACAAATAGCGGCGCAGAACCAGCAATCGCATGCTAAGCGGAAATAATTCCCTAAAAAACTTAACCCTAAACTGCTATAATAGAGGGCAGCAAGAGGTATCTGCCTTGGAGGTGATGAGGGTATTCTGAATCCTGCACCAAGGCCTAAAATATTTCGATTCAATTCAAATTCCACACAATTTGACTATCTGATAAAGACATTTTCGTTCTCATGGATATGCAAAAAACGCACTTTTGGGTCGTTCTTACCAAACTGAAAATACTTACGTTACGTACAGCGCTATTTTAATGACGCTGCGTCTGCACCGAAAGGTCACGCTTCCTCATTAATTATTTTTAAATTGTTTGAACTCTCTTGTAGCAGTCTCAATGCAGTTTCGTCCTGCAGTTCGTTCAGAAACGCCGTTCGGTTTCCTACATCATGGATGTAGACATGGGGTTTCGGAAAAGGAGATTTCGGATTCTTAAACTGTAGCCCGCCCTCCCGCCCTATCAAAAAAAATTTGTCAAAGTATCTTTTGCTGAGTATTAAGGCCACAATACACGTTTGTGTAGGACGTGTTTGTATTATTTTAGCCTTGGGTTTTAATACACTTTTTAACGCAGCCGAACGGTTTGGTCTGAAACCTAACAGAGTTCTCGTTTCGTTGCGTGCGATTGTGCCTTGTAGGTATGTGAAGACGATTCACACAAAGCAATGCAAACGTTCATTGAGTTTTTTGTTCTGAAACGTACTTGGAACGCTGTGTATCGGAAAGAAAACTTTGAGTGTATTGTAGCCTTCAGTAGGGAAGCGCAAAACCGAATCACTTGAAATTCGAAGCGGATTCGAATATCTTTTTTCGAATCGAATCACTAATTCTTTGTATATAAGAAAGATTCCATTTTCACTATTATAACTTGTCCTCGTTGTGAACGTAAAGAAATTTGTAGTTAGTAGTGTATTTTCAATTCACACCTACAATTTTTCTATATTAACGACAAAATATAATCGATATATAACTTGATGAAAATCGATTGCATTTTGTCGTTAAAAATGAAAATTCTAGCTCACCTAACAAGTTTTTGTTCGTATGAACGATTCACGATTGATTCGAATTAATCGTGCTTCGAATCGATTCGAATCACAGAATCCAATTGCCCAGCCCTAGCCTTTAGTCACTGATGGCTGCTGGTAAGTCGCGGTCTATCTGTGGCTTATGCAGAATCAAATCGATGATTTTGTAGCAAAACTAACTGTTACAGGGCCTTGGGCAGGGTGATCCGCTCTGTGAAGTGGCTATAAAAAAAATAAGCGTGTAACATATTCTATTCATAAGCGCTCAAAATCTTCGTCGCATCGCAACGAATAACAGATACCATTCGAATCAGACATGCAATCCAGTTATTTCGAAACTTTAACTAAAAAGTTGTCTTCTCCATCGCTTTTCGTCCAGCTTGTAATTATTTTCAGTAAACCAGTGACGCCGCAAGACATGTCCGACTTAACTTAACTAGAATCATCCTCGAAACAAGCCAAGATGTACAACTGCATTCTTGAGATGAACTTTTGAACTATAAATTATTGTCTGGGAATTCCTAACCTTGACCTGACAGAAAAATGACAGTCCCACGTCATATGAATAATGACGAGGCAATTATTTTTTCACGTTTTGCAGAACATTTACAATCTACAGCAACCCCCTGGCCAGAGTCCATAATAAATAAGGTTATATTCGCGAATAGGCGGAGTAAGCGGCGGAGGGGGGGAGGGCTCGGAAAAATACCATTGGTTCGTACCTTGGATTTTTTCAACATTGCCCGAGTCACTTCACAATTATTCAAAAATGTCACGAAAATTACCCAGCTAACAACTTTTACCTCAATATCACGAAACTTCGTCCAGGGCAGATACCACTCCATATGCCCAACTACAGCGGTTTTCTGCTGTATAAAATGTTTCCACTTAGAGTGCAGTGCAGTTGTTAGACTTAAATTTCACGTACATCTTTGCCATTTAATATTATTATTACTTAATCGTTGTCTCTTTAGATGCTAGTTTCGACCTGTTTTATAGCGAATTCGCAATAAGAAGTGAATTTGTACTCAGTCGATTGGCATCCACATATGCAACTAAGTTTAGGACATTGAAACCGAACTAAAAATACAACACACGTTGCGCACGACGGTAATTAATGACGCTCTGTCGTCTGCAACTGAAGTCTCGCTTTTGGTAGTGAATGTTATTTTTATATTGGCTCCAATTCTGTAGGATAATATCTAATGTTTTTTAACCTGAATACACTGTAACAAAAGTACAGTAAATTTACTGGTCATTTGCAGTAATTGCATATTTTCAAAGTTAAAAAACGACAGGTTTATGTGATTTGGGCCAATTATGAGCTGTTGATGGACCGCACCTTCGCGGTGCGTTCCATCAACACACCATATTTGGCCAGAAAAGTCAATTTTGAATTTTTTTTAAACGCGAACTAGAATTACTGTCAAAGAACAGTGATTTTGTTGCATTTTTGTTGCAGTGTATATATATCAGCAGTGAAAACCCAATCAAGGTGGAAGGAGAATCAAATTAGGTGACAAATGGTGTGAAAAAATAATAGATAATAAATATAAAACAAGAACGTCATGGTTTTAATAAACAAATTTGAAAAAAAAAATTAAAAACACATTTTTAAAAAAAGCTTGTCTGAAGAAGTCTGACTTTGGTCAGACGAAACGTTACAGAAATAAATTTGTGTAAGTCTGAAGCAATACTTCGAATCTCTCTAGTTAGTAATAATTTTACTTTGAGAATTTTTTTAAGCCATTTAAGGTTTCAAATGTGCCACTGATATTGATATTAACTTAAGGCTAATTGATATAATATTCTAAAATTATAAAAAATTGCATACTTTGAGGAATTCGAGTCAACTTTGTCGATGAGCAATAACGATAGATTTATCAGCATTGAGGGCTGGGCGGATGCAACACAATGCACCACGGCGGAAGGAGTCAAGCAAAGTCGATATTTTATCGTTGGGGGGGGTGGTAATAGGCTATTTATTACCCAGGTATTTGCGCCGGTGTCGCGCGAATATTCGGCTTTACATTTGTTTTAATAATCTAACAATATAAATTTCAAAATCTTGGTAAACTGAATCTAATCATGTCGAATCACAGATGTGAATCTCTGAAATATTATCCGAGGTTTCCATCCTGGAACCGAGGAGGAGGGGGCACGCTGCTTTCCCACGTTTTAAACCACTAAATAGGCCCTTCTGAGAATCGCAATGGGGTGGGCCATGGCACAATTTCCCATCCGTGAAGACGTGAATGTCTAGCCAACCTGAAATTGCGGAAGGGAGCACGTTCTTTTCCTACGTTTTAAACCATTAAATATGCCTCCTGAGAGTCGCTGTGAGGGGTGGGCCATGGTAGACTTTCCCTTCTATGGATACGTGAACGCCTGTTACCATGCCTATAAGAGGTCACGCGACCGAGATGCGGTTCACATGTGGCTCATGCGTGACGAAAGTAATTGATAGGACATGATATCACCCGACCACAAGACAAGCCGACCCGAGAGAAATCATATCTTTTCACAAATTCTCTCGTTTATATATAAGCGATATATTCCAATCTCATTTACCATTCAGAACGCAGCCTCATAGACGAGGTTACGCCAGCCATATGTCGCCGATATAACAGCATTGATTTTTATGTTCAATATTCAGCGGCGTTTTATTGCTTTTAATACCAGTACTAGAAAGCATAGCGGCAGGTGCATTTAGGTGAAGGCAGGGGATGATGTGTATTTTTGGTTAGAAAAGGATTCGTAGCCTTTAACATTACAAATAAATCAAACAGCACGTATGCATCCTTAGTTAAAAACGCGCCAGAAACGCGAAAATTAGCCGGAACTGCAAAATTTGCAAAAAATTTTTTGTTATTTTCATCGTTTAACTTCATTTTAGAGGCCATCCCCACCCTTTTCGGTAGATTGCGAGAGGTAAACACATCATGTCCTCCCTAAAAATTTATAGTACAAAAGACATTTATAGCAGAGCTAACTAAATCGATTTCGTGAGTTTGATTACTTCGAAAAATTACATCCAATTTTGAATGCTGTTTAAAATTAACAATAGGGACATCCTTCCCTGGTGGGTATAACTGGAACGCAACTTTTAAAATCGAGATTCAGTTTAGTTCGGATACATACCTAGCGACCAGCGCTGTCCAAAATATTGAATTCAGAATATTCGAATCGTGAATTATTCGATTCGATATCTGCAACAATTCGAAATCAACATTAGGATAATTTTGGGTTTTTTAGAAAATAATTGTGAAGTTTAGCTCAAATTATAACCTGAAAAAAGATGTCTTTGTTTGCTTATTATATGACCCCTTCTTCGAATATTCGATTTGATTCGGAAAAATTATTGGAGTCGATTCTGAAACCAAAAGATAATTTGATTTTATTATGTCCAAAACGAGCAACATATGGACCGCGCCTTGACGGCGCGATCCTACAGTGACTCATATTTAACAAAAACGCGTTTGATCAACAATTTCATGACTAAAAAATAATAAATTAAGAATATTATCAATGACTTTAAGAATCTGTTGTTCGGCTTTAAACAATTATAAGACAAAAATGGTAACACTCAAATTGTGCAAAAAATTAGAAAGCGTTTTTAGCCACAATTTCAAAATAAAAACGTGTTATTAACATTTCTTTGCTTCCGTTCTTCTGTATAATTAACGCCATAAACGAAAGATAATTACAGAGTACAGATCACAGGTGGCCGCGAGTGATGAACAAAACAAGATCGAATATCGAGTGCTACAGCTGAGAACGATTCTGACTTTCATTGAAGAAACATCTTGAGCAAATATTTTTCAGCCGTGTCGCTCAGGCACGGTCCATCTGTGACTCATGCTTGGCACAATATAATTTCTGATTGAGATCAAAGCATTGAATATTGCTTAATTCGCCAGCTTGAATATAAATAATGGCATCGAAAATTTACTTTTTCATACACTGTGATAAAAATGCAGAAAAATCTTCGTTTTCGACAATATTTATTCTCGCTGTATTGCGAAAACCAACTTTTCTCTTAATCATGGATCGCACCATACGAAGTCCTTTGGTCATCTGCCGGCGTTCTATCTCATAATGGCCGCAAAAGTAGCTTTGATAGTTGTTATATCTATATCACCGAGTAGAATCACTGTCGAAAACGGTAATCACATTTTTTTACAGAGCAAGATGTAGTTCCTCCTATTAATACTATTTTTTCGAGGCCAATTTGAACAATTTTGTAGCAAAATTATCATTTATGTCGAATTTTACGTCGGAAAATTTGGCATATATCATGTTTTTTTGCAATACGAGTATATAAAAAATAATCAAAAAAAAAGACACCTTGATCAAATTTTTAGAGTATATAGTAGATAACTCTCATAATGCGAACGGAAACACGCATAAGCTGCCTGCAGAAGGGGAATTTGCATACTATTGTTAGCTTTCTCTTCAATTCAAAAACCGATCCCAATTTCGTGATATAAATTCGTGTTCCAGACGCAGCTAAACGAGTAATCAATTTTATTAGTATCGAGATTTCTGCTGATTTTGCTTTAATTCTATTTATTTCGGATCGGACGTGAGCGTCACATAGGTGGTTCCAGGGACCTACGGCGCGTTTTGTGACGTCCTATTTTTTGTAATAAAATAAATTTTAAGTCCCATCGCCGATGCCCGTGGGGTAGAGCTTTATTTGGTGGCTTCAAACAGACTGCATGGTCTTTCAAGGAAAATATAATGTTTTATTGTTTGAAGGCGCGCAAAAGAATTATACCTTTTCAGCAAAAAATATAAAAATTTGGTTATTAAATTCCAAGTGCCGGGGGTTCGCGAGTCGTTTCCACCCTTTTTCCAAATCTTTTTTTAAATATAGGAGATCATGGAAAAATCGGGTCCTTCCTATTTTTTTTTTTTTTTTTTGTCTTTTCTAGACCTGATGGACGAATAAGTATAGTTTGCAAAGGCAGAGGATAAATGAATCATATTAAAGCGCACGTCACTCCAGCTTTTGACAGTGATTTAATGGATTCACATTACATCGGGGTCAATAATTTTTTTATTTTAATTCAGTTCAGGCCAAATTTCTAAATATAGATCCGGTGTTGAAAAAAAATTGGAGCTATAAAAGGAATAATGTGATTAGTCTGAATAACTCTGCACCAGCTAAGCTATTCCGCCATGTGTTGGTGTAAAGTTACATAATATAATAAAATATAATGCGATTTGTTGTTATTCTGGGACCAATTTAACACTGTTGATCAATCTAAGCCAGTGGTTGACAAATAATTTTAGTGCCTATAATTCAGGAATTTGATTTTGTCAACCAGGGAGCACTGATGAACCCTCTCCCCGTACTTTATTACCACGGGACTATTTCCAAACAATTTCGAGTTCACAAGACAGAATGGAGTTCGTTTCATAGTTTAGTTATGTCCGCACAAAACATAGCGTGGAATTACTTTGACATTTTACATACAACATCGACGAACAGCCTTATACTGTAAAAATGTAGTAAAATCGACGCATTTGACTTGTAACTTGGTGATGAAAAGATACTTTTTTGACCAGTTACGGGACATTGCTGGGACACAACACCGAGGCACGGTTTCTCAGCATTTCATACGCGGCCTGATTCTCATTAACGAATCTGTTTTGAATTTTTTGAGATATAGAATTCAGTACATTAGGTGAAAAGTATAGTAAATACGGTATTCATGAATTGATTTCCAAAATATGAAATTTCTTTGTTCACAAAAAATGTACGCCAAGTAAGGGCCGTTGACGAACGCGGTGTGTCTCATCGACAGCACATACTCGGCATAAGGGCCGGTTCTATAGTTCAATATCAATGAGTAAAGTTACAGGTAAAAACTAGCGATTTTACGGCATATTTGTTGCTCCGTAGTCTTATGAAGACCACTCATGTAAATTAGTAACACATGTCCCGATATTGATTTTTAACTTTCATCCACTAAATGACCGTTTACTCCTGGGAAAATATTAGGTTGTTATATTGAATGCCAATATTAATCAGCAAAGTCATGTACTCAATTATAGAAACTTGTAGTAGCGAGAGGACTTAGCACAGCGGCCCAGTCGGGAAAATATTGCGTGCGCATGTTTTGATAAGCATGAGGGGTGTGAACCATCTGTGGCTCTTAATAGACAAAATATACTTTTCGATTGAGGAGGCTGTCGGCGCCGTATAGGGTAAGCAAGCACCGATAGCTGTACATAATTGTATGTGCGTTCTAAACATTTGCTTTCGTTGACGGATGAATCGTAGGAAGTGTAGGCGGTCCTTCTTTTCTTTTCCTTCAGTTTTAGATTTGAATGGAAAAATACCAATGAAATAGACATATTTTTTGTGCTATTACGGCGCGCAATGGAGGTTTTTGTTGTTTTTGCCTCCAAAACTGGTGTATTTTGCCATCGTAGAGACCAACGGCATCGATGCCCATACGAAGTTACAGTTAAAGAACGATGATAATCACCTTTTTGTCGCAGTGTGTATGTAACTCCCAAAATAATAAGTAAGGAACAACGGATGCGACGAAATATCTTCCAAACATACAATGTTATTATGACGTGATACACCCATCTGTTCATAACATTTACCACGTCGGATTTCTGGAATGTTTGTTTTATAAGAATTCAATCGTAAATTGCGCATTGTTGCGTGATAGAAGATGACACTGTGACGAAATAATACAAACATCGGAAGATAGTGACAGGAAGAAAAATGAAAAAATCACCCAAAAGCAATATAAGGAAAACCATGAAACACGAGTTCAATGACTAACTTACGGAAATCAGCTTTAGAATGCTTGTTTAAAATGACTTTAAAAAAAACAAAAAAAATGTTTTGCCCGCAGAATATTTTCGGTGTTTTATTAAATATTAGTCAGCGAAGGATCGCGCCGCCAAGGTGCTGTAAATCAGTGACTCATACTAGTCAGGATCAAATTTGTGATGCTTGGCTTAATGTTGTACAAGACGGATAAAAAGAACGTGATAAATAGTGTATGGTTTTATCATCGTCTAGATCGGTCAGCACTATAAAGGTCTAGTTCTGCTTAGAGTGAATATGCCGAGTGCCGATTATATATATCTCCTTGCCATATTTGGTGGAGGCTAGTTAGTCTATTTCGATCAAGCAAAGAGGGAATTAAAAAAAAAAATCAAAATAGATCGAAGCAAAACCCGTACGTTCCAGCCACGCCAGCGCCAGATCAACATAAAAATTCACGCGGCGGTTTTCAAGTCTTCATTAAAAATTAATACATTTCCCGCCGCAAAATCGGTAGGGTTTTCAAATATTTAACGATTTATACGTGAGCGAAATTTTTGATGAGGCAATAGACCGACCTTGCGCAATACTTTGGCTTATTTTTTATAAAGTAATGCTTGGTTTTAGGCCTGGGTTTGCTACTTGGGAGGTATTTATTTTCGAAGCGTATCGCTTAGAATCGAATCTTTCCGAATTTAATTCTATTACAAAAAGAAAGACAATGAAACTTTACTAAATGGCCGATTTTTTTCATGATAGTGGTGCAATTCTCTTGGCTGTGCTAAAGTAGGGTTTATCCTTTATCTATGGTTTTATGATAATGGATCCGAATGTTTCATGATTCGACTCCGAACGCCGTCCTATTTCGGGTTCGTTCAGCGTTATAGAAATGATAAAAAAATCAGTCCAAAACGGGTTCGTTCAAAATAGAAATGATAAAAAAAAAATTTTTTCACCAAAATCAAGTTCCCAGATTTCAGACAATAAAAATTACCGTCATGACTGCCGTTGTAAGATACCCGGCATTGGAAACCCGACTCATCGATGCAAAAACGGACAGTTTCAGAGTAAGGAAAATGCGCGGCCAATGCGAGCGAGAAATTCTTGAGTCATTTGCTACTACCCCCTTTTCGGTTGTCAGTGCTGTCTTTGAGGTATTTTGGGCCCTTATACAGTACAGTACAGTAATAATTTTATATTATTTATCTTATCACAGACCCCCGTACCCTCACATCGTTTACGTAGTATGCCTGAACAGAGTAATGATTATAGAGTCGTTGTTTTTGGCGCCGGAGGCGTGGGAAAAAGTTCTCTTGTATTGAGGTTCATAAAAGGAACGTTTCGTGAAACTTATGTACCGACAATTGAAGACACATACAGACAGGTTCGTGAAATTTAAATTTTTTGATTCGTACTTTTGCTTCTTTTTCCAAGCAGGAATCAGTTATTACCTTGTACAAGAACAGAGCAAATAAGCGAAAATAAAGCACGAAGACTTTTGTAAGCGGCTGCTCTTATAGTAAAACTATTTATTTTATCGTTTCCATTTTCTCGGAACCTAGTTTGCAACCAATTATTTCATAGAGTCATTCAGAAGTCTCTAGCAACTTCTTGAGAGTTCTTGAGGAAGCATGTGAATAGAAAATAATCAATTCTCTCCCCCAATATGGTCCATATATACGGATAGATCAGCTACCAGTGGGAAACTTTTCAAATCCCCTGATAAATATTCAACCCTTTTCTCATGAATAGCCGCTATACGTAAACTTACGTAACTTCATATGCCCGTATGATCAATACCTCCAGGGCAATTTCCCTAAAATTGGAGCATAATTACTATAACTGCATAGGTAATTGTGTTCATGGAAAACTATTAATGCGATCACTGTATCAAAAATGCTGTAAAATCGCTGCTCTTTTACAGTAATTTTATTTGTTTCGGTTGGAATAAAATACTAAAATTGGCTTTTCGACCAATTATGGGATGTTGATTGAACGCACCTCGTCGGTGCGTTCCATCAACAGCCCATACTTGGCATAAATACTCGTCAAAAAAACGATTTAAAATTTTTGCACATATACCATTACTGCAAATAAACGGTGAATTTACTTTAATTTTATCATAGTGTTACAGTTCTAGTGCGATTTTACCTTAGACTAGCTTTAAATATCACCTCCCAAATGTTCAAATGTTAGAATCCTATTTGTAAAATCGAATATCTCTTTGAAATTCTATCCGGTCAATTTGAATGTTCATTTATCCTAAACCCATGACGTCATTGTATGACGTCAATATCAATATATAGCGATTGCTTATCAATTTCGATATGGTCGGTCAAGTAAGGAATATAAGAGACTTTAAAATCTATAAAAATTCGTTTGTTCCCAGTGGTCGATCGATGCACAGTCAAGGGGTGGCTCATAAATCGTTCATTTTTTTAATAAAATATTATTTCTGACTCGAATAATGTTTTCTTCCCAGTCAGGAAATTTTCGCACGCCTTCGGCACGATTATATTTTTGTCGTCGTTTTGATACGAATTCATCGTAAGAATGCTTCTTTCAACCAAAAGGTGCTCTTTTTTCGCAAAATGGCACAACGATTACTCGCGTGACTTCGGCGCCCATTATTTAAGTACCAAACTGTCAATTAAAATTTTTTGTCACTGAGTCGAGTTCTTTTGCTGCCACTACAGGAATGTATGATTGTGTTTGCGCCTGAGTGCGCCAAGTCACTCATAATCATTGACTTAATTAATATTAAACCGTAATGCTCATTGGCTTCATGGATTTCCGGTGAATGACGTCACAGATGTATCGGTGTCACTCAAAATGAAGTTTTTTTTTTCATGTGGAAATCCATAAATACCCAGGGGAATATAAATAAGCAGAAAAAAACAAAAATTTATGTAAAAGGCGACAACAGTTTTGACGTCAATAGAGGAATTGTGCAATGTTTCATAGAAAGTATCGATTTTAAAATGTGTCATCAAAAATTACCCAATTCCGGATTGCGAGCGAAATACTCGTATTTCACAAGCTGATTTTACGACAACTGTCATTTAGAACTTTTTTCTCATTAAAAATCGTGCAAAAATCGTCATTGGTCACCGATTTTCAGCTATAGTGTCAAAAATTGACTCAAATTAATCAATTTTGGCCGAATCATAAAAAATTGCTCATTAATATAATACGAGCAATTTCTTGTTTTTCGGAAACTACTTTTGCGACAGTAAGATTCATTCAAAAATGTCATTTAGATCGTATTTCTTATAAAAAATCATCGATTGTCAGCCGTGTCATCAAAAGTTGTTTGAAAAAATTTTCACAAAAAAAAGGTTTCGAAAATGTGACCTTGCTATTTCCCGTATATTGTTAGGTCGGGTGGTTTCAATTAGTGATTTCAACAGCTCCGAAGAACAATAAGTTCGGATCAGCAGGTCGTAGGAATAAAATTTTGAAAAATGAATTCATTGATGGCGCGCGAATTGAAAGAATACCGAATTGGCTCTCAATTGTTTATCGTTAATTATGCTTTTTAATTTACAAACTTCTTCATGTTGATAAACCTAGTTGAGCTGTCTAATTTACTGGTATTGGATCTTTTAGTAGCTCTTCGCCATTTAGTGGCTGTTGGTTGGGTCCTTTTTGGGAGCTGCTTCCGGTCTTGCTTAGAGTGAATTTCAATAAAAAAAAATAAAAAAAAAAATTGAAAGCGCAATATTTGCTCTTTACGTAGAAGTAGCGATTCGATCCCATTTGCAAAAAAAAAAAAAATCGGATTTGAATAACAAATAATTCGGTTTTGCCCACTCCTATATATCGTTTAAACTAAACTTCGTTTGTTTATTTCATCCTACACTTGTCAACGCCCACAGAGCGACCCATCTTTTCGTGTCATTTCGGTTCACTTTAATTTAATTTAAATATTTGAAAACATTATTAAATAAAAGCATTAGTCATATATACACGGACGCATTTCGTTATCGAGTTGATCCAAAAGTACCGAAAAAAAATGGACTACGTACTTTGTAGCAAATTAGAAAAGTAGTTTGTTAAGTACGATTTTGCACCAGGCCCTAGAGATGATTAAAGTAAAATTTGCTTATGAATATTATAATTTTCACAAGTGTGTCGTAGACGAAATGTGAATTTCAAATTTTAATCAAGCGATTCCTTAACAAGCGCGCATCATAGATATGGACATAGCTTATTTCGACCGATCTGTCGACACAGAAAACAATACAAATGATGTTATCACATTACAGAGATAATCAGGAAAACGAACGAAACCTAAAATAAAGTTTAAAAACGTGCCAAGGTTACTACACCACTCATAAGTCACAGACAGACTCAACGCGCCTCAGCAAAGTGGTTCATCAGGTTCACACGAACATTTCATGAACAAATATTTGTGGTTAGTGCTTCATAGAAATTAGTATTATTTGGTATAATCACCCATTTTAAGTCATTTTAGTGGCCAAACATCGTTAAAGTTAGTCGGGAAAATCTATATGCTTACAGTTCCTTCGAAATCACCCAAATTGCTTGATTTTAAATTGAATGGTGGTTGAATTTATAGACTAATCAGGACACAAAACCGAGGAATCGATAACCAGAGATGCAACATACGATAACCACTGGATCTACGCGCCCTTCGTATTCGATGATGTCGAATTCAAAATATGAAATATAAGCGATCGTTGAACAAACAAATAAATTATTTCAATTCTCGGTTTCGTCACAATAATAACCAGTAAATAGGCGTCTGTAGGTGTGACGCGTTTGTATTTATAAACGTTTGTTGGGATGTGTTAGCCCGATCAAGGCCGCGTAAAATCGAAAAAAATATTGTTGAACTCATTGTGCAGAGATAAACTGATAAAAGAGCTACTTGAAATGCAAGAAAAGGAACTACGGAGTCCCCATTCGCCTGACAGCATGACAAATTAACGCAATTTCCTAAAGCTTTGTAGCTACATCATGCAGGAATACGATCTAAGGAAAGCAGCCTGATAGAAGGCAAGGAATTCCAAAGTTTAGAGATTCTTGGAAAAAGCTTTTGGAAAAAGCTTTACGTGTAGGTTATTCACTTTAGGACATTAGCTTCGCTTTACAGAAAGAGTGTTCGAAAAATACGGGTCTTCCTGTTCGCTATATTAATTCTTTGGTTATGTGTAGCTTCCTCTGTACACCACATAAGATCGTATTCTTGGTTCAATACGGTGTGAATTTCTCAAATCAATAAGTTCAAATCTCTCTGGTAAAACGCGGTTGGGTACACTGTAACAAAAGTACAGTAAATTTACTGGTCATTTACTGTCATTGCATATTTCCAAAGTTAAAAAAACGCCATGTTGATGAGATTTATGACAACTATGGGCTGTTGTTGGTGCCCGCACCTTCGCGGTGCGGTCCATCAACACTCCATATTCGGCCAAAAATCTCAATTTTGATTTTTTTAATACCGCTAGATAAAATTACTGTCAAAGACCAGTGATTTTGTTGCATTTTTGTTACAGTGTGGTGACGATAAAATCTCCAATCCCTGCGCGGAAATTACCGCGTTCAAATTTGTGTTGACTGTTGTGAATGTTTTTGAACCAGTAACTCTGACTCGATTGTTTGTTTATGGAATATAATTTTATTCGATATTATCAATTTTATATTTACTCACGCCCATTTAAAAAAATAAAAGTCTGATCTTACCTTGTTAAGTATGAGTCACTGATGGATCGCGCCGCCAAGGCGCGTTCCAACTGTGACTCATACTTAACAAAATAAACTCCGTGGTTTTATGAGAAAATATCCATCGCAGTGAGTAATTTTATCGTAAATTGGATCTTTACTATAGCTAGTTATTGCGTTGGCAAGTTTTTGTCATGAATAGGTTTTTCCGAAAGATTCGATTCGTGATTCGCGAATCATCATTCCATGCATTCGATTTCCCCAGTGATTCAAGATAAACAGATTCACAAAAGTTTAGATTTTCAGAAAATGGGTGTAAATTTTGGTATTTTCAACAATTTCCTGAAAAAATATTTTTTTTGTTTGTTTATGTTTTATACTTCTTTGATTCGATATTCTATTATATTTGTAAAGATTATTCGATTCGATTCGATTCGATTCTGGCTATGCCTTGTCATAGACTTTTTTATTTGTTGGAATAAAACGTGTAGCCGTCTAGTCGACTCGCCGCTTACTGTCGCGTCAACAAATTCCAAACTAACACTTTTGTCGAGACGAGACATGATTTGTTAAGTGTCGGGAACGGGTGGATCGCGCTTTTATTTAGTTTAAAGATTATATGTCCAAAATTTCAAGTTATTGCTTATTTAATAGCATATCCGGCAAATTTTGTTTCAAATTCGCGTTTTATGACTCATTTTGCAACCTAAAATCTTACATATATATATATATATATATATATACGTAAATATTTTTTATAGCCACTTTTTGGAGTGGATCACCCTACCCAAGGCCCTGTAACAGGGCCACTTATAGACGAACAGGGTTACAATTGCTGGAAAGATATGATCCTTTCCTGTTCGGCATAGCCTACCCAAGTTATTACACCCTGTGGTGGGCATGGATAAGCGAGCCGGACTTGCCGGAGTGACGGTGTTGTTTAAAATCAACAAAACCCAAATCAGTTTTTATGGGAATTCTATGATGCCGAGATATTCGGATAACCCACATTCGTGACGCATAGCGAGCGAGTGGTTCACTCGTAGTTCTATAAACTATCTTCAATCGGTGAACATCGTTTGTAGTTGTGACGCATGTTTGATAATTGAAATATGGATTCAAAAAAAAAAAATAAAAATATCGAGGTTCGATTCTTACAAAAGTGCGGGATAGTACCTCACGGTAATCAAACAAGCATTATCTATCACACTACGTCGAGTCTTTTGTCATCTGTTTGTTTGTTTAACAAGACCCATGTGGTTATGACGAAAGTTCATATATCTTAAGTAAACTATTACTCAAAATAAATACGCTTAATTTCAACCGTTTGAATCGAGAAAATTATCAAAATCCAAACCAACATTAACGCTTGTGACTATTACAAAAATTTTGAAGATTTTTCAGAAAAAAAATTTACCAGACATGTTTTGTTAAGCGTGGGTCACTGATGGAGGCGTCACGCCGCCGTCACATACTTGCAAAAATATTTACTGGGTTTCATTTTAGAGTCGAGACCTTGCGAATCGTAAATTAGAATCTAGAAACGTTTTGATAACATGCTTTAGTTTTTTAGAGACAACGTTGCATAAATAAGAAATCAAAGCATTTTTAGAACAAACGAATACTTTTCAGAACGAATACTTTCGAACCTAATTCTATGTTGAAGCGTATTTGGAAAGTTATTTATAAACGTCATTTTTTTAGTTAATATTGACTAAAATTCTTCGAAGTATATATATATATAGAAAATATGTAACGATTTTTTTTTGTAGTTTCGGAGTTGAATTATACAAAATCACGTAAATGGATATCCATCCGAATCGATTGTAAATCTTTATATCTATAAAAACTGACAATTTTATTCAAAATACCACTTTTGTTTCGCATTGAAATCAAAAGAATTATTATTCATATTACGATGATGAGTTTTAAGTACCGACCTCTCTCATGGGACAAACTTGTCATATGTCGGGTGATCTGTGCAGTAGACCATATGCGTACTTTGTCACTTCGTGAAAGTCGATATTTTCTGCAATTTGTGAAACTCTGCCAAGGTTTTTTTAATTTCAGATCCAATCTACGCAAGTTCGGAAGTAGTAAGCTAAAAACAAGCTAGAGACTATTAAAGTGCAGTGGTCAGTTTCCCATTGCCGACTTCATATCGCTAGGAGTAACTACACGATATATAATACCAGCTACTGCACTCTAAGCGGAAAACATCCTAAACGGAAGTGGACCACTATGGTAAAGTGCAGTAAGTGGTATCTGCCCCGGGCAATGGTTGAATCAACCACCATTTCTTTGTTTCCTTTAGACGTAGGAAATACTACAGAACCCAAAAATTTTTTATGTTTTTTTAGCGAAATTCCTTTACAAAAAAACATCATTATTTTGATCAAGTATGCAAATTTGCCCTCGTGAAAAACAACTTTTTAATTTGGGTTTGTTTCCGCGCTGGAGTTTCTCACCCTGTTTGGTCACGGTCAATTTAAATACGATTGCCATTTCAGTTTAAATTAAATGAAGAAGAAAACAAATATGTTTTTATTTTAATGAATGTTCTGAAACTCCCCTTGTGCAATGACTCACAGTGAGAAATGCCACTTTCCCAGAAGAAGAAATTATAACGAAGCATCTCTTGTCGAGTACGAATCACTGATAGACCGCGCCTCGACTCATACGTAAAAAAAAAAAATTTTGATCGGTTTTAGATTAAGGCTGTCCAAAATATTCGATTCGATTCGTAATATTCGAATCATAATTCGATTCGATTCGTTTGAGAAACAATTTGAAATCAACGAAATGATGATTTTTTTTCTCAGAAACTGTGAATTTTCACATAAATAATGCGCTGATAATTTTTTTGTTTGTTTATTATATTCGATTCGAATATTCTATTCGATTCGGCAAAAATGTTCGATTCTATTCTGAAACTAAAAAAAATTCGATTTCAAAGTTGACACAACCGATTATTTTTGTCGTTAAAAATAAAAATTCTAGTTCATTTAGCAAGTTTTTGTTCCTATGAACGATTGATTCACTATTGATTCGAGTATATCGTACTTCAAATCGATTCGAATCACAGAGTCGAATTGCACAGCCCTAGGCGAGCTTCGACAATAGTTCTAATTCTCTAGATTTCGTACCGAATCTTCGTATCTTGATTCTATTACAAAAATCGATCAAAAGTTGAATACATTGCCGTTTTATATTAGCATATTATGAATGAGAAATTTTAAAAATATCTAGTTCATAATATCGCGAATTGCGATTCGAATCGAATATTTTGAACAGTTCGACTGACATGGATACCAATTTATCCATAATTTTAAATTCGATAAGTTTAAAACAATACTTGATGGGGTTAATCACGTTCGGATAATCGCTTCCATGATACTCAAGTCCATTTGTGTAACGACCTACTTTGTCAAGGTTTGGCAAACAAAGTCATCGATTAGGCACTCAACCCCCAGTCGGAATTATTGTGCTAAATCATGAGTTGCCACGTATAGGACACGCCAACGAGGCGCGATTTATCAATGGCTCATGCTTGATAATGTGATATTTCTAATGAGAGGCAGAAAGTATATATAACCCCGTGTAGATAAGTAACTTAATTACAGTAAGTAGAGTATATTTTAAAGTATAATTAGGAGATCTTTACCAAGAAAAGTGCACGACATATTATGCGTCATTAGCTGTTTATTGATTCATTTTAAACCGCGAAATACATTTCTTACGTCGAATGCAATGGAAAGAATAAAAACAGGAACGACTTGGAAGTTTCTGATAAACAAAAATTTTGTGGGCCTCGAGTCTATACTGTAACAAAAGTGTTGGTCTTTGACAGTAATTTTGCTTGGCGATTTTAAAAAAAAAATTAAAAATTTACTTTTTTGGCCAAATATGGGGTGTTGACGGAACGCACCACGAAGGAATTTTGGAAATATGCAATTACAGCGAATGCCCAATAAATTTACTGAACTTTTGTTACAGTGCGTAGTGCTTAACACGCTGGCATCGCAGATTCGGAATCTCGATTCAAGTCTCGTAAGTACGGATATGAAATCAATTCTCCCCATTGCGTCTAATATGTGGGATAATCTATGCCAAATCTGAGACCGTATATTATATCTTTTCAGAAAATTCTCATTCTGTTACGAGTGGTTTATAGCAAGGCATTGATCAGAAGGAAAATAATCGCAAATTATTCGATGATTTATCGGCGCGGCGCGCGATCTATCAAGAATATCAGCAAAAATATTTTTTGAAACATTTTTGATTGTGTTCACGTGACATCTCGCTTTTTTAATTAATGTCTTTCAACCTATTCTGGCAATAAGTACTTTGTACTTGTAAAAAGGCATTTTTGGAATAGAAATTTACCTTCAGAAACAACAATCAATTTATCAATATATATTAGCTAGCCTGACACAAGAGAATGTATTTAACAGAAAGGAAAAACCCCTTTCAGTTTTGAGAATTTTCGTTTGTATTCAGTCGTTTAACTGATGTTTGTCGCAATTGCTTAACCCAATCAGGGACGGACCGTGACTAGTCGGCGCGATCCATCATTCTTACAACGTGAAAAACAATATATTTCTGGGACTAGGAAATCGATGAGCTATGTAACGCCAAATTTCAAGGTGATTCACTCAGGATGGGCAATTCTAAATAAAGATGTTTTTGTCAAATAAATTTCCCCGTTCGTAGGAAATAACAATCATTTTGGAATATTAAGCTAATGTAAAAGCGTCTTAAGAAAAGGGACCTCCGTTGAGCATTTTATCAAGCCTAAGTCACTGATGGATCGCGCCACCAAGGCGCGAACCATCAGTAACTCAGGCTTGATAAAATTAAGCTTCGTGAATGGGTGCGTTGATGCATGAGGCAAGGTAACTGCTCCCTTCCCTTCCGATCTTTCCTTACGCGCGTAACTCAAAGGGGAATTTCGTATCGCCGAACAGAATTGGTAAACTAATTCTTTCAAGTTTAATTCAAGTTTCACTTAAACAATGCAAAGTGATCCCACACATAAATGTTGTTGAAGTATATTAAATCCGTTTGCTCCGCGTTGGTGAAGTTGCGCTACGTCATTACATTACGTGAAGGTGCGTCGTCTGCGTGATTAACCACGCAAAAAAAGTGTGTAACATTTTTAAATTTGAATATTCAACAAAAAAAAAACCTTATGCGATAGGATGTGAGTCATTTTTGTATTTATCCTAATATATTAAAATGTTCCAATTCAACGCAGAAACTTGTTTTTCACAAACAAAAGCGCGTTTGTTGTAAATAGAACAACACAACGAAGCCACGCATGCCTGTGGTCTCACGCAAATTGAATTACGCTGTTCGCAAAGTGGTTTCCTCAGGCTAGGACGTTACGTCGACGCTATGCGCAAAATTGCGTAACATTACGCCAAACTCTTAATGCATTACCGATTCGAGTTGCCCAGCTCTATGCCGGAGCAATCACTTACGTTTGCACATTAAAAACTCTTTATACCGAATAACCAAAATTTGTTTTCCTCGAGGACTGTTTCAAAATTACCACAAATCCTAGGTGTCGACCTGTGTATTTTTATCCAAGTAATTTAAATCCAACAAAGGGACGTTTGTTTTGAGCGTAAATAACTCACGTTGGCGTCACGGTCACGGATTTCTGTGGTCGTGCGCCAAGTGGAACGTTTTACGGAAAACAGACTTTAGGACCCTAGGAATGCCGCTCCCAATCGAAAAAATATTCTTAAAACATCCTCTGTTAAGTATGAGTCACTGATGTATCGCGTCGATGAGACGCGGTCCATCTGTGGCATATACTTAACAAAAAAATTTTTGATGTTTAGGTATCCGAATAATCAAGTATTTCAGAGTTTTAATTTAAATAATTTCATTCTCAGGAACTCTTGAATACACAAATGTTACATTAGGACAATTTACGTTTTACATTCCATTTTAGACTGTTTTACTCCTTACAATTTTTGGAATGAAGAATCCAAGTCTTTGGTCTTCATTCCCGCCTTCGTGTAGCTCTTTGTAAAGTAGTAGATTTGCGTGACTCTTATAAGCCTCTCAATTAGGACTGGGCATACCTGAATCATTTGGAATTCGAATCTGATTCGGATATTTTTTTCGAGTCTGAATGAATCGCTGATTCCAAAAAAATAACAAATATCCCATTTTTACTATTACAACTTGTCTACATTGCGATAATCAAAAAATTTACAGTTACAAAATAAAAATAGTAGCATAAACAGACTTAAAAGCGATGTATTTTCAATTGCTTTCCAGTCCAAGATCGAAAATTTTCATTTAAACAACAAAATACGATCGATTGTGGTCAAATTTGACCAAATTCGATGACATTTTTGTCGTTAAAAATTCTACTTCATTTAGCAAGCTTCTTTTCTATGACCGATTCACGATTGAATCGATTAATCTGTACTTCGAATCACCGAATCAAATTTCCCAGCCCTACTCTCAGATTAAAAAAAAATGTACGTGGCAAAAATATATGAGATAGAAATTCACATGGGTGAGCAAAATAGGAATGGCCGAATCGGGTATTTTAGCTGATTTAAGAATGGAATAATTTTACCGAATCAGATCGAAAGGCTAATAACCAAAGAAACATGCAAGAATTCGCGAATATAAGGTTATTCCATTCCTTCAAATTTTAAAATATTGTTCTCCTTTAAGTTTATTTGGCTGACTTAATTTATAGGTTTATTTGGTAGCACTGGCTCAGTTCATGCAAAGCATCGAAGCGAAGAACCGCGAGAATTTCTAAAAATATTCATCAACAACACGCGATACGTAACGGAAAGCAGGGGAATTTCCAAATTCACGCTGTGACACGTTAAATTCTTCGATCATTTGCAACCTCATACCGCTTTATCGATGATGTTAATGCCAAGTATGGTATGTTAATGGACAGTCAACGATATATTTCATCAGCATCAAACCGTTCCATGAACATAATTTACTAAAAAAAGTCCACTGTATAATAATTTTATTTCGTTATCGCACTGTAAAATTATTGTAAAAGAACGTCTATTTCATTGACAAAATATCCTTTAATATGAATAGCAGACTAAAAACATGTTTTTCCTATAAAAATTTGTATGACATTTACCGAAACGTTTGACAAAAATCCCGAAAAACCACGGTTTCGATATCCTCAAATGTCGGATTTATATTATTAGTGTTTTTCCGTTTGCTGCAATATAAATAAATTTTGAACAAACAAAAACAAATTAAATGTATGTTCAGATATATATATATATCTAAGGCTGAGCAGAACCGAATCGTTTAAAGTTCGATTCGGATTAGAATATTTTTCTCGAATCGGGTCGAATCATGAATTTTGTCTGAATACCCCTTTTTCTTTATCTTTCACGTTGAGGTTTCGAAATCTTCAAATGTTAGATTAATAATATCAGTGTCGTTACGTCCAATTGGACGCTAAGCTTTGATTTAGTCCAAGCTAAGTCGTTACTAAATTCCCATTAATAAATATCACGAAATTCCTGTCATTAAAATGACGTGAGATTGATTATTACAATTCTTGCACCGAGCAGTGTGGATACTGCGGCATTCAAAAATGTCACCGTACGGCATTTAAATTGTATTCACCGGATAGAGAAACGAGCGTGGTATTTACACGACCAATAATATCCAAAATCATCGGTAAATATGCCAACCAAGTCCTTCTGCGAAATTTAAAAAAATAAAAAATAAGTTTGATCTCTATATCGAATAGAATATGCTCTAATCAAAGTGAATATCATGACCATACAGTTAGTTCACCAGCAATTATTATTAGGGGTGGCCAAAATCGAATATTTGTTAAATTCAGAATCGAATCAACTAATTTTTACGAATCTGATTGAATCAGTAGTATTATAATAAATAAACAAAAAGAGTTTTTCAAAAAATTGTGAAAATCCCAAGATATAGTCTTTTTTCTGAAAATGCATATTTTTTTCAACATATCGATTGCGAAACACTGGGAAAATCGAATCAAATAATTTATGATTCGCGAATAACAAAACGAATCGAATATTTTGGGCAGCCCTAATTATTATTAATAGTGTCCAATCCAAAACCCGCGTATGGCTTAATGACTAAATCAAACCATATCACGCTTAATCAGAAATTTTCATTTGCCAAGCATTAGCGGCAAATGGACTGGGCTTAAGCGGCATGATCCATCAGCGACAGGTAATTAATTTCTGACAGGGTTCTTGACAACAAATAAATGGCTGAACCTCCTGATTGAACGGGCTCATAAAAATTTTAATTGCTCTGGAATCGTTTGTTTGCAAAGCAGGCGGATCCTACATTGCGTGATGTATGTTTAATAGATTTTTCGTTTCATTACCTCGTTTAGGCCGATCTATTGCTAGGATTTTAATTCCGTGTCACTTGTATAATTTAACGATTGGATCTTTTATTATGCCAAGCGTGAATCGTATATGAATTAAGCTTCTGTGGCGCCACACATCAATGGTGCGATCTTAGCAAAACATTGACTGACAAAACTTGAAGACGTTCGGCTGGTCTTTTTAATTTTCAGTTCTAAATTATGATGTAACAAAGGATACAGTGAACGTTTGATTGTTACCGAAAACTGCATATAACGCAAAATTGAACTGAGTTAAGTGGTGGGCATGGAGTCTACTCACCAGGACTCGAACCTGCGACGCAAACATGGTAACCGCTAAGCCATCGCGCCCATTTTTTTCTTGTGGGTGCATCACGGATTATTCAACATAATTCGAATTCCATCAATTACGCATTTCCCAGCTTCCTCCACATAGACGACACTTCTGACACCAGTCGATTTGCATAATTCAGAGAATTTGCGTGATTTTCATCGCTCAACCAAACATTTCAAAACAATATACAAAATTCATGTGTCAAGCCCTCAAAAACTGCTCTGATTGGTCCTTAAAAGAGGGTGTGTTCATTGACGTCAATTAACGCCTAATTGGACAATTTGGTGGGCAAATAAATCCAATACAGCGCATTTTGAGGTCAAAATCCGAAGGAAATCTGCATAGAGCCTTGTGTGGTCTGGTAGACATGTGGAACGGGGCTAGGATACGGCATAGAGTAGTTGCTAACGCTTCCTTAATAATCAGAAATTTCATTTTTTTAAGCATGAGCCACAGACGAACCGTCGTGAACGTTGGTTCCTTTTCGGTGCAGATTTTCAACCTTGTTCATTTTAGTATTTTAACTTAATTGATAAATTAAAAAACACATATCTCATGACATTTATGTCACAGGAATGAGTATGCGAAGCATTTGAATCGAAAATATATTCCTCGAATCCATAATGATCTTGAATCCGAAAGTGACATTTAAACTTATCTTGAGCTCTTGTCCGTCCTTAATACAGGGAACATCGATACTATAGTGTTGGCAGTTCTGGATAAAAATACCGAGTTTACCTAGTATACATATGTTACCAAGATTATTTTTAAAGTACTTTTATCTAGTTTGTTTTGAGAATATATGACTTACCTAGTTTAATATTTACCGATTTTGATATCTACCGATTCTGTTTTCATTCTGATATTTTACCCAGTAAATTAACTAGGTAATTAGTCAAATTCACCTATTTTACAACTGTGCACTAGGTACCTAGTATAGAAAAAAACTACTTAAGTCAAATTTTCATTGAAAAAAGGGTTTCAACGTAGACTGTTAGGATTCTGATAAAATGTCTTAAATGCAGCCAAACTACCCACTTTAGCTAGATTTTAATCTGAGTAACACTGAGTTTTGTAAGTGAACCTAGGAAACCTAGTAATGTTTGCCCTGTTTTGTGGTAATTTCGTTTTACTTCACTTTAGAAAGTAACTAGGTTGCCATCATTAATGTATACAAACACACACACACACACACACACGTATATCCTGCATGGAACATACACCGACATAATGGAGAAATCTCCTTGAACCCGGCTGACGCAATCTGCACGAATTTATTGTAAAAATCGATATGTCTAATAATAAGATCCACTGTTACGAGTAATGAAGACTGCTAAAAATGCGTGGAATTTTAATGTTATTTCATGACTAACCTCGCGGACAGTGCACTGGCGATGGCAATGTAGTTATTCCCAGTAACGACATTCCTAGTGACGACACACCGCAAATCATATTAAAACACAAATTTTCACAAGCAGGCATTTTCCTCTGCCAAGCATGGGCCATGGATGTACCGCACCTGTTCATCCATCAATAGCACATGCTTGGCAATATATGTATTTACACTTGTTTCCTATTGGTCTAACCATATCCCGCCCCCGAATGAGTCATGTTAATGCATCGGAAATATGGATTTATCTCGGGTCGTTCGTGCCAAGCAGTCAATTATGGAAATATATAGTAATGGCGCCTTGTATATTTCATTATATTCCATTAGTAACGAGGACAAGGACATGTCAAATTAGAAAGTGTGATTAATCACGGTCATATTTGACCTTCGCCAAGCTGATTGATTGTGATACCAGGGATGTTCCTTTACGATTAGTCTTGCATTCCTGCATTTGGTTGTTCAGCATCTTAAACATTTAGGATCCTTCTCCCCGGAACACACATTTCCAAGTCCACAGATCGATCACTCCTTGATAGTGTACAAAATTATCATAAAATATGGTTTTCAGCATAACTTCCTCGTTTTTTACTATTTTATCGACTTTTTAATTTTGAAATATAGAAGTTAATTTCGCTAATGTGTGTTAAAGTAAGTTAGCCAAATTTTCTAGCTAGAATTAACGATGATTACTGAAATAGCATTCTTTGACCAAAATAGAATGGTGGTCGGTTCAGACACATTATGAGAAATTAAGGAAGAGAGTGAATTTCATAATCTTCCATTTTTATATTAAAATTACATTCTAACTTTTTTCATTGAAATTCACTCCGGGCAAGGCAGAGTATAAAATGAACTAACAATCGACCACTTAATAGCGTAGAGCTACTAGAAGATATAGTACCAACAACTGCACTCTAATCGGAAAACATCACAAACGGAACGAAACCGCTATGGTGAAGTGCAGTACCTGGTATCTGCCCCGGGTAGAAAATACGTAGTCAAACACACAGCTATTTTGATAAAAATATATATATAATGCAAAGTGACTTATGACGTATTATCAGAAAGACTGATCAGCTTCGATTTTTGAAAAACATCTTCTAGTCTATATTATAAGTATCTAACTTTAAGGCCACAATACGCGTGAAGTTGTCTTACCGATGCGTTGCATTATGTTTCGGGTAATGAAATAAAAACGGCAATACATGCATTGCTTTGTGTCAATCGCGTTCACGTGCGCACAAAGCACAAATGCAAAAACGAAACAAACACTCTGCGTTAGCTTTCATAGCAAACTGTTCTGTTTCATTGGAAAACGTAAGGAAATGCATGCAGAGCATTACACATGCGTAAAATGCAAGGTTAAAATAAAACAAACCTAGAAAAAACACAACCTACGCAAACGTGTATTGCGACCTTTAATAGCGCGATAATCCACTCAAAGCCACTGAAAAAAAACAGAAAACAGCATCACCCAGTCGAAAAAAGATTGTTTAGGAATATATTGTTAAGTATGGGTCACTGATGGACCGGGTTTTGCATCTGTGACTCATGCTTCACAAAATAAAACTCTGGATTTGGCATTGGCTTTACTAATAGTGAACAACTCAAAGTTACAAACGATATCTCTTTTTCCAGGTGATCAACTGCGACAAGAACATCTGCACACTTCAGATCACCGATACGACAGGTTCTCACCATTTCCCCGCCATGCAGAGACTGTCAATCACACGAGGCCACGCCTTTATTTTAGTATATTCTATCACATCGAAGCAATCGCTTCAAGAACTGCTTCCTATCTATGAGCAGGTAAATTGTCATCCGTTTTAATAATTTAGAAAAGGTTTTATTTCCGTTCAACGCAGATACCGATTACTTTATAGCATTCGTCTTTCGTTGTTTCTTTTCTAGTCTAAGGCTGGGCAATTCGATTCGATGATCCGAATCGATTCGGGGCACAGATTATTCGTATCAATCGTGAATCGGCCATAGGAATAAAAACTAGCGATTTGAAGTGGAATTTTTCATTTTTGACGTCAAAATGCAATCGATTTTGGTCAAATTTGACCGAAATCGATTGTATTTTGTCGTTGGAATGAAAAATTTCGCTTTTGAACCAGAGTGGAATTGAAAATGTGTCGCTTTTAAGTCTGTTTAAGCTAATATTTATAAATTGTAACTGTGAAATTCTTAATTATCATGAAGGAGACAATAATAGTAAAAGTATAATGGCATATCTGTTATTTTTATGGAATCATCGAGTCGATCCACTTCGAAAGAATGATCGAATCAGATTTGAATTTCAAATGATTCGATTTTGCCCAGCCATACTTCCTACACCGCGTATAGTGGCGGTGAAAGGTGTCAAATATTCCACAAAGACTCTTCAAAACGCGCGATAGCGCGGTTAGAGCGCGCAGAAGTTTTGCCTATTTCGACGATAATCCCGTGATATATACACGGTATGTGTGTTTCCTACGGTGGAAGGTAGTCATGAGTGACCGGCGAAAAATTCATTTTATCATTTTTTTCAAATAATACCAGTAAAACTTTTGTAAAAGTTCCACATTTTAGTGCAGTATTTGAAATTTCCCGACTCATTAAAAAAATTTATAGCGCAATTACGATCTCGTGCTTAGACACTCTAAATAAAAATATTTTTCCAACTGGCGAAATGAGTGGCATCTTTCCAAAGCGATGGCAAAACCCTTTACCACTTCTTAAAATGGATAAAGACGTTCATTTTGAGTTTTAATTTTGCTTACTTGAAAACAAAATTGGACGCATGAACTCAGGCCACTCACCAAGAATAAAACATTTGGCTCTTTGAACTCCAAATGAAAATGGAATTAAAATATTTCATTAAAATGTCGTAAATTATTGATGAAGAATCATTTCGAAGCCAAAATATACATCACTCATTTCTGTCTCGAAGCGTTTCATTGGGATATATTATGGTTCTTAAAAATGGGTCCTGTGTATTCACTAATTTTTTTACATTTATTGCGATTTATAAACGATTTACTGATTTCTGATGTTTTTGGTCTTGAACTTTGTTTTTTTAGCAAATATCTTTGAAATAAGTCCGTTAATCACCCAAATTTTTAATATTCAATATGAAATTAAACTTTATAAAGAAAGCAATATCTAGGGTTTCGTCCACGGCACTTCTCCTAAATGCGAAAAATAGTTTGCTGAATTAATTTTAACAGGAGAAAAACAAGCAACTCCTAAGTATTCTTAATTTAGCTTGATATCAAGCTATCGTTTCAGTAATTTGGCCTAAAAGGGTGATCAACTTAATCCAGTTAGGTCTAAATGAATCTACTGTTTCCGCCTTTCAGCGGGGAGAAATAACGACCGTACAATGTAACAAAAATACAATAAATTTACTGGTCATTTGCAGTAATTGCATATTTCCAAAGTTAAAAAACGCCATGTTGATGAGATTCATGCCAATTATGGGCTGTTGATGGAACGCACCTTTGCGTTGCGTTCCATCAACACCCCATATTTGGCCAAAAAGTCAATTTTTAATTTTTTTTTCAACACCACCTGTTAAAATTACTGTCAAAGACCAGTGATTTTGTTGCATTGTTTTTACAGTGTATAGTCAAGGAGAAAATCGTTTTGAAATGATCGCAGAAACAATTTTTTGCGCTGTAATCAAAACCGATATTTTATGACTCGAAAAATGTAGACATAGGGCTGGGCAAATCACTTGGAATTCGAATCTGATTTGAATTTTTTTTCACTAATTCTATGTATGTAACATACATCCCATTTTACCATTATGACTTGTCCCCATTGTGAAAATAAGGAAATTTATAGTTTGTAGTGTATTTTCAATTCACACAACAGCAACAATTTTCATATTTTAACGACGAAAATAATCGATTTTGGTCAAATTTGACCAAAATCGATTGCATTTTGTCGTTAAAAATGTAAATCATACTTCACTTAACAAGTTCTTGTTCCTATGAACGGTTCACGATTGATTCGAATATATTGTGCTTCGAAACGATTCGAATCACCGAATCGAATTGCCAATCCCTAATTTAGAGCCATATTATCATAAATCTTGCTTTGGTAATCATAAATATCCCGAGCGAAGCGACTTATCCCAACCAGAGAGATAATGCCATGTGCCTGCAACACTGGCGCCCTCTGGCTAGAATAAGAAAATTCTGCCTCTTTTGATTTTCAAGATATCTGAGAATATGCTATTACAGTACTAAATCAAAATACATATTTGCCAAACACGAAGCCCTGATGGCCCGGACCTCGACGGCGAGATTCATTAGTGACTTATACACAACAAAAACTGTGCGCGCAATATTTTTACAACTGGATTAACTCATTTTTGATCAAATGCAATTTTTGATTAGAGTCGTTCTTATTGGTTCAAATGGTGTTCACTAACGGAAATTCACTATATAAATAACATTTCAGACAAACGTATTTGCTCATATTTAAGGCAAAGTCATGATTTATGTTAACATTTTACAACGTGATTCATAATATATCATGATTTCACTGCAAAATCAGTCAATTTAAGATTAATCGGAAAAACGAAATTAATTTTAATCGGAATTCATCACCATCATTATCATTTATTTTGATTTTACTATTGAACACAAAAAACAAAATAAAAGCGCCACAAACAACACGATTGAGAATCAGGAGGAAAACAAAACTTATAATAAGCTTCAAAACACTATCCTAAAGCCAGTGCGTTTGTCCGTCTACGAATTCCAAAATGAACGCCTATTCGGATTAAGATTAACTTTATTGAACTTATTTTCAGATAAAATCGCTAAAATCATCAATGGATGACGTACCTGTCGTCTTGGTCGGCAACAAATGCGACGAAATAGAGCGGAGCATTCCATCCAAGGAAGGCGAGAGTATCGCCCGTTCCTGGCACTGTCCTTTCCTCGAGACTTCGGCAAAAAACAACTACAACGTCCAAGAATTATTTCAACAACTTTTAGAACTCGAAAAAAGCCGAAACATTAGTTTAAATACGAATAATAACAGGCAACGAAAGAAGAAATCGGAAAAACGAAAAGAGAAACTGAAAACGAGTTGTACGATTCAATGATTACATGATGACGTCATTATTGAATAATTTATTATATAATGACGTCACTATGCAAAGGGTCGCGAGCGCGATGACCCCTGCAGTTATTACTTCATTCGAAGATGGTGCAGCCGCGGTGACGGGGAATCGGGGAAAGCTCAACACGAAAACGAAACGATTCTGTCTAATGTACATTCAGCACTTCTTAATCACCTTAGTGACAAGTACATCTCGTTCGAAAGGTTGAGGCTTTAAAAATGATGTCCTGTCCAGCCAGAAAAACTTTGGACAAAAAGGTTTTGTCAAGCATTGGTCACTGACAGGTCGCGCCGTCGTGGCGCGGTTCATGTGTGACTCGTGCTTTTCAAAATACATTTTTTTAAAGGGCAGGTCATCTCGTGTACGTGAACCCAGGCTTAATATTGTTATTATTTATTTTTTTCATTTTGCACTACTTCATTAGTTTAAAAGGTTGTATTTTTAATGACCCTTTCGTCAATATGCCTAGAACGCAAGGAAATCATTTTTTGTGTGTGATTTCCCCCAATTCGACAAAAAACAAACTCGTGTCCCCTGCGAACGCCGAATACCTTGAGACTAGGGCTGGGCTAAACCGAATCACTTCGAATTCAGATTCGAATAATTTTTCAAAAAGGATCGAATCACTAATTCTTTGTAAATAACAAATATCCCATTTTTACTATTACAACTTGTCCCCATTGTGAAAATATCGAATTTATAGTTTGTAGTATATTTTCAATTCACACTAAGAGCAACAATTTTCATATTTCAGCGACGAAATTTGACATAAAGAGAACTGAGAACAATTCACTACGGATTCGAATAACTTGTGGTCCGAATCGATTCAAATCACCGAATCGAATTGCCCAGCGCTACTTGAGACTATTGGCGGCGCAACGAAGAAAAGAAATGCCCCCTCCTTCCCCCATGATTGGAGGGGCGCAGTCACTCTCCAAGATTTTGTAATTCTAATAAAAATATTTCAAAAACAAACGAAATTTTCGTGCGCCTCCGGCATGCAATCCCGTGTTGTACAGAGTCTTATCGTTTTGTGCACATGTTTTAATACAAAAGAACCAAACGCGGTCGATCAGAAAATTTTTTTAATTCATTGATTTCTATAGAGTGAAGTGAATGTATTATTATTATTGCACAATTTCATATTATTATTATTATTATTTATTTATTTATTTTCTGTGGAAGTTTAATTTTTTCACGCATGGTGAGGATTGAACATTTTGCAAATAATTTTCACAAAAAGAAATCTGCATCTGATTTATGGTTTGGCGTGGGTTAAAGGTCAGAAGAAGGAGTAGTGGAATTGGTGCCGATCATCGTGGCCGAGTTTCCCTGAACATTAAATTTAGCGATAGTCAATCATTGAATTGTTTACTATGATTTAACCATGGTGGTCATAGCATTGCACCCAGTTGAGTTACACCCTTGTCATATTCAACCTCAGACAATTGCAGAGTACGGGAAACGCATGTAATTGCACACAGAGGGATCGCACAAAGTCGAATTACACTCGATAGACCTGCACCCAGTAGAATTACGCCAAGCAGCATCGTTCCCGATAGAATTACATCCAGTAGCATCGGTCCCAGTAGGATAACACCCAGTAGAAAGCTAGTTGTTTATATAAAATTTGCTAGTCTCAAGCTGACTCCCTTGTCACACGCATCGACGGCAGAATCGGAGTGACATGTCGCTATCCAAGTTTTGAGGGGAGACAGTCGTTCTGTCAGAAATATCGCGCCCCTTCGTTTGCTTCCTCCTGGGTTGGGCAAAACCGAATCATTTGGAATTCGAATAACTTTTCCGAATCAGATCGAATCATAAGTTCCATGTCAATTACAAATATCCCAATTTTACTATTACAACTTGTCTCTATTGTGGAAATCCATAAATAAATCTCTGGTTTTTAACCTTGAATTGAAAGACTATCAGGTGAGTTCAAAAATGAAATGAGATTCGAAAGCTTTTACTTTTAAGATCAGATCTGAAAGACAGTTTCAAGGAACCTGTCTAATTGAGCTTTGGTCACTGCCCAATCTGGAACTTTTTTTTGTCAAGCATGAGTCACCGTAGAGGCGCAATCCATCAGTGACTCATACTTGACAAAATCAGTTTATACAAAGGATTTCTAAGTGGATGACGCGATCCTTCTGTAGCTTGCGTTTTATAAAACAAAATTTCTCAACGGCAATGTGCATATTGGGTGCCTGCGACCGAAAGCTGAATATTGGAAATGCGGTCCAACGGTCTATTAAGTGCACGAAAGTATATTTATTACATTGAAAAGCCTTCTTTCTCATGATTACAACCCTTTGAATTTTTAGTTCAAATTAGGAAAAAAAATTGAATGCGCGACGAATGCGCGTAAAGTTTTTTAAGAAATATTGCTTAGTAATCTCCAGATTTGGATGATAATATTATACTACGAAGGCAACTACCTCCCCCCTCCCAACTAAAAATAAACAAAAACAGGCAGGCCTATGATCGAGTTTTATATTACAACAAACAAACTCATGCATAAAAATCAATTGCAACAAGACAATGGAAAATCAACGTTTAAAAGATTTTAAAATGTCCCAAAAATTATTCCTTTTCATTTCGATGTTTATCGTTGATGGATCGCGCTTCGGCGGCGCCATCGCTTCGCGATCAGAAATTTTATTTTTCAAGCATGCGCCAAAGATACAACGCGTCTCATCGACGCGATCCATCAGTGACACACGCACTATAACAAAAGTACGAAAAATTTACTGGTCACATGCGATGTTGATGACATTTATGCCAGTTATGAGCTGTTGATGGACCGCACCTTCGCGGTGCGTTCCATTAACACCCCATATTTGGCTAAAAACGTAAATTTTGAATTTTTTTCAATACCGCCAAGTAAAATGACTGCCAAAGACCAGTGATTTTGCTGCATTTTTTGTTACAGTTTGCTCAACTAAAGATGATTTTATACAATGTTTCCGATTGGATTAGCAAGAGCCACGAGATCGACAGTAAAATTGTGATCGATTTTAGAACTTCGACATTGGCAGTATGGTTGCTCTTTTTACAGAAGTCTACCTACACTGTAACAAAAGTACAGTGAATTTACCAGTCATTTACAGTAATTGTATATTTCCCAAGTTAAAAACGCCATGTTGATGAGATTTATGCCGTACCTTCGCGGTACGGCGTTCCATCGAGACCTCATATTTGGCCAGAAAAGTCAATTTTGAAATTTTTTCAATGCCGCCAAGTAAAATTACTGTCAAAAACCAGTGATTTTGTTGCATTTTTGTTACAGTGTAAAGTAAGGCATCGAAGAAGGACTCGTATTTTTTCAGAGTGCATCACCCTGCCCAAGGCCCTGTACTAGCGGCCACTTATGAACGGGCAGGCTTAGAGTTGTTGGAAAGATATGATCTTTTCCCGTTCGGCTTAGCCTACTCAAGTTATCATACACTGGGTTGAGTGGTGGACATGAATTAACGAGCCGGACTCGAACCAGAGATCTTCAACCTGCGATGCCAACATGTTTAACCACAATTATAAACCACTGAATCGCCCCCTGAATTACTAACGGAAAGGAATATTTACGGATTAGTTTTTTCATAATATAAGTTATGAGCTACGAAGCAGCGCAAATGCAGAAATAATTTTGATAATTTGTGCACCTCCTTGGCCCCATTCAAATTGCCACTGTACCTAAGGGAAAAGTAACGAGCAAAAATACACCAAACTCAGAAACAGATACCGCACACTTACTGAGGTATTTGATCATCAGCTAACGACACACACTTACGACGATTATGAACAAACATAAAAGTTGATCAGTATCATTTTACAATTCAAAAGTTTCATTTTTTTACTTAAATTCACTTAAAGCAAAGATAGGAGCTATAAACCGAAAAAATATGCATATGCATGCATCTTGATAAAAAGAAAAAAAGAGAACTTAACTCCTGAGAATATTATGAGGGGATTTCTTTAAATTTGAACAAGAATTCAACGCGCATTTAAACAAAACTATGGAGTATTTTTGCACCGAATAATTTTTTTTTAATTAATCGAAAAGTGTTCATTTGCTGGTCATGTGTGGAGAAATTTACGTTATTGGGATTGGTTAGGTTATTTTTTTGCACTCGGTGACTATTATAATAGTTAAAAGTGCTTCAAAGGATTCTGGGATATTTGTGGAACTATTTATTCTGCAATTCACATTGAATAACATCAAATCTTTATAAATTCACATGTGAGGTATAATTTCTACAAACCAGCAATACCAAGGGAGTAATAATATTTAAAATTGGATTGTCATTGGCTCTTCAGAGGTCAAAGTGAACAATAAATAGACAAGTTCCTGAGAAATCAGTAGCAGATTGACATAATTGATACTCAAGACAACATAAAAGGGTTTGAATTTGGTTGTTCTTCAATCGACTGAGTCGATAAAGTGTTAACAAGGCCGCAATATACGTCCAGTTCAGGTAACAAACGCATGCGCAGTGCTACACTGTAATAAAAGATGCAACAAAATCATTGGTCTTCGACAATAATTTAACTTGACGATATCGAAAAAAATCAAAATTGACTTTTTGGCAAAGTATGGGGGGCTGATGGACGCACCACGAACGCACCCATGATTTCATCAACATGGCGTTTTTTTAACTTTGGAAATATGCAATTACTGCAAATGACCAGTAAATTTACTGTACTTTTGTTACAGTGTAGCTGAAAAGGTTGAAATAACCTAGGATACACGCACGCGGCGAAAACGTCACTCTTTCCTAGACCACACAGGAAAATAATCCTTGGAAAGGACAGAGCAATTTGAAAATTTTTCAAATTAAAAATATGACGTCACCACCATGATGTCATGCTAGTGAACACAATGATAACATGCACAAGTGACCCAAACACACGGGGAATGAATTTGAATCCAAAATATTCAGCAGTGAGGTCATGAAAGACGAAACTTTCACTCCCCAACGCGGACTGACGCAGCAACGATAAAATTACAAGAAAAAACAATGAAAATCACAACATTTACAAAAAATTTCAAAAAGGCAAGCACAGTAAATTACATATAAAAAATTACGATTTGTTCAGAAAAGTTAGGTAACTGACAACGTAGAAATGAACTTTCAATAAAAGTAACCTTCAACCCTGGTGAGTGAATTAAGTTTTAGCAAGAATGCGCCACAGATGGACCTTGTTAACGGCCCATCTCGGAGCGGCAGAAGACAGATACTCTGCTACTCAGACACCCGAAGGAAATTGGTTCCAACTGAAAATTTCAAACTGAAAATATGATGACTCTATATCTTGCAAGAAGGTTGAAATAAAATGCATTTTCGATTGCCTGGTAGCATCCAAACTGAAGAAGTTTCAAAATCACCAATACTGCTATGAAATAGCAGTGTTGATGGTTTTGAAGCTTTTTCGACACCCGAAGAAAACAACATCGACGCTTCGGATACTTGAAGAAAGACAGGTTTGCTAATCCGGTCCATCTGTGACTTATGCTTGGCAAAATTGAATTGCTTGACTGGAAAAGTTTGATGAAAGATTACCAAAAAAAAAACTTTGAAAAAACTTCGATCTGTGAGAAAATGGCAGCAAATTTACTGTTCTTTCACAGTAATTGTATATTTTCAAGATACAGCTGTGATGATAATTATGTCAAGCATGTGCTGTTAATCACAGAATTTCGGAGCACTGAGAGAATCAAATCAAACAATTCGTGAATCACAATTTGAATATCCTGGGCAGCGCTAATTTTAAGCAATATGTTAGAATCTATCCAAATTGAATCCGAATCTTCACCAAATAGAAAGGAATCTCTTAAAGTGTGTTCAAATTTTTGTGCAAGATTCGCAAACGATTTTGAATTTTGAAACTAAAAGTGACACCTCCAGCAACAACACCTAATTAATTATGAAACAAAAAAACATGAACCACAGAAAGGATGGGCATTAAAAATAGCTAATCAGACGAATTTAGAATAGCAGATTATCAAAACAGGAAACTACCGTTTCGTATGAATAATAGCAATCTATTATTCGTATTATGGTCTTTTTTAATGAAATTCACTCAGAGCAAGACTGTAGGAGACAAATCAAACTTGAAAAGTTTCATGACGTCACTAAAGTGCAAAGAGCTACATGAAATGCAGGAATAGGAAGTAAGGAACCCCCATCCCTGATAGATGTCTATTGACGCGAGTTTTAAACCCTTGTAGATCAACACGATCAGGAAAGCTGTGAGAAAGCAAGGAATTCGAAAATTTAGGGATTCCTGGAAAAAAACTTTTAGTATAAAACTGTTTGGTGTTACAATAGTTTGCCAATGAATTGGTCAAATAACAATGAACGCATCAAATATCACTTTTATTTGGTTAAAAAAATTGTCTTTTATGGACAGAACAATTGCCTATTACTACCTACTATCCCTCTTTTATCTTACTTCATTCCTGCATTTATGTAGCTCTCTGCACATTCAAGTATGATCTTTCTCGTGCAACCTTGCTTAGAGCAAAATTTCGATAAAAAAAAATAGGTGTTTGGAATAATTCTGAATTGCTCATCTTTAACCCAGGAATATATGAAATCTCTTCCTTATAGCCATCCCACTATCCAGTATAATCAAAATTAGTCCTGCTTCATTTCATTCTATCCAGACAAATACTTTTTGAACCATTTCAAACTGTCTTCAGTGTTTTCTGTTGAAAATAAAAATTGAATGATTGGAAATGAAAACTTTGGATTTTATATTTTTTATTGAAATTTACTCTGAGCAGGGCGGGAAGCAGCTTCCAAAGGGAACCAACCAACAGTCACTCAATAGCAGAGAGCTACTAAAAGATGTTATACAGGCAATTGCATCTAAATGGAAAAACTTTCAAACGGAACTGAACCGTGATGGTAAAGTGCAGTGAGTGGTATCTGCCCTGGGTGATGGTAAAACCACTAATCTACCACTTCTTTCACAAATATCTCAAAATGGTTTGCTACCAAAATTACCCATTTGATAATCTCGCCTGGAATAATTAGGTGGGTTGTAACAGAGTGATAGAAACTGGATCGCCTATTCTTGAATTGGATTTGTGAAAAAATTGTTGAACGTACTTTCACAACTCTGACACACTGACGGATCCAGCTAAGCTTCTATGAAACTTACGTGGAAGATTGCTTATTAGGTGCGAACTGAATACGTAGTTTTTCACGAAAATTTTGCTTAGCTATCTTCTTGTTTATGTCAAATTAAATATCATATTTTTTTTTTTTTCTATAGCCACTTCTTAGAGTGGATCACCCTGTCCAAGGCCCTGTAACGGCGGCCACTTATAGACGGACAGGGTTACAATTACTGGAAAGATATGATCTTTTCCTGTTCGGCTTAGCCTACCCAAGTTATTACACCCTGGGTTGAGTGGTGGGCATGGATAAGCGAGCCGGACTTGCCGGGCCTCGAACCCGAGATCTTCAACCTGCGATGCCAACATGTTTAACCACTAGGCCATCGCGCCCACAAAACTCAAATACACACTCCCACAAGTAATAGAAGCAACTTAATTTCCCTTATCACTGAATTTGATCGATCTGAGGCATACCTAATAGCTTGCTTACCTAAAGAACCCAAGCAAACTGAAATGTTTATGTTATTTTATACCATGGACTAAAAAGCTTCAAAACTATCAGCACGGCTATTTCATGGGCGTATTGATGATTTTGAACAATTTTCTACAGTTTTGTAGCTTCCAGACAAAAAAAAAATTTAGACCTTCCAGGAAACAGATTTATCCTAAAATAGTGCCCAATGGCTGTAATTCTTTCTGATGGCAACATTTTCTCCAGGTATCTGAGTAGCCAGCTATCTGCCACTCTAGTTTGTGATAGTGGCTTCAGAATAATTCTAAAGTATTTCCTGCGTGTCGTAAAAGGCGACTAAAAGGGAGCAAAGAAGTGGTAGATGGTTTTACCATTGCCCAGGACTGATACCACTCACTGCACTTTACCATGGTGGTTCAGTTCCGTTTGGGATGTTTTCCGTTCTGAGTGCAGTTGCTGGTAATACATCATTTAGTAGCTCTTTTCTTTTCAAGTGGTTTTTAGTTGGTTCCTTCCAGGCACTGCTTCCGACCTTGCTCTGAGTGGATTTTATTAAAAAAATAGTAATAAGGGAACACCGATATCATTTTGTGATGCCTTGTTATGCCTTGCAAAATTCAACTCAGAAAAACCAAAACTAAAGGCTGGCTAAAATCAAATACATTTTGATTTCAAAAACAAATAGAATAATTTGTGCAAATCAAAGACTTAAAATAAACAAACAAATACGTCGAATACACATTATCCACTTATATTTTTTAAAAATATCTTCTTGATTCTGTTCATTTCATATCATTGCAAAAGTTTTTTTTTTTTTTTTATTAAAATTTACTCTGAGCAACGTCGGAAGCAGTGCCTTAAAGGAACCAACTGGAGTGCCCGGTTAGCTCAATTGGTGAACCGTTTGGAATACCCTTCGAGCTACGAATCTGTGATCGTCATGACGCAGGTTCAAATCCTGGTCGGTGGTTCACGTAAGCGCTGCTTACAGCTTCCTTCACCAACCAGGTCAATGCACAGGAAAAATGAGAAACACATCCCAAACACAACTGAACCACCATGGTAAAGCGCAGTGAGTGGTTTCTGCCCTGAGCAATGGTAAAACCACCTACCACTTCGAAATTAGATAATTCACGATCCAGGAATACCGAATCGAATATTTTGGACGGCTCTATAAATAAAACACTCACTTGAAGGTGCATATTCACATCCAACCCAATCTCTATAACACAAACTTTCCAGAAGATTGAAAACATACTCATAATTAATTTCACCAGAACTTGATGGCTCGGCTCGACCTGGCACCTGGCTGATTTGAATGTGACCTGGAAAAAAAACACTTCAAAATTGCTTTTTTGATTTAACTAATAATTACTTTACTACTAGTAAAAGTAACTACCTACAGTGAAGTAAATAACTACTCTAAAAGGAAACAACTAACAAAAACATATATGGCAAAGAGCCAGGAATGGCCAAAACGGAATATTTAACTATTTCGAATAAATTCTGAAAAAATAATTTCAAATATAAAATATCGAAAACATTCTTGATTCAGTCCGGTTTTTCATGGAAAACAGCTTTTTAAGATGAAATATTAACTACAAAATCTAGAAATCTATTCTATGAATAAAGTTTACAATTTCCCCTGTTTCAAGCAAGTGTATCAATTTGAAGAGCAAAAATTTAGTTTTCGGTTTATACTGTGTGGATTTATGCAAAAAAAAACAATATATTTTTGTGAGCAACTATTCTGGAATATAAGTAAATGTATCAATTTGATGAGCAAAATGAAGTTTCGGTCTATAACTACTGGATTTATGCAATAAAAACAAACTATTCAGCAACTATTATGAAATATATTTAAAATCAAGTATTTTACTATAACTAATAGGTTCAATTTCGAATGTGTTCGAATATTTAATTTGTTTTTGACATCCCTGCAAAGAGAGAATACAAATGAGCGATGTCTATGTCAGTAGGTAAAAACATTTCATGTAGAACTGAATCACAGTGAGTGGCCTTGTCATGCACAGAAGAAACAACTGGCCAAAACCGTCGCCATTCATTAAGTACTGGTGTCTGCAAGGGAAGTCCGCCATACTCTCAGCTTTCCTCTCCCACAGGATAAAATGAAATCCTATCCCGCCATTTATTAGGTTTTATTAGTTGCCTCTTACTGCATGCAGATATACCATTACCAGGACAGTTCTAAGCTCATACATAAAAGAGTATAATACTTTTGGAAGGGAGGCTTTAACAATATAATGCGAAAGCATAAAATTTTGATTTTTTGACACAAAATTGACGATATTTTTCTGTGCAAAACTGGAAACTGTTTTTTCTTACTGATAAGGTCAATTTTCATATTTATTCGATAATCCATAGTTAACCTATCTCATATTAGGTATCTGCACGAGAGGCCGTGGTTCGCTATATGGTTAAGCTGTATTCTCGGCTTTCCTCTCCCTCAGGATAAAAATGATGTCCTATCCGATAAACAAACTTTTCCATTGTTTAATATTCTTATGATAAAAAGTGAGGCACCGGCAATACGGCAAATTGAATTACAATGAACAGAGTGCGGTTACCCAGAAGTTTTTATGTGGTAATGCGTTAGAGATCTTAGATTTGAGCCATGTTTAGTCATAAATAGGGCTGGGCAGAACTGAATCTTTTGGAAATCGAATCTGATCGAATCACTAATTCCATGCAAATAACAAATATCCCATTTTTTAGTATTGCAAATTGTCTCCATTGTGAGAATCAAAAAATTTATAGTTTATTGTGCATTTTCAATTAATACTCCATGTCCAAGAACAACAATTTCAATATTGTAACGACAAAATGCAATCGATTTTAGTCAAATTGGACCAAAATCGATTGCATTTTGCAGTTAAAAATAGAAATTTCCCTTCATTTGTCAAGTTTTTGTTCCTGTGAACAATTCTCGATTGATTCGAATAATTTGTGCTTCAAATCGATTCGAATCACAAAATCGAATTGCCCAGCCCTAGTCATAAACCTATACCAATCCAGGGTGTAGTTGGTATGTATATCTATCGAATCACCAATGATAATGCAAGCAAGCACTATACTTTTTCTACAAACAAAAATATTATTATAACCCACCAATTCTCGGCAATAATTTCTTCAAGTTTGCAGTCAAATTTCCTTCCATAATTTGCAAATGATAGAAGTCAAGCTGATATTTTATATTTGGACGTCCAACTTGATCCAGTATCGAACATGCTGAAATTGGGAATGAAAAGAAATTAAATATCAGAGGCTATCTTGGAAACAATGTTGGGAGACGACTTGAGTCGCACCCGAGTCACCTTTTCAATGACCTGACTTGCTTCGAGTCATCTTGGCTAAATACCTTGCCTTGTATTCGATTTCATCAGAGTCCATCTTGGAAACAATGTTGGGGAGGCTCGAGTCAATGACTCGACTTGACATGCACTCGAGTCACCTTTTCGATGACCTGACTTGACTCGAGTTGTCTTGGCTTAATAACTTGACTTGTACTTGACTTCATCAGGGTCCGTCTAGGAAATGTACTCGTACTAGGAAATGTACTCAAATGTACTCGAATGCAGGGGCATATTCAATGTATTATAATAGATATTCTCTTGGTCGGGTTAACGTGGGACTGTCTACTTATCCTCCTTCTATGCCTTTGTGTGAGTGGATCCGTATACTAAAAGCAAGGATGCTTTTGAAAGAGAATAAATAACTATTAGACAAGAGGTTCAAGAGTCTTTCTACACACATACACAAATTTATTTCTGTAACGTTTCGTCTGACAGAGGTCGGACTTCCTCAGACAAGCATTTTCAACAATCGAGGACGTCTAAGGAAATCTGGCGTTGATCGGATGAATCCTTACAGAAATAAATTTGTGTATGTGTGTAGATATTAAAACTATATTTCAGACAATTCTAGTTAGTATTCTACAATTCATAGCGATTCGCTAAACAAAGAAGCAGTATATGATTTTACCGTCACCCAGGGTAGATATCACTCACTGCACTTATTGTGGTTCAGTCCTAATGAAAACGGCAATTCGAAACTGGTATCGGTATGAGAGGTCGTGCTTCGCAGTATGCTTAATCAGTATTATCAGCTTTCCCCTCGCGCAGGATAAAATAAAATCCCATCCTACCTTGTTCATGAGTGGTCAGGAAATATCTCGGGACATCTTTTCTGCAGTTAATTGGTTCAATGAGGCCGGTCATTCCTTCCTAAAATACAGATTCAAAAGATTTGTTAAAATTTGATTCTATGTCACGGTGAGAAGATTCAATCTGTACCTAGAGTACGCATAGGAAAAATTGTCAGAAAATTAGCAAAAACCAAACTGCCAGCTACTCTGCAACTCAGGTGTTGGGGAGGGGGGGTGGCTGACAAGATGGCCGTAACCCCCGCCTCCCAGTCTATACCGAAAACCTATATATTTATTGTTTTTTTTATATTTATTGTTGAAATAAGTTGTTTTCTGGTTGATGAATAAAACTTCTCTCTCTCTCTCTGACACCGGAAGATAATGGTCGTATCCCTGCCTTCCAGTTTATACCAAAAACTTATATATTTATTGTTTTTTTTATATTTATTGTTGAAATAAGTTGTTTTCTGGTTGATGAATAAAACTTCTCTCTTTCTCTGACACCGGAAGATAACGGCCGTATCCCTGTTTCCCAGTCTATACCAAAAACTAATATATATATTTTTAATATTTATTGTTGAAATAAGTTGTTTTCTAGTTGATGAATAAAACTTATCTCTCTCTTTGACACCGAAAGAACATGACTACAATCAGAAGAAAATTCAGCAATCCTATAATATAACATGATATGTGTCTTGTGAGAAAATGGAAATGTTTCTTTTTGTTTAAATGGAGCAGACAGACTAATGAAAAAGATCAAAAACCATCAATACTGCTATGAAATAGCAGTTTTGATGGTTTTTGATCTTTTTCGTCCATCTGAAGATAATGACATGAACATCCCAAACACCGAAGATAAACAAGATACAGTCACCCCGGTGAAAACCCTCATCCACTACTTAGAATTGTACATGTATGAAGGGTCGTGGTTCACATATGGCTGAGCACGGCTGATACATCAGCTTGATTTTGCTGTTTATCGACATATGGGCAGATCACAAAAGCGGCCAATAATTTCGGCGAACTGAAATAACACTTATGAACATTAACAAATCTTTCAAAATGCTGAGTTTCTTGTTCAAAGGGTAAAATTGCACGATATTTTTTGTATTTACATTAGGGAAATCCCCAGCAGATGTCATTGCCACGAAATGAAATCTTATTCAACTATGTCTAGCATCGCAAAAAAGAGGTTAGAAACGCAAGATAAAATATTATTTATCGAAAATATCGGTATCAATATCGGTTGCAAAAAAGCAATATCGGTCGGTCTCTAATATGGTTAAGCCATATTTTAAGTTTTCCTTTCCCTCAGGTTAAAATCATATCCTATCGTAACGTAGATTGTGCATTAAAATAATAATCCATAAGTGGCAACCGGCACAGCGACTTGGTCAGGGTGATCCACTCCAACAAGTGGATATAAAAAAAAGCCAACGCAAGTCTTCCAGACAACCTGCCCTTCAATATTCAATAGGCATGTGTTTGTTGAGGGCCTTGAGTAAATTTATCCATTCAAAATGAAATATCGTAAAAGTATATTGTTCAATATTTGACTTTATGAACTTATTTGAAACTTTATAAAATTTGACCCATTGTGTAGAGAATCAACTCATTCTTTCATTGGATAATTTCGCAGTGAAATAATTATTTTGCTGCAACATGGACAAAACACAGTCAAAAGCTAGCAATTTTGTCTATCTGAAATATTAAAAAGATCCTACCTTCGAATTACAATCTGAGAACCTTGATGATAGAATGCTATTTCCCTGAGGGCTTTTTATCAGACAAGGTTTGAATTTAATGATACGTGCGATCAGAACGTCGGCTAGTGGTGCAAGGACTGCATGTTAATTATCATATTATATTATAGTAGTGGTCGAAAGAATATTACAGTGTGATATATATTAATGTTTTTATAATAAAGATTTGTCCTCATTGTTTAGTTTAAATGATATTCAAATTCACTATACAAATAAAATGTTTTAATATTTCAGACAAAGGAAATTGATAGTATTTGACCGTGTTTCGTCCATTTTAAAGCAAAGTAATTATTTCACTGTGAAATGAATCAATCCAAGAATAATTTGAGTGATATTTCTGACTTTTCTTTCCCTCAGATTGAGATGACATCCTACATTAGAATTACAATTCTATCTAAGAGCTTCAAAGAGAGGCTGCTATTCCCCAGAGGGCTTTTTAATAGACAATACTTGAATTTGATGGCAATTAATGGTTTGTGCGGTGCAGCATGTTAGTCCCTGCGGGTTATGAGTGATACTTTTAAAAGTTTTGTGGGCACGGTGGCCTAGTGATTAAACATGTTGGCATCGTAGGTTGAAGATCTCGAGTTTGAGTCCCGGCGGGTCAGGCTCGCTAATCCATGCCCACCACTCGAACCAGGGTGTAATAACTTGGGTAGGTTAAGCCGAAGAGGAAAAGATCATATCTTTCCAGCAATTGTAACCATGTCCGTCTATAAGTGGCCACTGTTTCTCTAAGAAGTGGCTATAAAAAAAGTGGAAAGATTTCAATATTTATTACGGTTTGAAATTGCTGATATCTGACCACATTTTTCAACACGTTTACACTTACCGGTACGCATATTTATTTCAATAACATTACGTTAAAATGCAAATTTAGGTGTGATAGCCTATTGGTTAAACATGTTGGCATCGCAGGTTGAATATCTCAGGTTTGAGTCCCGACAAGTCCTGCTCATTAATCCATGCCCGCCACTCCTCCCAGAATGTTATAACTAGGGTAGGCTAAGCCGAACCGGAAAGATCATATCTTCGCAGCAATTCTAACTCTGTCCGTCTAAAAGTGACCACTGGTACAGGACCTTGGACAGGATGATCCACTCCAAGAAGTGACAATAGAAAAAATATATATATATCATCTTTCACTACAAAACAACTCCAATTAAGAATAATTCGAAAAGAAATTACTTTTGAAAGTAATCAATTTTTCAATTAATCTTAAATTGATAGGCTTTGCAGTGAAAAATGATATATATATGCCAAATTTCACATTTTAACGTAATGTTGCAGAAATAGATCGTGTAAATCATTGGGATGCCGGTAAGCTCAATCGGTAGAGCGTTGAGGATACGCTTGACGCAGGTTTGGATCCCGTGAAGAGTGATGCTTATATGCGAGAGGTCAGGTCTATGCACAGGAAAAATAAAAAAAATACGATAGCTCAATGCAAAAACCTTCACCCCGATTAGGAACTGGTATCTGCACGAGAGATCATATTTCTCATTTTTCCTGTGCATGGACCTGGTTAGTGGAGGAATCCGTAAGAAACGCTTATGTGAACCACCATGCACAGACAAGGCGTCCAACACATCTCTCACAGGATTGGAACCTACATTAGGAAGATCAGCTCAAAGCACATTCCCAACGCTTTTCAGAGATGGGGGCCTAATTTTCTCGATAGGTCAAGGCCCAAAGCAGTGAAGAAAAAAAAAATAACGATAGCCTCATACAATGCAAATTGCTACTCTGATAAGATGTAAGAACCAGCATCTGTGTCAAAGTGGAAAACATCTTAAAGAGGCGTAATAAGTGCTGTGAGTGGTATTTGCTTGGGTGCAGTAAAACCATCTAGCACTTCTTTGCTTCATTTACCATTGCCATTTCAAGGGTCCAACACAATATGTTACAGTAATTCTAAACCTACCTTAGAAACAAATGGTGGTAAAAAAAGCACATTACCCAACAATTTTACTGAACCGTATTGCAAGTTTTTTATGTATGTCTTTGTAAATTCTGGATAAAAAATGGAACTGTAGTCTTCATACAATGCAAATTGTACAATCATGCTGGAAGTCGGACCGCCATCTGTGGTCCAAGTTAAAAGATCCTAGATGATAGTATCAGTATAGCGAAGAAAGTATGATGAAAATGGTTGCATTTGTAAAAAAAATTTACCACAACAATCTTTCCTTCAAGGAGGTGAAATCCGGAAAAGGGCACAAAACCAGCACAATGAGATAACAAAGATGGAAAAAGCGATTACTGCAAAAACACATAATTATTTGGCTGATATTTCCTATATTTATCTGACTTGCAGAATTGTTGCAATTCACAGGATTCCAAAGCGTATTGCATATTGCTTTTAATGTATGTCTTAGTAGATTTTTGGATTAATGTTGGATCTGTACAGGAAATAAGCTAAAGGTACCTCAAGGTATCAATCTTACCCTGGAATATTTTGACCAGCCATGATGTGAATTGTTAAAAGATGAGAGTCTGTGATAGTATAGAAAGTTATAATCCCGCGAAAAAGTCTGTGATTTGTAAAAAATATTTCTCCAATCTTTAATTAATACCTTTTACACTCCAAGGAGGTACTGAATGGCAAGATCCAAATCCTGTTTGAAATCTTCTTAAAACCAGCAGTTGCTGAAACTTCCAAAGATGGAAAATATGCGATTTCTGAAAGAACTTTCGTAAATATTAGAGAATACAAAATGGTTGGTAGAGGATAAAATCATAAATCTGACAAGTAATTTGCGCTCCACTAAAATTCTTGTTGCACCAAAGGCATTCCAAAAAATTTTCATATTGCTATAAGGTGTTTGAAATAATGAACGAAGACTAGGTTGAATCGATTTTGGAGCACTGAAAAGTTGCCAAATAAGCAAAATCTTGTACTAAGGAATCAATAAGTGTTACCGGCAGAAAATAATGTTTAAAATTTCATTTTCATAAATTTGTGAGTATTATTGCATGATGGGAGATGTGCGAGGTTCTAGAAATTTCAGTGCTGATCCAGAACCTTTTCTACAGTTTGTGATATCAGGACTATGAAATAATACATATCGACATAAGCTAATACCTTTAACACTCATTTGCTAAAACTTCCTTGAACAGAAGCTATTTACTGAATGGCAAGTATGCATTCTGCCAGTTTGAAATCTTCTTCTGAACCAAGGAACAGCAGCTTTTCAAGACTTTGAACTTCTTTAGATGAATAAAACATCTAAAGAAGCATTGCTATTTGAACGTAGAGAATACACATGGGGCGTTTTGACATCCGAAGAAAAATGATATTATATCACCCTGAAGAGCAGTGAGTGCAGCCGTTGCTGCTGATGTTAAAATTCTTGTCACACCAAACCTTCATTTGTTTGCTAGGCAAAACAATACATCACACTTGAAATAGCTTGAAGTTATTCTAGTTTGAATCTTGTACATATTCCCAAATGCCCTCAATAGATAAAACTGCCCCGCAATTTGTACTCAACCTTGCCAAAACGTTTTAATAAAAGTTTAACAAATTTAAGGCATATTGTCATTTTTTAAAAGTTGCTCTCAACGGCAGATTTAAATATGATAATCAGATAAAAATACCATAACTTATGAGATCCGTAGTTACTTAAAATGTATACTCAGAAAAACAAATCAAGCCACACTGGCATTTCTTTTGCAGAGGCAATTAATTTGTCGAATCTTTATTGACATAAGGCCAGCCCTGTTCAGCAGCTGGAATTAATAAGGAAGAAATTTTGATGTTTTGCGGACATAATTTACAAGAGAGTGTGAAGAATTACTTACTTGAGTTAAACATGTTGGCATCGCAATTCAACGGGTTCAAGCCCCGGCGAGCTTCCATGCCCAGCAATTAATCCAGGGTGATAATTATTGGGTAAGGGCCAGCCAAGTTCAACATCTTTGTAATATAACCCTAAAGAACAATTATTGACATTGTTAAAGGGCCTTGGACAACAAGTGTGAAAGAATCATAAAAAAAAAAAAAAAATTCAACATTTCTACTGTCTATAGATGCTAATTATTTTGGATCAACAAAAATGTTTACAAATCATCAACACTGCTATTTTACAACTTCTGTGAAAACTGTTAAACGCCGGAAAAAGACCAAAAAGTAACAAAAGAAGACAAGAGAACTACTGAATAATAGACATAGTTTATTTGGATTTTCACACCAAAAACTGAAAACACAGCAAACAATAATGAGTGGAAAATCGAGGAAAGAGAAAAATCAAGAATATGATTTAAAATGCTGAACTCATGTTTGCATGCCGTTCACCCACACACACATATCACACTTTAAACAAGATCGATGGGACCAACAACAGCATAGCGGGTATTTGCTTGTGCAATCATGGCTAATTGCAGAACTGAGAATAATTTCAGCTAAATTAGTGTCAAAGGTCGATTTATGTTTCAAAACACACTTATAAAAAGTCTATTCAGGACGGCAACTACGCCAAAACTGTTTTCTTTTTTTCTACCAGCATTAAACTTTGGTAAACTAAAGAGTAACATATTCTGAATTCAATCAATAAATTCTTTCCTACGTTATATTTCCGCTGAACATTATCAGTTTACCGGCATAGTATATCAACGTATTTTTCACTTATATGATGCTTCAGCTCAATTCCACATTCGGCATTTAAATTTATAAATGCAAAGATTATTACGATACATTTTTTAGTCTATTCACTAAAATAATTCTCACCCTTAAATCCATGATCTGCTGCAAGTTGAAATCGTTCTGTGAAATCATTTTCACGGAAAAGCCAGGAAATATTGCAAGAGAAATTGAGCCTGCTCATTTTAAACGAATAGCAACGATTACTATCAATAATATTTTTTAATTACAACTTCGATACTTCTAAAAAGAACACAGATTGCACAATTCCTGGCTCGGCAATTTGAGTTTTGCAAAAAGCTGGTATGACGAAATCCTCGCTATGTTTGTTTAACAGGGATTTCCCCTGCTAGTGTCCTAACGTCATTTTGTCTGACGTGACACCTTAGTTCGAGGCATGGCATGAGAATTCTGCGGAATCTCTGGTTCAAAAGTTAACGAACCAAAAATTGTATTTTGCCGGTCATAAGCTTTTGATGGACTACTCGTCGGCTGCCTCTGGATGCCCAGTTAGCTCAATAGGATAGAAAATCATTTTTATGCTGTGGGAGAGGAAAGCCGAGAATAAAGCTTAACCATATGGCGAACCACGACATCTCGTGCAGATACCAGTTTTTACGTAAACCACCGTGCACCGGCGAGGCGTCAAACCTCTCGCATATGATCATCATCATTCCTCACGGGATTCGAACCTGCGTGATGACGATCAGAGATGCGTAGCTCGCACAATCGGTAAAGCGCTTCGACCTCCGCACCTCTGATCGTTTTATTATCTTTCCTCATAACACTGTAATGTTATATTTTTATTTGTGTCGACAGGGGAATCGAAATAAACTATGTCTATGACTTGGGTTCGAATTTCATTGCGGATGATGGTTATATGCGAGAGGTCTGCTGGACGCGGTGCACGGTGGTTCACGTAAGCACTGCTTACGGCTTCCTCCACTAACCAGATCCATGCACAGGAACAAATGAGAAATATGATATGCCAAAAAAAACCTTCATCCCGATTCGGAATTGGTGTCAGCACGAGAAGTCGGCGTTTGCCATGTGGCTAAGCTACATTCTCGGTCTTTCCTCTCCCGCAGGATAAAAATGAAATCCTATCCTATTAGCCAAACTATTTTATGCCATGCCATACTGATCCAAAAAATCCAAAAACTGGGTTGCTTTAACTGGTCTATCTATATTCGGCTAAGCAAATCGGAAAGTTTCACGCGCGTGTCATTCAACCATTCGCGCACGCTTCGTGATTCATGTCACGTAGAAAATAAGCATATAGTAAATCTCGGTCAAAAGCTTAAATTTTGATTTTAGTTGGCTTTGCGGTGTCTATAGACAGACACAGACATATTTATTTCGATTTCCTCGTAATATGAACGCAGAACAAACACTGCGAAACAAAATAAAAAGAAAGAAAACGGGAGAGTGCGTAAAACTCAGAATAAAGTTTATAGAGTTCGCGACACACCCATCCACCCGGGGCTGAGCAATTTTATTCGGTATTTCGAATCGATTCGAAGCACGATTAATTCGAATCAATCGTGAATCGTACATAGGAACAAAAACGAAGTGGACTTCCAAAAAGGATGTGAACTAAGCTTTTTATTTTTAACGATTTTGACCAAAATCGATCATATTCCGTCGTTAAATATGAAAATTGTTAATTAAAAATACGCAACAAATATAAATCTCTTTATTTCCACAATGGGGGCAGGTTATAAAAGTAAAAATGGGATCGTGGTTATTTACAAAGTATTAGTGATTCGATCCGATTCGAAAAAAATATTCGAATTCCAAATGATTCGGTTTTGAACACAATATGAGAGAAATAAACAGAAGGAATGCTTGACTTGTGATGAATATTAGTCGAGCGTTTACTTGTAATACCGGCAAAATTTAACCAGTCGGCCGTCAAAACAAACCAATCACCGCAAAATTAGCCTACTCAAGCCTGGCGCTAACTTTTAGCTGAGCGTCTGAACAAACTGAACAAGAACAGTGGGAAGATAGCGAAAATAAAACAGTCCACTGGACGGTTCAGAAGAAACAAAAAGTATATAAATGCGCTTCATTTTTCAATATTATTCGGTTTAATAGCGACTCTATGGCCTTATGTATAAAGTCTCAAATGTTTGACAATCTAAAATCCAATATCCGAGCTTCAGGAATACACTTTGCCTCACGTACCCATAGTTTGACTGGACTGCGGCCCCTGAGTGAAACAGATCCTATACTTCCTATAATTTAACGATAAAACTAGGTTGCAATTGAAAACTAAAATATCGATAATTGTTTTGAAATGTACACGCCATACGCGCACTTGACGCGTGTCACGTACAAAATATTAAAACTTCAAATCTTGGTCAAGGATTTAGATTTGGGTTTGTGTGGTCGCGTAATTAGTGGTTTATATTGAAATACTTGAAATATCATGTGTTTACAACCGAAGGCCATGGCCCAGTGATTAAATATGTTGAATCGATCTCGGGTTCGAGTCTCGGCGAGTCCGACTCGCTTATCCATGCCGACCAATCAACCCAGGGTGTAATAACTTGGGTAGGCTAAGCCCAACAGGAAAAGATCATAAATTTCCTTTATCAACCAAAAAACAAGGCTGCTATCCTAGCGGATATACGACTAAATTATCGATAATTGTTTTGAAATGTACATGTCATGTGCGCACTCGACGCGTGTCACGTACAAAATATTAAAATTTTCAAATCTTTGTCAAAGATTTAGATTTGGGTTTCTGTGTGTTTTGCGTAATTTCACGTTTTCTTTGGTTGTAAATACTTGAAATATCATTTGACATACGATCCGAAGGCTTATGTGATTCAGCGTGTTTTGTCAGCATGCAGGTTGGATCTCGGTTGGAGTCTTTGGCGCTCAATCGAGGGCTCGCTTTTTCATAGCCCACCACTAGAGTGGATCGCCAGGGTTAAGACCCTGGGTAGCGGCCACTTATAGCCGGACAAGGGTTGAAAAGAATCATATCAACTTTTCCTGTTAGTCATTTGACAAAAAACAAGTGCTGCTATCCTAAGCGATACGACTAAATTATCGGGTTAATTGCTTTCAGCCTGTACGCCAACTTGTTTCACTACTAGGCCATCGCGACCTCGTACTTACAACAATAATACAATTTTAGATTCTTGGTCAACGATTTAAGTTTTATGGTTTAAAATCTTTTGAATATTTCACGCGCCTTCGACGTTTCGCGTAATCATTAGGATTTAACGTCCTAAGTTTTATCGACATAAAATCCGTCAAAAATACTTATGCGTCTTCGCCGTTTTGTGTTATGTATGATGGATCGCGCTTTCAAGGCGCGCTCAATCGAGAATTCAGCTTATTATTTTTAAAATAACTTCTAATGTGTGGATTTTTAATGCTTCAAAATCTGTTACATGCGGCCCACTTATACACCGGACTTCATTTGCAAGTACTGGACAAATATTTCTCGCATTCGAGTCATTTTTTCTTTATTTCCGCGGGAAAACATACGTTTTCTTAAGAAAGACTTTCATCCGGGGTTAGAACATTATGATCGTCAGCATGCGACGCGACTTGTTTAAATACAGGCCACACGCGCTTTCTGAATCCTTGACTGTAACTATCATAACTGTTTTTCGTGGGATTTCGGCGAAAGTCAACTGTTTTTCCCAAATATTTTACGATATTCAACTCCGCTCTACATTTTTTTCCACACCTATTTTGATGCACATAAAATCTCAAAAATACTTTAATATACCCTCGCCGTTTTCACAACATATTAGGATAGTATAAAGTTGCTTTCGAATTTATTTATTTCCATCACAAACCGAGAATGCAACCACAATTAGCATATATATTTTCTCACACACTTGATTTACACACAACGCATTTTTTCTTCACAAACGGACCGCGAATTGGAGGCGCGATCTGTCTCCGATCACATCAGATTCTCGCATTCGACACATTTTGCAAAATATTTCTGACTGGAGCACGTTATGACGTCATAAATTCTGACGATTTAAAAAAACAATTGCCGTAGCTTTATGAAGCGCTGCTGTATTTATATTTGACGTGTCAGGTGCGGCACGTGATCGAACGGTGCCGTCATTACGTTTCGATAGACCCAAACTTTGATCTATCAGTGACTCACGCACAATGAGATATTATGTCACAAATGCACCTTGGGTCGAGTTCATAGGAAATGCAACTTTTTTTTTAAAAAAGGTCGCTCCAAACGAGGTCGAAAGTAGCGCAACAGAAGCAGCAGAGATATAGTATCTGCACTCTAAGCGGTAAACAGCCCTGTAGGTACGGAATTTTAGAATAGACCAAAACGTGTTTTCCTGCGTTAAAAAAGAAAATTTTAAAGGAAGCATTAGATTTGGTGGGTGGTTTTAACATCGCCCAGGGCAGATGCCACTTACTGCACTTTACCATGGAGGTTAGCTTCCGTTCGGGAAGTGTTCCGTTTAGAATGCAGTTGCTGGTACTAAATCTTCTCCTAGCTCTTTGCTATTGAGTGCCCTGGTGGTTAGTTTTCAATGATAAAAAATAACACGAGTAAAGTACAGTTTTTTCAAAAATACGATATCTATATTTAAGAAAAAACAAAATTACAATTAATACACAGCAAACACAAAAAAACGATCGGAAATTTCAGAAAAAAGTCGGCAAAATTAGAAAAAGGTTTAAAAATATACACAAAGTAAATGCGCCGATTTACCTACACTCACACTTGTAAAAATATGTATATAAATATTTTGAGTAAGATTGCAGAAACATAGCGTCCTTTATATTTGTATTGCGAAATCCAACACTAAATGTCTCAGTCACCCCATACAGAACTAAACTTTTCAGAGTTGGTTAAAGAGCACTTAAGTGGTAGTAAATTGTTCGCAAAAATGTCCAAATATAAACGCTCGTACTAATCGATGAAAATAAAATCCATAAGTAGTATACTTCGAATTTTGTATTGGATATCGTCGCTGCCAACTACCGAAGCCCACACAAAGTCAATTTGTGAACTAAATTAACAATTACACAGGATAGATCTGGGAGACGTGAAGCACAATTCGAATCAATCTGATGCTGAATGAAGTGGCTTTTTTCATTTTTTTAACGACAAAATGAGCAATCGTTTTGGTCAAAATTTGACCAAAATCGGTTGTATTTGATCTTTAAAAATGAAAAATTTAGAGTGTGAATTCAAAATACATTTGCCTTACTATAAATTTCTTGAATTTCGTCATAGAGACAATGCTATACAAAAAATGAGATATGTTTTTTTTATGGAATTGATGAGTTGATCCCTTTCGACGCAAATCCATCAGTGGGCTCATACTTGAAAATTCGGTTTTGACAATGTCTTCCGGCATCCTCGAGTTAGTGCATTTGGTAAAACGTTGGGAATACGCTTCGAGCCACGCGTCTCTGATGGTCAGGTCGCGAGTTCGAATCCCATGAGGTTTGATGATTAAATGCGAGAGGTCTGTTGGACACCACGGTGTTTCACGTAAGCACTGCTCACGACTTCCTCCATTCAACCAAGCACAGGAAATATGATTCGGACTTTAGCACGAGAGGTCGTGTTTCAACTATATGATTAAGCTGAATTCTCAGCTTTCCTCTCCCGAATGATAAGAATCAAATCCTATCTCAAATGCCTAAATAATACAGATATTTCTGAAAATGGTCACTGGCGTATTTAACACAGCTACCTAAACCCGCTGACCCTTCCTTTCAGGGTTAACACGCGCCATTGTATATAGTCATATTAGCTTTAACGTCTCTGACTAACTGAAAGTAGCAACCAATATATGATTTGCATGTTGTATTTACATCATTAATGAGTCCGAGTATGGCGCCAATGTCGCGTCGCAGAATGCGTCATTTCGACGGTTTCGATATCTTATTTGGTCATTATTTTCATCAGTCACTTCTCGCCTCTTATGCTGATTATGGATTTTGAAACAAACCCACTTCTTTTGGTGTAGAAATGATTACAACCGTGAAAGTATCCGCATTGCTGAAGGCAGGACGAATGGAAAGTCCAAAAAACCCCCCCCCCCCACAATATATAATTCTTTGTTTGTTTTTAGCAGCAAAGGTCATATTATTTATCCGCATTTGTCAAATATTTGCTTATTTGGTCGATTTCTCGATCATATTTCTTTCCATGTACAGGCATTAATCAAGTCCGACTAACCCAAAATTAAATATGTTTATATTTAATTACGTGGCTATATTACATGGTTCCATAATGGTTTGGTTCAAATGAGGTTTAAGTAGGGCTGGGCAATTCGATTCGGTGATTCGAATCGATTCGAAGTACAGCTTATTCGAATCAATCGTGACTCGGTCATAGGAATAAAAACTTGCTAAGAGAAATAGGATTTTTCATTTTTAACGACAAAATGCAATCGATTTTGGTCAAATTTGACCAAAATCGAATGTTATTTTCTCGGTAAAATGAAAATACCCACTCTTGGACTGCAGTGTTATTGAAAATGCATCGCTTTTAAGTCTGTCTAGCCAATATTTGTAATTAGTAACTGTAAATTTCTTAATTATCATATCATGGTTATTTTTATGGAATCAGCGATTCGATTCGAAAAAATTATCCGAATCAGATTCGATTTCCAAATAATTGCCCAGCCCAAGGTCCTAGGCAATTGTATTTTTTTATCGAAACCAGATTTAAGCATCCTAGTCATGAAAATATTGTCAAACCGTATCCGTTAAGTATGTGTCACTGATGGATCGCGCCCATGAGGCATTTTCTTCCGAAAGGGAAAATTCAACTTATAAAAGCAATAAATGTTGTGCCAGATAATCGATTTGCAAAACCAAAAATAAAAATTTTCCTCTCTACACTTTAATTTTCAGATCTCGTAGATCCACGCTAAAAAGCCAAAGTCGAACACGTAGATAATTTATGGACCAAATGTCGAAGAGCACGTTTTTCAAACCTCAACGTCATTGCCTAGACGTGAGCGCGTAGTATAATAGGTGATCGAAAACACAGTAATCGTCTGAGTGGATTTGAATCATATTTATTTGTTTCATAGTGTCTCTCAACGTCAGGGTAATGTTCGTCAAACACGTGATTCTTATGGATCGCGCAGTAGAGAAAGTCATGGGTGGCCTGTTGGCTAGGTCGGCAAAAGCGTTGTAAATAAATTTTGAGTCAAGGCCGCAATACACGTGAAGTTTTCTTACCGTTGCGTTGCATTACGTTTCGGGTAATAAAATAAAAACGACAATACACGCCTGCATTACTTTGTGTTAATCGTGTTCACATGCCTACAAAGCACATACGCAAGAAAGAAACAAGTACTCTTCGTTGGCTTGCGTAACAAACCGTTCCGTTTTTATTGGTAAGTAAATGCATGCAGAGCATTGCGCTAGCGTAAAACGCAAGGTTACAATAAAACAACCCAAGAAAAAACGCAACGTACGCAAACGTGTGAAGGACACTTATATGTAAGAGGTTGCTTGACACCTCACCAACGCTCGGTGGTTCAGGTAATCGCGGATTACGGTTTCATTCACTAACCATGTCGGCACTGCTCGGTGACTCGGTCGGTTAAACGCGATCGTATCGTCCAGAAGGCTGATGGTTCGATGCATGACCGTTTGACCACCAAGCGACCACTCACTACAAACGTCCGTCTCTAACGGTTGTAGGTCGCCTTGTGGTTGAGCTGCGATTTCGGTTTTCATTTTTCCCTTTCGATAATAAGAGTTTCATTTCATGATTTTAGATCCAATTTTGAAACTGTCCTGGTTCAATTCTTTATTGAAATTCATTCTGAGCAAAGCCTGAAAAAAAAAACTAACGGCCACTTAATAGCAAAGAGCTACTAAAAATGTAGTCCAGCAACTGCATTCTAAACGGGAAACATTCCAAACGAAACTGCCACAGTAAAGTGCAGTGAGTGGTATCTGCCCTGGGCGATGCTGAACCCATATTCTGAGAAGTCTTGAAGTCATCGATTTTTTACAAATCACCTGGCGATGAAAATCCACAGAAAATCAACAGTCCCACTCCAAAACTATATCGTGGTTCCGTTCGATCAATATGTTCAAGCATTCTGTGTATAAGTGGAAGCAGGTCGGATTCCCAGCCCCTCCCGCTACTCGTAAAAAAAATATACCAGAAAATGCCAACCCAAATTACAAGACTTTCGATAAGAATACATAAATGACTTGAAATATATTTTATCTATATTTTTAAATTTTCACGTAGAATCATGAATAATCAACAGACCTACTTCAAAACTATATCGTGGTTCCATCAAAACGTTCAAGCATTCTGTGGCAGTAGGTCGGATTCCCAGCCCCTCCCGCTACCAGTAAAAAAAATATAACAGAAAATGCCAACCCAGATTACAAGACTTGCGATATAAATACATAAATAATTTATAATATTTTATCTATATTTTTAAATTTCCATGTAAAATTATGCATTTCACTGTATTATAAATTCTCACAATGTCCTAAAAATAAATAAATCGCCACACAGTATTAAAAAGGTTCAGTAAAATTAAGATAAATTCGGCAGTAAATCGGAAATCGATTCCTTCTTTTCCAATCGTTTTTCCATTTCGATTAATCGGCTGATTCCAGTTACAACCATTTGTACGAGCTGAACTTCACTTTTACCGATTCTGTCGGCGTTGCTGTGAGATTAAAAAATGTAAACAAAAATTAATTTCAAAACTTGAAATAAGAATGGTTGACAAATTACTAGATGCGTTAGGATTGAAAACCCTTACGTCAAAAAAAAGGAATTTTGATTTGCATTCTAAAAATCCTCTGGCATGAATGTCAATAAAGTGAATCGGTCATAGGAGCAAAAGCATGCTAAATGCTTCCATTTTAACGACAAAATGCAATTGATTTTGGTGCATGGTATCTGCCCTGGGCGGTGGTAAATCTGTTTACCACTTTTCCCCTCTCGCCGCCGTCCAAGACAATCAGGAAATATATAAGGACAATTTTAAAACGTGCACCTTCGCAGCTATAATTGACATCATAGAATAACTAGAAAAAAAATTTACCCAGGTTGTAAAGTTTTAAAATATTGAATTTAATTATTTCACCTGATATCAAACACTCCTCCAACAGCTTCAGTATCAACCCCGCCAGTTCCGCGTTTCTGCAATCTCATGGCGGATAGAATTTTATCAAATCTTGGTTCCACTGACAAGAGAGGGAGCTTTACGTGCACCCCCGCGCGCAGTCCGGTGCCCAAGTTGGAGGGGCATGTCAGAATGTATCCGAGATTATCTGAGTGCATGAACTGGGTGCCTTGTTTGCGCATCTCTTGTTCGACCTGGAAAAATAAAAGCAATTGTATTTTTGTAGATGCGTCGTCTTTTATTAGTCTTGGGTGCCCGGTTAGCTCAATCGATTGAATCCCGTGGTGGATGCTGATTATATGCAGACGCCTCGTCGCTGCACGGTAGTTCACGTAAGCGCCGCTTGCGGTTTGCCAAATGGTTAAGCTGTATTCTCGGCCTTTCTCTCCCGCAGGATAAAAATGATATCCGGATATCCGGATATCTATTCTCTCTGACTCAAATGCTTTTTACTTCATTCATCAGACCTCCGTGGCCTAGTGGTTACCATCGTAAGTCAGAGACTCCGGGTTCGAATTTCAGTAAGACCGGCGCCAACCTGCTGTTATTCAAAAATGAGTGGCCTATAACTGAAAAAACGCAGCTCGCCCAGCTTGGGGCCTTTAATTATTTATAATACATCTGCCTATTTTGAGCTGCCCCGAGGTGCCTTGCGGAAGTGCACGTCGAGATATTAAGAGAGTATCCGACCACAGTATTCCGGTTTAGATTTTGATATTTGTAAAACGCGTCGCAGAAAGCTAGACAAAGGCAACGATGACAGGTCTAAATTTCTGCGGTACTTTACCATGGCGGTTCGGACGTTTTCCGTTTAGAGTGTAGTTGCTGGTACAAAATCTTTTAGTAGATCTATGCTATTGAGTGGTCGGTGGTTGGTTCTTTCTGGCCTTGCTTAGAGTGAATTTAATAAATAAAGAGCGCGAAACTCACGAGACGTGAAAAAGGGGTTGAATATATGGAAGACGTCATTTTCGGGACAAAAATGAGATATTTTTACACGACGATCAATTTTAACTCGCCAATTTCCACACTATATAGGTCCCATAAAAAGCCCCTGATCCCCAATTTACAAAATTCTTAAAAATAACTAGGCATACCTCATTCAATCCTCTGCAGAATCTCTCAAACACCGCCCTCATATTTCCTCCTCTTTGCATGGATATAACCCGGGTATGATCTTCTTCGTTCACCCAGACAAGAAAGTTCTTGCGGTCGTTATGGAAGATGCCTGTGCAGAAAATACGGTATTGTTCCCCTAATCAGGAATTTAAGAATGCCGCATTTTACATCCAAGATTTACAAGATACTGTTTATCGATTAGAGATTAATATCCAATTTGAGATACAAGATAAGAGTCTTATTTGGACTTTTTTTTATAGTCACTTCTTAGAGTGGATCACCCTGACCAAGACCCTGTAATAGCGGCCACTTATAGACGGACAGGGCTGCAATCGCTGGAAAGATATTATCTTTTTCTGTTCGGCTTAGCCTACCCAAGTTATTACACCCAGGGTTGAGTGGCGGGCATGGATAAGCGTGCCGGACTCGCCGGGGCTGGAACCCAGGATCTTCAACTTGCGATGCCAACATGTTTAACCACAAGGCCATCGCGCCCACTTTAATACTGTCCTAACATATTTCCCGTCGTAGGAGGAGATTAAAAGAAAACAAAGAAGCGGTATATTTCATGCCACCCAGGGCAGATACCACGTAGGGCTTGGCAAAACCAAATCATTTGGGATGTGAATCACTACTAATTCCATGTAAATAACAGTTTTCCCCATTTCTAGTATTAAAAATTGTCTCCATTGGGAAAATCAAGATATTTATAGTTTTTTGTGCATTTTCAATTCATACCACATGTGTAAGAGCAACAATTTTCTTATTTTAACGAGAAATATATTCGATTTTAGTCAAATTTGACCAAAGTCTATTGCATTTACTCGTTAAAAATGAAACTTCTAGTTATTTAGCAAGTTTTTGTTCGTATGAAGAATTGACTATTGATTCGAAAAAATTTTGCTTCGAATCTCCGAATCGAATTCAATTGTAACCATGTCCACCTATAAGTAGCCGCTGTTACAGGGCCTTGGACAGGGTGACCCACTCAAAGAAGTGACTATAAAAAAAAATTATCCAGCCCTATTTCGGGGATAATTTCCACGGAGAAGAAGTTCATAGAAGTTCGCTCCAAGCAAAACCGGAAGCAGAATCTCGAAGATCCAGCTAACAGCCCAAAAGACAAAGAGCTAAGTTTCTGGTACCAGGTTTCGTATTGGCATCTTGCCACTTGGGTGGCCGTTAGCTCACTGGTTGGTTCCTTTGAGGTACTGCTTCCGGCCTTGAAACGGACCATAAAAAAAGACTCATTCTCTCATATATATGCCCTGTAGATACGGGTTTTAGAATAGTCCTAACGTATTTCCTGCGTGCGGTAAGAGGCGACTAAAAGGAAGCAAGAAGATGGTACATGGTTTTAACATTGCCCAGGACAGATATCACTCATTGCACTTTACCATGGCGATTAAGTTCTGCCTGGGATGTTTTCCGTTTAAAGTGCAGTTGCTGGTGTACCCATTGTGAAAATAAAGAAAATCATAGTTTGCACTGCATTTTCAATTCACACGAAGAGCAACAATTTTCATAATATACCAAAATCGATTGCACTTCGTCGTTGAAAATGAAAATCCTAGTTCACTTAACAAGTTTTTGTTCCTATAAACGATCCACGATTGATTCGAATAAATTGTGCTTCGAATCAATATTTGAATCACCGAATCGAATTGTCCAGCCTTACCTCTGCCATCTGGCCAGTCCCGAGCCATTCCTGCGCATGTAAGGAGCGGGGAGACAGGTTTATCGAACAAGAAATGATCGTCGATTAAAGTTTGTTGTTCAGCTTCGGTCATAGTTTTCAGTGCATAGTACTTTCCTTTGAGATCGCCTGTGGAAAGATTAAAGATTTTTGTGAACCTAGTCGCTTGAGGACGTTCAGTGGTTAGAGCAGTGGTTCTCATCCTTTTTCTTTTCGTGACCATTTTCGTTGCACGAAAATTCTGTGGCTCAATAAATCTTATGAAAGCAAGAACCTATAAAATAGGTTCAGAACAAAAAACAGCAAAACACATTTCAAAACAGATTATTTATTTAACTGTGCATTAGTGAGTTGCTGAACATTATCGACCAATACACAAATTTTTCCTCCCCAGGTCATTATTCCTGTAAAATTAAGTATAGTTGCAGATATGAAAGTAAATTTCTCAATAAATCTAGCTTTTTTAAATTGGTCTGTGGCCCACTTAAAAATGTTCCCATGGCCCACTGGTTGAGAACCGCTGGGTTAGAGCACATAAAATGTTGGTTCAATGAAATGTCGTGAAAATCTGGAATTCGAATCTGGTTTTACCGACGCCCTACTTCTTTCTCGTTCGAGGAGCCCAAGTCACATACGGATCCATATTCACAAAGACCGTGCAACATGAAGGATTCGGAAATTATGTCAATCTTACGAGAGAATAACGGTACGACGAGACCTAAAATTGGATAAAAACGCCGGTACACGGTGGTTCACGTAATCGTTGCAGCTTACGACTTCCATGCACCAAGCATGTCTATGCACAAGAAAAATGAGGAAAATGTTAAGCCAAACCCTCCCCCTCTCCCGATTCGGAACTGGTATCTGCACGAGAGGTCGTGGTTCGCCGTATGGTTAATCCGTATTCTCGGAACAATAGACAATTAATTTATTTCCACCATGCAAGAGTACAAGCATCATAAGTGATATACCAAGAAGATTTTTCAATAACCATCGAACCATAACCAAATGACCATCTAGTATTCTTGACTTCTCCTCTCCCGCAGGATAGGAATTAGGGCTGGGCAATTCGATTCGGTGATTCGAATCGATTCGAAGCACAAATTATTCGAATTAATCGAGAATCGTTCATAGGAACAAAAACTTGCTCAGTAGAGTGGAATTTTTCATTTTAACGACAAAATGCAATCGATTTTGGTCGACTATTTTCGCTTTTGGACTTGAGTGTAACTGAAAATACATCGCGCTTAATTCTGTTTAAGCGAACGTTTGTAATTCGTAACTGTAAATTAGTCGATTATCATATTGGAGACAATATCAATAATAGTAAAAATGGGATAATTGTTATTTTTATGAAATCAGCGATTTGATCCGATTCGAAAAAATTATTCGAACCAAATTCGGTACGTTTTGCCCAGCCCTAGTAGGAATGAAATCCAATCCTAACCTTCTTGGCTTGTGGATATATTTCAATCTCTGTAAAAGACTAAAGAAACTCAAGACCTCTAAATTTCCGGTCAACAATATACGTCAAAAGTCAGTCACCCAACACGCGTTTTCATCTACCCACCCTCTACTTGTTTGAAACGCTTCTGATTAAGTACCCACCTTTCAAGTTACTCAATGCACTGGCAACGATCCTCTCAACTTCATTTCTCTCTGCTCTGTTACAGGCGGGTGGAAGTCGGAATCCACGGACGCTTCGACCTGTACGGACCCGGGATGACAGGACGTAGCTGCAAGAACAGAGGTTCCCCAAGTAATAATTTTGTTAAACGCGTATCACAGACGCCCTTCAGCAAGGAAATGTTAGGGCGGCTGGAAGTCGATCGACGGCGGAAGGTGTCAAATCTTAGAGGGGACATAAAAACGAAAATCGAATTTTTCTGACGCCAATTATTTAGAGGTTTGTGCTTAGAAAACACACCATTGTGACGCAAAAACAACCTATATAAGCAAGAATGTCATTACGGCGAAGGCGCGCCGAAATCGTGTTTCTTTGAAAATTATGTACAAAATTTAAATTTTATTAGCTTGCAGTGAACTGTCCTCATTTCTCAAAACTTGAGGGGGGCATGTTCTTACTGGTTCCCCCGCCATTGGCTGAAACACACATTATACACATGCCTAGCGTTGTTGGTTGTGCCCTGTAGGAAGGGGCCGGGCAATTCGATTCGGTGATTCGAATCGTTTCGAAGGACAGATTATTCGAATCAATTGTGTATCGGTCATAGAAACAAAAGCATGTTAGATGAAGTGCATTTTTCCACTTTTAACGACAAAATACAATCGATTTTGGTCAAATTTGACCAAAATCGGTTGTATTTTGTCGTTTCTTACTCACTTACAGCCCTACTTACTTGACGTCTAAGACAGCTCCTTTCAGCTTGGTGTGATCCAGATCCGTAGGATGGCGCATTGAGTATGGATCATATCCATTCATTCGTTCTTTGATCACGGGGTAGAAAAGATCTTTGAAAACCTTGGAAATAAAATAAACAGCTTTTGTGTATCTGGTTTTGGGAACATTTCTGGAAAAATGTGCCAATAAAGTGCTTTCAAATAAATTCAATGTGTCCGTTTAGCCTAATCGGTAAAGCGTTGGAAATACGCTTCAAGCTACGCATCTCTGATCGTCATGAAGCAGGTGCGAATCCCTTGACGGATTAAATGCGAAAGCTCTGCTGGACGCTTCGCCGATGGTTCACGTAGGCACTGCTTACGGCTTCCCCGACCAACCAGGAGCACAGGAGAAATGAGAAATATGATAACCCGAAAAATTTTCACCTCAATTCAGGAGGTCGTGGTTCGCCATATGATTAAGCTGTATTTTCGGCTTTCTTCTCCTGCAGGATAAAAATGAAAATCCTATCCTCCTACAACGGTATGTGCAGTTGGCTTAGTCGCTTAAGGCATTATTAGCATACGCTTCGAACGACGCATTGTCGCAGCTAATGAGGAATGATTACACGCGCGAGATCTGCTGTAACCGCTGGTCACACTCATCCCAACCATGTCCACAAGAAAATGTGTGAAAGGTGGGTTGAAAAACCTTTGACCCCGATTTGGAACTGCACGAGTAGTCGTGATTAAGCCATATTCTTGGCATTGTTATTTTTTGCAAATTTAAAATAAAAACCTTAAGCTTAATGGCCTTCTTCGACTGGAGTTATAGGCGTGTACGTTCATCGTCTTCTACTGAGCACAACGCCGCAAATAAATTAAATAAATAAAATTTTTGCAACCACCCTTCGAGCGAAATTGCTTTATGTATAGTTTTTTTTCTCTTTTGTCCCAAAATGATAACTTAATGCGGAAAAGGTCGAAAAATTTCCCGCGCACCTCAGATACTTATTTTGGACAGAAAAAGGAAAATTTCGATCTTGATTTTATTAATGTCCCCGAGAAATTCGATACCTGACTGCAAAACATACCTCATAGCTTTCTTCATCCCCGGCTACCAGTCCGACAGTCATAATGTAGGGATGTCCCGGGTTATCCACTCCTGTCTGTATACATTGATCGAGTGAGACGCCATTTGGCGTAACTGTGTTACAGTATTTTGCGTAGGTGCTGGAAAAACATATGTAAAAATATTCAGCGAAATCCCGAGCGAATAGAACAGGGCAAAATTCACTAAAAATGGCGATATTCCCTAATCTGTAACGAAATTTGCTCTGTTAAGAAATTTTTGTCTTTGGCGCACATCACGTCATAAATTCGACGACTTATTAAATCATCTTCCACCGGGCCGCGAATCCCCTCTCCCCACTCCCCTAAAAAAAACTTTCCTGAAAAATTAGAAGTTAAAATAACGCAATAAAACAAAGAAAAAAAGATTTTCAATGATTATTTAGGCTAAATTACAAAAAATAGAAACATTTTTGCGCGGCTCCGCGCAATTACTTTTTCGTACTAGTAATACGTATTTCGTGATATTTCGCATTTAATACGAAGCGCTCTTTTTTTTCGATTAATTTTGTGTATTTCGTGGTAATTTCCGTCTAAAGTGAGAGTCTTTATTAAATTTTCATGAGAATTTCTTCGAGCCTCCGGCGCTCAAATATATTAAAACAAGTAATTTTGTTTTGTTCTCGAAAAATTTTCGCGCGCCTCAGGTGAGCCAATTTTTTTGTAATGCATGTTTTAAATGTCGAAAAAAATTTTTTTTTCTGGATTTGCCATAGCTTCCACTAGAAATTTATGAATTCGCGATGACCGATATCTTGGTACAAAGTCATCTAAGTAGGTTTAACAGTTCACGTTCCTTATATGTACACAAGTATACGTATATACATAAGGTAAATTATCCGTATTCAAGTATTTAATAAAAATTGTGGTTCATTCGAATTCGCACGACTTTTTCATGTTTGAAGGATCGGCGCAAAATATTTTTAAATTCTAAAATTATTTATTTTAATGGTCGCTTAATATATATTGGAAATATTTAAATTCTTGTTTTTTGGATTGGACATCTAATCCATTATTGTTCATTGCAAAAGTATATTTCAGCCGCTGTAGAAAAACGAAAAAGAATATCGGTTGCTAGTAATCATAAATATACTGTAGTAATTAACGCAGCTTCGACGTGTGGCAAGGAATGAAAAGTTGTCTTACCGATGCGTTGCATTACGTTTCGGGTAACAAAATAAAAACAGCAATACACGCCTGCATTGCTTTGCGTTTATCTTGTTCACATGACTACAGAGCACGCACGCAACGAAACGAACCCTTTCCTAATAATTAACAATTAGCGTCTCTGATCGAGGCAATGCAATGCGGTAGACCTCCGATATAGCAACAAAGTTCAGCTGTGAAAACTTATTCTAGCCCGCGGCTGGTCAAAACCGAATCATTTGTAATTCGAATCTGATTCGAATAATTTTTTCGAATCGAATCTCTAATTTGATGTAAATAACAAATATTCCATTTCTTAGTATTACAAATTGTTCGCATTGTGAGAATCAAAAAACTTATAATTTATTGTACATTTTCAATTCATACCCAGTGTCTAAGGGCAACTATTTTCATATTTTAACGAAAAAGTATAATCGATTTTGGTCAAATTTGAAGAAAAATCGATTACATTTTCTCGTTTAAAACGAAATTTCTAGTTCATTTAGCAAGTTTTTGTTCCTATGAACGATTCATTATTGATTCGAATAAGTTGTGCTTCGAATCGATTCCAATCACCGAAACGAATTGCCCAGCCCTAGTCTGGTGATGATCTCGTCCAAAATCGGCGACAACAGAAGGTCGCACAAAAATTTAGAACTTTTTGCAAAAGGATAGGGTAGGGACACAATTTCATTTTTATGCTGCCGAAGGGTAAAAGTCGAGAATACCAGATTCATATTACTCTTTTTGCCTGTCTGGATTGATTGAGCTAACCTGGCATCTTCCTTTTCATCGGATTTAGGTAGGATAGGATATCATTTTTATTCTGCGGGAGAGGAAAGCCGAAAATATATATATATAGAATCGGGGTGGAGGTTTTTTGTGGATTATCGTATTTCTCATTTTTCCTGTGCATGGATCTGGTTGGTGGAGGAAGCCGCTCTCGTAACAATAGATAAATGATTTATTTACACCATACAAGAGTACAAGCATCAAAAGTGAAGTGCCAAAAAGATTTTTTGAATAACCATCTAGCAATGATGAGAAGACATGAGTGACCGATACAGGTCATCATAGTCAGTAACCCCATCTTGCTTCCCTCTCCGACAGGATAACAATGAAATCCTATCCTATGGAATGATTATTAGTTAACTTAAAAGCTAGGCCTATTTCAACTTTAAAACATACTTTCGATTTTAACTTAGACAGAAAAGAGTCGATATTTGATTCTGTTTAAATTAACTGGAATTCTATTATAAAAATATTTCATAAGATTAGCTTAGATTATTCAAAGGCATACCTTAAATTGTGTGAGTTATTAAATGAGCATGTGTTACAACCTATCAACATAACCCGCGCACACTCACCTTTTTGTCAAGCAGTTTGCCATATGATTATTGTGTTTCGTCAAATCGGGATAATTTTTTACTGGATCACTCTGAAATGCCGCCGCTTTTCCTGAAACGCTTCTACAACTTCCCCCACCGAGTATATAATTGCTCACAATATGATATCCAAACGCCCCTCCTGCGAGGCACGCAACTCCAACAAGGACATCATTTTTTGAGAATCCGCATTTGTCCGCCATTTTCAACTCGGAAATCTTAATTTTACTTGAACTTTTCAAACTTTCCTTTGACAGTTGTGTTGTCTATTTGCACCCTAAATCGTCCTAACTTATTACCCTAAAGAATTCAACCTAACCCTAAAATATTCTGAAATAATATTTACATAAAATTAGTTGCTGAAACTTCGCTAAACGTGATAAAAACACTAATATATTAACGCAAATTCCGACCAGTTTCAAAATCTTCTCGTTCAGATATTTTTCTCGGATTCGTTTTATTTGTTTGCTTCTTACAATTCATTGTGATTCCATAACAGAATATATATAAAAAAAAGTTTTGTGACGTCATAATCTAAAATACAGCAGCACCGTTGACGATTTGGTGTTTAAACCGAATAATTTTGCAACTTTTCTAGTTTTTTCCAATTTATATTTTTTTATTCGTTTTCTAAAAATCTAAACATTCCTATTTGTAGTGAAATATTTGTGTTGCACTTCGTAATTTTCTGTTGTCTGGGAAACGACAAAGCTCGCCAACAATGGCGCTCACGAGTTGTGGTGCTCACAATGTTTTTTGTCAAATTGAGCAGATTGCTTTGTTTGTGTTTTCAACAAAACTGCATTTTACCCTTTATTTTTGGAAATTAAATATCATAAATTTTTAGCAGTCTGTATTTTGGGTTAAAATATAGTATTCTGCGAAATGTATATTGTATATTTTTGACTGGGGAACACCACGTTAATATTATCATTCCCTGCAGTTTTGATAATAAACACACCTGAGCTCTCAGTGTACAAATCTTCAGAGATGTAAGTTAGGACCCATCTAGCATCTTTGTATGAAAAGGGAGGTATATAAATACCCGAATACGGTACCCTACCAATGTATCAACGTTGGCAATATACGTACGGTATCTTATAACTTACTGTATATGTGATATACTGTATAGTTCATAACCTATCATATGATGAACTGTTCTGTGTTCAAGATATTCATCGCATATTTAAAAAAGAATGGCGGCAATGGTTCATCCTGTGTGACAGCCATGTGCTTGGCTTTCCTCTCCAATAGGATGAAAATGAAATCATCTTTAATCTTTATCCAAAACTTATTCTCTGGCACTTTTTGAACTTTATTTTAGGTTTTGTTTGCTTTCCCGATAACTTCGCGATAGTCTATCTTTATTTGTTTGCCTTTTGTGCCGACAGAGGTGTCGAAATAATCTATGTTTCAGTGTTAGCAGACAATCGTTTTAGGCTGCAGCTGTCAAATTACTATTTTGCGAAAAACAGGTTCAGCTTTTGGCATCAGTTATCATACTTATAATAACTAAAAATCATTTTCGATCTTGTGGGAAAGGAAAGCCAAGACAGCAGTTTTTCTTCTTATTTGTGTGCTAATGCTTTTCCTAATACAGAATAAGACGTTTTTGTTTTCTCAGAATAAAATAATGAGACCAAATCCTCCACCACCAAAAGCCAAACCAAATGACAAACCACAAGAGTGCATCATATTCAGCAACTCTCCGATTGAAGATGTGAACCACGCAAAGAGTTTCTGGAAGTCCTTAACCCTCCAACCGCCGCTCGAATCTCGACTCGTATCTGCGGATATACGACAACGTTTGCGAGTCGCAACTCCCCCAAACAAACACTCAAAAACTTCGAAACCTATCTCGACTTGGGAGGAAACGAAAACAGCCGTATTTTTACACAATGCTCATCAACAAGACCAAAAGGAAATAAAACAGAAATACAGACAACTTATGCTTCAAAGAGAAGCGGCCTTGAATCTTTTACACAAACAGAGACTAGAAAGACTGCAGAAGGAAATGATTTCTGCGCCATTTAAACCGCCGCAAAAAACTTATAATAATAACATTGAGGAAGATTATGTTTTAGACGAGTTGAAATAATTGGAAATAAAATATGATATATATTTTACGTTGTCCTGGATTCAAGTTTGTGGTAAATGAGAGAAAAATCTCTGAGCATACAGTCTAAACATATGGCGAACCACGACCTCTCATGCAGATACCAGTTTCAGATCTTGGTTGACTGTGAACCAAGTCGTCCAACAGACTTCTCGCTCCGTCAAAGGATTTAAAGCTAAGTCAGGTGCTCACAGATGCCCAGTTCTAAGAATTTCCCCAAATCTACCCGGGCACCCCAATTCATCTTAATTTTAACAACGTTTTGGAATGGATCAAATAGAGATCACGAGTTTTTAGTATATAACAGCACAGACCAGCAGAATATCACCCACTTGAAGAAAATCTAGTAAATGCACAATATTTTATAACAGGTGTGGCCAGACCTGCTTCATGCTCGAGCCGCATATAACAAAATCCAGTTTCAAAAGAGCCACAACACAAACACAATAAGGAATACAAATTTATTCACTCACAACGAAGTGTAGCTATTGATTAACATCAGTGCTGCATGGTATACTGTGAGTCTCCACCTGGGCTGCAAGATGTTTGGAATTAGGTTGGTATGATGTTAAAGCAGTTCTGAGCAGTTCCTTCAAGTGTTGGTTCGTCAAAACTTAACGGTATTTTGATTTTTACAAATTTCATCAAGGAATACAATGACTCACAACAGTATATTGTACTGAAAATAGAAATCAGCCGGATAGCTGTTTTCTTTAGGTTCGGATATTTCGCTTCTGGGACTGTTTCCAGGACTCAATTGTACTCAGAGATGTGTGAACCATTTTCAAAGCGAGATCTTCCTGCAGTTCTATTTGACTATTACATCCACTTTGGCTATTACTAACAATCAGTCCATTACTACTTGTGATAAAACGCTTAGTTTCATAATCTGGTCGAACAACGCAAGACCGGGAAAATGCATGTCTAATTCATCAAAGAGTCGCAATTAAAGTCTCAAAGAGCCGCAGTTTGGCCACCCTTGTTCTATAACTACAACATCATTCTATTTTTAAGGTAAATTTCAAACAACCTTGCTGAATCAAAATATTTTTTCACCCTATTATTATATTCAGTTCACACTGGAACACATTTATTTTTGGTGTTTATTTCATTTTTATTTTGTTTTCGACAAAGAACGACATAAATATAGAGATGAAGTAGTGCAGAAATGTAAAAAGGAATAAAAACATGCGATTCGGAGATTTCATTTGCTACTATAGGGGCTGTGGGTTCAAAGTGTGGATGGTTCTACCATCGCCCAGGACAAGTACTACTCACTGCACTTTACCATGGTGGCTCAATTTCGCTTTCTGATTAAAATGTACTTACATTTCGCTTTGCCATTCTGAGTGGCCGTTAGTTATTTTTGGATGATGCTTTCGGGCTTGCTTAGTCCGAATTTCGTGAAATAAATGTTTAAATTAAACCCATATATCAGAAACTCGAGCCTTTTTTCATGTGGGGAGTGATCTTCATCTAGTTTTTCTTTCAAACTGACAAATTTTATTTTCTATATTGAAAGTCATTTTAAGCAAGGCTGGAAGCAGCATCTGAAAGACACCAACTAAAAGCCACCCACATAGCAAAGATAGTAGTACCAGTAAATTTCTAAAATACAAGAATTCCTTTCGTCTTATTTTTTGGTAAAGACAATCATGAGCACCACCCAGTACATGTAGCATTACCCAGTCAAGAATTTTCAAGCATTTTTTGTCAAGCATGTGTCGAAGTTGGACCGAGTCTCATCGACGCGATCCATCAGTGACACATACTTTACAGAAGATGCTTTAATTTCTTTCATTTGATTGGAGATAATATAAGCAATGTTGACATGATGCAGAGAGGAAAACACGCAAAAAATATCAGATACTCAGTAAAAAAACATGCTAAAATATTTAAATTATTAGATTTCTAGATTATTACTAGATTAAATTATAGATTTCAGTCTGGACGAATGGCAAAAACTTGTAAACAAACATTTTTTTGTCGTGATCGGCTATCAGAGCAAGAAGCTATAGATATACGTAGAGCCCCACTAACATTTAACTAATGTTGATTTCTTCCAACATTTCTGACAATCCAAAATAATGACACAGAAACCCCTAAAATTGGCAATTGATTACATAATAGAATGAAACGATTGATGCTAATCAAAGAAAATACACCATTTGATGAAAATTGTATGGTGGCGCGTGTAATGTTATCAACCGTTTTTCGGCGCTACGTCTTTGTGACCACAAGTATACGTGCAAGGACCAGTTTTGATGTAATGAAATCTTTCAGGTTGTGTCAATCAAATATTTAAAAGCCTGGGCTGAGCAGTGTGAGTATATATTGGTCAGCCAGCACAACACAATTATTAATTTACTCATCTTAAATTTTGAAACAGAATTCATTCAGGCATTCAATTCCTCAAAACGCAAGTCCCTGCTTATCCCAAAAGCTCGATGTTTTTTTTATTAAATTTCGCCCAGGGCAGATTTTTCCAAATCACCCAACGGTTAATGTGTAATGATATCTATTACTCACAAAAAGCATAACTCGAGAAGATATGAGTGAACAATTGGAACGAATCCAATTAGTTTTCTCTCGAAAACTTGTGATATTAAAGTGAGCATTTCATTTTTGTAACAATAGTTGACATTGTCAGGATGTAATATTATGTAACAAAGTAAAAAACATTATATTTCATGATGTAACAATAACAAGTTATAAAACAAAAAAGCAATATCGCATACAATGATTACATAAAATTTAAAGGAATATAAATTGTGAAAATGAACCAGGGATGTTCTTATCAGAGTAATCAGGTGATCTGGAATTATAATTAAAGTATCTTATCGAATTTCCTTGTAGTGGATCACCCTGTCCCCAAGGTCCTTGTACTATCGGCCATTTATAGATGGATAGAGCTGTTGAAAAGATGATCTTTTTCGGTTCAGTTTAGCCTACCCAAGCTATTACACCTTGGGTTGAGTTGTGGGTTTGGATTAACAAGCCGGACTCACTGGGATTCGAACCAAAAATTTTCAACTTGAGATGTCAACATGATAATTATTATTATTAAATTGATACATTTTGTAGTGAAATCATGATATATGCCAAATTTTACGTTGTAAAATTTGACATAAATCATGACTTCGCTTCAAATTGTGCAAAAGTCAGACATCAACAATTTAGTTCATCTGACATGTTGTAAAATCATATTTATATAGTGAATTTCTGAACGCGGCTTTATGAACCAAGCTATAAGAACAACCCCAGTAAAAACTGATGAAAGATTACACAAATGTAATTTTAAGCAAGCAAGCAAGAGGGCAAAAAAAAACAAGAAAAATTCATTCTCTAATAATTGTAATTCGCAAAGTAGGGCATGCAAGTCAGTGGCGACGGAAGGTCTCAATCTTGGGTGAACATCATAAAAATACAGATCCAAATTTTCCTTTTTATGCCAAAACAACTACGCACTGGAGGCACATGAAAATTGTTCAACCTTTTTTGGAAAAAAGTCCTCATTTTAGGACAAAAATTGTGTACCAAAAGTAATTCGAAAAATTTTGACTATTATGTTGAAACTTCAGAATATTATCTGTCATATTGGAGAGGGATGCTCACCCCTCTTCTCAAAACTTAATGGGGGGGCATGTACCCTGGTTCCACCACCACTGTGCATGCATTATACAAGTGAGGATCGTCCTAATAGCCTAGTTTAAAAATAAGATATAAGATAAAAAAATATTTAATCTAGAAAGCAGAAAATGCTGCTTTTAATTCTTTATCTCCAGGGATGCCACTTATAGATTCAAGATACGAATCAATTTGAATAAATATCTGATTTAGATGGTTTTTTGAAATGTCAAAAATTTATTGATAATGTTGCGATTTTATACATATTTAAATAATTCAACCAATATATTAAATAAATCGCCAATTTTTGGGAACTAGATTATGTATTTTCAAAAAATTAAAACGAAGAGTCAGAGAGTTGAGGGGAGAACTGGGTGGCATTGAGTACCCTTTAGTATTGACATATCACTGCAAAAAAGGTCATATCATGTTATTTTCTGCTATTAAAAAGCGTTTCCCTGTGCCGTTTCAAGGAAAGCTCCATACTACACATAAACTAAGTAAAAAATTCATGCCTTCTAACAGTGTAAAGTAAGAATCTCTACTGCATTTACCTGTAAAAGAATGAAAATTAATATCCGCCAATCGGCGTGACAGCGAAAAAAATATAATAACTAGTTCTGAAATGATTTGTACAATATGCACAACCACCGAAATGAAAACAATGTAAAACATTGTTTTCCTCGTTGTGCGTATTATTCAAATCATGACTATCCCTTGTGGGTTCACAAGAAAGATGGCCAAGAAATGAATCATAATAAAGCAACATATAATTGTACTATAACGATCTTTTTGTCAGTATTATCCAAAATCCGACCACAGCGATAATCAATCAATCTAAAGTTCAATTTTGCCAAGCATGAGCCATAGATGGGCCATATACTGGCCATAAGATACATCACTGTTCCACACATGATTAAGGTTATTTTCGCTGAATAGAGATGGCTATTTTTGAAAAAAACAATTTTTTTTGAAATTTGCTATAATTGTATAAAATTAAAATGAAACTTGATTTTTCTGACAATAGCTAGAAAAAGGCGTTTTCAACCCAAATATGATAGAATTCAGAATGTATTCCACATTCCATATTCGAAATTACTTTTTTCAGAATGTATTCAAAATCGTAAAATATTCTGTATTGGCTATCTTTGCTGAGAGAAAATATAAAATAATTGTATCACTAAATTATTGATTCTAAAAATATCACTCGAGATTTGAAATGATGCATTCTGGTCGGTGACTACCACTAATGGTGTACTATTATAAAAAAGAATAGTTTTAATCTGCTGCCGTGACAACTGCTGCTACGTAACCCATCGCTATAGTAACTAAGATAAAAAATAATAATAAAAACGTGTTCGGATTATAAAACGGAACATTTTGTCTTGTCCTTGAATGGATTTGCTGAAGCCGATATTCCGCACACGAGAGGATCGTATTGAATGTTTGTTTCACAAAAACTCATTAAACTTTCGGCTGCTTGAGAGATCTGGAATGAAGAGATTATAATGGGTTCAGTATGGGCATTCCATCAGGATGATTCGGAATAGATCCCGGACTGATATATCAGTCTAATTTTGCTGTTTACTGGTATATTGGCAGATCACAAAAGCGGCCGATATTATAGGCCAACCGAAATACGCATACCAGAGTGTGCAATTCATTTAAAATTACACGCTTATTGTTCAAACGGCAAAATTGCACAATATTTCCAATTCCATTTAGAAAAATCCACAGCATTAGGTATTTGCGCGGCATGAGATTTTATTCCACCCTCTCTCAGCAAAAATTGCATAGTAACGCATTTCTTTTGCATTAGACTTGCATTCAATAGACATGTTCATTTATTACGATTTCTTTGGGAGACATTTCAACGAGTTTCACATGAGATTAAATATCGGTGAACGGTGGTCAAAATATCGTTATCAGCATTGGTTGCAAAAAGCAGTATCGGTCAGGCTCTAATTTGGAATAGTAAATAGTAGTATTCAAATAATTGAAATTTCTCAAAGATAGTACGGTATTTCAACGCTAATTCAAATATTCTCAAGTCAGAGAGACTTCAATCCTCATTCCATAATAATAACATATAAGTTACACGATAAGTTGCATTAATATCTTGCAATGAAATACCTATCCCTCTTCCTCCTTATTAAATTCCTGGATTTGTGTGTGAGAGGATTCACGAGGATACACGAAAGAGATAATATCAAGCAAATGTACAAAAATGTCATGTTCTCATTCCACAGAAATATTAGTTTATTGTAAGCTTTCGTTAGAACATAGTCTAACTTCTTCAGACAAGATTAATCCTGTCTGAAGAAGTTGACTTCGAGCTTGACAATTCTTGTTATCGGGAGGGGGGAGCGTCTGGGAACACCTCATGGTACTAGGCAACATACGGGTAAAACGATAAATAGCAGAATTGAAAAATACCCATCTAATCATTGAAATGGAAGTTTTCGCTGCTACCAAACCAAATATTCTAGAAATCCAAACAAAAGCAGGTCCTTTTTATATTTATTCTCTAATTGATTCACTGTGGTATCAAATCATCATATGTTACAATTATTTTGGTCATCGTATGGCCGCGCCATCATTTTGCCAGCAGTATGCCAGTAGGGTGCCCGGTTAGCTCAATCGGTAAAGTGTTGGGAATACGCTTCGAGCTACGCATCTCTGATCGTCATGACGCAGGTTCGAATCATGTGAGGAATGAGGATTATATGCGAGAGGTCTGCTGGACGCCTCGTCTGTGCACGATGGTTCACGTAAGCACCACTAACTGCTTCCTCCACCAACCAAGTCCATGCACAGGAAAAATGAGAAATACGACAATCAAAAAAGCTTCACCCCGATTCGGAACTAGTGGTTAAGCTGTATTCTCGGCTTCCCTCTCCCGCAGAATAAAATGATATCCTATACTATCTATAAAAATATTTAATAACCAAGTCAGGACAAACATACCGGTATCCTTGTGATATTTGCTTCATGTTTCAATTGTTCTATGCAGGCTCTCGTCTGTTGGATATTAGTAGGCGTGCTCATCTTGTCGTATCTGGAAATGTTAAAATCCTTATAAAAATATGCAATGTTTGGTATGGTCTTAGTATTCAGATTTACCCTAACACATTGGGTGCCCGGTTAGCTCAGTCAATAAATCAAGTGCTAGGAAAACGCTTCAAGCTAAGCGATGGCATAGAGGTTAAACATGTTGGCATCGCAGATTGAAGATCTCAGGTTGCAGCCCCGGTGAGTCCAGCTCACTTATCCATGCCCACCACTCAACCCAGGGTGTAATAACTTGGGTAGATTAAGCCGAACAAGAAAAAGATCATATCTTTGCAGCAATCCAAACCCTGTCCAGTTATAAATTGGCTGCTGTTACAGGGCCTTGGTCAGAATGATCCACTCTAAGAAGTGGCTATGAAAAATAAAATACCCGACATCTTTGGATCGAATCTTGCACTGGTTTATATGCGAGAGATTGCTGAGCACGGTTGTTACTGCTTCCTCCACCAACCATGCCCATAGCTAGGGCTGGGCAATTCGATTCGGTGATTCGAAGCAGGATGTATTTGAATTATTCGTGAATCTTTCATAGGAACAAAAACTTGTAAAATGAACTAAGACTTTCATTTTTAATGACGAAACACAAATCTGACCAAAATCCATTATATTTTGTCATTAAAATATGAAAATCGTTGCTCTCAGCGCGAATTGAAAATATACTATAAACTATGAATTTCTTCATTTTCACGATGGAGACAAGTAATAATAGTAAAAATGGGACATTTGCTATATCCATAGGATTAGCGATTCAATCCGATACGTAAAAAATATTCTAATCAAATTCGAATCGATTTTGCCCAGTCCTACCCATAGCACAAGAAAAATCTGTAAACACAAAATTCTCCAGTCTGACTTGGTCATGGTTTCGTTTATTGGTATTCGTGTGATCAAAATGATATCCTATCCGCCTATAATTGGCCGCTCGTACAGGGCCTTGTTCAAGATGATCCATTCACTATTAGAAAGATTACTTACTTGTCTATCCTAGTCAACAACCAATGAAGTCGAACTTCAGAAGTCAGTACCTCACAGTTTCAAAATCTTGCAAGCACTTATTAAAGAAGAAAGGGCCCGCTTTCATTCAACCTTGCTTGGCTTATGCTGTTATTATGTGTTATTTCGAATTTTTTAAATTTACCGGTATATATTATCCGATATAGCCTATCTTAATTGATATAATAAAATCTAAGGTAAAAAGAAATTTAAACAAGTTAGCTGAAAAGTATAAATTCCAAGGACTATACAAGAAAGCACATTTTTAGCTTCTTGGATCTTATATCTTTTTTAATATACCGCTAATCACTATTAACCGATGGTAATTGAGGTTATGAAATCTATGGGAGTTTTTTTTTAATAGGTTTTCTACTGACTACTGACATGGTGACTTGAGTGCTAGGCGATAGGGATGTTTATGTTGATTCTTTTCGGGTGCTCAATCGGTAAACATTGGTACTACGCTTCAAGCTACGCATCTCTGATTGTCATGATGAAGGTTGAAACCCTGTTAGGGATGACGATACTATTAGAGAGGTCTGCTGGACACCTCGCCAGGGCACTGTGATTCAAGTAAGCACTGCTTACTGCTTCCTCCACAAACAGGATCCATGCAAAGCAAAAATGAGAAATAGCAAAAATAAGAAATATGGTAAGCCAAAAACCTTCACCTCGATTCGGAACTGGTATCTGCATGAGAGGTCGTGGTTCGCCATATGCTTAAGCTGTATTCTCTGCTTTCCGCTCCCGCAGAATAAAAATAAAATCCTATCCTATGCTTTGCTGGTGATATCAAAATAATGTTTTAATTTTTCCAAATTATTTTGAATGTCTATTCAGACCAAGGTTCGAAATAAATATTTGGAGTACCGGTACAGGTTTACAAAATTATAATTTATTTGTGAATTTGGTTAAAAATTGATATTAAACCATATGCAGGGATGTCCAAAATATTTGATTCGGAATATTCGGATCATAAATTATTCGATTTCTGTAACAATTTGAAATCAACAAAGCGATGATTTTATATTTTTTTTCATAAATAAGTGTTAATTTTTACTTAAATTATAAGCTGATAAAAAGATGTCTTTGATTGTTTATTATATGACCTACGATTCCATTCTGAAACCAAAAGATATTCGATTTTGACCCCCCATAAATATAACCAATGCGCCCCACCTCTGTCAGCAACAATATCTACGGTAAAAGATTCTGAAATAAGCTAGCAGAAAGAAATTCCCTACTACTGACATTATTCAACTTGTAAGCTTGTTTCACTTGTGCATTATTATTATTAATATTATATCGAACAAAATTGCTTCAGCAAAGTGAAAATTGTCATCATAATTTGAAACATCAAAAGCAAACTGCTATTAAAATTACCCTGGTGCGAGAAATTGATGCGGTCAACAATTTCACATGAATAAAACTAACTCATTAAAATTTTTCGATTGTTACTGATACAAGTCTGTCTACAAGTATGGATCACTGATGGATAGTTCACTATTTTAGAACCATTCCAGAACACTCAGTTTAAATCCTGGGTATTGAAATATATTCAAAATTACGCAAAATGGTGTGAGGATTTGATAACAGAACGAAACTATCTAATAAAATTTTTTTGACGGGTAACGGTACAGATTTGTTGAGTAACACTGTTGTCAACATTAACACTACAATTTCATTACAGTGTTGGTGTTTTTGAAGCTCTCTTCAACGGTTTGTTACCTCATTTACATATAGACTCATACACAAATATTGAAATTTGAGGATTTAATGCATCAATTTTCCTCTCATCTATTTCAAATGTTGTATCCCAAATACTAATACCATTTTATCCCCTTCACAAAGTAATAAAACCTCCTTGGAACACACAAATTACAACAAATACACAAGACTGCAATACAAAATAGTATATCGCAGGAAATGATAAAACTTCCTGAACTCGATATCCAACGCGTAACATAATAAATAGAATAGAATATGTGGTACGAGTTGAAACTTATTTACTGTAATTCGATAATCATTTGCTGTCCTAAGATGATTATATATGAAAGAAGATTGGTGACAGAATCTTGTTTTTCTTTGGATGTCTGAGATGCACATTTCATTTTTCTTCGGATGGAAAAAAAACTTCAAACCAATCAACACTGCTATTTCATACCAGCGTTGATGATTTTGAAGCTTTTCTACAGTTTTGGTATTGCCAGACAGTTAAAACGAGACATTTATATCTTCTAGCAAGAGATGTATCATAAAAATATTGCCAGTTTGTGCTAATTTTTGTGTGATGGATTCCATTTTCTTTGGGTTTCCAAGCAGCAGAGTAGCACAGATTCTGACAATCTGGCTAGAAAAAACCTTATTAATGCGGATTGCTACTGCTACTGCTAAAAATTTTCCTTATCAATGTAGGAAAAGTAAGTGCTGGACAGCTAGATAGGAAAAACCTTTCTCACTGCAATGGAGCTGCTAAGCTTCATGCACGACTTTCCACCATTATGAAATAAAAATAAAATTTAAAAAGGAATGAAATAAACAAGCTAAACAAACTACAAAGAGGTGACAGTACCAATAACTTACTACCTAACTAACTGTTTTTTTGTTTTTTATTATCAAAATTCGTTCAAAGCAAGGCTGCAAGTGACATATCGTACTTCAAGTCTCCTAAAAGCAGCTACATGGAATGCAGGAATTGAAACAAAGGAACCCCCACCCCTGATAGATTTGCTGATATTTGAACCTATCTTTCTAATTTCGCAGCAAAGTTATTATTTACGGTTTAGCGCGTGGTCACCACCAGGTAGATTCATAATTCTGATCTAATATGCACAACTGGTGAAAGCAAAATGATTTGCAAACGTTTCGAAATTCTATTCAGAAAATCCCTTTCAGAGTATGATGAAAAATAAGTTTGAAATTCATATATATATATATATATACATATATATAAATTTCGAATTTATTTTTCATTACTCTTACTTTTCATTTTTATTTTATCATTCTCACTATTTACGGTTTGTCAAATTTTACAGGGTAAAATTTGGCCTATTGTACATCATGATTTCGAAGCAAAATTATCCGATATAGAAATTATTGAAAAATAAAATTACCTCAACCAGCATCCTAAAATACTTGGTCCCTAGACTGACATAAAATTCCATCATCAATTTGTTAAATAATGCAAAGGAGAACAAACTTCAGCTGAACAGATGTTCTTCAATAAACAGAGAGAAAAAGTTAATTAATTGGACTTAAATAATTGATCCCTTTGGTTATTTTCCCTGTAATTCTGAACACTTGTTTAGTTTGGGAATCAATCCATACTGTATTCCAGACTGGCTGAAATTCAGCTACTCTGCTGCTTGGACACCCAAAGAAATAAAGGTTGTATCGGAAGAAAATTTAGCAAATGAGCTATATTTCATGATGTATCTGTGACTAGAAGATTCAAATGTTTCTTTTTTGTGTGTTTGGAGCAACAAAACTGTATAAAAAGGTTCCAAATCGTCAATACTGCTATAAAACAGAAGTGCTAAGGATTTTGAAGCTCTTTTTGATGGAATCCTATTCAGCGCTAGCACCGGTATTCCTGCTCTCACCGCATGGTGGCTCCATGTATCGTGAAATAAGCGTGGAACAAGCCCCGTCTTGCTAAAACCTGCCCGGCAGAAACGGCAATGTTGTATCACCCTGTGGTGGCAATATTGCTCTATCGGGTGACAACGGACTGTTTCTCATGCCTGACTAGGTTTGAAAACTTTGGGTACTCCCCAAGACCTGTCAAACAAATGCAAATGCTATTTCACAGTAGTATTGATGATTTTGAACCTTTTTGTACAGTTTGGTTGCTGCCAGACACTCAAAAAGAGACATTGTAATCTTCTAGAAGAAGTGACATATCATAAAGTATTACCTATTTTTTCAACTTTCTTCTGATGGGAACGGAACGTTTCTTTCGCGTGGCTCAGAAGCTAAAATTCTGCCAGCATGTACTGATGTAAGTCTGTCTATGAAAAAGCTTTTAAATCCGTCAAGCCACGAGATCTGCTATTATCCTGAGCTATTTTAAGCCTGTCTGATACACTAACATGTCCAAACACATGAATCCATATATTGATTTTAAAAAAGAGAGAAAAAATTTGATCGCTGTTCAAAATTTTTGTTCCGTTAAGCTTGGACCAGATTGGCACTCACATTACTGCGCAGACATTCAAAGAATAGGGCTCCATCAAGAAAAAAAAACTCAGCCAATGGGATATTGAATTATGAATATGCCATGTTCTATCAAATTAAAATGTCTCTCTTTAGTAAGGTGTCAGGTAGCCGCCAAACTGTAGAAAGAGTTTAAAAGATTTTTGTCTATCCGAATAAAATAACATGAAACATTTCCTGGAACCTGAGGGTACATAACATTATATACGATTCTTTCACCCTGGACAGAAGTGATTTAGTAGAAAATACTTCAAAATCATCAATAACATTCAGATGAATGAATATATTATATATTTTTTTTTTTATTGAAAATCACTCTAAGCAAGGCCGGAAGCAGCTCCCAAACCAACCGAACGTCCACTAAATATCAAAGAGCTACTAAAAGATGTAGTACCAGCAACTGCACTCTGAACGGAAAGCATCCCAAACGGAACTGAACCGACATGGTAAAGTGCAGCGAGTGGTATTTCCCCTAGGCGTTGGGAGAACCATCTATCACTTGTGGGTAGTTGGATTGAAGATATATTAGGGTATAAAGCTTCACATATTTTTTATTTTATCAAAATTCACTTCAATAAATGCTGAAGTAACAGCGACGAGCTAACGGCCACCTAAATAACAACGAGGTACTTTGAAATGGACCAGCAACTGCAATTGAAACAAAAAACATGCCAAATAGAACTAAACTATATATTATAAAGTACAGTGAATAGTATCTGCCCTGGGTGGTGGTAAAAAAACATCTAAATCTTTATAAAGATTCACAAGATGTCTGTCACCAACGCTTGAACATTTCTCATAAAGTTGATCTTGATTATCATCAAACCTCTTGTTTGAATCTACTCATTCCGACCTGGGAGGCAATGCCATATGCTAGCAGCAATGGTGCCCTTTGATTAGGATTAAAATTTTCTGCCAATTTTAATTTTGATTACATTTAGGAACACAGTACTAAGTTTCACTAGACCCGCTTGGACATTTGATGGAAAAAATTGATCTAAACTAGGATCAATTTAGCAATGACCTGATCTATAAGCCATTGTAAATGATTTATAAGTTCATAAACAAGTTAATGAAAATACCAACGGAATCATTAAAGGATCTTTCAGATCACTTCCAGTATCATGATTGATTTGTTGAGGAGATAAGTAGAGAATAAAATCAAAATTCAATTAGGTTTACTGCTTTTGAGCCATATCTGTCAGCCAATGGTGTAGACAGTCAGCTACTTTCTTGTTTGCTCATGAGCTGCTGATGGACACAGCTTGAGATAAGTTCCATCAATGGTTCTTGTCCATTAGACATAGTTAGAAATAATATTTTTATTTTTTTTTATAGCCACTTGTTAGAGTGGATCACCCTGTCCAAGGCCCTGTAACAGCGGCCACTTATAGACGGACAGGGCTACAATTATTGGAAAGATATGATCTTTTCCCGTTCGGCTCAGCCTACCTAAGTTATCACACTCTGGTTTGAATGGTGGGCATAGGTACTGTTGCTTAAATTGTGTCTTTTCCCGTTTTTAAAGCAATTGATTTTTTTTTATTTACAACATATTCAATTTCAAATATTTATTATATTTACATGTCTAGAGTAGTCAAATAATTTTGAACATATTTTGTGCACCCACACCTGGTTAATGTCTCTGAATCTGTAATCTTATTTTCACAAATTGGGTGAGAGCAGACTCTGAAAACCGAGAGGTCGTATCGCAACCCCCCAGTCTGTACCGAAGACATATAATTTTATGCCGTACTGTATTTCATTTATTTTAATGTTTTCTGGTTGATGAATTCAGTAAACTCTCTCTCTCTGACCTCGAACAAAATGGGTTCCATCGAAAGAAGATTTCGCAAATCAAATATCTTTCATAATTTATCCGTGGTTAGAAGATTTGAATGTGTTCCCTCGGGGATGTCCAAAACAAATCGAATACATCCGAAATCAACATATTTGATATGGTAAAAATTTTGATTCCAGAATAGTGGTTACGAAAATAAATTAGACAGAAAAGACCATTTTTGCTCTCCAAATTGATATTGTTTCATGGAACAGAAGGAATTGTGACTCACAGATGGTTTTCTAGATTTTGTAAATAACATTTTCTCTTAAATAATAATTTTTTTGGGGTTTTTCATCAAAATCATGGCTAAATTCATAACGTAATCAAAATAGAAAAATATTCTGTTTTGGCCATCCCTGGACTCTCCTCGATTGCCTGGCAATCCCCGAACTGTATAAAAAGGTTCAAAACTATCAATACTGCTATTAATAACTTGAACTAATGAAATTGCCCAGACATGGTTTAAAATTACTTAATTCAGTCAATCTCCCTCTGGTAAATCGATATATAATGAGACATAGAAAGTTTAATAGATTTATAGGATGCAAGCGTATTGAATGAACCTTGGGAAATTATATATATTTTTTTAATTAAGTTTGACAAGACTGGCTACCCAGACTGTTCCATAACTTACATCAAATGAAAACTTAGCATATGGGCCACAGTTCATGATATATATCAGGGGTGGCCAGACCTGCTTCATGCTCGAGCCGCATATAACAAAATCCAGTTTTAAAAGAGCCACAACACAAACACGATAAGAAATACGAATTTATTCATTCACAACGAAGGGTAGCTATTGATTAATATTAGTGCTGCGTGGTATACTGTGAGTCTCCACCTGGCCTGCAAGATGTTTGAAATTAGGTTGGTATGATGTTAAAGCAGTTCGGAGCAGTTCCTTCAAGGGTTGGTTTGTCAAAACTGAACGGTATTTTGACTTTTAGCGGGAAAATGCATGTCTAATTCATCAAGACTAATTCATCAAAGAGCCGCAAGCAAAGTCTCAAAGAGCCGCATGCGGCTCGAGAGCCGCAGTTTGGCCACCCCTGATATATATCATTCTATAAGATAGAAGATGTCTAATTTTAAGCGTCAGATATCAACTAAACCATGGAAGAAGCTTCAAAATCATCAATATCAATACTGCTATGAAATAGCAGTGTTGATGGTTTAGAAGCTTTTTCGTTCATCTGAAATGCCATAAATATTTCGAACACCCAGAGAAAACCGATATTCATGGATTTTGCACAAATAATATTCTGATGCTGATGAATAGTATACTCAGCACTTGAGCTAATGAAATTGACAAACGAGCTTCAAATTATTTTATTGAAGACAAGACAATCTCCCCCTGATAAATCAATATATAACGAGGCAGAAGTGTAGGTCGTAGGTCATGAGGAATTGAACGAGTTTCACAACGCGGTTCGGTAATTATCCCTTAAATGCATTCGTGAGAGCTTCCACAAATTTTAAAACAAGGCTGGAATTGAGAATCGAGGAGTTTAAAGAACCAAATTGAACCCTAATTTCGAAATTAAATCAGATACCACTCATTGCAGTTTACCATGCTGGTTCAGTTCTATTTGGGATGTTTTCCGCTTAGAGTGCTGTTGCTGGTACCACATCTTTTAGTAGCTCTTCGCTATTAAGTGACCGTTAGTTGGTTCCTTTTGGCTCTGCTTCCAGCCTTGTTCAGAGTGAATTTCAATGAAAAAAAAATTACGTGATTCGTTGATATCTAGCAATGAACTAACTACCTGTCCCTCCTCCTTGTTTCCTTAAAATCCTGGATCCGTGTGTGAGAGAATTCACAAGGATACACGAATGAGATAATATCGAGCTAATATACAAAAATATCATGTTCTCGTTCCACAGAAATATAAGGTTATTGTTTATTATAAGTTTATTGTCATTAACAATAAACCTATATATGGAATGAGAACATGATATTTTCCTTGTGAATTCTCACACACACGGATCCAGGATTTTAAGGAAACAAGGAGAAAGGATAGGTAGTTCATTGCAAGATATTAACGAATCACGTAAATTTGCATCTTGGCATAGTACTTGTGATGCTTGTACCTTACGATGGGTCCTACTGACTCCAGAACCCAAAGCTGCATGGAAACTGAGAATGACCAAACTCGGCAAAGAACTTATATTTCTGTGGAATGAGAACATGATATTTTTGTAAAAAAAAATTGCTGACAATTAGAAATATGGTTTTGAACTTCATGAGACCCCAAATAAATTACATTGCAGAGTCATCAGGGAATAGAGCAAAACTTAAAATTAAATATAAAGATTTGAAGACAGCAAGTAACGTGTGCTTAATTTCATCTCAGACTAGTACAGACTGGTAGAATGTCAGCTACTCTATTACTCAGACACCCGAAGAAAATGGGTTCAGTCAGAAGAAAATTTGGCAGATGGACAGCATTTCATGGTATATCTTTTGCAATAAGAAGTATCAGAGTATCTGGTAGCCTCAGAAGTGTAGAAAAAGGTTCCAAAACTATTTCTATTTTACTATCTATATTTCATAGCAGTATTGACGATTTTGAAGCTTTTTTACACATTTGACACAAATAACATGTACATTAAGAACACCCAAATATGGCCTAGTGGTTAAACATGTTGGCATCACAGATTGAAGATCTCAGGTTCGAGACCCGGTGAGTCCAGCTCGCTTATCCGTGCCCACCACTCAACCCAGGGTGTAATAACTTTGGTAGGCTCAGCCGAACAGGAAAATATCATATCATATCTTTCCAGCAATTGTAACCCTGTCTGTCCATAAATGGCCGCTGTAACAGGACCTTGGGCAGGGTGATCCACTCTTAAGAAGTGGCAAAAAAATAATAAAAAAAAAAAAAATTTCTGGCATCCTGAATTAGTGCTGACATTCTGACCTGCATTTTCAAAAAATATTCTCTATTAGCAATGTGCACCCTCTAACTCTGACTATTAACAACTGTGAGACTAACCAAGCCGCACATACAAACTATTATCTCTTGAATTGGTCACATACTAGTGCCAGTACTTAATTATTCAAATCTAAAATAAGATGCTCGCTCATGCATAAAAATGCATTTCCTTAATCAATAGTTAACATACCGTTAATTATTTATCAAAATCGAGGCGTACTTTTGTCGAACATGAGCCACAGATGGACCACACCTGTCCAGGTGCGATCTATCTCAGCTCATGCTTGGTAAAACCAAAAAATCGAAAAAAAACTTCACGAGTTATTAAAAATTTACGCTGAATTTGAATTATTTAATGTTTTCAAAGTAATTGGAGACCCATATAAGCAGCTGATAAGGTCGGAATATTGTTTGATAATGAAATTGATATTTCACAGCTAATAGACTTATGTGACAGCCATGTTGATAATTTCATGGAAAGTCTATCGATATTTTTTCACTGAAATTGACTAAAAGCAAGATCAGAAGTTAGATAAATAAAGTTTCTTTGCTTAATTACAAACCATGAAATTTGTTTAGTTCACGTGGTAAAATGAAGTGAGTGGTATCTGCCCTGCTTTTTTCATTGAAATTCACTCAGAGCAAGGCCGGAAGCAGAGCCTAAAAGGAACTAACTAACGGCCACTTAATATAGCAAAAAGCTGCAGTACCAGCAACTGCACTCTAAGCGGAAAACATCCCAAACGGAACTGAACCAACATGGCAAAGTGCAGTGAGTGGTATCTGCCCTGGGCGATGGTAGAACCATCTACCACTTCTTTGCTTCTCTGTAGTCGCCTCTTACGACACGCAGGAAATACGTGAGACTATTCTGAAGCCCGCACCTACAGGGCTGAAAATTATTTCGCGACTAATTCATGCAACAGCCCTGTTAATGAATACATTGAGTCTTCCAGTACTTTTTCATTGAAATCACTCTAAGCAAGATTAGAAGTTAGATAAGTAAATAAGTTTCACTTTTTTTAATGAAGTCCACATCGTAAAGTGCAGTGAGTGGTATCTACTCTGGGTAATGATGAAACTATTCATTATTTCTTTGTTTCCTTTTAGTCGCCTCTTGTGACACAGGAAATATGTTAGGACTATTTTGAAGCTCAAACCCCCGGAATTTGAACCATGCTTCGAAAGGTTGAACTCCATATGGTTTTTAGTTTCCAGATCTAAATTTTTCCAGATAATCTTCGTTTCAAATGATTTGTGATTTGGAAAAATTTAAACGTGAATGTTGATAGAAAACCCAGCAAGTTTGTACCAGGGCGGCAAAAGAACAGACTAATGGCCACTTAAACGGCAACACTGCTACTAAATGTTCCGTAAGTACAAGGACGTGCTCTCAAAAGTGAATAAACATCCAAACAGAACCCTGTCTCTACCACTAAACGCAGTGAGCGGTATCCTCCGTGGGTGATTATAAACTATTTCCCTCTTCTTTGTTATCTTTCAGAGCTTCTTATAACATATTGCACAAGAAATCCAATAGGGAGATTCTAAAGCTCGTTTCTACAAGGGCTTCACAGAATTATTTGATGTCAAATATGCTTGCTTCACTTTTTAAGTATTTCCAAATAATAATATATGTCGAATACCAGGAAATGGTCGTAAATTGGACAAACAAGGATTTTGAACAGATGGCTGATATGACAAATGGTGGAATATCATCTCGGACAACAATGAACACCATTAAATAGTGGGTGCGATGGCCTAGCGGTTAAACATGTTGGCATCGCAGGTCGAAGATCTCGGGTTCGAACCCCGGCGAGTCCGGTTCGCTTCTCCATGCCCACCACTCAACCCAGGGGTAATAACTTGGATAGGCTAAGCCGAACAGGAAAAAAATCATAGCTTTCCAGTAATTATAACCCTGTCCGTCTATAAGTGGCCGCTGTTACAGGGCCTTGGACAGGGTAATCCACTATGAGAAGTGGCTATTAAAAAAAAATTGTAACCCTATCCGTCTATTAGTGGCCGCTGAGATCTTTCCAGTAATTATAACCCTGTCCGTCTAAAAGTGGCCGCTGTTACAGGGCCTTGGACAGGGTGATCCACTCTAAGAAATGACTATAAAAAATAAATTAAATAAAGAATCTATAAGTAAAATTTTTACAATGGGCCAGTCAGGGTGACAGGAATTTCCAGGCGTCCCAAAATGTAGTCCTAAGCAATACATTTCATAACCGCGTTTGCTTTACCAATGAACTGTCGTTGGTTGGTTCCTCTTAAGCACTGCTTCTGGTATTGCTCAGAGCGAATTTCAATAGTAAAAAAAAATAAAAAATAAAAAAATTTTCAAAAGTATTCAGATTTAGTTTGTATGAACATTTCTTTACTAACTATCTTCAAATGTTAAAATCAGGGATGCCTAATACGTATCTCCTACATATTCGATATAGTAAAATTCTTAATATTTTTAGATATATTTCAGAACAGTGGCATGCCACTATATTGCACAAATAATTTTTTTTTTTTTTTTATTACAGCCACTTCTTGGAGTGGATCACCCTGCCCAAGGCCCTGTTCTAGCGGCCATTTATAGACGAAAAGGGTTAGAATTGCTGGAAAGATATGATCTTTTCCTGTTCGGCTTATACTACACCCAAGTTATTACACCCTGGGTTGAGTGGTGGGCATGGATTAACGAGCCGGACTCGAACCCGAGATCTTCAACCTACGATGCCAACATGTTTAACCACTAGGCCATCACGCCCACTAAATTTAATTAAATAAACAAAATTTGCACAATAATTTTCCGAAAAAAGATTAGTATTTGCTGGGAAACATAGCTGAATTAGAATGTATTCAATACTTAATTTTCGAAATGTTTTTTTCAGAATATATATATCTGAAATACCGGTAGAAAAGTTCTTAGCTTTGACCATCCCTGATTTGAACAGCAAATTATCTGCACCAGATGAAATTAAAATCTGGTTATTGATTGTCTGTCTTGCTATCTTTGTCTACCAATGTTAGAGTGATTAAAATCGGAAGTAAATTGGATTGCGTCAGAGAGAATTGGACTGAGGATAATGTGTAAATAAAAATACAAGTGGTCGTTGGTTGGGCTGGGCAGCATTATCTGTATGACGGTAAATAACGGTGTTGAGTTTTCCAAAACACTGCATCGCGCAGGTCTTTGCATTGTTGATTTGTCGTAACATCGGGATTTCGTGCGATACTGCCTAAAACGGTTACAAATTGATGCAAATATGGCACAAAATAACAACAACGAAAACTGGTTTTTGTTCCACTCACATTGGCTTAAATGTCTCATTTGAACTTTTGCAATATCATGAAACAACAACCTGCCCAGATTTAGAGTTTCCTACTAGCCACCTGATCTTTTTTTAATTACGGCATGCTTCAGATAGCTCTTTGTAACAACGCAATAGCGTGTTTTTGATAGCAGAATATGGCATGACATACCGGTAATACCGACATTTTGACGGCAGTGTGCCGGTAGAAAATGCCCAGCTCTAGTCATTGGTTCCAATATCGCCCATGACAGCACTGAATGCAGTCGCTGGTCGTTAGTATTTTTTTCTGTAGCAACTTCTTAGAATGGATCCTGGTCCTGTAACAGCGGCCACCTTTAGACGGGCAGGGTTATAATTGCTGAAAAGATAAGATCTTTTTCTGTTCGGCTTGGCCAACCCAAGTTATTACACCCTGGGTTGAGTGGTGGGCATGGATTAGCGAGCCGGACTCGCCGAGACCTGTGATGCCAACACGTTTAACCACTAGGCTATCACGCTCACCTTGGTCGCTCGTCCCAGTCGGTCGCTTTCTAAGGAAAATCTAAGGAATTAAACAACAGTGTTGATCATTTTTGAATTTTACACTACTATCAACAACGGATAAAAACAGTACTTTTATTATCTATTTTTTTTAAAAAAAACTGGAATACGGCATTTTTGCTAAATTTTCATTTGATGACAGCCATTTATTAGTTGTATGTGTGGCAACAATGTACCACTTTGATGTGAGAGCTAAGAAGACACTGACAGGGCCACTTCTTTCCAAATTGAGAGCAGATTGGAAGCTACTCTGGTACTCAAGTCTACAGGACACCTTTACTCTATTGAAAATTTTATTTTGTTGAGCATGTGCTAGAAATAAACCACTCTTGACTGACTCTTGCGGCTTGATCCAATAGTAACTCATACTTAAAATAACAGGGATGCAAATATGGATTTATGAATGAGAGTATGCAACTCTTTTGTTTTTCAACACACGAGAAATAAATCCAGGCAGTTTTGTACAAAAACACTTTCATTCAGGATAGGATAGAATATCATTTTTATCTTGCAGGAGAGGAAAGCAGAAAATACAGCTTAACCATATGGCAAACCCCGACCTCTCGTGTAGATACCAGTTCGAATCTGGGTGAAGGTTATTAATTATAGTGTTTCTCATTTTCCCTGTGCATGGACCTGGTTGGTGGAGGAAGTTGTAAACGGCGCTTAAGTGAACCACCGTGCACCGGCGAGGCGTCCAGCGGACCTCTAGCATATAGTCATCATCCCTCACGGGACTCAAACCTGTGTCATAACGACCAGAGATGCGTAGCTCGAAGCGTATTCCCAACGCTTTACCGATTGAGCTAACCGGGTACCCTATACTGAGGACTCTACGTTAATTCATCATCATCAGGAGCCATCAAGTACGTTTTAAATGATTGTAGGACAATTTATTAACACAGTTCGAAGATGCAAATACTCTCATTTTATTGAAAAATTTGCTTTTTTCGCGAGTAGGTTTATATGCTCGTAAATGTGTTGACGCGAGTACAGACAAAGAGTAATATTCTTGTACCCTCGTTTTATTTGCACCCTTGATACAATCTATTCTGAATAGAATCTTCTGGCTTTCTCACACATAACTTTGTTAGTAATTTAATACCATTTATCATCCACCAAACGATAGAAAGTAAAATTACAAGTCAAAAAGTAATTCACATATTATTACCAGCGAAATAATCAGAAATATTATAAAACAAATATATCGTTTTCAACCGCATCTAAAGCCAAGTCGCGTGCGATACGCTAAAACAATAAATATTGAACTTGGGCATTGTATTAGCATAAGATAAGATCTACAAAAGTAAAACAATCAATTATTATTGGTAAATAGACATAATGACTATTGTTGTCTTTCTTAGATAAAAATTGTGCCAGCAAGTATGGGTCACTGATGGATCGTGTCGATGAGTCGCGGTTCATCTGTGGCTCGTGCTTGTGGGTGCGATGGACTAGTAGTTGAACATATTAGCATCACATGTTGAAGATATCGAGTTCCATTCCCGGTGAGTCCGGCGCGTTAATCCATGCCCACCACGCAACCCAGGGTGCAATAACTAGGATAGGCTAAGCCAAAAAGACCATATCTTTCCTACAATTCCAAAACCCTGTCCGTCTATAAGTGGCCGTTAGTACAGGGCCTTGGTCTGGGCAATACAAAAAAAAATACAATTCTGATATGAGATATCAGTCATAATGATTGGGGTTATCTTTGTCACAATAGTTAATAGTTCAAGAGCTTTTTCATCCCAAACTTTAGATCACCTTGAACAATGCTCCAGACCGGAACAATCATATCTTTATTATTTTACACCATGTTTCATTGCCTGATTCTCATTTCTATTTTATTCAATAATCCTTAAACCTTATTAGGCTTAATTGAACTTTACAAATTAAAACCTTTCAATGAATGAAAAAAAATAAATTTTATTTTGCTAAGCTTTCCACTCTTGTTCTCCAGAGTGACTTTTTTAAAAAACTATATACCGGTTAAGGTTGGCCAGAATCGAATGTCTTTTGATTTCAGAATCTAATCGAATAAATACATTTCCGAATCGAATATTCGAATCAAAAGTCATAAATACACAAACAACAACATTTTTTTTTTCCGCTTATAATTTATGTTGAACTACAGACATATTTTTGAAAAATTTGAAAATTATCATTATATGGTTGATTTCGAATTGTCGCAGAAATCAAATCAAATAATTTATGATTCAAATATTCCAAATCGAATCAAATATGTTGGACAGCCCTTTAAGGTTAAATTTGGAGATCCCCAAAACCAACAACCAGCACGTAAGCAGTTTACAAATTATAAGTTAACGACGTCAGTAAAACGCAACAAGAGTAATAATTGCTATCAAAACAAACAGTTACTTGTAACAATAAGAGCAAGTTAAACGCCAGACAGAGTCAAACTAATTATTTCGCGCTCAGTTTTTTTTTTAATCAGAAGTTCGTAACAAAAACATCTCTGACCCCAGTGTTGCAAATTCTTATCGATATAATTCTTGTAGATTTATTATCAGTAAGCTCTGACTGGAGAGATTATACCAGTAATCCTAGACATAGACATAGTTTATTTCGACATCTCTGTCGACACACAAGGCCATACAAATAAAGATATAACATTACAGAGTTATCAGGAAAGAAAACAAAACCTAAAGGAAAGTTTAAAAAACGTGCCACAGAATAAGTTTCAAGAAAACATTAGAAAAAAGTAACACACTCTTTTGCTTGCCTCAACACGTACCAGAAATCCCGCAAACATTTGAAATATAAATATTTGAATACATTAAAAAATGAACATATTCGATATTGAAAAATTTTCGATTTTAGATATATTTCAGTGGAATATGAAAAATATGCTATTTTTATTGCATGAATCCAGAAAAAATTAACAAAACAAATTCGTGTTTGCCCTCCAAATTGACGTAGTTTCACGGAATGAAGGAAATTGAGCTCAGATAGTCAAAATTTTCTGATTTTTAAAATTCATACTTTTTTCAAAAATTTAAAATGCTACCTTTCATTAAAAACACGGCTGAATTTAGAAAGTATTTGATATTTCATATTCAAATTATTTTTTCAGAACGTATTCGAAATTGCAAAATATTCGGTTTTAGCCATCCCTGCCTGCAAACTCGCACACATGCTACAGAGATCTCTTTAAAACCTTGAAAACATACTACAAATTCAATCGACAGAATTGTTATTTTTGTCCTCGCTACTCCCCAGAGAATTATACATACTTCGGTATCACAAACAGATGAACAGAGTATAATTATTTTGACCTGAGCGGTTAGGATATTAGCGCGAAAATTAAAAGGTCGTGTAAAATTATATACTGGTATTATGAATATTAAAATTCAGCTTAAATTATTCCAAATTCAGTTTAATTTGTAAAATTACGTGTCGACACTTTCAAATTATCAAAATTAACTATTTTTAGGCGGTTTAATCAGTTGATCAGCAATAAAACTGCGATTTATGACAAATTCTTTGATGAAAAAATTTGGCATATACCATGCATGATTTTGATGCCCAATGATTCAATTTAAAATAATGAAAAAAATTACAGCATGTCTGATTTTAATCCAAATTATTAAAAAAAAAAAGACTGAATTGTTCTGTTAAATCCCCACGTAAGAGACTTGGGAAGCTGCCATCAGACATATTCATCAAAAATTCAAAATTTTCAAAAATTTTGAATCTAATCTGTTCGAATACAAATCTATTTCACACACACCGTGCGAAGTCTGTGTAAAATTATACACTGTTAATAAAAGAATTCTGCTTAAAATTATTCCAAATCCAGTTTAATTTGAAGAATAGAGTTTTAAAAATTTAAAATGATCAAAATTAATGCTCTTTAAGCACATTTAGTTGATTGCATATAAAAAACATGATTTATGGCAAATTTTACAATGTAAAATCAGGCAGGTCATATTATGCCTTGTAGATACTGTCTTTAGAATAGTCCTAATGTATTACCTATATGTCATAAAAGGCGACTAAAAGGAAAGAAGCAAAGAAGTGGGAGATGGTTTTGTCATCGCCAAGAGCAGATACCATTCGCTGCACTTTACCATAGTGGTTCAGTTGCTAGCGCTACATCTTGTAGTAGCTCTGTGCCATTCAAGTTACAGTTTGTTTGCTTCAATTAGGCGCTGTTTTTGGCCTTGATTTAACCGAATTTCTTTAAAAAAATTTAGTTCCAAAGATTTAATTTTGAATAATAAAAAGTGTTGTTTGTTTTTAACCATAATTTCAAGATCAAACTATTCTTTTAAATTGCTTATTTTTCTTCTTATGTAAACAATTCTCTTTAGACGTCTGAGTAGCCGAACAAATTCTCTTCAGACAAATAAATTGCTATCGAACTAGGGCTGCGCAATTTGTTTCAGTGACAATTTATTCGAATCAATCATGAATCGTTCATAGGAACAAAAACTTGCTGAATAAACTAGAATTTTCATTTTAACGGCGAAATGCTATCAATTTTGGTCTAATTTGACCAAAATCGATAGCATTTTGCCATTAAAATATAAAATTGTGGGAAGTGTGAAAAAAAAATAATGTGAAGTGAAAAATCTAGTTGTAATAGTAAAAATGGAATATTTGTTATTCATATGGAATTAGTGATTTGAAAAAATTATTCGAATCAGATTCGAATTCCAAATGATATGGTTTTGCCCTGCCCTACACCAGACACTCAAAAGAAGACATCTGTGTTCCAGAAATAATACACCTTGGCTAAATTTTCTTTATATCATCAAATGTTGTTAATTTGTTCAAATTTCTTCCGATGGAAACAATTCTTTTCAGGTGTCTGAGTAGCCACACTGATGACTAGATATTGAATCTCCACACATTGGTTTTGAAATAGATTCATATAAAAAATATTCTATTTAACGATGTACATTTGACGAAACTAGTCGTACTGAAACAGTCTACCAGTGTGGCAGAATCGGGTCTCATGAAGTTTAGTACCATATATCCGATTATCATAAAAATTCCCCATGTTGGAAACGAATCATCCTAACCCGGGAGACAATGCCAGATACTTGCAGCATTGGCGCCCCATAGTTAGGATGAGAATATTCTGCCAGTTTTATTTTGATGACATTCGGGAATTTGGTACTAAACTTCACTAGACCCAGAATCTTGATTTTCTTTGGGTGACAAAAAAGTCTTGGGTCTCATGAGGTTTAGTACCATATATCCGATTATCATAAAAATTCCCATGTTGGAAACGACCCATCCTAACCCGGGAGACAATGCCAGATACTTGCAGCATTGGCGCCCCCTAGTTAGGATGAAAATATTCTGCCAGTTTTTATTTTGACGACATTCGGGAATGGAATATGGTACTAAACTTTACTAGACCCAGAATCTTGATTTTCCTCGGGTGACAAAAAAATCTTCATAACCATCAATACTGCTATTTTATAGCAGTAATTTAGCTTTCAGCTTTATTGTTGTTTTCAGCTCTGTTGGGCATTGAATTTTAGGCCTGTTTGGCAGAAATGCTCAAATTTTAATACAATCTGGCTAAATTCTATACAAATTAAATAATCATATGCAAATTTTTTTTTGATTAAAATATAATTTTGATTTGCAGTAATTGTCGAAAAATTTCTGACTGGCCCGATCAATTTGGCGCAATAACCAAAAAAAAGTTTGTACTGCTGCTCTGGCTGGATTAGGATAAGGTCTAGTGAAGTTTAGTACCATAATTTCTTTACGACTGAAGGTTAAAAACGAGAGAATAAAATAAAGTAAATGAGTGTAATCGATACGTTGTTTTCAGGCTGTTCTGACGTCGCAGTAACGTCAGTTTTGGTACTGGTATGCGAGGTTTTTTAGAGGTGTTTAACAATATATCTGAATTTCTTGATTGTGCAAACATTCGAAGGCATTATGGTACTAAACCTCAATAGACCTTATCCTAAGCTAGCCAGAACAGCATTACAAGCTTTTTTTTTGTTCATTGCCAAATTGGTAGAGCTACGGTAATCAAAAAATTTTCGACAATTAATACAAATCAAAATTATGTTTCAATCACATAAATTTGCATATGATTATTTAATTCGCATTGAATTTAGCCAGACCGTACAGATTGTATTAACCTATAAGCGTTTATGCCAAAAGGCCTAAAATCCAATGCCGAAAAGAGCTAAAAACAACAGCAAAAATTCACTATTGCATTGACAAAAAAAATCAAAAAGTTAAGTTAGAATCCAATAATCCATTTACGCTATAATATTCTTTTTATTGAAATTCACTCCAAGCAAGGCCGGAAGCAGCTCCCAAAGGGAACCAACCAACGGCCACTCAATAGAAGAGAGCTACTAAAAGATATAGTAACAGCAAGCACACTCTAAACGGAAAACATCCCGAACAAAACTGAACCGTCATGGTAAAGTACAGATAGTGATATTTGCCATGGGTGAACCATCTACCACTTTTCTGCTTATACCAAACATAATTGATGATGATGAATGTTGATTAAATATCTCCATAAGATATCATAGTAATAATTTTTTTTTTTAATTGAAGTTTGCTCAGAGCAAGGACACAGGAGAAGAATCAAACTTGAAAATTCTCCTGGAGCCACTGAAGTGCAAAGAGCTACATAAAATGCAGGAACAGGAACTAAGGAACCCCCATCCCCGAAAGACGTCTATTAACGCGAGTTTTAAAGCCTTGTAGTTCAACACGATCAGGAAAGCAGCAAGAAGGCAAGGAATTCCAAAGTTTAGATATTCTTGGAAAAAAGCTTTTCTTTTTTAGAATAAAATGTGAAATCTCTCTCTCTCTCTCTCTCTCTCTCTGAAAACAATCATATTCAATCAAAGCATTATATTTAACTGAATTTCTGTATTCCTAGATTGCCAACTTTATGCAGAGCAGAGTCAGCAATTTGGATTCACATAATGTGTCATTCGCAAAAACTGCATCAGCCACCATTGGCACTCCACACCGATCCCAAAAATATTTCATCCACAGACAGTTCATTTGATCGTCTTGACCTACAAGGCTTTAAAACTCGCGTTAATAGATGTCTATCAGGGATGGGGGTTCCTTAGTTCCTATTACAGTATTGCATGTAGCTCTTTGCACTTTAAGTGTCTTCAGCAAAATTTTCAAGTGTGATTCGTCTCCTGTAGCCTTGCTATGCATGATTTTGATAACAGAAATGGCAACAGTTCTCTTCAATATTTAGATCACATAACATACAATAACCTGGTTCATTAGCAAACCAATATCTCATTTTATCTGCTGTGGGTAGGCCATTTCGTAGGATTTTATATGATCGTACTTTATATTTGTTTAAAAATTTTAATTTCCAAATACTTCCCATTTTATTAGTTGTGTTAGGCCTAGCTATAATTTATTTTTCAAGTACTGAGTAGTTGTTACGACTCAATACCGAGGTAACTGATACTTTTTTTTGAAGAAAAATTGTATGTATTATTTGCATCAAGGTCTTTTGAATACGTGTATCTTTCAGCCAGATTTCGCGTGACAACATTACGGTTTTGAAATAAATCTCGGGTCTAGTGAAGTTTAGTACCATATTCCCGAATGTCATCAAAATAAAAACTGGCAGAATATTCTCATCCTAACTAAGGGGCGCCAATGCTGCAAGCATCTGGTATTGTCTCCCGGGTTAGGATGAGTCGCTTGCAACATGGGAAATTTTTATGGTAATCGGTTATATGGTACTAAACTTCATGAGACCCCTTTCGAATACGTGTATCTTTCAGCCAGATTTCGTGTAACAACCTTACGGTTTTGAAATAAATCTCTCCCTATTTTTTTCAATATTCGATGAAATCGAAGTCAGTTAAAAAAGAGAAAAATTTGCATAGTTATTCACCCCCAAATACCAGTTATCGTCTAAATATGTATATTTATTATTATATGTAACATGATACATCACACACACACAGCACATATATGTACCGTAATGTATCAAGTTACGAGTGCCTTAATAGAATATGGTACTGGTAATTGAGAGCAAGCAATAAAGGTAACATATATGTACATATACTACACATATCATAAATACCAATTAACCAATATATCATTACCATATGTTATTTGTACCAACTGTTTCTTTATCACCAATCCCAAAAATATTTTATCCACGGACATATGAAAAATAAATGGTAACAGTTCCCTCTTTTTTTAACCGAAATGAGTTATAAAAGAGAAAGTTTTGCATAGTTATTTACCCCAAATCCCAGTTATAGTCCAAATATATATATTTATTATTATAAGTAACATGATACATCACACATAACTTACATATATGTAATATATCATGACAACAGTGCGTAATATAGAATAATTGATAGCAAGCAATTAAGTTTAAATATAAGCACATATATTACACATATCATAAATACCAATTAACCAATATGCCATCGCCATATATTATTTGTACCAACTGTTTCTTTATCACCAATCCCAAAAATATTTCCAATATCCCAATACCCACGGACATTGGAAAAATAAATGGCAACTTTTCTCTCACTCTCTCTGAAAACTAAGACAAGACAATCTGCATTGGCAATCTTCTCAGTCGCCCTAAAGTCATTACGATCAACCAAAGTGCAATACCGCCATCTTCAGGAAAGTATCTCGCTGTGTTATAGCGGACATCTTTTATTTCGACATCTCTGTCGACACAAAAGACAATACAAATAAAGATATCACATTACAGAGTTAACAGTAAAGCAAACAAAACTTAAAATAAAGTTTGAAGCGTGCCAGGGAATAAGTTTTAAAGAAATATCCAAAGAGAATAACATGTGTTTGCTTACCTTTTTATCTCTTCGGTACTCGAATTACGCTTCGGGATTAAGCAAGGTACTTCGCGGGTGGCCCAAACATGCAACAAACACACATTCACTGCTCGCCTAGGGGTGGCCAGTTGCCCAATTGATAAAGCGCTGGGAACACTTTTCGAGATACGCATCCCTGATTGTCCTGGCGAAGGTTCGAATCCCGTGAGGGATGATGAATATATGCGAGAGGTCTGAATTTTTAAATCAAAAACCGTCACCCCCATTCGGAACTGGTGTCTGCACGAGATATCGTTTTGCCATACGGTTAAGCCGTATTTTCGGCTTTTGTCTCCAACAGAATAAAAAGAAAACTTATCAGAAACGAACAGGAACAGTCTATTATTCAGAACTGCCTCCTTACAGCGAGAATGTAATAGGTTAAATCTACGTGCACATTAATGGGATTGCCCCAATGGAATCATACCTAAATGCAAAAAAATTGGTTACGGATTGGCTCTGTTAGTAAAACGGTTGGGAATACGCTCAAGCGCTACGCGTTTTCTCATCGCCTGGCACTGGTTTGAATCTTGCGAGACGTGGTTGTATCTATATATATATATAACGTATAGCTAAGCCTTTAACTATTGCAGGGGTGGCCAAACTGCGGCTCTTTGATGAATTTGACATGCATTTTCCCGCTAAAAGTCAAAATACCGTTCAGTTTTGACAAACCATCACTTGAAGAAACTGCTCCGAACTGCTTTAACATCATACCAACCTAATTTCAAACGTCTTGCAGCCCAGCTGGAGACTCACAGTATACCACGCAGTCCTAATATTATTAATCCATACCTACCCTTCGTTGTGAATGAATCAGTTCGTATATCTTATTGTGTTTGTGTTGTGACTCTTTTAAAACTGGATTTTGTTATACGCGGCTCGAGAATGAAGCAGGTCTGGCCACCCCTGAACTATTGCTTTCCCATCCCAGAGGATAAAATGAAATCCGATTTTATTGACCTTAATTGCACCAACACGTTACTGCCCTTCCTATATCAGATATACTTTAGGTTGCTTGAATTCTTAAAGCTTATGATCTTGATTTAGTCTCAATTATAAAACTATATCCCCCCCCTCAGAAAAATCATACTTTGCTTATTTCATGCATTTATGACAACTTCAAACGCAACCATAAGAATTCACTAAAAAAGTATAGCCAATTAAACATCATCGAAAACAATTCGTGCAGACATCGTTCAATCAGTCATTATGCAGAAAAATAGCATGCAGAGATCGGGAAAAGGCATTGCTGGCCTATTGGCCACTCAAGTCTTTCTAAATTGGAACTCACTCACAGGGTGAGAGAAGCGCCCATTTTTTTCATTGAAATGTACTCTAAGCAAGGCCAGAAGCTGCGCCAAAAAGAATCCAACATCCACTTAATGACAACGAGCTGCTTTTGAATATTTTGATAGTAAAATACATAATAACTATCCAAAAGAGGACTGAACTATTAAAACCAAAGTGCAGTGAGTGGCAAGAGCAAGACCATTTACAATAGGATGAGATTTCATTTTTATCCTGGGGAGAGGAAAGCCGGAATACAGCTTAATCATATGGCGAACAACGACCTCTCATGCAGGCACCAGTTCCGAATCCGGGATGAAGGTCTGGCTTAACATTTTTACTCATTTTTTCTGTGCATGGACAGGGTTGGTGGACGAAGTAGTAAAAAGTGCTTACATAAACCTCCTGCATCGGTGAGATGTCTGCTAGACCTCTCGCACATAATCATTCCTCAATGAGATTCGAAGCCAGGACATTAGTATTCCCAATGCTTTATTGACCCAATTTCTTTAACTACCCAGAAAAGGATTGAGCGGATGGGGCAAAAGTGAGTTAGTACCAAATTCTTGCAGTTAAATCAATTGAGGTAAATTGAGTAGAATTATCTCCCATATTCCGCGTTAATGACAAGAAATGATAGGTAAAAAAAACTGTGACAAAGAGTCAAAAAAACTACAAAAACATTCACTGATCTGAAAAATTGATATCGCCACTAGGACTGTCCAAATTATTAGGTTTGGTTTCTGCAACTATTCAAAACCAACAAAGTTTTTTTTTCCAAAGTGAGTTCCATGAGTGAATTTTCGTGCAATTTTGACCTGATCAAAAAGATGTCCTTGTTTGTTTATTATATCACTTCCGATTCGAACATATTTAATTTGAGAAAATTATTAGATTCGATTCTGAAAGCAAAAGATATTCTCATCGCCACGCCTTGTCTTTCTGGGTCCACTTGTTTAAGCCCTGAAGCAGAAAATCTTAATACATTATAAATATATCCAACAAAATGGCAATAAATAATCTTTATACATCTTTATCTAGCAGTTTATTTTGCACTCGTTTCCCGAAAGTGTTTTTCATTCTGTTTTCTTCCACCAAAATCACTGAAGCGATTAGCGTTACCACAGCAACAGTTGTCAACAAACACCGCAGTCCTAGCATCCACTTTGGGTAATCGCCAAATAACCGTAGATCGTTGTATAATGCCAGAAGTAGTCCAACACTGACCTGAAAATGAGAACGGAAGCGATTTCTTCCTTGATATGCTATGGTGCCCGTTTACATCGACCAGTTTAAAGCGATAGGAATAATGCGACATTTCATTTTGAGGGTGCGATAGCCTGGTGGTTAAACATGTTGGCATCACAGGTGAAGATTTCGAGTTAGAGTCTTGGTGAGTCTGGCTCGTTAATCCATGCCCACCGCTCGACCCAGGGTGTAATAACTTGGGTAGGCTAAGCCCAACAGGAAAAGATCATATCTTTCCAGCAATAAAAAACCCTGTCTGTCTATAGGTGGTCGCTGTCACAGCGCCTTGGACAGGGTGCAATTGTAAACCTGTCCGTCTATAGGTGGACGCTCTTACAGGGCCTTGGACAAGGTGCAACTATAACCCTGTCTGTCTATAGGTGGCCGCTGTTACAGGGCCTTGGACAGGGTGCAATTGTAACCCTGTCTGTCTATAGGTGGCCGCTGTTACAGGGCCTTGGACAGGGTGCAATTGTAACCCTGTCTGTCTATAGGTGGCTGCTGTTACAGGGCCTTGGACAGGGTGCAATTGTAACCCTGTCTGTCTATAGGTGGCTGCTGTTACAGGGCGATTCACTCTAAGAAGTGGGCCTAAAAAAAATTTCTAATTTCGATTTTTATTGATGGCAACTAACTATATTCAGAAGTTGTTATATTTGGTTCACTATCACAAGGCGTAAGTTCACGTTATTGCTGACACCCTCGTGGGTACTCAGGAATTCACTAGACAATCAGATTATGAATTGAAATGATATCGACAGCTTCAACTTATTCAGAATACAAATTAACACAGTAAAGTCACATTAACAGTAGAGAAGGCCGATACCAAATTTTTCGCCGATACCGATACCACCTTCGTAATTTATATTCCGATACCGATACCGCCGATAGCGAGTACTTTATTAAATATGTTAAAGACCTTTTTGTATCCACATACTCATGCCCTTGTTATAGTTGCATCCATGTATGTGTGCGCCTACGTACGTTTGCACCATTGAACTCTTGCATCCAGTTTAGTGCAAACTTTTATGGACGAAAATATACCGAATTGATGCTGCGTTCAATTGCATACTGCTGCATACATGGTTCCAAAGATTGCATGCAAACGTTCGTGGTTACAGAACTAACGTGACACCTATCACATTTTTATGCATCAGAAAGAGTATAATAGTCAGTGGATTGATGGTTTTAATTTAATAAAATCCAAAGTGTAAATGAAATCGTTCGCGCGAGGCATGCCCCGTTTTAATTATTTTTCAGAGCAGTGGAAGGCGAGGTCTTTCCATTTATTATTAATAAATTGTAAACACTTATCCGGTATCGGTTTTGGTATCAGCGTTATCGGTGATGAAAATTTTTCAATATCAGAACCGATACTTCAAAAAACACTGATACTTGCCAATCCGATACATCGGCCCATCTCTAATTAACAGATAAAAGAACTAGAGCGTGACCGATATATCGGCCTAATTTTGCTGTTTACCGATATATCTGCAGATCACCAAGCGGTCCAAAGAAGTCTGGCTTTGGTCAGACCAAATGTTCCAGAAACAAACTTGTGCAAATGGGAAGAGGGGTTCAGGAGAGAGGTAGTGAGTGAAGTGTGAAGAGCGGTTTAGAAGCAAGACTTTGAACCTCTCTACTGAGTCATAGTCACTCTTGCTACTGTATCTTTGCATTTACTACACACAGATCCCCAAACACCAAGGCACAGGATGGAGTTAAGGCCACAATACACATGAAGTCTTCTTACCAATACATTGCATTACTTTTTGGGTAATAAAATAAAAACAGCAATGCATGCTTGCATTGCTTTGCATTAATCGTTATCACATGTGTACAAAGCACAAAGGAAAAAAATGAAAAGAACACTCTGCGTTAGCTTTCATAGCAAAGCGTTCGGTTTTATTGGAAAACGTAAGGAAATGCATGCAGAGCATTGCGCAAGGGTAAAATAAAACAAAACTCAGAAAAAAAACCACCTACGCAAACCTTAAGCCCACGTCCCCAGAACGACAGTAAAAACAATATACCTACCATAACTAGACCACCTGTTAGATCAGGCAGTAGAATTCCTCCCCATGCAATCAATGCTGGAACTGTACTTTGAATTATACTTCTCCATGTCACCATGTGTGTTGAACCTGTTAAGTATGGAGGATGTAACAAATTAAAAGCTCTAACATTGGAAGTGGCGTCAGTTTCGGGTAGACATTTTGGGATTTCTTCCGAAGTGAAATTTATTTAAAAAATTTACTTTTTTGGCCAAATATGGGGTGTTGAACGCACCATGAAGGTGCGGTTCATCAACAGCCCATAGTTGGTATAAATCTCATCAACATGGCGTTTTTAAAAAATTTGGAAATGTGCAATTCTGCTAATGACCAATAAAATTTACTGTACTTTTGTTACAGTGCAACAGAAACCGGAACCCTTATAATAAAGAGCAGTGAGCAGACGGTAAAACCATGTACCGTACTTGGTTTTTATGCAAATTTAATTGGCTCTGTCACGTATATATATATAAACAAAATGAACTCCATTTCACAATATGCAATTAACAATGTTTACAATTTATCTGATTGTAAGATTTATCCTGCGTCTTGCATTTCTATCCCACATGGAACATAGGTTATCATTCGAGGTTGTTGGTTACGGTGTCTTGCTTAGGGGACCCAACTTGTATTTCTCTTAGTATCCTTAACAGCTTAGTAGCCTAAGTAGCACTTAGCAGTCTTAACATACTTTGCCAGGGTTTTGAAGCAGCATAATTCATCGTGGGCGCGATGGCCCAGTGCTTAAACATGTTGGCATTGCAGGTTGAAGACCTCAGGTTAGAGTCCTGGCCCGAGTCCGGCTCGCTTATCCATGCCCACCACTCAACCCAGGGTGTAATATCTGGTGTAGGCTAAGCCGAACAGGAAAAGATCATATCTTTCCAGCAATTGTAACCCTGTCTATCTATAAGTGGCCGCTGTTACAGGGTTTTGGGCAGGGTGATCCATTCCAAAAGTGGCAACAAAAAAAAATAAAATAAATTACTATATTCTAGCAAAAGCAAGATTCTGATCTTTTGTTGTTGTTTAACCCTCGATCTCATCTTATTCAAGTATCCATGCGGTACTAGTCTGGATTGGATAGGTATATCATTTTTATCCTGCATAAGATGAAAGCAGAGAGTACAACTTAATCATATGTCACACCACGACATCTTGTGCAGACACTAGTTTCAAATTAGGGTGAAAGTCTTTGGCCTAACATATTTCTTATTTTTCCTGTGCATGGATACGGTTGATGGAAGAAGCCACAAGCAGTCGTGCACCGGCGAGGAGTCCAGCAGATCTCTAGCATATAATCATCCCTAACCGGTTTTAAAAAGAATAGCTTCAAAACTAAAACATTCAATGTTGAGCATTTTGTAGTGTTTTATCACCGTCATACACCCAAAGGAGACATTTTTAACATCCTGTCAGAGATAAAATCCAGCTTTTTGAAGAATTTTTTCCCAAACAGCTATTATCTTCAAATGTCCGAATATCTACATTCCACCAGAAAAAAGATGAAAAAAAATCATTGAAAAAAAAAATTTTTTTTCAGAAACTGCCACTCTTCCTTGCCAATGCCAGTTTCTGAAAAAAAATTCTTGGCTCGTAAAGCAATTTTGAAAATGCAGTATCTTACCATGTCTATAAGGGATGACAAAACCCCATCTAATGCCACCAACAAATGATAGAATAACCGCACCGTAAGCCAGCTGTGCAGAGATGAGGAATGGATGAAACGAAGGGGAGAAAAAATACAAATATGAAGGTGCTGCTACTAAAGGTGCGAGGCCTGAAATATATAAAAATTATGAGTCAGAATTAGTTTTATTGGAGAGAATCGAAGTTACTTCATTCCTGACAGCAAAACTTTGCTTTAATGTCGCACAAGTATTAATACTGATGTACATCGGTAAAGTCGATGTTGTGAAATTTTGACACGTTTCAGAACAGCTGCATGAAAATAAAGTGTTTCTTTCGATAAATTTCATTTTAGCGCTGTAGGTATGGGCTTTAGAATAGTCCTAACGTATTTTCCGCGTGTTGTAGAAGGCGACTAAACAAAGGCAAAAAGAGGTGGTAGATGGTTTTACCATCACCCAGGGTAGATACCACTTACTGCAGTTTATTATGACGGTTCAGTTTCGCTTGGGATGTTTTCTGTTTAGAGTGCAGTACTACTTGCTGTGCTGGTACTACTTCTTTTAGTAGCTCTTCGCTATTGAGTGACTGTTGGTCGGTTCCCTTTAGAAGATGCTTCCGGATTTGTTCAAGAGTGAATTTCAACAAAAAAAAATCCTTTGAACTCCAATAACAAAAAGTCCTGCTTAGAGATATAGTAAGTATTCAGCAAGAGCTGTTCTGAATGCTTGATTCAATCTGAAATATTTGAATCATAAACTATTCAATTCAATTTCTGCAACAATTCTATATCAACAAAAGGTAATTTTATACTTTTCAAAAATAAGTTTGAAGTTTAACTTAAATTATAAACTGATAAAAAATTGTCTATAATACGACCTTTGATCTGAATATTTAATTCTGAAACCAAAAGACATTAAATTTTGTCCACCCCCATATTCAGCTACGCAAGGAAAAAAGACCCACCTGCCAGTCCAGTTAAAAATGCCGGTGCTGGAGTTCTCCACACTTGAAGCAAAGAACTGAAATATCCTGCTGGTTTTCGTTTGACAATTTCTGTGACAGTTTGTTCGTCCTCATAAGCCGTGTTTTCCTCAGAATAAGGATTGTGAATATCGTACTTATTTTCCGTTGCATATTTTCGGCAAAAAACGACACAATTGTTCGAAAAAATGCTCGAATTTTTCACTATTTTGGAGCTTGTACATTTTTTGTCCAGTTGCAAGGTATCGAATGTTCCGTTTATTCTTTCAGTGCCGTTGTAAGCAGAAATAACATGATGACCCCGTGTATAATTCCCACGCTGGCCCACGCATTTCCGTAGAGATGCCAACAGCATTTTACTCCTGGCAATCCTTTTCTAAGGCTACTTTAGATTTGAAAAAATTATTCGAATCAGGTTCGAATTCCAAGTGATTCGGTTTTGCCCAGCCCTAATTATGACTTTGCGGTAAAATATGGCCCAATATTAGCAATTTCTGTTATCCAACATGTTGAAACAAGAATCAATTTATATATTGAATTTTGAATCCCTTTAAATTAAACTATAAAGACAACTGTAGATGAATTCAGTCACATTAAGCCTAAAGCTAATATAATCTGCAAAAAAATTTAAGCAAGATTAATTTAACACCTTGGCACAATAAATTAGAAGCAAACTAAAACAGTGAACAGTTTTGCCTTTTTTAGTTAATTTTTTAAACAAATATTAAACTACACATTTTTTCAACACATCTCATTTGAGTGGATCACTCTGAACAAGGCTCTGTACTAGCGCCCACCCACAGTCACAGACGAACAGTACTGGTGTTGTTGGGAAGATACGATCTTTCTGGTTAGGCGAGCCTATCAAAGTTATTGCACCCTGGGCTGAGGATTGAGCAAGGATTAATTGTCGACAAATCCAACTCCATCATAAAGATTGAATGAGTCGTTGAAAACATATTATCTTTCTGATTAGGTGAGCCCACCAAAGTTATTGCACCCTGGGCTGAATGGTGGGCATGGATTAATTGTTGACAAATCTGACTCTGTCAGAAAGGTTGAATAAACACTCAATTATTCATATTATGTTTGCAAAAATTTAAGATATACCGTAAATATAAAATCAAATGACTGACTGACAGAATGTCAGCTACTCGCACTAACTTTGGGTGTTTGCTAGAAAATAAACGGAAGAAAATCATCAATACTGCAATAAAACTGCTGTATCTATGGTTTATGGTTTTTGTCCATCCAAAGAAAATGACACCGATGTTTCGGAAACCGAAAAGAAAACAAGTTTCTGTCACTCTGGCTTCAGGCACTGATGAGATTGCGTCACTGAGACATCGTCTGTTTTTGCCTCAATGGTTGCCAAAATAAGGTTTATGATTGGGAAAACATTTCACCAGACCATATCTAATCGCAAAAATGTGCATTTGAATCCCATTGAGTCCAGATGGGTGCGCTCTAGCAAACCCCAAATTGGACGTAAAAATATCCGAGTCGATTTTGAATCTTGAATTTAAAAGTGGCATCCCTAACAGTGACATCATAATAACAGAACACTTTGTACAAGAAATAGATCAAAAAGAACAGTTAAAAATTTCAAATGAGTAAACACCTTGGGCTTATGTCGTATCTTATTCCCTCACATTATATTAATCCCTATTATTGGTTTCCCTCTCTCACAGGATAAATATGAAATCCTATCCTATCAACACTGATTAGATCTTCTCTTGTTGAAGAATTGGGAATTTGATAAAATTTTGATAGCTATCAAGCATGATTTGAGTGCCTAACACCTTTGCAACTTAAGTTGATCATCTTGGGTTCGAGTCCCGATAAGTTTGGCTCGTTCGAAACCAACCACTCGAAATTCAACAAAAGTTATTTTTTTTTATTGACACGCACCATGATATTTTAAAACCCGAGTGGCTGGTTTCGATAGAACATAACATTTCCGATAGATTGGACCATGTAATAATTATTGCATAGTTATTTAATTTTAATTAAAATCTTAATTAGAATTAAATTAATTAATTAAAAACACAACATCATTAATTGAAGTAAAATACAAAATAATAATAATACAGAATAAACAAACAAAACAAAACAATAAATTACAGTAATATACCAAAAAAGACATCTGTGAAACGCCAGATGACACAGATGGACAGCACTGGAGCGAATTTCAGTAAGAAATCCAGAATAGCAGTAATCCAAATATTGCTAATCTATATTTCTACCTACAAACAGTGGACGTCAAGGTCCATGCACAGGAAAACTGAAAAATATGATAATTCGGAAACCTTCACCCGATTCGGAAATGGTATCTGTAGAAGAGGTCATGGTTCACCATATGGTTAAGCTGTATTCTCAGCTTTCCTCTCCCACAGGATAAAAATGATATCCTATCATATCCTAAGGTGTGAATGGTAAGGCCGAGGATATAATAGTCTCAAATAATTCTAATTTCAAAAACTCAAAAAAAAAATTGCAAAATTATATTTTACAGAGCATGGGACAAATTGTGCTATTGATTTATGCTGAAAAAAAAACGAATTTCTGGCAACACTTCATGCAGCACTATCATGATTTCAGTGAAATTCAGCATAGTAAGCCATATATTATAATTTATACCCTCAATAATGTAATTTCAAACCCGCAATGGTGAATTCGTGCAGCAATATTATGAATAATGTCACATTTTAATGCAAAATTTTGATCTGGCGTTTTTGCGCATTGAATTATGGTGTTCATCAAATTGATAATAGTTTTTACATTTTTGCAAGTGATTTAGGTCTGTAAACCATGGTTTTGCTGTCCCAAGCACAATCCGCCAGCATACCAGGGACATGAATATTGAAATCGAGGCCGTACACGAATTCTGTGTGATGCTCAATAACTTCTAAGATCGGACTCGTAGTGTCTGGAATCGAAAAATTCCATGTTCGTACAGTGAAGTCGTAAGAGCATGACGCTATCACAGATGCCTCATGTGGTGAAAATTTGACTCTTCGCACAGCGTATCCATGTCCAAAAAGTTGTCGTAACGGAAGTCTTGAATTCCGCAAATCCCAAACTTTTAGTGCACAATCGACGGAGCCTGTGACGAGTATATTCTGATCATATTTTGACCAATCACATGCCAGTACTTCGGCACCGTGTGCCGGAATAATATTTTGTGGCATATATGCTTTTCTAATATCCCATACTCGTAAAGTACCGTCACCAGAGCATGACGCGAAACACCCTTGAATATGTGGAGACCAAACTGTGTTGTAGACAATCCCAGAATGGCTACTAAATGTCGCTATGGGGAGTGCTTCGACACGATTTGGATCCCAAACTTTAGCCGTTTGATCCCATGATCCGGATACAATGAGATCATCCCCTCGATTAGGACTCCAATCTACGCAATAGACTTCTTTCTGGTGACCTCGTAAAATCCTGTCAGGACCACCGGAAGGTTTCAATAAATCCCAAATTTGTATAGATCCATCACCAGATGCCGTCACGCAAACATTGTCATTTTTCTCACTCCATGACACGTCAAAAAGTCCATCTTGCCATTTATGGACGGCAGATAATGCCAACAGCTTCTGTGGGTCTGGTGTTGTTTCCAAAATGAATAAACACGAAGATCCCGTAATTCCGTATTGTTGACATGCCACACATGCTAATTTATTTGGGAAATATGGTGAAAACTTCACAGAGTACCCATGAAAGCCTGCAGAAGCAAACATAATGCTTCTGCTTAAATGGACCTCTAATTATTGCTATTTCTGAAGAAAATAAAAAATATTGTTAAGTAAGGCTGTCCAAAATATACGATTCCATCCGCGATTCGCAAATCAAAAATTATTCGATTCGAATTTTTCAGTTATTCGAAATCAACATATTCAAAAAAATTCACATTTTCAGAAAATAGACATATATTTTGGTGTTTTACAAGTTCCCCGAGAAATTTTTTTGTTCGTTTATTATAACACTGCTGATTCGAATTCATCAGATATTCAATTTCGGCAACCCATAGTTGTTAAGTCCGGAACATAAATCCATGCTGAATTATGTCTCATCAAGTGTTAAGTTTTTGATATCAGTATTTCACTGCGAGTTCGGAAGGAGATCTTGAAAAAAGGGGTCTCATGAAGGTTAGTACCATATATCCGATTATCATAAAAATTTCCCATGTTGGAAGCGACTCACCCTAACCCAATGCCAGATACTTGCAGCATTGGCGCCCCCTAGTTAGGATGAGAATATTCTGCTAGTTTTCATTTCATGACATTCGGGAATATGGTACTAAACTTCACTAGACCCGAAAAAAGTAGCACAGAAATATCATGAAATGTAAAAAAGATTCAGTCTAGTACACTATATCAACAATTTGTTTGCAAAATAAAATGAAATAAATTGTTGCAAGTTTGACCGCTGCAACCTAAGGCAAGGACATTTTTAAATATCACTGTACTTTGCCATGGCGTTCAGTTCTGGTTGGGATGTTTTCCGTTTAGAGTGCAGTTGCTCATAATACACATTTTATTAGCTCTTTGCAATTAAGTGCTCGTTAGTTGGTTTATTTTAGGCACTGCTTCCGGCCTTCCTCAGAGTGAATTTCAATAAAAACATCAATTTTCAATTTCACCATCACCCGGGGAAGATACCACTCAAGACAATTTGCCATTGCAGTTTAGTTCCGTTTGGAATGTTTTTCGCTTAGAGAGCAGTTGCTGGTACTTCATCTCATTGGAGTTCTTTGCTATTGAGTGGCCGTTAGTTGGTTTCGTTCAGGCACTGATTCCGGCCTTGCTTAGAGTGAATTTCAATAAAAAAATATATATATCTATATATTGCCAAATTAATGAAACCAATCAGAATTTTTCCAACAGAATTAGCCAAATCGAATTATTTTCATCATAATAATTTTGCATATGTTTATTCAATTTACATAGAACTTGACCAAATTTTGCTACAGTTGTAGCATTTTTGTGTTTATTTACGAGGGGGGCAGTAGCAGAAAAACCAATAATAGATACGAAGAGAAAATTTGTGGAAAAAACAGCAAATTTGTCCATCAATTTGTAACTGTTTGCCAAAAACATGCTTCTTACAGTAGCCACTCTGCACTTAAGCCTATCACCTCTGAACTTTAGCAAATTTTTATCAAGATGAAAAGATACCTAAATATGGTCAATGACTCATAAAAAGTAAGTTACACACATTCAGGGGGACAAATAAGCCAAAACTGTTTTTCCTGTGATAGTATACACTCTGCGACCAAGGTCACGCCCCCACACTCGTTCATCCAACACACAACCCGTGATCAGAGCTCGCACTCCCTGCTCGTGGGATGTTAACCCGCGCTCGTAGATGCTTGGGTGCCGGGTTAGCTCAATTGGTAAACTGTAAAAGCGTTGGGAATACTGAATACGCGTCGAGCTACTGAATACGCGTCGAGCTACGCATCTCCGTTCTTCATATCGCAAGTTCGAATCCCGTGGGGGGTGATAATTAAAGTAAAGGCTGCTCTAAAAAAAAACGTTTGCGTAGGTTGCGTTTTCTCTTGGTTTGTTTTATTTTACCCTTGCGTTTTATGCAAGCCCCAATGCTCTGCATGCATTTACTTACGTTTTTCAATGAAACAGAACGGTTTGCTATGAAAGATAATGAAGATTGCTCGTTTCGTTGCGTGCGTTTGTGCTTTGTAGACATGTCACTGCTTACAGCTCACTCTACCAACCAGTTCCGCGCACAGAAAAATATCTGCACGAGAGCCCACAACTGGGGTGTTGGAACGTTGTTGTTTCCATGTTTCATTGTTACATTTAGATTAATTTGTAAAAAAATGTTTGTTTAAAACTGCATAACACAGTAATCGTCAAGTAAATTAACCCTATGAACACCGATTCTGAGATGAACGAGTGTGAGTGCGCGACCTTGTTCGCTCTGCACCTGTGCACTCACTAAAAGTAAAACAAAAAGGTACAATTCGTATGAACAACAATACTTTTACTCAAACCAAATCTCCGTGTTAATGATGAATTCCAAGATTACTGATTCCGAGGGGGACTGTCAGTGAGATGATGACAGTTTCAGGTTCGATCCCTGTTGCAGACAGAGTGCGGTTGAGCTATGTGCCGTATGTCAAGAGAACTGTTCCGTATTACTATACAAGAAAACTATAAAAGTTTTTAAATACACCGTAAGAGTGCCAAATTCTTACATGCACTACTCGATTTATAGTCCGAGACAGGAATAATAAGAGTAACACGTGTTTGCTTACCTCAAAAAATTTTTTTATAAATATTATCACGCACATCATACGGGACGCCCCTATTCCACAAAAAATAAAAAGCATAAGCGAAAAATTTGACTACCTTAAAACAAAAGAGTGGTAAAATAGAAATGAAAGGAAATAAAGACAAAAAAACATTGCTAAAAGGATGAGGATTTCCTTTCATGATAGACAATGGTGTTTGTACAAAATTAAATACACCGTAAGAGTGGCAAATTTTAACATGCATTACCTGATTTATTATCCGAGACAGACAAATTACAATACTGATTTGTAACTGATATGAATTAATATATGATTTTGTATTGGTATTTGAGATACGGCCATTGTAATATAGTTTGTTTAAAAAACATTTACAATATGATACAATGGTTTGACAATAATAATTCCCGATGCTATTTTTGCGATATCGGACATAAGGGACTCACTACTGTTGGGGTTTTATATTCATAACAATTTAATAATGGTGACAATTCCTGAGGTGAAATTATGCCGTCGTGGGCCAATTTCGGCACATTTTGTCGTTGTGCAACACTGCGAAATAGGCGAGGCCAAAGTGATATTGTGGTATTAAATGTCATCATAGGCAAAATTCGCACATTTTAAGGAATTTGATGATTTTAGACGTGGAGATTGATGTTAAAAGCCACTTTAGTTAGATTTGGAATGTTTTAAAGAACGGATAGTATTTAATCCATGATAGTCTGATTTCTAAGTGCCATTATGGACCGAATTTGATATAATCCATTAACATGGATAATTGATTGGAAGCTATGTGATAGGCCAAATATATTTTTTTACATATAAACCGACAATATTTGTTTAACGGTGTTGAATTTATGTCATTGCAATAAACTAAAATTCAGGACATAGTTTTGGTTGGAATATATAGTTCTTGGATGTTGAAAGTGCGGCGTTTATTTTACTTTGGAGAGAGCAGCATCTGGTGACGAAGAATGAGGTTTTCTCGTCCGCACCTGCAAATCAACAAAAAGCCTAAGTAGTCGACTGCTTACAAAAAAAGTTTGATAGAGAAATTTATGAATTATTACTTAGAATACTTTCATCCTACCAGGAAAAGTATAAATCACATGTGGAGTTGGATTATAATTTAGAGACCATAATGGTGGGATCACTGCTTTGATTCCTTAGGTAATTATCTTGTTTTGCTTAACCACTAATTATAATTTTATAATATAAATTATATATTTGGCCCTGTAGGTACGGGCTTTAGAATAGTCTAACGTATATCCTGCGTATCGTAAGAGTCGACTAAAAGGCAGTACAGAAGTGGTAGATGGTTTTACCATTGCCTAGGGCAGATACCACTCACTGCATTCTACCAAGGCGGTTTAGTTCCGTTTGGAATGTTTTTCGTTAAGAGTGCAGTTGCTGGCATCACATATTTTAGTAGCTCTCTGCTTCTAAGTGGCTGTTTGTTGGTTCCTTTCAGGCACCGCTTCCGATCTTGCTCGGAGTGGATTTTACTAAAAAAAATAAGGATCAATCAAGAAGCAATCATTGCTGCCAATCTGAGTTAAAACATGCCTATTTACAAATAATCACATCAAGACGAAATAGAAAACAAAGAACACATGATCATGCACAAATGAGTAGTCATGCTCAATTGACACGCTAGCAATGCATTGTTGGGTCAGGATCATAAACTCTCGATATGCATACACATAATTTATAATGTGCAAGGTAACCATCACAATTCAAACACAAAAATGATCGGAGCAACTGTCGACAAATCAAATATATCCCAACCGTGCGACATACAAAATGTCCCACTATCATTCAGAAAATAGTTTTTAAATCAAGCTCATTCAGACATGACCGACGGAAGATCGTGACACTCGATCTCGTGATCACTCGACTTTTTTTGCTTGTGTGGTCGTCTAATAGTTGGATATATATATTAATTTCGTAGCAATTTTTGATATTGTTTTTTTACTTCTGGCCTCCCGAGGTTGCCAGGCAAGTCGTTCCAGATTTTTGGACCCATGTAACGTAATGACTGTTGGTTTACGTTTTTTTTTTTTCGTGAAAAGTTGGACCAAATTTAAGAAATTTTTTTCTACTACCTGAAAATATTCTTGAGACATTTTGCCGAGGAATTGGTGTGAAAATCATACGTCAGGACAGCTATTTCAAACGAGCAGATATCTTGTACTTGTACTTGCTTCCTTGACTTGGACAGTTTGTTTTCTATCGGTCAGATAGCTTTGGAATCCAAGTGTTTGGAGACCCCTTATTCTATACTGTGTAAGTTTTTCAAGAAGAATACCGTAATTAATGGTATGAAACGCTTTTGAAATGTGCAAGAAAATTCCAATGGCATGTTGATTGCTATCAAAGCATTTTGTTATTTTATCAACAACATAATTAGCTGCTACGACAGTTGAACATTTTTTACGGAAGGCAAATTGCTGATTATGAATGATTTCTTTTTGGTCAAGATAATTTATCATCCTGCTGTATATAATTTCTTTAAGAATTTTCGATAGGGAGGACGGGAGGAGACTGATTGGCCTGAAATTATAAAGGACTGATGTGCTTCCTTTTTATAAAGAGGAAGAACCTTTCCAATTTCAAGCTTGTTAATATATACGCCAGATGCTAAAAATAGGTTGAAAATAAGAAACAGAATATCCGAAATGTGCTGTGAAGGGTGTTTGAGAACACTAGAAGGAATACCAATTCCAAACTCAATTTTGGCCTCATATCTCTGATAATATTTTTCACCTCTACAGAAGAAGTGGGTCTAAAATACATTGAGGTTGCACATGATTTGCCAAGAATTGAAAGGTGAGATTTTGAAGAGTTGGTAGGAGGCATTCGATCCATACAAATTATAGCTGTAGTTTGAATGTTCGATCAATCAATCTTTGCGATACCGTAGACAAGTTCTCATTGAATTTGTTTGCAATTTTACTCTTAGCATAGACAAACTCACAGGTGTGCCTGGGTCGGCCTTCACTCTGCCAAGCAGATGATTTACCGTCTTCCTTTATGTTCCCTTTATTGCGATCGAATTAGGACCTATAATATTGGACTTTTTTGCAGCGTAGCAGGCGTTCATATTGATTCCCACATTTGTTATAGGTCACCCTGCAATTCGCGGACGGGTTTAAGCTGCTAATAAATATTTCGTATAACGTTTGTTTGATCTTTTGAAGCTTACATAAATCTCCATCGTACCAGGGTTTATTAGAATTCTTTTTTTTTTAATTGCATTGGCACAGAGTAGGTACATTTTGGCATCTCCGTTTTTTCTATTTCTATGAAAAGATGATTGCGGAATGATTAAGCCATATTCTCGATTTTTCTCCCGCAGGATAAAATTGAAATTATATCCGAATATCCGAGAAACTTATTTTTGCGCTCCCTCCACCATCGTTCGCAAAATATTGATAAAAGTTCACGACCTTTCTGCCACGGCGATTCCAAAAAGCATTCAAGCAGTAAATCTCTTTTTCGCCGGTCGATTTTTTGGTTTTTTGTTGGATTTTTCGCCCTTTTACCAAGGTTTTGATTTTATTTATCTGTCTTTTTCTTGGCATTTAGTTATAACTTTACAGTTGCTAGACAAAAGTTAGTCTTGAGTTTATTTTCACTTGCACATTAACTTAACTTGTTAACGTTAACTGTGGTCATGTGACGCGGTTCTACACACATCACAGCTCGCGACAATCAACAAATTGACAGACACTGGTCGATATTTGATAAACTCAAGATAAGCAAACAATCACTGGCTGCTAACTACAGAGCAAACTGCAAAACATCAGGCTTTTAGAATCAGATATAGGACTAGACTAGCCTAACACAGAAGCAGGAAAAGCAGTTCAGAGTTTTGGCTAATTTCTACTGCTAAACTGTAAAAGTACTTTTATGCCTTAATAAGCCATTGACCACTATTGATTATTAGCTTCTGCTTTTCATTAGTTGCTTGAAGTTTCGGCCATTGAATGCATTGGTTTTTGTCCTCCAGTGATAAGGGTGTAATGTGTTTTCCCTATTCTTTTATGTTACATTCTCAGTTCATTTTCATTAATTATTTTTTTATAATTTACTAGTCGTATCATTCAGCATTGTTTATTTTTAACTGTTCACTGTTCTATGCAGTACGTATCCATGGTCTATTGAATATTGTATTATACTGTAACGTTGTGAGTTTCATTTAAATAAATAGTTTTGTTAGGAATCATGAACCATAGTGAGTTGTTTACTCGTTAGTCATCAGCATCAATATAGAGAATGGAGCTTTACAAATTTAAAGACAGCTACAAAAATCTGAAGAAATACTAATAAAAATTATGCGCAAATCTGTCCGACAAGTCATATCTGCCACCAGATAGCGGCAAAGGATGTTGCCTGGGAAAATTCCTACCCTTCTGCTGTCAATGGCATCCGGCAACCCCATTCATCTTGGATCGAAATTTGCCATAAATGGCTTCTAAAAATCCGTCTGTTTTTCGAGTTTGTCTATCTTCGAGCCAAAACATGTTTTTGGCAAACAAATTGCGGGGCAAATTTTTCGAGTTATTCATTTCTTCATGTGTAGAGAACATCCCCAGATTGAGCTGTTGGGCCTAATCCTGTAACAGGTTATGATGGATGCATCCGAATATGTGAACTGAAAGGTTGACAACCCTGGCCCTGGGACCATTTTCTATGATTTTGTAACAGTTACCATGCAACGTTTTCAGGATTTCATTTTTATCTTGCGGGAGAGGAAAGCCTAGAATATAGCACGAGAGGCCGTGGTTTGGCATATGAATTAGCTATATTTTAAGCTTTCTTCTCTCGCAGGGTTAAAACTGAAATTCTATCCCATTATATTTATTTACAGCGTAAATTCCTGATAAAAATGATATAAACTTGAGATTTATATAAAATAGTATCGTTATTAAAATATAAAAGTGCATCACTCAATTTGGTCGGGATTCATATCAGAAAAGTCGTCGAACGGAGCAAGCGAGATGGCGCTTGCATTGAAGAAAGTGAAGGGAAGTCTGGATCGAATGTTCGATAAAAATCTACAGGATCTTGTTCGAGGAATCAGGAATCATAAAGAATCAGAGGTCATTGTTGAATATTTTATTTTAGATATTTGATAAAAATATGAAAATAAAAAATTCTCACCTCTTGCAAACACGAATGCAAACACATTTCTGTGGAATGTTCATATATTTTGGTGTATATTTTTTTTACAAATCGAATAATATGACTTGTCGAATGTATATGAATATTTGATTAGTTTTAGGTATGCTTGTATTTTTGACTTTTAGTTGCCACAGTTTAATGCAAGATGCTTAATCTCTGATCTTTGGAATTCTGTGCCTTCTGACTGCTTTCCCTAATAGTGTTGTTCTGCAAGACGTTAAAACTCTTCTCATTGGACATCTGTCTGGGGGTTGCTGAGTTCCTATTCCTGCATTTCATGCAACTTTTGCACTTTTTTGGTCTCTGAGTAACTTTTTTAATTATGATGTGTCATATGCGTCCTCACTCTGAGCAAATTTTGATTTTTTGAGCGAATTTTTTTATTTGATTACAATAAATTAATGAAATTTAATCCTATGTTTTTTGTCACAGGCTCGCTACATAGCTGGTTGTGTCGAAGAAATCAAAAATGAACTGAAACAAGATAATGCTGCGATCAAAGCTAATGCTGTCAACAAACTTATTTATGTAAGTGGCAATGGTTATTCTTCATTTCATGTGGGTGCGATGGCCTATGAGTTAAACATGTTGACATCACAGGTTGAAGATCTCGGGTTGGAGCCCCGACGAGTCCGGCTCGCTTATCCATGCCCACCACTCAACCCAGGGTGTAATAACTTGGGTAGAAAAGATCATATCTTTCCGGCAATTGTAACCCTGTGGACTGGGTGATCCACTCTAAGAAGTGCCTATAAAAAAAATTGTGTTAGAATATTATCTGCTCAATTCAAAACAGAAAGAAACTTTCTTATTTTGATTGTCTGACTGTAAAGGGGTGTCTGAAGGAAAACAGAAAAGTGTTAAATCACTTTACTAATGACTCTTCAGTATATATTACCGTCGATGACTTAACCTTTCCATTGCCATAAAGAAGGTATGTATAGACATTCAGAACGTTGGCAAAAATAAAACAGCATTTTCACATCACCGGTTGAGCAATTAGAATCACTATGAATATCCCTGGAAATAGCAGTGTTGATAATTTTGAAGCTTTTTTCTCCATCCAGAAAAAATGACGAAAATTCTGGACGCTCGAAGAAAAACAATTATGTCACCCTTGTATAATGAAATATATCATATTATAAAGGGCATGTGTGTAAAACCCCTCGTCAAATTCCATATCTGTGTGGTTTTTACATCTTGCTAAGATTGTTATATAGAAGCACCCTTAATATGTTGAACAGTACAAGATGAAGATTCCTAACCTTTTCTCTTTTTTTACCCACAGCTTCAAATGTAATATATAATATTATAAAGGGCATGTGTGTAAAACCCCTCATCAAATTCCATATCTGTGTGGTTTTCACATCTTGCTAAGATTGTTATATAGAAGTATCTTTAATGTGTTGAACTGGACAAGAGGAAGAATCCTAATCTTTTCGCTTTTCTTACCCACAGCTTCAAATGCTTGGATATGATATCAGTTGGGCAGCATTTAATATCATTGAAGTTATGAGCTCTCCAAAGTTTACTTTCAAGGTAAGTTTCCTTCAGGGAGCTGTGGAGTTGGGAGAGTCTTGTCTGAGGTTTTTGGGATCCTGGTTTCAGAGTCAAGGAATCTTGCAAATTCATAGAATAGTTTGTAAAAACTTCCACCAACTTTCTTAGAACATGATAGAATTTTAAAAAGTCTTGGTGTTATAGCATTATTAATATTTAAATTCAGGGCCAAATCACTTGACTTTGTCCTTTGCGTAAAATCTACGCTCAAAATAGTAAAATAGAACGAAATCTTTACGTAAAATCTACTTCTAAAATAGAACGAAACTTACTCAAATATAGCTCAGAAATAGTTTCAAAAAACTGTTTTGTGTCACAAAAAAGGTATAGCTGTTGTTATGGATACCAGATTTTAATAAGAAAACGTGGTGACAAGCAAATTCAATAAAAATTACAGCAATGGGATTTTAGTCGTTTTTTTTATCTTTTATAGATTTTTTTAAAATTATCATTCGTGCTCACTTGATACCATGTTAGCTCCAATTTTCTTCGGTTTAATGACATTCCATTTTAATATCCAGCGCATTGGATACTTTGCGGCTTCTCAGTCATTTCACTCTGAGACGGATGTTCTAATGTTGGTTACGAACATGATACGGAAAGATCTCGGATCACAGACAACTATGTACGACGCGGGAGTAGCTTTAAGCGGACTTTCCTGCTTCATTACGCCGGATTTGGCAAGGGATTTAGTGAACGACATTTTATCCTTGGTAAGTGTTGCATTTATTTGAATTTCTGAAAGCAAAAATTGATTCCAATGTATCTATTGTTTTGTATTTATATTTTGTAAATAAATTTTTATCAATTCTTGAAGAGAGAGCGATGCCAATTTTAGATTTGGGTTTCAAATATGTTTAGATGCTTCGAATGGGTCTTTCTGTGGTTCATTGTGTTCCAAAAGAATTATTGTAAGAATTATTTTTGTATTTTGTATTTTGTAAATAAATTTTTATCAAAAATTTTTTGAAAAGAGCCGATGCCAATTTTAGATTCAGGATTTAAATAAATTTGGATGATTCGAATGATTCTTTCTGTGGTTCATTGTGTGCCAAGAAGTTGCAATAAACGCACAAAAACACCCATCAAACAAATGGCCAACTACATTATTAAGTTAACAATTATTATCTTCTTTTACTTTTGAATCACTCATCTGATCCAATAGCTTATGATTTATAGTTCAAACAGTTTATTTCAAGCGCCCTATCTGTCAAAGATTTGAGATTAACAAAACATTGTCCATTGAAATATTTTTCTCCATACTGTGCTATTAAATTCAATGAAAATATCTTGTTTCTTAATCGGGTGTCGTCAACACTTTTACTTTTTGACTAAAAATATTATACTATATTGTGCTAATGATATATTGGTTAATTAGTATTAATGTATGTGTAATATATTTACTTATATGTTAACTTTATTGCTTTCTATCAATTACCAGTATCAATTATTCTATATTATGCACTGTTATCATGATATATTACATATATGTATGTCTGATGTATCATGTTACATATGATAATAAATATATATATTTGGACTATAACTTGATTTGGGATAAATAACTATGCGAAACTTTCTCTTTTATAACTCATTTCGGTTTGATCAAAAAAAAAAATTAACATGCAAAAAAAATTACAAATCTTATGCCAATTAATAGAACAAGTCTGGCTTGCTTATCCATGCCCACCACTCAACCCAGGGTGTTGGGTAGGCTAAGTCGAACAGGAAAAGATGATATCTTTCCAGTAATTGTAACCCTGTCCGTCTATAAGTGGCCGCTGTTACAGGGCTTTGGACAGGGTAGTCCACTCTAAGAAGTGGCTATAAAAAAAAATGAAATCTACAACAACTTAGTATCGGAAACTTAATTCTTCATCATAATATTCTTTTTGCTTGCTTTTATTCAGATGTCGTCAACTCGTCCTTACGTGCGAAAACGAGCTGTTCTTATTTCATATAAAATATTTCTGGCGTACCCTGATGCACTGAGACCTGCATTCCCAAGATTAAAAGATAAGTTGGAGGATCCAGATCCAGGTATGTGAAAACTTTTCACAGGTGATACATAGGGCTGTCCAGAATATTCGATTCGGTTGGGAAAATTCGAATCATAAATTATCCGATTCGATTTCTGCAACAATTCAAAAACAACAAAATGAGAATTTTAAATTTTTTCATAAATAAGTTAAATTTTAAGCTGATAAAAGAATATCCTTGTTTGTTTATTATATGACTTCGATTCGAATATTCGATTCAATTTGAGAAAATTATTCGATCCGATTCTGAAACCGAAAGATATTCGGTTTTGACCACCCCTAGTGTTGTAACAGTATATGTTCTTGTCAGCTTTCTGCACTTGTCCCTTCTTGCAAATTCATTTATCAATCTACCTTTTATCTAATGAACCACATCAGTTTACAGCAGAGATTTTTTTTTTAAAACAATTTTGATCAAAAAAGTTTTTTTCGTGTACGCTGCTCTCTGGAACTCTCTATCATTGCATTGTTCTTCCGCATACCAATTTGATTCCCCAGCTGATTGTTATCTTCTCTAGTCTCAGTCATCCTAAGTACTAGAATTTTTACTCACATAGCTTATAGCCCTTTAATGGTTTGAGGAATTATCCATCAACGAGTTCTTCTTACTTTGCTTTGAAAAAATTTCAGTAAATAAAAGCGAAGAAAATATTAGTTTTCTAGAATTGCTTAATGCATATCCTCTGTGTGTTGTAAGATGGGAGTTATGAGGAAGCAGGAAATGCTATATAGCTTCACAACAAAAGTGGAGTGCAATGAGTGCTCTTTGCTCTGGGCGGTGAGGAATGATCTATCACTCAATTGCTTTCCTTTTTTTTATCGTAACTTACTCTGTGCAAGGCAGAAGTGATGCCCAAAATGAACCAACTATTGTCCATTTAATCGCAAATAAAATATTTCAAAATGTAGTACTGGCAAACATTGAAAGTGGAAAACACCCTGGAGGGGACTGAACCACTATATTAAAGTGCAGTGAGCTGCATCTGCCCTGGGCGATGATGAATCATCTTCGTCTTAATTATTTTCCTTTGTCACCATTTATAAAACACTGAAAATAGGTTAAGTCGATTCTAGAAGCTTTGCTTTTGTTATAAAATATATTTTTGACTTTTCATAATGTTCGAAATATTTTTTAATTTCAGGTGTCCAGTCAGCGGCTGTCAATGTCATCTGTGAATTGGCTCGAAAAAATCCTAAAAATTATCTTTCTCTCGCTCCAATATTTTTCAAACTAATGACGACGTCAACAAATAACTGGGTTTTAATCAAAATTATAAAACTGGTAAGCTGGCAGAATTTGTAAATGCATTTTTGCCCTCGTTTTTGCTGTAATTATAGTTACACGAAATCAACTTTTGATTATTGGATTAGTAAGAAGTTGTAAGTTAGGAGAGATTTTTTTATTAGGCTTCTTCTTTAAGTTATTTTCTGTGAAAATAAGAATCGGGAGCAATTCCTAGAAAGAACCAACTAATGGCCACTTAATAGCATTGGGGTGCTAAAAGATGTAGTACCAGCAACTGCACTCTAAACAGAAAACATCCCCAAATGTAACTGAACTGCCAAGGAAAGTTGCAGTGAGTGGTATCTGCCCTGAGCGATAATAGAACCATCTACCACTTATTTGCTTCTTTTTGGTCCTACAGCATGCAGGAAATACGTTAGGGCTATTATAAAGCTCGTACCTACACGACAACTTATATGACGAAAAGTAAATTAGTGACTTTAGGGCAAAGTGGTACGTGGTTTTACAATCACCCAGAGCAGATACCACTCACTGCACTTTGCCATAGCCGTTCAATTCTGTTTGAGATGTTTTCCGCTTAGAGTGCAGTTGCTGGTGTTACATCTTGTAGTAGCTTTTTGCTATTAATAAGTGGCAGTTAGTTGGTTTCTGTTAGGCGATGGTTTCAACTTTGCTCAGAGTGATTTTCCAAAAAAAAATGATCATATTGGATACCAAATACCATTTAAACTAAACAATCCTATGGTACAGCCCACCAATGTTCTTTCATAACCTTTTAAAGTCATTTTATTGATTGCAATATGTTTTGTACAGTTTGAAATCAATAATATAAAATTGATAACTGTGACAACCTAGTGCTATCCTGGGAAGTGGTTGGCACCAGATAGATTTATAGTTTTATTGAATTTGCTTAACCGGTGGAATGCAAATTACATTGTTGGGCATATTCAATAAATGTATTACTGTCTTGGGTTGTGATTGCTGTAGGCCCAGGTTTATTTACGTAATTCCATAAATATAAACATTTCTGATTCCCGCAAGTTTTTGCATGGTATGTCTCTAAACGATATATGTATATACAACAATATATAAATAGAAATAGTCATTCAATCCGATTCAAAATAAATATCCAAATTCCGTATGATTTGGTTTTGCTCAGCCGTAGTACCAACTACCGCAGTTGTGAGTGAAGTTGGCAACAAGGTACGGTAATTGTAATACCAATTAACATATCCCCAGTGATTAAACAAAATAGAAGACTCGAGCGTTAGTAAGTTAACAACTAAAATCCACTGATTCGAATATTTGTTTTGTTTTTAAACATCCGAATTTAGAGCTGGGCGGCATTGGGTATATTCCATACGGACGCCAAAATGCCGGTATTACTGGTATGCCAAGGAATTTTTACCTATCAAAAACTATGCTATCATGTCGTTTCAAAGATCCGCGGGAGGCATGACCCAGTTAAAAAAAATCAAATGGGTGGGATGTTGTTTCTTGGCATTGCAAAAGTTCGATTGAGGCATATCAGCATGTGTGAGTGGGCTGAAGACCAGTTTTTGTCGTTATTTGGTGTGAAATGCATCAATTTATAACCATTTTAGGCGGTATGTTGCGAAATACCAGTATCGCGGCAAACCGACATTGCGAAGATAAACGCGAAACGGTATTTTTTAAAACTCAATACCGGTATTTACCGTCTTATCGATATGCCGCCCAGCCCTATCCCAGATAACTATCCATGCTATCTGATCTATCCACGGTCCATAATAATCCTCATGATAATTTTATTTGTTCTAGTTTGGAGCACTGACACCTCTTGAACCAAGACTTGGTAAAAAATTGATCGAGCCGCTGACGAATTTGATTCACAGGTGAGTTTTTCTAGTTTTCTTACAAGTTGCCGTGCATAACATTTTTAATTTTTTTTACTTACAAATTTTTTTTCTGGATAATGAAATGAAATGAACTTTATTTCGCAGTATGCAATTAACAATGTTTACAATTATGTCTGGTTACGAGATTTTTCTTGCATCTTGCCATTTTGTCCTGTGTGGAACATATGAGGAACCGGTGAAGTTATCGAGCCCAGTCCCAAGGCTGTTGGTTACATTGCTCTCCCAGGGGCACCCCGCATGTATGGCTCATTGAGGTCCTTTTTCGTTTGTCGATCTTCAATCGTTCGGCCGCTATTGTCGGTTTCATCACGCCACCGTGGCCTACAAGTTTTTTCCATGCAACATATTTTTGTCCGCAATCCATAAATGTAATTAAAAAAGCAACCTGTCGTCTTGTTGTGAAATTTCTAGTTGTACTTGATGAAGAAATATTTGTGTGTTGAGTGGGGAGGGGAACTAAAACGAGATACACACACAATTTCGAAGTAATATTTCTCAAATGCACAGAAAAATTTCAAAAACAACCGGAAATTTCAAAACATTTACGGAAAATTTTCAATTATGCGGAAAATGTAACATATCGAAAGAAACGTGTCTGTATTCTCTTGGATCGGACTTTCATCCTCATAAGGTCTAATATTGAATATTTTTCAAACTAAATGATCTTTCTGTTCTTTAATTCCAAGCCAAATTTATAATGTAAAATTTGATTCGAATCCTGATTTTGCTGCATAATATAAGGGCAAATATATAATAAATGGGATAATTTCGATTATCTGGAATCTTTAAATAATTTGATTTTGTAAACCTGTCTTGAATTTTGATTATTTTTAAAAAATCTTTTTATTCCAGCACATCAGCAATGTCATTACTGTATGAATGCATCAACACTGTAATACAAGGTGAGAAAATGAAAATGTTTTGCCTGGAGTGGCAGATGCCAGCTATGCTGCTACTCGAAGAAAGCGTGTTCCATCGGAAGAAAATTTAGTCAGAAGATTTAAATGTCTCTTTCAGTAACTGGTGGCCCACAAACTGTATAAAAGGTTCAAAGTCATCAATACTGCTTAGAGGCTGTCCGATATTGCTTTTCTGAAACTGATATCGATGCTGATATTTTGCCCATTGGTAACCGATATTTTATCTCACTTGGATCACATTGAAAAATCTCCAAGGAAAAAAGTAAATCAAAACAGTAATGAATGAATATTTCTATTGCTACCACTCACCAGATTGCTGTTACCTCTTCATTGCCTTTCCAAAACATATATCTTCAATGCTTTCTAACCTTACCAGGCAAGTTTCTGTGGAGGGAATAAAATTTCATGACACTCAAATAACATTTGCTGGGGATTTCCCCAGACGAAAGCTGAAAAATTTGCGCAATTTTGCCATTTGAACACAAAACTTGTCGTTTTCAAGAAATTGCGCATATCCATAAGTGTATTTCTGTTGGACTTAGTCCTCCTAATGTAATTCTTGCGTGTCATAAGAGGCGACTAAAAGGAAAAAGTGGTAGATGGTTCTACTATCGTCCAGGACAGATACCACTCACTGCACTTTACCATGGATGTTCAGTTTCGTTTGGGTTTTTTTTTCGTTTAGAGTGCAGTTCTCGTACTACATCTTTCATAATTCTTTGCTACTAAGTGGCTGTAAGTTGGTTCCTTATACGCACTGCTTCTGGCCTTGCTCAGAGTGAATTTCAGAAAAAAAAAATATTGGTGATCTGTAAAATTAGGCCATCATATCGGTGTGTTGGGCCATTACATAGCTGTGTTGAAGATTTGGAATCTTTTTTGTCCATCTGAAGAAAATCACATGGGGAAGTAAATCCAGAATATGCAACCTTGGCTTTACCAGGGTTATCATGTCCAATAGTCTACGCAATGATCTGGATTCCACAAAATATTCGTTATATTCGCAGGATTGTCATTCTTTCGGAACAAATTTATTATCTTTACTAAAAACCTTGAAACGGATTTTTTGAACCATATTCACTTTCTTCCTTTCACTGCTCATGACCCTTGAATTTGCCTCTCGAACTTTTTTGTATTGAGCTACTAAAAATTATGAATAACTTTTAAATACATCTAAGAAAAAAATACATTTGTTTTTTATAAATTCTTTGCATTTTCACGCTTACTTGAAGTACTTATATCATTTACTTCAGGAATGACAGACCATAGTTCATCGATACAGGTCAGTGAACTTTGTTTAATTATTATTATTATTGTTATGTCCCTAATGCAGAGCTCGAACTAAACTTGGTTTTGTTGATTGTGTGAAATTCAAATGATGTTTTACTGATGAGGGTTTAATTTCAATTTTTATCAAATTAGGAATCGAAACATTCCGTAGACTGGTTCAGACTGTCAAAACGTCAGCGTCTCTGCTACTCAGACACCCGAGGCAAAAGAGTTCCATCGGAAGAAAATTTAAAAAATTGAGAGTGCCTTGAGTTGAGAACACTGGGAAAAGGTTCAAAATCATCAACACTGCTATGCGTTGATGGTTTTGAAGCCTTTTGGTCACCTGAAGAAAATGACATAAAATGTTTCGGACGTTGGAAAAAAAATATTTGGGACAGTAGAACGTATTGTATATTTGTGATTTCCAGTTACCTGCCTCCAGGTTTGTGGTGATTTTCAGTTTATAAAATACACTGAAAACAACTCCATAGGTATATTTCAGAATAGTAGGAAATGAAGGTATGTCATTTTCATTCCATAAATCCAGACAGGGTCGACGGAAAAATTTGTTTTGCTCTCCAAATTGACATTGCTCTGCGGAATAAAGGAAATTGTGTACAATAATAAAAATTTACTGTATTTTACAATTTCTAAAGCCCTTTAGAATAGTCCAAACGTGTTTCCTGCGTGTCGTAGAAGGCGACTAAAAAAAAGGCAAAGAAGTGATTAGATGGTTCTACCATCACCCAGGGCAAATACCACTCACTGCACTTTATCATGGTGGTTCATTTCTTTTTGCGATGTTTTCCGCTTAGAGTGCAGTTGCTGGTACTACATCTTTTAGTAGCTCTTTGCTATTGGGTGGTCATTAGTTGATTCCTTGTAGGAGCTGCTTCCGGCCTTCCTTAAAGGGAATTTCGATAAAAAAAAATATTTTTCTCTTCAAATAAGTTAAATACCTTTATGAAAAACATAACTGAATTTCGAATATATCCGATATGTCATATTCACAATGTTTTCAGAATGTACTCAAAATAGTAAAATATTTGGTTTTTGCCATTCCTCGGAGTGGATCACCCTGAATAGGGTCCTGTGCAAGAAGCCACTTATAGCACGGACATGGTTATAGTTGTAGGGAAATATATGATCTTTCCAATTCGGCTCAGTCTACCCAAGTTGTTACACCCAGGGTTGAGTGGTGGGCATGGATTAACAAGCAAAACTTTCTGGGACTCAAACCTAAGTCTTCAATTTACGTCACCCTAGTTTGAGCATGGATTAACGAGCCAGACTTTTTAGGACTCGAACCTGAGACCTACAATTTGCGACGCCAACATGTTAACCACAGGGCCATCGAGCCCACTATTTATAATTTGAACAAACTAACATTTATGTTTATCAAGATCACGGGCAAAAGTGGGCAGGTACATTATTATAGCAAATTGTAGTGTGATGTCACAAGCCTGTTTAACTAGCCTGCTAGTAGTTACTGTAAATGGGATTACAGACTTGTATATTTGTTACAATCTGCGAGATTTCAAAATTTTTTATATTCCTATAAGGAGGATAATAAAGCAGATTTGATGGAATTTATACTGGATTATACAGAAAATAAGTAAAGGGAACCACGAGGATTCAATCTTTCATCTTTGAAATAAATATTTTAAAATTATATCTTGACTCCGGGAGAGTTTTACGAAAGTCTGTGCGAGGTTCTGGAAACCTGTAATCCATCGAATTTGCAAGCCTGGATTTACCCTTAGTTTAGTTTAAACTTAGGTTTCAGTACATAACCTTGCAAATAGTCTGATTAGCATATCGTATTTAATTGATTGTAAACCACGCTTGATTGTAAGCCTTGATTGTAAACTCGGCATTTGTGGAGGGGGAGGAAAACTCCTGTGCTACTTCACTCTAAGCAGAAAACATCCCAAACAGAGCTAAACCAGCATGATTGTAAGTGCTTGACTGGTAATGATGATGTTCCTAGTGATAATAATTATAATAGTCAGCAAAGCATATTATTAGTCTTTGTGCCGGATGATATTCTGGTGTAGACATGTAAATGTTGATGATGGGCAGTATTTCTAGGCAGAAAACATCCCAAATGGAACTGAAAATGATAAGAAAATTTGCTCGCGTCTGTCCTGATCCGACCACTTTTTATGTGATCAAGTATTGCACACATAGTGTCCCAGCCCATTTCTCATAATTTTGCCTGTTTCATGCATTATCTGTTTCGAAGATAACACTCTTCTTAAATCTCTCCTCACATTGTGAAATGCATGTATTGATTGTCTAGTAAATGCATGGCTTACAAATAGTAGTTTAATTCAGCTCTGCATTATTTATAATTATCTTTCTATCTTGTTAAACCTTTTACTTGAAAACTTTATTTCGACAAACATACCTGTAACAAACTAGGACAAATAAGTACCCCAATGTGGAACAATCACTAATCTGCTCACTAGACACCCGAAGGAAATGTCTCATACCAGAAGAAAATTTACTCTGTGGTCTTGTATTTCAAGATATTCCATCTGTGTGAAGCTTAGAATGTCTGTTTCGAGCGTCTGACAACATTTGAGTTTTACAGAAGGCTTTATACTGATTGATGCTACTCTGAAATAAGAGCAATAATAATAAGAGTCAATCAAAAAAAAAATTGCAACAATTTCTGACTAAAATTCTACTTCCCTGCTTTAATGTGCTTTTGCCGGTATTGCACTGTACTTTGTTTATTTCCACTTGGGGTGCAATTTCTGGTCTATATATCTCCTTGCACATCAGTGGTCTCTGGCTAGCTCCTTTCGGAGATGCCTTCCAAACCTAATTACATTGAATTTTATTTCAAAATTAAAACACTTTTTCACTTTTCTTTGATATTGAGCGAATTTATATATTTTAACAAATATATTCTCATTTCAGCTCTGCGTTCAAAAGCTGAGAATACTCATTGAAGATGCAGATCAAAATTGTGAGTAAACTTTTTTTTATCTTGAAGCAATTCTTCATACGGGCATCGCTATAATTGTGTGTAGCTCTATCTTTTTTTCATTTATTTTTTTTGCACGTGAGTGCGAATGATTTTGGACATAAAAATGATAGGATTTGGTTTCATTTTGCGGGAAAGGAAAGCTGATAATACGGATTAACTGTAATATGGCAAACCGCAACCCCTCATGCAAATACCAGATTTAAGTCTGAGTTTGATGTTTTGCTTAACCATCAACAGATTTGTCTTTTTGTTGGTGGTGGAAGCAGTTACCATAGGTTACTCAAACAACTGTGCGCATGTAATGATCAAAGAGTCTCAATCAGCGTTGTGTACGAATCACTTCACTTCGAGTCAGAGCAAGGCGGTGTGTAACAAACTTTACAGACCGGAGGAAAGTTTAGGGCCAAATATATCACACGCCGTTGAATACTAATTCAAAAAAAACCTATAAAACCATGATTATCCTGCTTATTTCAGTTCGGCTTTGTACTTGAATCGTTATTCTTTTTTGTTGTGAAATACTGTTATATATTTACAGAATAAATTACTTCCGTCCATTGCACCGACTTTTTCTTTTTCAACCCCATTTTTTTCTAACTATCGCTCCTCTCGAATTATATTTAATCTATTTACCTTGAGCACTCTGGTTTCACAGCTCGAAAACCCACAAAGGGTTCTCTGCGATGCCCTCCACATGTGATGTTTAGTAAATTATTGTTTGTTAACTATATTTTTTTTGTTGCCTTTTATTTTTCACATGCTGGTTAAATAAACTATACTACTACTAAGAACAGTGACAGCAGCTCCAATTGTGACAGCAATGCTCCATGGTGAGCTTGATATGGAGAACCGACTTTCATTGAGGCTTGTTTTGCAATACTATTGACATATTCATTTCAACTCATGGCGTCTCAAGTGCGACTCGAATCGAGTCATTGGCTCGAGTCTCCCCAAAACTGGTCTCGTTATTTATGGATGCAAAGCTGCTTTCATTTATACATTGAAAAGAGTTATTAGAGAAAATGTTGGCATCAGACCAGCACTATTCTTACAACAAAACCATTTATTTCACAGTGAAGTACCTTGGTTTGCTGGCCATGTCAAGGATCCTGAAATCCCATCCAAAAGCCGTCCAATCACACAAAGATCTGATTCTACAATGTCTGGATGACAAAGATGAGTCAATCAGACTGAGAGCCCTGGATTTGTTATTTGGAATGGTAAGTTCATGTTCACAACCATGGGGCTTTAACCAATTACCCCCTATTTTTTTACATATTAAAGGTTTTAGGATTAATTTTTATCATCGAAGCACCATCATACCTTAATTAATAAATTAATAATTGACTACCGTAGATTTAAAGCTCAGGATACAGCCATGGAGGTTGAAATTACAGTTATTTTTTTTTTTTTGAATCGCTCGAATCTTTGTATTTAGCTCAGCTGATGATACATGTGTTTTTGTTTAAATGTCCATGTTATCTTCTATGTATGTCCAAAAAGTTTCAAAAATATCAACACTGCTATTTCATAGCAGTATTGATGATTTTAAAACTCTTTGTACAGCTGGTTGTTGCCACCAGAGTGAATTTCAATAAAAAAAATTTCGAAAGCAAGTGCTTTATTTTTTTGGTAATTATTTAGAGCGAATCAGTTCTGTTTGGTATATTTTCATAATCCATCTGTTGGTGCTACATTTTACAGAAGTTCTTTGCTATTTAGGTGACCTTTAGTTTATTCCATTAGGCCTTGCTTAGAGGAAATTTCGATAAAAAAAAAGCAAATTGCTGGAAAAATGTTATTATTAAAATATTTTTTCTTTTTTTTTTAAAATGTAAGGGGTTTGATAAGAATATTCAATTGGATTCGTAAAATCCATAACGATCGATTCTGAAATTCCTTTAGTACCGTAATCTTTCGAAAACTATAAATCTTTCACAAAAAACCCAAAATTCACCTTTTTTTCTAGGTTTCCAAGAAAAATTTGATGGAGATCGTCAAGAAATTGATGGTTCATGTGAACAAAGCAGAGGGAAGTCAATACAGAGACGAATTGCTGACGAAAATAATTGAAATTTGTAGCCAACAGAATTACCAATATATCACAAATTTTGAATGGTTCGTATTCAGTAATTATATACAGCACAATCAGGTTTTATGCTACATTTCTATTGTAATTGATTACTTTTAGAAATAATTCCTGGTAAATTTGCATAAAGAACTTTCATTGCGCTACTAAACTTGCTATTAAAGACCTTTATATCATAAGTTTAATGCATTGGAAGTCAGCAAAAATGATTGAAACAATTGCAAAAAAAATTATGAACATGCAGTTACTCTCATTTATGAAAAATTTGCTGTTTACAAGAGTATTTGTAGATTCCTGTGAAGGTTTTCATGTGAGTACTGACGAGGGTAAAGGAGTAGAGTTCTCGTATTCTCGTGTTATTTGCAATCAAGAATTCAGTTGTTCGTTCTGCAGCAAAATCATGATCTGCAAAAACATGATATTGCTACACAAAGAGCCAGATACATTGTAAAATTGTATCAGAGTCATGATTGTGCTGAAATAAAAACCAAGAAACCGAAAAAAACAATTCTGATTTTGGCTAGATTTCGTTTTATGCTTTAAGAGTTGACTAAAAGAAAAACAAAGAAGTGGTAGATGGTTTACCATCGCCCAGGGCAGATATTACTCACTGCACTTTACCATGGCATTTCAGTTCTGTTTCGAATGCTTTCCGCTTAGAGTGCAATTGCTGGTATTTCATCTTGTAGTAGCATGACACGCAGGAATTATGTTAGAACTATACGATGATCGTACCTATAAAGCTGATGAAATCAACGTAATCAAAAATTTATGAATTTTTAGTAAAATGTATATAATTTTGACATATTTTACAATTTTGCATAAAAAATTTTATATGCAAAATTATATTATGAGGCTGGTTCGATCCGTGAGAAATATTTCTTCGATTTTAAAATCCAAAGATAACTAATATCTATCGATTTCGTCCGCTCTCAATTGCCATCTTTGATTTTTACGCTTTGATAAGATTTTTACTACCGTTAGGGCTGTCCTAAATATTCGATTCGGAATTTCCGAATCTTAAATTATTTGATTCAATTTCTGCAACAATTTGAAATCAACAGAAAAATAATTTCGAATTTTTTTAAAATTAAGTTTGAAGTTTCATTAAATTATGTATGAGCTGACAAGAAGGTCTTTGTTCGTTCACTATATGACTTCTAATTCAAAAATTCAATTCGTTTCGAAAAATTATTCGATTTGGTTCTAAAACCAAAAGACTTTGTTTTCCCATCAGAGCCTGACCAATATTTCGGCCCTAATTTTGCTGTTTACTGGCAATTCAGCAGATCACAAAAGCCGATAATATCAGCCAACCGAAGTACACGAATGAGTACGTGCTGTTGTTATAAAATAGCAAGTTTTTTGTTCGAACAGCAAATTCTGGAGAATTCTACAGCTTAATTATTTTGCCCGAGATGAAATTTTATTCTACCCTCCCTTTACAAAAATTGCATAGTAACGCATTTCTTATGCAATCAATGTTCATTATGTTGTTCTTTTTATTGCTTTTCTTTGGGAAATATTTCTCAGAGTTTCACGTAATATAAAATATCGATTATCTGTGTTCAAAAATGTCAAAATAGCGGCATCGGTTGCAAAAAAAATAATCTTCGCGCTCTATTTTGTATTCTATAAACTCGTATTCATCTGTGACTTTGAATAAAAATTTTATTAATTATCACCTCATCATTTCCGTCTCCCAGGTACGTTACTGTCCTTGTTGAACTCACTCGAACAGAAGGACACACTCGTCATGGTTCACTGATTTCTTCGCAATTGTTGGACGTTGCAATTCGTGTTAAAACTATTCGTCCATTTGCAGCTAAACAAATGGTAAGAGGTCGTTTATAGAGCTGGGCTGTTATATTATCTACTGGCACAATACCGGTCATTCTATTTTCTGCCATAAAAAAGGATGCTATAGCGTCGTTTTGAAAGACCTGTGAAACACGCCCCAATTAGAAAAAAAATACGGTTGCATATTATGAAGCTCTAAAATGTGTGCAGGATTTTGTTTCATGAATGTGAAAAGGTTAAGAGAGGCATATAAACCGTTGTAAGTGAGCCAAAGGCTATTTTTTGTTGTCACTTGGTATTGTCATGGTATTGTACCTTGATATTGTATCGGGTTAGCTCAATCGGTAAAGCGTTGGGAATACGCTTCGAGCTACGCATCTTTGATCGTCATGACGCAGGTTTGAATCCTGTGAGGGATGATGATTATATGCGAGTGGTCTGCCTGACGCCTAGGCGGTGCGCGATGGTTCACGTAAGCGCCGTTTACGGCTTCCTCCACCAACCATTTCCATGCACAGGAACAAATGAGAAATACGTTAATCAAATACCTGCGCCCAGATTCGAAACTGATATCTGCACGAGAGGTCGTGGTTCTCCATATGATTAAGCTGTATTCTCTGCTTTCATCTCCCGCAGGATGAAAATGATATCATATCCTAAGTCAGAAGAGGTGTAAGTGAGCCTGGTGACCGATTTTGTTGTTGGTACGATATTGTATCAAGTTTATTAAACGAAGGCATCTTGTTAGCTTATAATTTGCGTAAAAAATCACACTTATTTTTGAAAAAAGTGCCATTTTGTTAATTTTGAGTTGTTGCAGAAATCGAATCGAATAAATCATGATTCGATTATTCCGAATCGAATATTTTAAACATCCTAACTGTAACCCATTGAAAAAAAAATGGCAGAATATCTTTTGTTAGGTATGTGTCACCAATGGATCGCCGCACATGCTTGACAAAGTGAAATTTCTGAGTAAGCGGATAATACTATGCTGTGACTGTTCCTGGAAATCTTAATCTCATGTTTTTCATGTCCCTCACAGAACAACAAATATTATCACCCCCATTCACATCCTTTTTTATTTTCAGGCCGTTCTGCTTGAGAACTCCTACGTCATTGCCCTCAACAACTACAGAGGAACGGGATGCAAGAAGTTTTATACGCTGCTGCGTACGTGTGCGGGGAATTCGCACAGTAGGTTCATTCTTAGTGTAAAATCGTATCGTGAAAATTTTGTGATTCAAAGGATTCAACCCTCATCCTCATCTGAAAAAAATTTGTCGATATTTTATTATATATTACAGCCATAGTATTAAAATGTCGTTTTGTAGTGCGTGGAAAGATGGCCAGTCCCAAATAATTTACTATTTCGAATACATTCTGATAAAATAATTTCGAATATGAAATATTGGATACATTCTAAATTCAACCATGTTTTTAATGAAAGGTGTTATTCGAACTTTTGAATGGGAGCATTATAAGTTTTTGGAAAACCTTAAACAGCAAAATCCAGAAAATTTTGATTATAGTACATAATTTTCTTAATTCCATGAAACTATATCAATTTGGAGACAAATTTTTGTCTTCGTTGGTCCAGATTTATGCAATAAAATAGCATTTTTCATATCCCCACTATTTTGAAAAATATCTAAAATCAAGTATTTCACTATATCGAATATGTTCATCTTGAATGTATTTGAATATTCTATTCGTTCTGGACATCCCTGAGTGTGTGGTGTTAATAAGACAAAAGCTTATAGCTTTATTTGAATGAAAGTTTTTTGTGGTTCTTGTAATGTAAATATGTTCTAGCAAGGAATTGCTTTACCCATTTTCATCGATAAATCGCTTACTAGGAACAAAGTTTAAATGATGCTCCATTAAATTTATCCAAAGTTCCTCCTGAAACCCACAACTATACCAGGTTACAAATGATTGCACCGCACATTGGGTTGATCGAATATACCAAATTTGTATTTCTAGAATCTGTTTACTATCATTAACTAGAAGTTTATCATTCTAATGCTATTTTTATCCCATTTCATCTTGCCCATGTCTCCCACTCCTTGTATGACCAATCATTGCACAATGTGATGGTGTTGCATTGTGGGTGTGATCATTCATGTACCTATGTTGGTGTTGCATTGTGGGTGTGATCATCCATGTGCCCATGATGGTGTTGCATTGTGGGTGTGATCATTCATGTGCCCATGATGGTGTTGCATTGTGGGTGTGATCATTCATGTACCTATGATGGTGTTGCATTGTGGGTGTGATCATTCATGTACCTATGATGGTGTTGCATTGTGGGTGTGATCATTCATGTACCTATGATGGTGTTGCATTGTGGGTGTGATCATCCATGTGCCCATGATGGTGTTGCATTGTGGGTGTGATCATTCATGCATCACCCATGATGGTGTTGCATTGTGGGTGTGGTCATTCATGCATCACCCATGATATATATACTGCCATGCTGGTCTGTGAAGGTTATTCAGTATTTTTTGTTGTGGTGGTGGTCATATCCTGTTCTTTAAAGTTGTGTCTTTTGTATTTTGGAAATTTGTTGATTCTGCCTAATAAAATCTTATACATATCAATGAACAGAATATGGAACATTCTGCAAAATCTTAATCGGTCAACACGATTGGCTACCAATGCGCACCTATTCACTGTGGAGGTTCCACAATGTCATAAACAGTTTTATGCAAGAAGCTTTTTTCCAAGAATCTCTAAACTTTGGAACTCCTTGCCTTCTCGCTACTTTCCTGATTGTGTTGATCTACAAGGCTTTAAAACTCGTGTTAATAGACATCTATCGGGGATGGGGGTTCCTTACTTCCTATTCCTGCATTTCATGTAGCTCTTTGCACTTTAGTGACTTGAGTAGAATTTTCAAGTTTGATTCTTCTCCTGTAGCCTTGCTCTGAGCGAATTTCAATGAAAAAAAAATTTCAACTCCAATTCCACCTCATAACATGTGAAGATTTCTTCACTTGTACTCTGCTTATGATGATCAAGATAATATTGTACGATAATCACTAATTTTCGTTCTTCTTGGACACAGGTTCATCGACAACACAGAATCTCTCTTGAAGGCCATGCTCAGCCACCGTGTAGTTAGTCTACCCGCTCATATCCAGGCGATCTATATACAGAATGCTATGAAGTTGTTCACTTCTGCTGTAACGCAGGTAAGTGGCCGCTGTTGGAGGGCTTTGGAGAGAGAGGGTGATCCACTCTAAGAAGTGGCTATAATAAAAAAAAAAAAATTCATTCTGACAAAAAGTGATGCCTGAACTTAATGTTCTATTAGGATAGGATTTCATTTTCAACCTGTGAGTCTTTCTGATAAAAACAGATACCGGAACTTGATATTCTATTAGGGGTCCTGGGTTCGAATCCAGTGAGGGATGGTTATCTGTCTGCTGAACGCCTCGCATGGTTCACTCTTGAGCGCTGCTAACGACTTTCTCCAACCAGGATAGAAAAAATGAGAAAATATGTTACGGCAAAAACCTTCAACCCTGATTCAGAACTGGTACCTGCACGAGAGGTTGTGGTTTGCCATAAGGTTGAGCCGTATTCTTGGCTTTCCTCTCCCGCAGGATAAAAATGAAATCCTATTCTAAAATAATCGTATTCATTAGGTTATGAAAGTCCATATTCTTGGCTTTCCTCTCCCACAGGATAGACATGAGATCCTATCCTAAATGGTGTTAATAGGTTATGAAAATAAATGTATCTGTAATGCTTAAATTGACAAATATTTTGAAATCCAATTCATATTCAGGCTGAAGAAGAAGAAGACGATGATAAAGTAGAAGAATTACTTAAACTAGTCATGGAAAAAATGCCGGCTTTCGTGTCCAGTGGAGACTTAGAAGTACAAGAAAGGGTAAGGTTATTATTGTGTTGAGTGCGAAACATTTGTTTTGATTCTCTGACAGTGGTGAAGTTGTTTAGTAGAGTTGGTAGCATATCGGTAGGACCGTAAATACCGGTATTGAGTTTTCCAAAATATCGTATCGCGTTAATTTTCGCAATATTGGTTTGTCGTGATACCGGAATTTCGTGATAAACCCCCTAAAATGATTACAATTAATGCGTTATCGCATCAAGCAACATCAGGAACCCATCTTTAGACCACTCATACCTGCTGTTATTCCTCGATTTAACTTTTGCAGTGTCATGAAACAACAACCCGCCCACATTTAGAGGTATGCACCTGATTTTTTTTAAACTAGGTCGCGGATCGTGTGGCTCTTTGAAACGACACAATAGCATGTTTTTGATTGCAGAAAATGGTTTGGCTTTTTGGTGGCAGTTTGTCTGTACAAAATATACGTGATGTTGCCCAGCTCCTTGTACAGAAGTAAATCATGAAGCCGAAACCTTCACCCCGATTCAGAACTGGAATTCGGAAATGTTTTCTTGGCTTTCCTTTCCCACAGGATAAAAATAAATCCCATTCTTGTTTCTGCTGCCCAGAGATATGTATGATTCTATAACGCTGGCTTAAAAATAATTTTTTTTCTGTGCACAGGCTTCCTGGTTAAGCCGTATTCTCAGCTTTCCTCCCCTGCAGGATAAAAATGAAATCCTATCCAAGTCCTGGTGCCTGGAGATGATTTCATAAACACGACAAAATCCTGAAAGGTTCGGGGATAAGATTGGTCCAAAATTATTTTTCTAGTTCGAAGTAAAATAAAAATTGGGGGTCGTACTACACTACCTTGCTGGGACGACCTTTCATATTTCAGTATGCTTTATCCAAATGCTACTATAAATATAAATAACAAATTATTTTCTTTTTCAATGTACAGGCTTCCTGCATTCTCAGTATGATGAAATACGCTTCCAAAGCCCAGTCCAAGGGGTCAAAGGTCGCTAAGGAATTCAGTGATTTATTCAAAGGGGAATTGAACCCAGTAGCTCCGAAGGCACAGAAGAAAGTTCCTATTCCTGAAGGGTGAGATATTTGAACCGGTGTTGGGAGACTAGAGGTCGCAACCGAGCCAACTTTTTCAATGACTTGACCCGAGTCGAGTCGTCTTAGCTAAATAACTAGACTCTTACTCAACTTGACAAAATGTAGACGTGACTTGACTCGGGATTCGATAAAAATTTAGCAATCACCTAGAGCAGAGGTTTGGCAAACTTTTTGTACTACTGGGCCAAAATCTTCCGATAACTCTTCCAATGACTCGGTTGGTGTCGCACTCGAGTCACCTTTTTCAATATCTGGACTCTTACTCAACTCGACAAAATGTAGACTTGACTTGACTCGAAACTTTAAAAAAATCAATCACCTAGAGCAGGGGTTCGGCAAACCATTCAAACTACTAGGCCAAATCTACACACGTCCGGTAACGTACGTTCAACGTATGGATTGTTTATAGCATAAAAAATCGCCACATCATCCTTAAAATCATGGCGCACTCTCAACTTCTATTCCTCTGTTAAACATTGAGCAATGAGATTTTTTGTTGCCGTTTCATACTTGTTATCGAACACTTATTAAAAATTGTTAAGGTATTGTCAAAATCACATTGTCTGTCGTCGAATGCCGAGAAAGTCGAATCGAATAATTTATGATTCGCGAATTACGAATCTGATTGCATATTTCGGACAGATCTTATTCATTGAGAATTTCAAATAAAAATAATTGAATGTATTATTTCCTTTCTACAGCTTGGATTTGGACAAGTGGATCAATGATCCCCCGTCTTCGTCAGAGGATGAAGTTCCACAGTCGTTCGACTATAAGATGAAAGATGATGTTGCTGACTTTTACTCGACAAAGAAGGAAAAGCAGAAAGAGATATCACCTGAAGAGTTGGCCCGGGTGGGTTATGTGTTCGGAGTATAGATTTGTATGGTTCCCTTTTTTCTTTTTTTTAGCCACTTCTTAAGAGTGGATTGCCCTGTCCAAGGCTCTGTAACGGCGGCCACTTGTAGACAGACAGGGTTACAATTACTGGAAAGATATGATCTTTTCCTGTTCGGCTTAGCCTACCCAAGTTATTACACCTTAGGTTGAGTGGTGGGCATGGATAAGCGAGCCAGACTCGCCGGGACTCGAACCTGAGATATTCAACCTGCAATGCCAAGTCTTAATGTTTAAAACCCGGGAAAAACTAGGCCGTCGTCGCGAAAATGGGTATGATTATAGTAACTGTGTGTGTGGACTTTTCCCCCATTGCTCTTCACCAGAGTTTTATTCTGTCGAACATAAACTAAACAGGATCATTTCTTCCATGAAGTCTCCATTCAGTCCCAGGGAAAATGGGTATGATAAAACGGGTAAAATGGGTATGATAAAACGGGAAAAATGGGTATGATAAAACAGGGAAAATGGGTATGATAAAACGGGGAAAATGGGTATGATGAAACAGGAAAAATGGGTATGATAAAACGGGAAAAATGGGTATGATGAAACAGGAAAAATGGGTATGATAAAACGGGGAAAATGGGTATGATGAAACGGGAAAAATGGGTGATGAAACGGGAAAAAAAAATGGGTATGATGAAACAGGAAAAATGGGTATGATGAAACAGGGAAAAATGGGTATGATGAAACAGGGAAAATGGGTATGATAAAACAGGAAAAATGGGTGTGATGAAACGAGAAAACTCCGTTCTTTTCGTAATTCACATCGTCATGTGGTCTGAAACGGGACATGAATCAGAGAAATGACATTTATGTTTTGTGATCTCAACTTTGATTGCTAATTTAAATTAATTATTTTAATATTTTTCGTCAATTCAGATAAGAGAACAAAGAAGACAAGAACAAGCCAGCAATCCTAATTATTTATCAAGTGATAAGGTACAATATTTTATGTTTTTGAATCCATTCGCCGTGAGTTTTTTGTGAAAACATGCAATTATGTGTGAAAATGTAATTCAGCTTACAAGCGAGATTGTTTTGTGTTATGAGGATATTTTCTGTAATTGTATTTTTTTTTATAGCCACTTCTTGGAGTGGATCACCCTGTCCAAGGCCCTGTACTAGTGGCCATTGCAGGAAATCTTGCACTAGCTCTTTGCAATTAAGTGATCGTTGGTTGGTTCCAACTCGGCACTGCTTTCAACTTTGCTCATAGCGAATTTCAGTAAAAAAAAAGCGAAAAACTTGGGGAGGGAGGACCGAAATATTTGCTTTTTTGCATCAAATGCCTTAGAAAAAAACATGCACAGAATTCTGAGCCGAAGTAATCTTGTCATCATCGACATTATATCTGCAACTTGTGATGTCAACGTGATGCCCACTCGGTCATCATTCGAAATCCCAATTAGTTTTAATTTTCTGGTTACCTCACTTGCTTTGCTTCGTTAACAATAAAAAAACACTGCCGAATTTTCTATCTGTCTGAAAGTATCGCAGGCTTGAATTTAATTTGGTGGTTACAGGCTAAGATAATTGCCATATATTGTTGCTGCTTAGCTTTTACAGAAAACGTTTTTCTGTGATGTCGTCTTGTTTGAGTACAATTAGTCCTGTTTTCTGGATGGTGAAAATAATAATTTCTCTCTCCCATGCTATTGCTTTCGACATTGAATCAATGATTTCATTTTTTATTTGCTTATCGACCGATAGAACAATATCACTTATGTGTCCGTTTCAATTTTTTTTTTTAGCAAAAACGCAAATCAAAGCCGGTAAAGTATTGCTATGAAATTAATTCCACTAAACGCATGGGAATGCTTATTACAGTTATCGTATTTTAAATAAACGTTTTAATATTATTTTGTTTTTTGCTCATTCTGTTACAACCACTTCTTATGGTGAGTGAATCGCAGTGGCCACTCATAGAATCAAAGAGTTACAATTGCTGGAAAGATGTGATCTTTTCCTGTTCGGCATAGCCTACCCAAGTTATTACTACACCCTGGGTTGAGTGGTGGGCATGGATAAGCGAGCCGGACTCGCCGGGGACTCGAACCTGAGATATTCAACCTCTGATGCCAACATGTTAAACCACTAGGCCATCATGCCCAATTTTATGCTACAATGCGCAATTAACAATCTTCATAATTTTATTTATTTACAAACTTTTTTTTTGTTATTGCCGCTTCATATTGAGCATCGCCGTTCCTAGGCTGTGGGTTACAGTGCCTCACTCAGAGGAGGGCAGTGTAATGCAAGATCAATGTCTGAGCGGTAGCATGATAATACCAGAAAGGTTAAGTTGCCCTTCAAGGCAAACACACCAGAGCTCCTCGCTCTGTTCTAGGTAAAACAACAATGGACCTTAACAGTATGATACAGTTGGGCAGACACCAAAGTAATCAAGTAATTACAGAATGTAAACAATAACAAATGATTGGTTCTGACAACAATATCAGATAGTAATGATCACAAGGCAAGTTAGACATTCAAAATAAAACTGAAATATTCACAATGTCCAGACTATGAAAGTTCACAAAATCAATATCATAATATTATTAAAATTAATCATATTTATCTAGTACATTCATTCATTGTGGGAGTTCCACGAACGATTATATGCTAGAAGTTTTTTTCAGCGAACTTCTGTGATTTGGAATTCATTGCCTTTACCGATCGTGTAGATTTTCAAAACTCTAGACAATAATGAATGAAGGTTCCACAGCCTTCGTTTCTGCCCTCATGTAACTCTTTGCACAACACTGGTTTTGGATGAATCTTATTATTAAAACTCTCGTAAAACCTTGCTTTCAGCGAATTCAGATAAAAAAAAACTAAAATCATTTCTTATGCGTAGTTTTAAGTTGTCAAATTTATCATAACATAAATCATGATTCCGCTACTCAGTACTCAAATGGATTAATTTTGTTATTTCAAAACCCAACAAATAAACGGAATGCTAGCTTTACTAGTTTTTGTGTTCTTTTTGTAGTTGTTTCATTTTCCTTAATTTTTTTTTCTTTCAATTCAATATCTGTTTTAGCCCTTTTTTTCTGTTTCAGTTTTTCAGTAATTTCAATTTTTTTTTCCTCTTATGCCCTGCAGGCACGAGCTTTAGAATAGTCCTAACATATTTCCCACATGTCGTAAGAGGCGACTAAAAGGAAGCAAAGAAGTGGTAGATGGTTTTACCATCGCCCAGGGCAGATACCACTCACTGCTCTTTACCATAGTGGTTTCAGTTCCGTTTAGGTTGTTTTCCGATGTTTAGGCCGATGTTAAAGTCCTTTGTTGGTACTACATCTTTTAGTAGCTCTTTGCTATTGAGTGGCTGTGGGTTGGTTCCGTTTGGGAGCTGCATCCAGCCTTGCCTAGAGTGTATTTCAATAAAAACATAGAGACATAGAGAGGGGGGGAGGTGCCTCAGGTACTTTACTTTTTGCAACCTTCAAAAGATGTACTCCGAACCAGGGTGGCAACATCTTGTTTTTCTTCGGGCGTCCAAAATGTTCATATTATTTTCTTCGGATGGACAAAAAAGCTTCAAAACCATCAACACTGCTATTTCATAGCAGTATTGATGATTTTGAACCTTTTTCTAGTTTGGTTACATCTACCTCTTAGCAAAAGATATCATGGAATACTACCCATTTTCTAAAATTTCTTTGGATGGAACCTATTTTCTTCTGATGTCTGAGTAGCTGACATTCGGTCTGCCTGGTTTGAACCACTAATCCTCTTCAACATTTTATGCTCGTTGTTTTATCCCTAATCTTAACCTGATTTTAAAGAATGGACTTAGTCCTACTTCTCTATTGTTTAAAAAAAAAAAGGTTTTCCTGACTGTTAATGCATCATGCATGAATCTTCTATTATTACTAGACAGAAAAAATGCACATACATGCGTTTTATGATAAATGAAGCATTGGGAGCCTTAATAAATGCTACTTATTCATAGAATACCTGCATTGGAATATTTTTTATTTGTAACTGTTGATTATTTCGTCCATTTTCATCTAATCCATTGTCTCAAAAATGTGCCAAATAAATTGTCGCACTCCGTACATTCGGAATATTCCAACCCCTAAGTGATGTCCTTTTCCGTGCAGTCAATTATTCTATAATTCGGGTAAAAAGTAAATTTTTTTCAAGAATATTGTCAAATTATTTTATTTTGCAGCAAAATCATGATGAATGCCAAATTTTATATTGTAAGATTGATCAAATTTTGGTCAAATTCCTGACAATTCATTTATCTGAAATATTGAAGTAATATTTTATTTATATAGTGAATTTTGAATAACGTTTAAACTGAACTGTGAAGGTATTCCTAATCATCTTATTTGAAAGACCTTTGACCCCAACCGCTTCTTGTTTGCACAGATGGCTAATGGATATCAAGTTCCAGGAGCAGATACCGGTGATCTCCCTCCGGTGACCGATATCGATATCTCGATCCCGCTACACGTTCCTGGGATGTCTTCAAGCGATAAATATTTACGACAGGTAAAAGTGTTTTCATTGTTTTGTTTTTTTTTGAAAATTGCTTTTCGTAAAATTGAAAGCAGCAACTGGTAGGAATGAAATAGAAACCTACCAACTGTGCATTACAGAATTGGACTGTTGTAGCAGGGTGCTATGAATGGTATTTGCTCTGGGTGATGATTAAATCTCCCACCACCTCATCTGTACAAAAACGCAATAAAATTTTTTACAGATTCTGATCTTTTTCCTAGCCCTTGCACCAAAAGTAATGCTTTATAGAAGAAAATAACATCTATAAACTGTAGATGTGAATAATATTTCAATGGTCTTAGGATAGGATAGGATTCCATTTTTATGCTGCGGGAGAGGAAAGTCGAAAATACAGCTTAACCATATGGCCAAGGGTGGCAGTACGGTACGGTACGAAATTTTTATCGTACTTCGAACCAGCAAAATAATTTCGTACCGAACTTCGTACCGTACCTTTCAAAAATTTTCCGTACCGTACCGTACGATATTATTTTTTTCGTACATCGTACCGAACTTCGTACCAGTACGAAATTAAGTTCGATTAATATTTTTCATTTATCGTACTAAATTTCGTACTAGTACGAAAACAGGTACGATTCGCTGGGCAGCAATTTCGTACCGTACCAACAACCAATGTCTAAATCAGCTTTATTTGTAAAATCTGGCCACTGGGAGAAACGTCACCAACATCTTACATCAAAGTGATGCAGTTTTATGCTATCTGGTTTAAAATCCAGCACAGTAAAACATGAGCGTAACTAAGCATATGTCACCCCAATATCATTGTTCACATTGCGCATATCATGAGAATGGTAGACCGGGGGTGATAAATGGTGGTAGGATGAGCACAGTTTTCGCGAAAAAAGTTTTTAATTTAATTTGCACGAAATTTTCGCGCGCCTGCGTTGCGCAATATTTTTCCCCGATTAATTTTGTATATTTCGTAGCATTTAGCCTTTAAAGCGAAAATTTTTATTCAATTTTTAAAAAAATTTCAGCGGGCTGCCGGCGCTCAGGTACATTTTCCTGTCTGGTCATGTTTATTTCACTCTTAAAACATGTATTTTTGTTTCGTTCTCAATAAAATTTTGCGCGCCTCCGGCACCCTAATCTTTTTGTAAATTTGAAAGCCTATGTTTGCATGTTGGAAAAAATGTGCCCTTCTAATTTTTTTTCTGGATCCGCTACTGAAGTTGGTATATTCGGGCAGTGCTTTCTACGCCATTGTGAATTTTACATAAAAACCGGTCAAAGTTCGTCGGCGATGCTGACGATATATTCAGAAACCTACACCGTGAATTTTAGTATTATGAATGCTGCTTATCTTGTCGATTTTAATTGGGCTATCACAACTTTCGTTATTACAGAAAAATGCATTCCGATTAGGACGTCATAAATCAACGGCCTATATATACCTAAAACCGATATACGACATAGCTCATATATTCAGCTCAAGTGAATCAGTTGCATTTTTATTACCATACCTCTGCCGCTTTTAATCATTTTAAAATTGCCCCTTATTTAAAAATTCTTTCATAGACACAATTTATATTATCAGCTCCCCGTTATGAAACTGCATAGCTGCTAAATGAAATAATTTTTTGAATTAATTTGAGAAGATTAAAGTGTAATGCGAAGGTACGAAAAATAGTACGGTACGGTACGAAATAAATACCGAACTTCGTACCGTACCAAGTACGAAAATTGAAAAATGAATCGTACCGTACTATCGTACCGGAAAATTCAATCGTACCGTACCGAACTTCGTACCGTACCGTACTACCAGCCTTGCATATGGCGAACCACGACCTCTCGTGCAGATACCAGTTCCGAATCGGGGTGAAGGTTTTTAAAAATCACATTTCTCATTTTTCCTGTGCATGGACCTGGTGAGTGGAGGAAGCTGTAAGCAGCGCTTCTGTGAACCACAGGAGACCTCGCATATAACCCTCACAGGACTTGAACCTGCGTCATGACGATCAGAGATGCGTAGCTCGAAGTGTATTCCCAACGCTTTACCGATTGAGCTAACCGGGCTCCCAGTACTTGGTACTAGCATAGCAAACTCGTATATGACTGTTATCACCGATCCACTTTGAATATCATGGCACTTCTCAAATAAAATCCAATTTTGAATGTTTTCGTTAATGTGGAACCCGATGGATTATGTTGACAAGATATCATTTGTGGCCCATGCTAGAGTTGGGCTGAATTTACGTTATAACGGGAATTACGCAATGGGGGACACTCTCACATAATTAAGCCATAAAGGCTGTTTTTTTTTTAATTGCTTCAATATCAAGTCTTTGAATCGTTTGCATTGATGTTAGTTCCAAATTATTATGTTAACTTCTAAGTTTGACACATCGCGGCAACGTTGCCTCACTCTTTTCATTTTGCAGATATTGTAATGGTCTTTGTTCAAGGGAGCTTTCTGCTCTTGTTCCTCTGAGCAAAATTTTTAATCGGTCCACACGATTGGCTTCCAATTTGCATCTATTCACTGTGGAGGTTTCACAATGTCACAAACAGTTTTTTGCGAGAAGCTTTTTTCCAAGAATCTCTAAACTTTGGGGGAATTTCTTGCCTCCTTGCTGCTTTCCTGATCATGCTGATCTACAAGGCTTTAAAACTCGCGTTAACAGACATCTATCAGGGATGAGGGTTCCTCAGTTCCTATTCCTGCATTTCATGCAGCTCTTTGCACTTTAGTGGCTTCAGGAGAATTTTAAAGTTTGATTCGTCTCCTGTAGCCTTACTCTGAGCGAATTTTGATAAAAAAAAAATTATTTCAAGGGTGTACTTTTGAGGTTCCTAATATTGTAACAGTGACAGAGTATGCGACTCAGATTATTGCCGCAAAGATATTATCGTTTAGGGTCTTATAATCCGAAAATTTACAGGAATATTTACGGATTTACATACATAAATCTAATGTAATTACATTAGGCTTACAGGGACCCAACCCTAACTCGTGCTCGACAGAACAAAATGCTACAAAATCTCTTAAACATTGATTTTTCAGGAACAAGAAAGACGTCGACAGCGACAGGAAGAACGTAGAAAGAGAAGAGATGAAAAGGAGAGAAAGAAAACTAAGAAAGGTGGCTCGGATTCATTAAATTTTTATTTTATTGAGGAAGCTTGTCTGAAATGACTCTTAAAACGTTCCCAAATTGCATTATTTGCATTTCACCTGTCGAACATATTCGATAGAACTGAGATCTTCAATTTGTGACGCCAACTTTAAAACCATGGGGTCATCTCACTCATCAAATTTGCTTTGGATTACCACTAGGGCTGTGCAATTCGATTCGGTGACAATTTATTCGAATCAACCATGAATCGTTCACAGGAACAAATACTTGCTGAATAAACTAGAATTTTCATTTTAATGACAAAGTTCTATCGATTTTGGTGGTCAAATTTGACCAAAATCGGTAGCATTTTGCCGTTAAAATATGGAAATTGTTGCTCTTAGACAATGTAATGTGAATTAAAAAAACACTGTAAACTATCAATTTCTTGATTCCACGATGGAGACAAGTTATAATAGTAAAAATGGAATATTTATTATTTATATGGAATAAGTGATTCGATCAGATTCAAAAAAATTTTTCGAATCAGATTCGAATTTCAAAAGATTCGGTTTTGTCCAGCCTTAATTACTAGTAATTCTTTTCTAGGTCGTAAAGGTCGCAAGAAAGGTCGTGAAGTCGTCGAAGATTCTCCTGATGACGATATAGAGCCTGTGCATGCTGTGGATATTGTTCAAGAAGAAATGCCCGAGGTATGCAGGATCTCTAGGAAAATTTCTGTTCAACTTGAAGAATGTCAGCTGTGTTACTAATTTGTGGGTCCCATTCGAAAAAAAGTTACCAATGTCTTACTGATGCTCTGCGTTTTAGGTAACAAAAAAAATTGGCAATACACGTTTACATTGCTTTGCGTTAATGTTTTCATATCCCTGCAAAGCACAAATGTACATAACGAAACGAGCACTCTCCGTTAGCTTGCATCGCAGACCGTTCGGTTGCTTTGAATAAAAAGGAAGGAACTACATGCAGAGCATTGTGCTAGCGTAAAACGAAAGGTTAAAATAAAACAAACCAAGAAAAAACGCAACCCACGCAAACGTGTATTGCAGCCTTAAAAACAAATATTTTTTTAATTTCTGTTTATCCAGGGAGCCGTGCAAACAGATTCTGAAGACGACACTAAAAAGGATAATCTTTATAAAGCATTGGATATTGATTTGGACAGGTAAGAACAGAGGGCCGTCTAAAATTTAAGATTCAAAATTAAAGAAAATTATGAAATTAGGGGATTCAATTTCTATAAAAATTCGAAATTGACTGAATCAATATTTTCTAAAATATTATGCGTGATTTTCGATGTAAATTTCCTTATATATGTATTTTTTATAATACCTTTGATTCAAATATATTAATTGGTTTTTAATACGAACCTGCCGGTTTGTGCCCCGATTGTAAATATTGTCTTTTAGTTTTTACATTTATTGTATATTTCTGGCAACACACTGCCTTCCTTTATTGTGATTGATTTATTATTTTTGTTCCTTCAGTGATTTGATAGCTTTATCTTGATGGGATCACCTGCAGCACGGTTGCTGTTTGTACTTGTGAAACAATGTGTATCTGAAGTAATCGTGTGTGTGTATCGCATTGATGACTTTGCAGTCCTGCACTGATTCGCTTTGTTTGCCAAGTGTCATATTATTTCTTAAGATGTCCCTAATATATTTCCTGCGTGTTGTAAGAGGCGACTAAAAGGAAGCAAAAAAGTGGTAAATGGTTTTACCATCGCCCTGGGCAAATATCACTCACTGCACTTTACTTATCATGACGGTTCTGTTTCATTTGGGATGTTTTTCGTTTATAGAGTGCAGGATCACCCTGTCCAAGGCCCTGTAACTGCGACCACTTATAGATGGACAGGGTTAAAATTGCTGGAAAGATATGATCTTTTTCTGTTCGGCTTAGCCTACCCAAGGTATTACACCCTGGGTTGAATGGTGGACTTGGATAAGCGAGCCGGGCTCGCCGGGACTCGAACCCGAGATCTTCAACCGGCGATGCCAACATGTTTAACCTCTAGGCCCTCCCATTTTTAATGCTGCGCCCGTTTTTAAATGAATTTTGGACATTTTACGGGCTGTTTTCTCAGTACCGTTAGTCAAAATCCAAAATAAATCTTCTTATTTTCATTTTTTACAGTCCACTTACGGCACAAGACAAGTTGCCAACGCCAACTCATCGGGTTACAAAAGAATCACCACAAAAGGGCGATGAAGAGCCAGAAGAGAAAAAGAAAAAACATAAAAAGAAGGAAAAGAAGAAGGTAAATTTAACACAAGATATGCAGAATGCATTACCTGTTCATGGTTAGATTTTCGCCCATCTGATTGTTACTTTGGTTGGAGAAGGATCTTGGATCACTCTGACCAAGGCCCTGTACCAGCTACCACTTATATTTGATTCGAATCGCACATTATTCGTTTCGGTTTTTCCAGTGGTTCGAAATCAACACATTCAAAAAAGTGTACAAATAGATGTAAATTTTGATGTCTTTAACAATTTTCTGGGAAAACATTTTTATTTGTTTTTATAATACTGCCTATTCAAATATTCGATTGGATTTGTATAAATTATTTGTTTCAATTCTGAATTCAAACCCACCCCCTAACCTGTGGTTGAGTGACCTACCATGTGCTGGTGACGAGTCTTCTTAACTTGATCCAACTTGCACTTTTCCTGTTTAGAATGTGTCGTAACCTAGAGCAAATTCACAGTACAGTTTCGGAAAACTTTATTAGGATTTTAACCAACAAATTATTTGCTAACATTTCCATTTAAATTAAATAACCAGCATATCTGTAAATATACAAAGATTAACAGAGAAACAATCAAGATAGTACGCTACCATCAAGCTGCCCTTAACTATTGACATTCATGAAAGGACATTCGAACACGCGGATGAAATTATTCAATCGAGAAAGGGTTAAAGGTCATATCTACAAAAACTCCAATCACCACATAACGACTAGCTCTGTGCGTAAACCCAATGATTTGACCTCGGCTTTCCTCTCTCCCAGGATAAATATGAAAATCCTATCCTATCCATATGTTTGAGCCGTATTCTTGGCTTTCCTTTCTTGTAGGATAAAATTGAAATCCTATCCTAACTCATTGCATCCTACAATTTTCAGAAGGAAAAGAAAACACGACATCATCACCATGAAAAGCACGAACAACCACAAGAAAGCTTGTTATTGGTTGATGAGGGGGAGAAGGCTGTTGCCACTAACAACGGTGATGATGTCACTACTACTGCTGTGGCATCACAGGATAAAGTGAATGGGCATAAGGAGAAACCTAAAGAAGAGGTAGAGAAATTTTTTTTTCTGTTTTTTGGGCGCGATGGCCTAGTGGTTAAACATGTTGGCATCGCAGGTTGAAGATCTCGGGTTCGAGTCCCAGGGAGTCTGTCTTGTAATCCATGCCCACCACTCAACCCATGGTGTAATAACTTGGGTAAGCTAAGCCGAACGGGAAAATATCAGTCCGACTCGTTAATCCATGCCCAGCACTTAAGCCAGGGTGTAATAACTTGGGTAAGCTAAGCCGAACGGGAAAATATCAGTCCGACTCGTTAATCCATGCCCAGCACTTAAGCCAGGGTGTAATAACTTGGGTAGGCTAAGCTGACCAGGAAAAGATCATATCTTTCCAGTAATTGTAACCCTGTCCGTCAATAAGTGACTGCTAGTAGTGGGCCTAGGTCAGGGTGATCCACTCCAAAAAGTGGCTAAAAAATATTTTTGTAAAAGCTAAGCAGTGGCAGGTAACTCACAATACTGTATCTGGTCGATCTTTGCAATGCCGATTTGCTGTGATGCGAGGATTTCATGACATATCGCCCAAATGAAGGAGTGGTTGATGGTTTTACCATCGCCTAGGGCAGATACCACTCACTGCACCTTACCATGGCGTTACAAGTTCTGTTTGGGATGTTTTCTGTTTGGAGTGCAGTTACTGGTACTACATCTTTTAGTAGCTGTTTGCTATTGAGTGGCCGTTGGTTTGTTTCCTTTGGGAGCTGCTTCCAACCTTGCTCAGAGTGAATTTTATTCAAAAAAAAATGAGATTCAAGCATTATCATATCAAGTACCGTAGACTTCAGAAAAAGTAGTAATCAAGAATTTTAATGATATAAAATTGTATTAGGGAATGCATTGCTGAAATTTTTAGACGTTGTGAGTTTTGATTATTTCATATAATGATATTAAAATTATTTCAGGAGAAAAAAGATGATCTGGACTTCTGGCTGACTCCAGGATCGGGAACCACTTTTACTGCCAGCAATGATGCTGTTAATGGGTACGTGTTCACCAATGTGGCTCGTTTCTATAGGGCTGTTCGTGTCATTTCCCTCACTCTCATTTGGCTGAAAATCTGGAATAATTTTCGATAGTTAATTCGACTTTCTTCAGCAACTATTTGTCAGCTTTTATATGGTTTAAGTTGAAACTGGGATATTTTTGCCAAGCTCTCATATGTGAAGCAAGCACATGGGCTGAATAAGTCTTTTCGTGTACCAGGGGGGCAAGGATGTCCAAAACGAAGAGTCGAATACATTTCAAAATGAACATTTTCGATATAGTGAAATTCATGATCTTAGATCGATTTCTGTATAGTGACGTAGAGAAAATTGTCATTTTCATTGTATAAAACCAAACAGTATGTATGGAAAATCAATTTTTTTCAAAATGATATAGTTTTACTACAAAGTAAACTAAATTGTGTACTGTAATCTTTTCTATATTTTTTTTTTTTTTTTTTTTTTATAGCCACTACTTTGAGTGGATCACCCTGCCCAAGGCCCTGTAACAGCGGCCAGTCATAGGCGGGCAGTTATATAGCTGTTCGTGTGGTTTTCATCATTCTTAGACTTTGTACACTCATTTGGCCGAAAATCTGGAATAATTTGAAAAGTTAAATAGAGTTATTTCAGCTCTTTTATTGTGTAAGTTGAGAAATAAGTTGACTGGGGTATTTTTGCCAAGCTTTTATATGTGAAGCAAGCACATGGGTTAATTAAGTCTTTTTTGTGTACCAGTGTGTGCAGGGATAACTGAAGATTCGAATACATTTGAAAATGGACATATAGTAGATATACTATAGAAATATTGATATAATGAAATTTGTGATTTTAAATATATTTCTGAATAATGACACGTTTGAAAATTGTTCTTTTTATTGCATAAATACGAACGGTATCTATCGAAAAATCTTTTTTTTTCTGTTCAAAATGATATAGTTTCACAAAGTAAAATAAATTGTGTACTATAATCTCGTCCAGATTTTGTAATTTTTTTTTTATAGCCACTTCTTGGAGTGAATCACCCTGTCCAAGGCCCTGTACTAGTGGCCACTCATAAGTGACGGGGGTTGGAATTGCTGGAAAAATATGATCTTTTCCTGTTTGGCTTAACCTACCCAAGTTATTATACCCTGGGTTGAGTGATGGGCATGGTTTAACGAGCCAGACTGGCCAGGACCCTGACCCAAGATCTTCAACCTGCGATGCCAACATGTTTAACCACTAGGCCATCACACCCACACATTTCTTCCATAAATTTAAAATGCTGCTTTAATAAAAAACATGACTTCAGAATTCAGGATGTTTTTGATATTTTATATGCGAAATTATTTTTTCAGAATGTATTCAAAATAGTAAAATATTCGGTTTTGGCCACCCCTGACCAGTAGCATAGATGTTTCATATTTCTTCCAATACTACCTATGCTATGCATTGCATTTCATAAAATCAAGGATTAAATTAAACATACATAAGAAATATGCAACCTATACACACATACCTATATCGGAGACTCCGAGGCACAGGATAAAAATGGTATTATATCCTGATATCCACAGAAAATCAGCCTACCTACATAATTGAACTGGTATCATAGGTTTCGGGTAATAGTATCTGCCCTGGGCGTGAGCAAATCTCTCTACCAGCTTTTTCCATCCTAACGATTATGTTTGATTACAGGGAAGGGGATGCCCCCTCCTCAAAGCCAGAAGCTTCTGATGAATCTCCGACTAAAGGACATCGTCACAAGAAGAAGAAAAAGCATGAAAAATCATCTAAACATAAGAAACACAGGAAAGAAAAGGATGAATCTCCTGAAAAGGCTGAAAACAAAACTGAAGAGAGACCAAGCACCCCTCCACTGCCGGTAATTTTGTATTTTGTGATAATATTTGGTGCTTTTGACCGTCCAAAATATTCAATCCATGATTATGGATTGTTCAATTACTATCTTGATTCCAATGGTGCAGATTCAGACAAATTTGAACTATTATTCATCAGGATTCAGTGACTATATTGTATCTGCCCTGGGCTAGAGAGCGAGAGACCTCTATCCCATCTGTTGTCTGATTAATTATTGTGCTTGATCCTGCTCAAAAATTGTATGCTGCACAAGGGGATACGGATTTTAATTCCGTGGGAACAGTTCTTAGGAAAGGATTAAGGACACCTTGTTGAAGCAGAGGGGTTTTGGGTAACCAACGTTATCTGCGTCCTCCACCAACCATGTCATTGGAAAATATTGGTTGGGAAAAATCATTATGGATTAGCTCGAACCGGAACCTATCATGTGCTCAATCCGTATTCTTAGCCTTCCTCTTCCATAAATACAACCTTGTTTCATCTTGGTTTTAAAAGAATTTTGACAGGAACTAAAAAAAAAATTCTTTGTTTCAATTCTTTTATCGATATTTCAAAATATAACTTACTTCTTTTCAAGGCGATGACACGTTTCGTAGACCTCGGTGAGAACGAACACATCGGTATAAAATACGAAACCCGAATCATCTCGATGCAGGAAAAACAGATACTGATTGCACTGGTGCTGCAGAACAAAGTGGACAAACATATAAAAAGCATCGAATTCAATGTCCTGGATACATTGAATACTAGGTAAGTGTGAAAAATATGACAGGCTGTGTTGCTTATTGCCTGTCAAATGTCAGATGAGTGTGAAAATGGCTTTGAATAGTCCTAATGTATTTCCTGCGTGTCATAAAAGGCAACTAAAAGGAACCAAAGAAGTGGTAGGTGGTTTTACCATTGTCCAGGACAGATACCACTCACTGCACTTTATCAAGGCAGTTCAGTTCCGTTTGGGATGTTTAGTAGCTCTCTGCTTTTAAGTGGACAGGGTGCATCACTTATTGCCTGTCAAAGTGTCAGGTGAATAAATATTGCTTTGGGGGACAAATGATGGGATGTATCACTTATTGCCTGTCAAAATGTCAGGTGAGAGTAAAAAAGGCTTTGACGGACAAATGACAGGCTTATCACTTATTATTGTCTGTCAGAATGTCAGGTCTATGTAAAAATGGCTACGGCGGACAAATGACAGGCTGTGTCACTTATTGCCTGTTAAAATGTCAGACGAGAGTAAAAATAGCTTTAGTGGACAAATGATGGCTTGTATCACTTATTATTGCCTGTCAGAATGGCTTTGGTGGACAAATGACAGGGTGTATCACTTATTGCCTGACAAAATGTCAGACGAGTGTAAAAATGGCTTCGGTGGACATATGACAGGCTTGATTTTGCTGCAAATGAGACAATTTAAGAATGATCGAAAAATAAGGTTGGTTTTGATTAGTCTTCTGGGATATCTAACTGTTCAAATAAAAACTAGTCGTGCTTGCACTACAGGATATAGTGTACAGGCACATAAAGACCATTGAATTTAATGTCTTGGATACATTGAATATTAGACGAGAGTGAAAAATGGTCATAGCCTGTCAAAATTACAAATGAATCAAGTGCAGCCTGTCATTGGACAGTCAGTGATGTCAGGCAAAACCAACTCAATCTGATATTAGCTATAGTTTACCAGCTATAATGGTGGGCGAGAAGAAAATTTTTTCTTATTGAAAATCACTCTGAGCAAGGCCGGAAGTGGTGCTCAAAAGGAACCAAGTAACGGCCACCGGCCACTTAATAGCAGAGAGATACTACAATATACAGTACCAGCAATTACACTCTAAATGGAAAACATCACCAATGTAACTGAACCACCATGGTAAAGTGCAGTGAGTGGTATCTGCCCTGGGCGATGGTAAAAACATCTACCACTTCTTTGCTTCCTTTCAGTCGCCTCCTACGACACGCAAGAAATACATTAAGAATATTCTAAAGCCCGTACCCACAGGGTTTAATGACAGTTCACTAGTCAAATGACATGCACAAACCACATTGTCTGTCGTTTGACAGTCGGACGAATTTTTTGTTCTACAAAGTAAAGTGGAGGCTAATGGTTAAACATTTCGGCATCGCAGGTTGAAGATCTCGGGTTTGAGCCCTGTCGAGTCCGGCTCGCTCATCCATGCCCACCACTCAACCCAGAGTCTAATAACTTAGGTAGGCTAAGCCGAACAGGAAAAAGATCATATCTTTTCAGTAATTCTAACCCCGTACGTCTATAAGTGGCCACTGTTACCGGGCTTTGGGCAGGGTGATCTTCTCTAAGAAGTGGCTATAAAAAGAGCGTCAAATTTAATGTCTTGAACGCATTAAATACTTGGTAAGTGTGAAAGTCTTCAAAAATTATCCCTCCTAGAATGATCATTCTATGTCAGTCGAGTGGTCATTTAACTTTGAATTGTATCCATGCTTGGATCAATAATTGAATACCTCCAATCTTTACTTTGATTAACATCTTATTGAAGTATCTTATTAATTATTTAATTAACATTTCAGACTGATTCGTCCACCTGGCTCATCTCCTCACGACGCCGTGAAGATTCCATTCATTCTGCTGCCCTCTTCAGGCAACGAAGCACAACTTATATTCTCAGTTGTGAGTTTGAACATGCCACAGCGACTCCGTGGAACCGTAACGTACATCTTGAAAGATGACGAGAGCTCAAGTCAACATAAATTGGATTTCAAGCTTTATTTGCCGTGTTCGGCATATCTGTTAACGGCCCCGTGCAATAGGTGCGTCTTTTTGTACATAATTGTGTTTTTTTATAGTGAAATTCACTGTTGAGCAAGGCCGGAAGCAGTCCTATAAGAGAACTAACGGCCACTTTATGACAACAAGCTACTAAAAGTTGTAGTACCAGCAACTGCACTCTAAGCAGTAAACATTTCAAACAGAACTAAACCGACATGATTACGTGCAGTTAATGGCGCTGTCTACGTAACCATTAAATCGACAACGATCAGGGAATTCCTCCCAATACGCCATTTTATGGTCGATGTCGGCTCAATCCGATTTCTACGATTGTGATACACACGTCCCTGATACGATGCCCGACGGCTACAAATTGTTTATCCCTCTGCGATTGATATAAATAGCTGCATGGGAATATTTTAACAAACTACAACCTAAATTCATTGAAACATATATATTTTCAATGATTGGAGAGGCATTCGTTTACTACAGGCATACGTACCGGTATTCTTCTACTTTGTACCAGTGCAGTATCATCAGTAATCATTGATATTACCGAATAATACTGTGTAGAATTATCTCCCCAGCTCCAGAGAAATCGATTATTGGCATAGATGTGTGTATTGGGAATCGACGACAACCATCATAAGCTGTCGTAGCCATGTCTATGTGCGTCTCCCTTTAGTGGTATGGCCCTGGGCGAAGACCAAACCACCTACCATTTGTTTGCTTCCTTTTTGTTGCCTCTTATGCCACCACGCTCAAGAACGTTGGGACTATTCTATAGATCGTACTTGTGGGGACTTAGGTCGGTGAAGTGAGTCAGTTTTGAAATTTGTTTCCAGTCACAATGAAAACATAATAACACCAATCGAACACGGGTTTGATAAAATGCAGACTTGATTTCTTTGTAGAAAATATATTTTGATGTTGTTTTTACTCTTGAAACGGTGGAAAAAGGGAGGATTTGGCATTTTTCTCGATTTATAATTTTGTTCTATTTTTACTTCGGACATCCAGATGTCTGGTATTAGAAATACCGCTATCACTTTAATCTTGTCTGAAGAAGTTAGACTATGTTCTAACGAAAGCTTACAATAAACTTATATTTCTGTGGAATGAGAACATGATATTTTTGTATATTAGAAATACTTTTAAAAATGCTTTTTTTTTTACAAAAAAATTCGATTTTAGAAAAAGTTATGATTCATTTTTGAACTTTGTATTTTTTCTTGCTTAGTTATGTTGAAATGCATATTTTGGCCCTTTGCTAGACATGTGTTCTATTCGGCTTCACCCAACGTTGGAATTTGAGTGGATGACTCTTTCCCAACAGAGCATTAGCTTCTCTTCAAGACGGAAACTAATTTTCTGATGAAATCTGGCATATATCATGATTTTACTGCACAAATTCACCAGAATAAATTTAAAATAATATGCGTCACTTTTTCAGTGAACGATTCACGCATCTACTTTCTTCCGGGGAAGTGTCAGAAAAATCATCGATACGGGTCAGTGCTCCTGACCTCAAGTTCAGTCATGCATTACAAAAAATATGTTTCTATCTCAAGTTCTCTGGTGAGTACGAGAAAAATATTTATTACTTTGATTTGAAGTATTTTTATTTATTGAAATTCACTCTAAGGCCGGAAGCAGCGCCGAAAAGAAACTGTTATTCTGTTTATTGACATTAGTAATCGTCTCATAATCATTATTTATACAATTTCTTTGTTAACACTTTCTTTCCATTGTTAAACTTCTCTGTTCATTCTTATTTTTGACTCCCATAATCATGACCTTTAACCTTGCAAAAACCTTCTGGAAATGGGTCTCTTGAAACTGTGATTCCGGAGCATTGTGCTCTATTGTTAGTGTGTGGCTTTTATCTGTCGTAATCGATCTATATTGAATAATATTGAGAACTTTTCAGAAACCAACTAACGTCTGCTCAATAGCAAAGAACTACTACAAGATGTAGTACCAGCAACTGCACTCTAAACGGAAAACATTCCAAACGAAACTGAACCTTCATGGTAAAGAGTTATTTGCAGTTTAATATTTTTAACCCACTTATGGAGTGGATTGCCCTAACCCACAGCCCCGTAGCTGGAACCACTTTTAGTTGGACGGTTAGGATTGTTGGAAAGATATGATCTTTTTATTTAACTCAGCCTACCCACCCTTTTCGCTCTTTAGGGACGGGCTTTAGAATAGTCCTAACGTATTTCCTACGTGTCGTAAGAGACGACTAAAAGAAAGCAAAGAAGTGGTAGATGATCCTACCATCGCCCAGGGCAGCTACCACACGTTGCACTTTACCATGGTGGTTCAGTTTCGTTTGGGATGTTTTTCGCTTAGAATGCAGTTGCTGGTACTACATCTTTTAGTAGCTCTTTGCTATAAAGTGTCCGTTAGTAAGTTCCTTTTGGGCGCTGCTTCCAGCCTTGCTTAGAGTAAAAAATAAAAATAGTTACTAGCCACTGGGTTGAGCTGTGAGCACGGATTGCCGAGCCAGACTTGCCGAGTCTCAGAACCTAACGTTTTCAACAAATTGCGAACCAAAGCTCCATTGATCTTTCTTACTTGGGCCCAAGATTGTTATTTTGCAATGCTGAGTTGCAAGTCCACCACGCTGACGACATACCATATATCGTGGACACGATGGCCTAGTGGTTAAACATGTTGGCATCGCAGGTTGAAGATCTCTGGCTCGAGTCGCGGCGAGTCCGGCTCGCTTATCCATGCCCACCACTCAACCCAGGGGTGTAATAACTTGGGTAGGCTGAGCCGAACAGGAAAAGATCCCATCTTTCCAGCAATTGTAACCCTTCTGTCTGTAAGTGCCCGCTGTTACGGGGGCCTTGGACTGGGTGATCCCCTCTAAGAAGTAGTTATAAAAATATATATATAAATATTAAAATTCTTTATTTTCAGTCGTGGAACGAGTCGAAACATCCGCTTCCCTTTACGCTGCTTCAATTCAACAACACCACGTTTGTCTGCTCATTAAGGCAGTGGTGAGTGGGCTTGATGTAGTGTAGGTAACTGTAGGGCTGGGTAATTCGATTCAGTGATTCGTATCGATTCGAAGCACAGGTTATTCAAATCAATCGTTCATAGGAACAAAAATTTTTCATTTTAACGACAAAATGCAATCGATTTCGGTCAAATTTGACCAGTGATTCGAATCGATTCATAGTACAGATTCTAATCGATAGTGAATTGCTCATGGGAACAAAAACTTGCTAAATGGAGTGGAATTTTTCATTTTAACGACAAAATGCAATCGATTTTTTGGTCAAATTTGACCAGTGATTCGAATCGATTCATAGTACAAATTCGAATCAATCGATCATAGGAACAAAAACTTGCTAAACGGAGTGGAATTTTTCATTTTAACGACAAAATGCAATCGATTTTTGGTCAAATTTGACCAGTGATTCGAATCGATTCATAGTACAGATTCTAATCAATCGTTGATAGGAACAAAAACTTGCTAAATGGAGTGGAATTTTTCATTTTAACGACAAAATGCAATCGATTTTTTGGTCAAATTTGGCCAGCGATTCGTATCGATTCATAGTACAGATTGTAAACAATAGTGAATCGTTCATGGGAACAAAAACTTGCTAAATCTGGTGGAATTTTTCATTTTAACGACAAAATGCATCCGATTTTGGTCAAATTTGACCAAAATCGGTTGTATTTTGTTGTTAAAATGAAAATTTTCACTTTTTGACTTGAGAATAATTGATTATGCATCGCAATTAATTCTGTTTAAGCTAATATTTGTAATTCATAACTGTAAATTACTTGATTATCATAATGGAGACAATAATAATATCAGTAAAAATCGGATAATTGTTGTTTTTGTGAAATAAGCGATTCAATCCGGTTCGAAAAAATTATTCGAATCGGATTCAAATCCAAATAGTTCTGCCCAGCCCTAGGTGGTTAGCTCAATCAGTTGATTGTTGAGAATACATTTCGACCTACGCATCTCTGATCGTCCTTTCATGGGTTTGAATCCTACAAGAGATGATAATATGCGAGGAGTCTGCTTAAAGAAATATAATTTCAGACTTATGTCTGTAGTATGAATTGACAGAAATGATAGAAACAGGAATTGACAGAAAAGTGTAAGTAGGTGTCTGTAAAAAATAACAACTTTTAAGGTATTTCATCTAAAATACGGCCTGAGATTCATTTTTGCTGTATTTTGAAATATATTCATCCCCAAATGTATACACAGTGATTTCTCTCATGTTTTTGTTGAAATGATGACGTCTTGTTTTTTAAAGTCAAAAACGTATTTTATTAAAAGAATAGAATTTATTTGGAATAATTAGTTGTTCGAGATTCTAAACCCTGCTAGTTAACGGAAAAAATAAGGTTAGGAATAACACTCATATTTGTTTGATAAATTTCTCATAATAGCAGGTGCAGGCTTTAGAATAGTCCTAATATATTTCCTGCGTGTTACAAAAGGAGACTGAAAGGAAGCAACTCTGAATGGTTTTATCATTCCCCAGGGCAGACACCACTTACTGCACTTTATAATATAGCAGTTCAGTTTTGTTTTGGGTGTTTTCTGCTTAGAGTGCAGTTGTTGGTACTGCATTTTTTAGTAACTCTTTGCTAACAAGTGGCCGTTAGGTGGTTCCTTTTAGTTTTTTGTTCAGTGGGATTTTTTTTATTGAAATCTACTCTTAAGCAAGGCCGGAAGCAGTGCCTGAAAGGAACCGACTAACGGCCACTCAATAGCAAAGAGCTACTAAAAGATGTAGCACCAGCAACTGCACTCTAAATGGAAAACACCCTGAACAGAACTGGACCACAGTGATAAAGTGAAGTGAGTGGTATCTACCCTGGGCAATGGTGAAGCCATCAACCCTTTTTCCTTCTGTTTAGTCGCCTCGTACGACACGCAGGAAATACATTAGGACCATTCCAAAGCGCGTACTTACAGGGCTTCCTATAATAATAATTTCAATCATAACAAAAAAACCCCAACTTATTATTTTTCAGCCAAACGGAATTTCAGTCGATGGGAAATCTACAGATGCGTCTCTGCTTTCGAATATATTAGATGAAGTTAAACAGATATTCAAGTAAAAATCATCGGAGAAAGACAGACGCAATTTACTGAACTTAAATTACTTAAATTGATCATAATATTTTTTGTTGAATGTTCTGGGCACGGTGCAGAGATCTGGGACATCTCTATCTTGATGAATACAATAGCACAGGGTTGGAAGGATCTTCTGATTTTCTTCGGATTTTCGTAATGTCATTTTCTTTCGATGGACAATGAAGAGGCTCTTAGTACTCAAAATTTGGTGAAAAAAATTAGTTCCCAATCGAAAAAGAATGTCTGGGCACAATCAATGCCCTGTTTTACAAAAACAATGCATCAGTGATTTTCTGCAAATCGGAACTTTACGTTCATAGGCATGGAAACAAAGGGATTTTAGACTCCAAAAGGAGGAACCTCCAAACGACAACATCACTTTGAGTTCAGGGTTCAAAATATATTCCAACATTAAAAGTTTAAGTCCCTCATCCTAACCCGATCAAAAAATTTTATTTTGTCAAACATGAGCCATAGACACCCGAAGAAAATTGGTTCCATCTGAAGAAAATTCAGCAAATAGGCAATAATTCCTAATGTATCTCTCGTCTGGTATGGAAGGAACTGTAAAAAGAGGTTCAAAATCATCAATACTGCTATGAAATAGCAGTGTTGATGGTTTTGAAGCTTTTCAGACACCCGAAAAAAGGATTGTAAATGTTTTGGATCCCCGAAGAAAACAAAGATCCCGTCACCCTCATTTAAGCTATGGCAAAGGGTTACTTACTAGGTACTAGGTTAGCTTAGTCGGTAATTTATTGGGAATACGCTTCAAGCTTCGTCGGTGCATGGTGGTTCACGTAAGCATGGTGCCATAAGCATGGTGCTTATGGCTTCCTCCACCAACCATATCCATGCTTATGAAAAAATAGTAAAATGTTAAGCCAAAACCTTCACCCCGATTAGGAACTGGTGTCTGCTACACGAGAGGTCGTGGTCGCTATATGTTTAAGCCGCATTCTCAGCTTTCCTCTCCCGCAGGATGAAAACTGAAATCCTATCCTACTATACTGCAAAAATTAGAACCGGCTAGTTCTATCCTAATTGTGTTTTCTTGTCACATTTAAGTCCAAAACTGCAATCGGACGAGGGGTTGGCAAGGTATTTGATTCATCGCAAGGTATAATTGAATCGGCACTGAATGAAAATACTGATTCAGTCTCATTTCCCTACATATATAAATTATGAATTTTTTTTTTCAAAACTAAAAATTGTGAATGCCGTAACTTTTATTTATATTATCTCGTATTGTGCTGTTTCTGCTGTTTTTTTTCTTTCGTGCTCTAGTGGTTTGTATTCTGATGTCATAATTTGTTGTGAATCTCTGACTCCACAAATCTCTTATGTAAGTTCGAATAGTAAATCCATATTTTTTAATTCTACTGAACCCAGGGTGTAATAACTCGACCAAACTGGAATGCGCTCGACTTCCCAACGGAATCCCCATCTAAATGTTTAACTGTAATAAAATGAAAGCAAGTCGTATTTCAATTCGTTGTCGAATTTCTTTTTTTTTCATTTCAATTCTGCATTTCAATGACTCACCCTAAGCAAGACTCCTGTGACCAAGGGTGGCAGTACGGTACGGTACGAAATTTTTATCGTACTTCGAACCAGCAAAGTAATTTTGTACCGAACTTCGCACCGTACCTTTCGAAAATTTTCTGTATCGTCCTACACGATATTATTTTTTTCATACTTCGTACCAGTACAAAAATAAGTTCAATTAATATTTTTCATTTATCGTACTAAATTTCGTACCAGTACGAAAAGAAATACGATTCGCTAGGCAGCGATTTTGTACCGTACCAACTACCAATGCCTAAAACAGCCTTATTTGTAAAATCTGTCTCTCACAAGAAACATGACCAACATGACAAATCAAAGTGATACAGTTTTATGCTATCTGGTTTAAAATCCAGGACAGTAAAACCGATATACATCATAGCTCATCATATTAGCTCAAGTGAAACAGGTTTTTTTTATTTCTCTACCGCTTTAAATCATTTTAAAATTGTCCTTCAGGTTAAAAATTTCTCACATATTGAATTACCTGCGCCCAGTTATGAAACGTCAGAGATGTTAAATGAAATTATTATTTTTGAATTCCTGTGAGACGTTGCGATGCGATGAGACTGTACGAAAAAAAAACAGTACGGTACGAAATAAATATTGAACTTCGTAGCGTACCAAGTACAAAAATTGAAAAATGAATCGTACCGTACTATCGTATCGGAAAATTCAATCATACCGTACTACCAGCCTTGCCTGTGACTCAGTTTGGCCAAATCTAAGATAGTACATGCTGGATTGTGCAGTGGAACGGAAGACTTGATCCAGACCTATTGGGATTCAAAACTAAGATCTTTAACTTGCGATGCCGGAACTAGAAGGTTGTTCTGTGTGATGCAATATTTTTAAACTTTAATGCATTTTCTGTCCGTGTCTGTGTAAAATTTTTGAAAGTAAACATGTCCATGCACAGGAACATTAGTAAATGACTGGACAAAACCTAAATCCCGACTTGGAACTGATACATGCGTACGAGGTTGTAGTTTTCCATATGTTTAAGTCGCCGTATTCTCTGATTTCCTCTCATGGATAAAAATGATATCCTATCCTATAAATCGCAAATGCTTGCCTGACAAAAACGATATAGTATAGGTTTTCATTTTCATCCTGCAAAGAGGAAAGCCGAGAATTCAGCTTAATCATATGGCGAACCACGACCTCTCGTGCAGATACCAGATCTGAATCGGGGTGAAGGTTTTTTCACTTAGCATATTTCTCATTTTTTCCCTTGCATTGACCTGGTTGGTGGAGGAAGCCATGACCAGCGCTTACGTGAACCATCGTGCAGAATTAAAATTGATGTAAATATAAGGCAAGGCTTGAACTTTCTTTGATTTTGGTAGTTTGAGAATCTAAATATTCTAATTTTTGCTTACACATTTTCAAAAAACATAACTTTTATTTATTATTAACATTTTTGCTTACACTCACTTGAAACATTGAAATTATATTGTCACATATTAATATGCTCCTCAAATTGTGCTATCTTAACATTTGCACGATATTAAAATAATTCTACTCCCTTGTGCCTGCGCAGCACGGGTGTCCATAGAGTGAATGAGTCCTTGTCACTGGGAAAGTGCAAAAATAACCCGGAAAAAATTTTTGCAGGCCTTCAGCGCACTGCACCCTTTATTCTTTTTATTTCTAACAGTAATGAAAACATTAACATATGCTCCTCAAATCAGGCTATCTGAATTTTTGTACAATATTTATTTAAATAATTCTACTCGTACCTGTCAAACAGGAAAGTTCATATCTTTCCAACAACTCTAATCCTGTCCATCTATAAATGGCCGCCGGTACAGGGCCTTGGTCAGGGTTATCCACTCCAAGAAGTGGCTATAAAAAAAATAAAAAAAATGGTCATCCACAGGAAGGGGGTTGAATACGCTGCATTTTTACAGAAGTGTGCAAAAAATTATACCCTTTTCAGCGCATTCTAAATATTTCTTCATATTAAATATTGCAATAAAAATTTTGATTTCTTTCGCCAATTATGTTCATGGATAGGAATTTTAGTATGGCTATATAAAAACCCCCCAATATCAATTTGAAAGTGTATCTCACGCTTTGGTTCAATGTATGCCTAAGCTTGTTTCCACAGTTGTATCCTATCCTACCCCCCTATTTTGCTCCCGTAGCCTCCTGTATGCACCAATGTACCAGCAACCGCAATATATATATA